>JARQOD010000009.1:98736811-98844674 GCA_033576555.1 Oophaga sylvatica | reverse complement strand
AAAGTCTGCAAAGGGCGATGTGACTCTGAATCTGTTGTTGGTGACTCTGGGACGCGTTGTTCGACTTGACAATATCTGACTCGGTGAGGACAACCAAGTACACAGCATCTTGGGCTAGGCAACGTGAGGCCTTATCTCTAAGGACTTAGGGAAGCACTGCATTGGAGAGATCGGCATTCCCTAAGAGCTTTAAGATGGCATTTATTTTGCTAAGGACTTAGGGATACCCCAAATTGGAGAGATCTGAATTCCCTAAGAGCTTCAAAATGGAGTTTCTGATTATTCAAGACTCAGCCCAGCAAGGACCCTTCTTCTTCAGTTTCAGGACATACCCATACCATCTTACATCTGTATATATAATGTGTTTGGTCAACTTTGGTGAGCTCACTTCCACTTACAAAACAGCTGAGCTTTTCAACTGCAAAGGGCTCATGTACTCTTCTTGCACAGGGGCCCACTTCTGTCCTGGCAGGGCCTGCTCCAGGTTTTTATGGGCCCCGGGCGAAAGAGTCTCAGTGGGCCCCCTTAACACAGACCACGATTCATGATGCACAGATACTGCAGAGAAATATGGGTATAGCACAACGCCAAACATTTATTTTCTTCCATTACATGACTGATACCTATTGTAAATTGTACAATAGCTCAAAAACCACCAAATCCTCACAGCGCACAGTACAGACTGGACCACATATAATGCTCCATACAAAATATGGAGCTCTCCTCTACACTGTGCTGCGTTCTGCACTGTTACGGCTCAGGAAAGGGCGCTGTGGAAAGACTCCCCATTATCATCATCATTGCCTGCCCATTATCATCATCATTGCCTCCCCTCATCATCATTGCCTGCCCATTATCATAATCATTGCCTCCCCTTATCATCATTGCCTGCCCATTATCATCATCATTGCCTCCCCTCATCATCATTGCCTCCCCATTAATATCATCATCATCATTGCCTTCCCATTATCATTGCCTCCCCATTAATATCATCATCATTGCCTTCCCATTATCATTGCCTCCCCATCATCATCATTATCATTGCCTCCCCATTAATATCATCATCATCATTGCCTTCCCATTATCATTGGCTCCCTATCATCATCATTGCCTTCCCATTAATATCATCATCATCATTGCCTTCCCATTATCATTGCCTCCCCATCATCATCATCATCGCCTCCTCACCACCATCACTGCCTCCCCCCACAACCATCACACATACAGCACCGCAGGCAGCACTTTCTCACATACACACAGGCAGACACACACACACGCAGACACACACACACACACTGATACACACAGACAGACAGACACACACACCTCACCTGTCCGGGGTCCTCGCGCTCTCTGCTACAGCCGTCAATGATGACGTCATTCAGTGGCGCTGCTGTGAGAGAGGAAGCGCCGGCGCCCCCTGGAGCTCGTAGCTGCGGCAACGGTGGCACGGGAGAGGTAAGTATTGCGCCGGCTTCTGCCGGGGCCCTGAGCAAGCGGGGGGGGCCAGTGGCGGCGCTGACACCGCTAACGGGCGCCGGGGTGCCCGACGGCGAGTGGGTCCCCCCGCCTGCTCAGGGCCCCGGCACTTGCCCGGGTGTGCCGGGTGCTGACGCCCTGTGTCTTGGTCTACTATCAGAGCATTTGCCATGGAGCGGTGCTTGTCTGATGAGTAATGGTTGTTTCTTTTTTTCAATTCCATTTCATGCAGGTAATTTCTAATACTATTCTATCAGACAACATATTCCTTTGTCATTTGTGTTGTAAAAGAAGGCATTAGAACTCTTATAGAGCATAAGAAAAATATATTATCGAATGTTATCTCCTACTTCAGTGATGGGGAAAATCTGTATTTTCACTGTTGACAGATTTTATTTGTGAATTGAGAATTTTGACAATAAATAATTTAGTTATTATTATGCTTACCTATATCACCATATTCCACAGTGCTTTACAAATATTGTCAATGATGTCCCCATTTGGGTTCACAATGTAAATTCCCTATCAGTAGGTCTTTGGAGTGTGAGAGGAAACTGAAGAACCTTGGAGGAAACCCATGAAAACACAGGAGGATGTACATGTTCAGTCCAGGAGAAGAAAGAAGCATATTTCTCTTATAAGGTATATTACAAAGTTTCTTATTTTCATGTGTACTCTGTTGATGTATGAAAAAAAAAATGAAAACAATGGTTACTCTTTAAAGAGGTTGTCCGGTCTTCTTGTGAAATTTCGCAGTCACATAGATTGAATCCTTACAGTGTGCGCACCACACACTGTCAGGATTCTCCGATGTTGCCTGCAAGGACGCGCGATCACTTGACTTCAAGTATGTGACTGGCATTATTCCGGCCACATTCCGACTAGAGGTGATCAGTCTTGCTCAATTCACTTGTATTGAGAGAGGTACAGCATGTCTAGTCGGCATGTGATCACATGTATGCAAATTGCAGTCATTTGACCACCCGATCTCACTGGCAACACTGGACAATCCTGACACCGTGTGCTGCGCACGCTGTAAGGAATTAAAAGTCTACAGTCACAAACAGTGACTGCAGACTTTCATCACAAAACCCCTTTAAGGTTGCTTTACTTATATCATCAAAAGATATATCAAGTGTACAAACAACACAGCAGCATGCATTCAGCTCCTTTACCACCTGGTACCAGGTTTCAGTAGATCACTATCACATCTGGCGTCTGGATGCTGTCATTTGTTTGCTGTGGATGTTTATAGCAGCCGACAATCACATCTGGGACTGGTAGTAATCATGGGAGGTGGAGGGGGTGGAAGGTCAGAAGTGGAACGCAAACATAGTTGATGCCAGGACTGAGCAGCCTGGGGGCAGGAGACATTGAGTGAGGACAAGTTAAATATTAC
This sequence comes from Oophaga sylvatica, assembly GCA_033576555.1. Classification (NCBI taxonomy): domain Eukaryota; kingdom Metazoa; phylum Chordata; class Amphibia; order Anura; family Dendrobatidae; genus Oophaga; species Oophaga sylvatica. The sequence goes on along the minus strand of JARQOD010000009.1, from coordinate 98,841,796 downwards.
ATATTCACAATGATCTGAGCAATCATCAAATGTTTATAATAGAATCAAAGCTAAAGAACATTAAAAAAAATGCCCTAAAGCATTAGAGAAATTGCTTACAGACTGAGGTCACATTATACAGTGAGGTTATACTCCACCAACAGCCCATCTCCAGTCCAGCCGTCTTCTTCAGTCCGGTCTTCACTTAGGGATATGTCAATTGTGTAGGAATGAACAATTTTAACAATCAACATGCTGTATCGTCAATTAGTGCTTGTTATGGTTAGCATTTAGGGAATCTATCACCAGGTTTTTGCTACTCCATCTGAGAGCAGCATTATGTAGGGACAGAGATCCTGATTCCAGCGATGTATCAGTTACTAGGCTTTTTGATATCTTTTTAATAAAATCACAGTTTTATCTGCTGCAGATCTAACGGTTCTTGAATGCTGAGCTCTGTATAACTCTGCCCACAACACAGATTGGCTGCTTGCTGTGCACACATAGGCAGAAAGCTGCTAATCAGTGGTGGGGGCGGGGTTACACACAACACATGAATACGGTGAACTACATGGCAGAAGTTTACTAATCCTCTAGTGATAATCTCCTGCTGATAAATCAGTAATTTTATCAAAACTACGGCAAGCAGCCCAGTGAGTGACACATGAATGGAATCAGGGTCTCAGTCTCTACATTATTCTGTAATATCTAAGATTGGGTGACAGATTCTCTTAAACTATCAACTCAAACAAGACTTGGTGCAAACCATGATGTTTGGAGGGTCCCAAGGACACTGTGCTTTTCAGGGATACGGCTGTTAAACGTCTCTAGATTGAGCTCATGGAAATGTTGCTGGTCTGTGGAGGAAGTTGAGGGTAGAATAATCAGCAAATCAGGTCAGAGGAAGGGACAGTGACAGTATCATAGGTCAGAGACATGGTCATTGTAATCGCCGGGGCAAAGTCCAGAGGGTCAGGCAAAGGCATGAGACAGAAGAGGAGTCAAACAGTCCAGGGTCAAATCCAATAAGGCAACCAAGGTGCTAATCAGCAGAGTGGTGGGCTAAAGAGTGGGGCTCAGCATACAAAGGGTCAACCCAATACCTAAAGCCAAGATAACAATGCAATAATTGTCAAGTGATGGGAAGTCACAGGGATTCTAATGGGGCATTACGCACCGCTGTTGGAGAGTTTTCATTTGAGACATTTTCCTATATGGCAAAAATACTTAAGCAGATTAAGAGTATTTCATTTGAAAAAACAGCTGGAGTAAAAAAAGGACGGATTTCAACATTCTGTAAGCTGTTAAGACTAGTTATCCAATTATTCAGTCAGTGGAAATGTAAGCAAAATCAGAGATATCTATCAGTAACATCTATTCTGCATCCTTGTTGGAGTTTTGCCCAGAATTATTAGAAAAATATAGAAAAATATTTAGACTTGAGAGTCCTCAGTGGTTGATACCTTTTAATGGCTAATTGAAAAGATGGTAACAAATTGCAAGCTTTCGAGACTACGCAGGTCTCTTCATCAGGCAAAGACTAAAACAAAAGCTGAAGAATCACATATTTATATACACAAAAGGACACAGGAATAATGCAATAGGTAAGTGTAAGGAAAAGGTTGTCGCCATTTTGTATAGGGCCTGTACCAGCCTCCATTTTGTCAGTTCACACAGCCACAGACTTTTAGCTACACATTGCCTATTAGCATATCCAGTACGACAGGTTTTGATGTCCACTAGGAATCAATAGGCCTTTACATGCTAATTAGTCTAGGCCAGTGACTGAATGAGATGGTCAGTCGTATGGTAAATAGCCCAAGCTCAGGCATTGTTTCCTGTTCCATATGAATTGCAGGCCAATTAATATGCGTGCTTCAAAGCAATGGGGATGGGCCTAGCAGGTCTAAAAAACTAGCCATGACCAGGCTGCTGGTCTCATTCCATTTCTCACACAGAAGCCAAGAAGATGGTCTAGGAAAGACCAAGGGACTATTCAGGAACTGAAGACTGTACCTGGGAATGGCAGAGCCAAGGCCTTCCCAAGACCATAATACCCGGTAATATTGATCCATAGCTTATACCTTTTAGCCTTGTACATTATTGTTGTATTTTTACTCTGACTGCCATTCCATTGTAATTACGTTGTATAGCTTTACTGTATATTTTTGTAATTATCTAGTGTGCCCTTAAGGCAAATTAAACCATAAAATTAATCTTGGGCTGATGCTTTTACTCTGATCACGAATCTTAGAATACCCAGTGGGTAGCAGGACACCTTCCCCGGCGGCCATTTGCTCTAGGTGCAGTTCTCTTACTGACCTGAGAGACAAAGGGGGCGCCGGAAAGCTGTACCTGTGGAGTTACGTCCCATTGGTGACGTGGGAGGAAAGGGATCGTCCGTCACATTTGGTAGCGGCGGTGGTATCAGAAGCTGTGATACCCGGGCTACCGTGTGGCGGCCGGCTGAGTTCCTCACAAATTGGTGGCAGCAGTGGGATCAGAGTATAGTGTGCGTGGGACCCCTACTCCCAGACACTAGAGACTACCAGCAGTACTTTCACTGCTGGGGTCTTAAGGTCAGCCCAGCACTAGACGGTCAGAGTGTAAATATAACAAGTTGTGTGCAAGATCAGGGTTGCAGCTGTGTTTCAGTAACCAAAGGTTCCCAAGATGGCGGAAGGCACCAGGAGTAGGGCAAAGGGGGAGGCCAATGCTGTGGCCTATGAGGGGTTCGATACCGATGAGTTGGAGCTCAGCCAGGGCTCCCCAAGGAGCCCGACCCCGTGCTCAGTCTCACAGTGGACTGTCCCCCCCCTGCCCGTCCCAGCCTGTCCAGATCGGAGACCCTCTTCCAAGCGGCTATGGCACAGCTCGAGGCTGGTAATGACGCTGCCTATGACAGACTCCTGGTGGCGGCAGAGAAAGCAGCAGAACGTGAGCGAGCAGAACGCCGTGAAGCTGCGGAGCGTGAGCAAGCAGAACGCCGTGAAGCTGCGGAGCGTGAGCAAGCAGCGGCAGAGAGAGCAGCAGAGCGTGAGCATGCAGAACGTGTGTTGCAGGCTACAGAACGCCGTGAAGCTGCGGAGCGCCAGCACCGACTGGAGATGGCTCAGCATGGGCCCCCACTGGACGCACCAGGCCCCCTGGAGACAAGGGCTTCCAAGGTCCGGGCGGAGGACTTTCCCTTGCTTGAAAAGGATGGAGACCTGGATTCCTTTTTGCTGGCTTTTGAGAGGACATGCCTCCAACATCATCTGGCCCTGGATCAGTGGGCAAGGTACCTGACCCCCCGTTTGAGGGGTAAGTCCCTGGAAGTTTTGGGGGACTTACCTGCCGGGGAGGAGCAGGACTACAACAGCATCAAGCGGGCCCTGATCCAGCACTACAACCTCACCCCGGAGTCGTACCGCAGGAAGTTCAGGAGCCTGCAGCGGGGTTCAAAGGACACCTGGACCGACCACATGCGGGCCCTGCTGAGAGCTGCGGAGCACTGGACCTCGGGTCTAGAGCTCACTACCCGCCAGGAGGTCCAGGAACTGTTTGTCGTGGAGCAATTTTTGTGGAACTGCCCAGAAGACCTCCAGCAGTTCCTCCGTGACCGGAAACCAAAGGGGGCTTCTGCTACAGCCGCCCTGGCAGACGAGTATGCCAACAACAGGGCGCCGGAGCCAAAGAAGCCTGCCAGCAGCACCTGGAGAGGGGGTAAGCCCAATCCTGCCCCAGCCCCATATCCAGCCCCCAGAGTGCAAGGGGTGTACCCCCTGCTGCCCTCTCCAGGCCAGGAACAGAACCCAGACGTTGCCATAATTGCAATCAGCCAGGACACTTTAAGGCTGCATGTCCCCAGCGCCAGAAGGCCCCATCCCTGTCCCAGAAACCGTCCACTGTTTTGTGTGTGGGAGGGGGTGGTGGGAGGTCCCTAGACAATTACCAACCCGTCACCATCGGCCGCTCAGCGGTCATGGGACTGCGGGACACAGGCGCTGAACGAACCCTGGTACGCCCTGAGGTGGTGTCCCCTCAAGACTTGGTACCTGGGAAAACCCTTTCCGTCTCCGGAATTGGAGGCGTTGAACCGGCGCTGCCCGTTGCCAAGGTGTATTTGGATTGGGGTGTCGGGAGGGGGATGCGGGAGGTGGGAGTAACGCCGAATATTCCTGCAAATGTGTTGCTTGGGACCGATTTGGGGCGGCTAGTGTCCCAGTATGTGGCCGCTGAACCCCCAAGTCCGGCTCCCCAAGAATGTCATGACTCTACTGTGAATGCTAATGTTAATGTATTGAATGTGCCTCCAACAGTGGAGGAGGGAGTGAAACCTGATGGTAAGCCATGCACTGACACTACACACACAGGGCTCACAGTGAGGACAGGTGAGGAGGCTGTAGGGGAGAGCTCAGAGGTGGAGGGAGGGGCTGCTATGGGCAGTGTAGGGTCCCTAAGTGAATCCAGCCTGCTGAGTCTAGGGCCCCTGCAGGAAGAGGAACAGGCCATGGGGGGAGGGGGTGTCCCGGGAGAGGAGCCACCAGGTAGGACCCCAGGTCAGGAGTTCCCCACATCCGGGATGTCAGGAAGTCAGGGAAGTCTGCCTGACCCGGCGACTTGGTCAGAGGAGGAGGGAAAGCAGGCGCTACCCGTGATCTCAGCGGTCGTGGCCGCTGTTACCAGGAGTGGGAGCGCTGAAGCCCAAGGAGCCTCGCGGAGGTCCGACGGTTTCCCCCTCTCTGACCAAGTGGCTGCCGAGTCAGACAGTAGCCAGGAGACAGATCCCGGGGAACTGACAGAGGACAGGGCAGTTTCGTCAATTCTTGCCATATCTAGTCAGGGATTTCAGGCAGCGTTGGAAGCTGACCCTAGCCTGAAGACTCTCAAGGAACAGGCGGCACAGCCTCCCCTGGAGTCCGACCGCGAGCGAGTGGTCTGGGACCAGGGACGGCTGTACCGGGTAACGGTCCAGCAGGGTTCACCGGAGGCGTGGCCCAGGGACCGACAGTTAGTGGTGCCCCATCCGTTCAGGGCGGAATTGTTGCGGATCGCACACGAGATTCCAATGGCCGGACACTTAGGGATCACTAAAACCAGGGCCAGGCTAGCTCAGCATTTCTACTGGCCTGGAATGAGGACCGAGGTGATAGCCTACTGCCGTTCGTGTGACACCTGTCAGAGGGTGGGGAAGGCGGGGCCGCGCCCCAAAGCCCCACTGGTAACTCTGCCCATCATCGAAGAGCCTTTCTCGAGGGTGGCTGTGGATCTCATTGGACCTCTGTCCACTCCCAGCCGCTCCGGGAAATGCTTCATACTAACGGTAGTGGACTATGCCACCCGGTACCCGGAGGCGGTAGCTTTGTCGTCCATTCGGGCCGACAAAGTGGCCACTGCCTTACTGGAGATTTTCTCCAGAGTGGGGTTTCCCAAGGAAATGCTCACCGACCGAGGGACCCAGTTCATGTCGCAGCTGATGGAGTCTCTCTGTAAGCAGGTACAGGTGCAACATCTGGTGGCCAGCCCGTATCACCCACAGACCAATGGCTTGTGTGAGCGGTTCAATGGCACCTTAAAGCAGATGCTGAGGATGTTGGTCGACTCCCACGGGAGAGACTGGGAGCGGTATCTCCCACACCTGCTGTTTGCCTACCGGGAGGTTCCACAGGCCTCAACGGGGTTCTCCCCCTTTGAGCTCCTGTACGGGCGACGTGTACGGGGGCCCCTTGCTCTGGTGAAGGAAGCATGGGAAGGGGATTTAGCCACCCCTGGAGTGTCGGTCATTGAGTATGTCGTGCGCTTCCGGGACCGAATGATGGCCTTGACACGGCTGGTGCATGACAATATGGCCCAAGCTCAGGCTGACCAGAAGCGATGGTACGACCAGAATGCTTGTGAGCGGACCTACCAGGTGGGTCAAAAGGTGTGGGTACTGGTCCCCGTACCATAAAACAAGCTTCAGGCGGCCTGGGAGGGTCCATACCTTGTGCACGAGCAGCTCAACGCCGTCACCTACCTGGTCACCCTGGACCACGCCCGTGGAAGGAGGAAGGCCTTCCATGTGAACATGATGAAGGCCCATCATGAGCGGGAGGCTTATGCTCACCCAGTGTGCAACCTTCCAGAGGAAGGAGAGGCAGAAACCCTCCTCGATCTGCTCACCCAAGCCAAGGCGGGTGGATCCATCGAGGATGTGGGGGTTGGCCACCAGCTCTCGGAGGACCAACGTTCCCAGCTGGGGGCCACCCTACACCCCTTCCGGGAGCTGTTCAGCAGCCTGCCCGGAAGGACTGAGGCAGCAGTCCATGACGTGGACACTGGTAACCACCCCCAATCCGGCGTTCAGCATATCGGGTCTCTCTTGAGGTGCAGCAGCAGATGCGCCAAGAGATAGACGAGATGCTGAGGCTGGGGGTGATCCAAGCGTCCAACAGCGCGTGGGCTTCGCCTGTAGTCCTCGTCCCTAAAAAGGACCGAACTACGCGGTTCTGCGTGGACTACAGGGGGCTCAACGCTGTGTCGGTCACCGATGCGTACCCAATGCCGCGCATCGATGACCTGCTCGACCAGCTGGCCGGGGCCAAGTACCTGACCATCATGGATCTGAGCAGGGGGTATTGGCAGATTCCCCTGACCCCTAGGGCACGGGAACGCTCTGCCTTTATCACCCCATTCGGACTGTACGAGTCCACGGTGATGCCCTTCGGCATGAAGAATGCCCCTGCCACTTTTCAGCGGATGGTCAACACGCTGCTCGAGGGACTGGAAGGGTATGCGACCGCGTACTTGGATGACATTGCCATCTTCAGTCCCACCTGGGAGGATCACCTAGAGCACCTGGCGCAGGTGCTCGGGCGGATCCAGCGAGCAGGCTTGACCATTAAGCCGGAAAAATGCCAGCTGGGTATGAGTGAGGTCCACTACCTGGGACACCGGGTAGGTGGGGGAGCTCTGAAGCCAGAGCCCGGGAAGGTGGATGCCATCGCATCCTGGCCCACCCCCAGGACCAAGAAGCAGGTGATGTCCTTTTTGGGTACTGCTGGGTACTATAGGAGGTTTGTTCCGCACTATAGTGCCCTGGCCAAGCCCCTAACGGACCTCACCAAGAAAAGGCTGCCCGTCGCAGTCGACTGGACAGTCGCCTGCGAGACAGCTTTCCAGGCGCTCAAGACCGCCCTTTCTAGTTCTCCTGTACTACAGGCAGCCGACTTCACGCGGCCATTCTTAGTGCAGACCGACGCCAGCGACTTCGGCCTCGGTGCTGTGCTCAGCCAGGTTGACACTACGGGCCATGAACACCCCATTTTGTACCTGAGCAGGAAGCTCCTGCCGAGGGAAGTGGCCTATTCCACGATGGAGAAGGAATGTCTGGCAATTGTGTGGGCCCTGCAGCGTCTGCAGCCATACTTGTACGGACGCCAATTCACCGTGGAAACAGACCACAACCCCCTCAGCTGGTTACACACGGTCTCTGGGACGAATGGGAGGTTGCTACGCTGGAGCCTCGCTCTCCAACAGTACCATTTCACCATTCGCCACAAAAAGGGCAGTGACCATGGTAACGCTGATGGGTTGTCCCGGCAAGGAGAGGGTGCGGTAGGGCGCACGGGGGAACACAGGAATGTGATACCCCCTAGCGCCCTCAAAAGCAGGGAGGTGTAAGGAAAAGGTTGTCGCCATTTTGTATAGGGCCTGTACCAGCCTCCATTTTGTCAGTTCACACAGCCACAGACTTTTAGCTACACATTGCCTATTAGCATATCCAGTACGACAGGTTTTGATGTCCACTAGGAATCAATAGGCCTTTACATGCTAATTAGTCTAGGCCAGTGACTGAATGAGATGGTCAGTCGTATGGAAAAATAGCCCAAGCTCAGGCATTGTTTCCTGTTCCATATGAATTGCAGGCCAATTAATATGCGTGCTTCAAAGCAATGGGGATGGGCCTAGCAGGTCTAAAAAACTAGCCATGACCAGGCTGCTGGTCTCATTCCATTTCTCACACAGAAGCCAAGAAGATGGTCTAGGAAAGACCAAGGGACTATTCAGGAACTGAAGACTGTACCTGGGAATGGCAGAGCCAAGGCCTTCCCAAGACCATAATACCCGGTAATATTGATCCATAGCTTATACCTTTTAGCCTTGTACATTATTGTTGTATTTTTACTCTGACTGCCATTCCATTGTAATTACGTTGTATAGCTTTACTGTATATTTTTGTAATTATCTAGTGTGCCCTTAAGGCAAATTAAACCATAAAATTAATCTTGGGCTGATGCTTTTACTCTGATCACGAATCTTAGAATACCCAGTGGGTAGCAGGACACCTTCCCCGGCGGCCATTTGCTCTAGGTGCAGTTCTCTTACTGACCTGAGAGACAAAGGGGGGCGCCGGAAAGCTGTACCTGTGGAGTTACGTCCCATTGGTGACGTGGGAGGAAAGGGATCGTCCGTCACATTTGGTAGCGGCGGTGGTATCAGAAGCTGTGATACCCGGGCTACCGTGTGGCGGCCGGCTGAGTTCCTCACAGTAAGACAAGTGACGTGAAGCAGAACTGTCATTATGGCAGAGGGATGAACATAAATATGACTAGTTCATAGATAAGGAGTGAAAGTTTTATTACCCTCTGATTGGGGTCTGGTATTGTGTTGTGATGACCCTAAAAGGTCAGGGAAGCAGATTCCTTAATTGTTGTAGAAAGACATAAAATTCTGGGATATATTCATCCCAGCACTAAGAGTGTCAAAGGTCATCATAAGTTTATATTCCCAGACTTTTCTATCCTTCTCAGATTTGAAGTTAGATTTTAATACAAGTAATTCCATATCCGTCATGCTATGACCGGGCATACAAAAGTGTTTTGCCACAGGTAAATCCATTCTTTTTTCTCTTATTGTGTGGCGATGAGAATTCATCCTTGTTCTCAGTTTTTGCCCGGTCTCCCCCACATACAGACCCCCAGTTGGACATTTAATACATATAATTAGGTACACCACATTAGATGTGATGCAGCTGAAAGTACCTGGTATCTTGTAGTCCTGATGGGAGTTGGGGATCTTTATCCTGTCCGTGGTCATTATAGATGCACAGGTTTTGCATTTCTTTTGTTTGCAAGGAAAGGTACCTGCAGCTGTTGGGGACGACAGGGAGCTTCTGACAATGATGCTTCTTATGGAACTGAAACCACTTCTGAAGAAACGTGCACAAATGGACAGCGACATTTTTTTCTTATCTAAATGCAAAAAGGAGAATCTAATTCCCAAAGGACTCTGGATTACAAACCTAATTCTTCACACCTACAATACCCATTATGCACAAAACGATTGTCACAGGACTTCTGAAAGACTAAGGAACCATCTTTTGCATGTCTGCTACAGCATAAGGAGTAAAATCCAAGGACAATTTGAAACTCTGAGGAAAACACTTACAGAAAGCACAGAGCAAAAATTACAACAATACTATAACAAACTACGGACCTTTCTGATTCAAAACAAGGAAAAGAAACTACACAGATTGCGCCTCCATTCCGGACTCTATACAAACAGATACAAAACAAAACCAAAACCTGACAACTCTGACAACCACTCCATTCCAGACACAAAAGCATCTAACTGTGTCATCAATCTCTCAGATTACAAACCCAACAAAGTGGAGCTTGCCGTGCTTTCTAGAGGACTCTCATTTTGTCCTACTAAGGCCCTGGATAAAACCGAACTCTGCAGTGATATGGAACATTTTTTCAGGAGACTGCGCCTGAGGGAATACTTCAATGATACAGAAGATTCAGAAAACACTCGGACTGAAGGAAGAGGGATCCCAACAACCAAGAAGAGGTCAGACTGGACACCTCCACCTGGACGTAACCCTCATTTGGATAAATATATAGACTCATTCAGACATTTGATAAAATCCACCATCATAGCCACCAACAAGAGACAAGCCTCCAACATCAGTGCCCAGGAGAAAAAGGCCATACAGTCTCTTAAAACCAACAAAGAAATCATCATTAAACCTGCTGACAAGGGAGGTGCAATAGTCATGATGAACACATCAGACTATATGAAGGAAGCAAACAGACAACTTACGGACACACGCTACTACAGAAAACTGGAGTCTGACCCTACACAGGACTATTACAAGGAACTAAGCAAGTTGGTATCTTGTCTGTCTGACAAATCCATAAGAGCTGTTGACCTGATACCAGAAAGTCCAAGAACAGGGACATTCTACATGCTTCCCAAAATCCACAAAGCCGGAAATCCAGGGAGGCCGATTATTTCATGTGTGGACACCCTTACTGAGCAAGTATCTGGATGGGTAGAGGGTGTTCTTAAACCCCTGGTAAAGGATACACCCAGCTACATTCAGGACACAACTGACCTACTGAATAAACTAGCAGCAATAGGTTCTCTACCAGAAGGAACCATCCTGGCCACCATGGATGTGGAATCTTTGTACTCTAATATCCCACACAAGGATGGATTAAATGCCTGCAAAGTCTTCATGGGAAACACCGGGAATGATGCTGATTCTGTGGTGAAACTCACAAAATTCATCCTCACCCACAATTACTTTGAATTTGACAACAAGATCTATCTTCAGGAGACTGGCACAGCTATGGGAAGTAAAATGGCTCCACAGTATGCAAATCTTTTCATGGCCAAGCTTGAAAGCAAATTTTTGTCCTCATGCCCCATCAGGCCTCGGGCCTACTACCGCTACATTGATGACATTTTAATCATCTGGACGGAGTCTGAACAACAGCTAAAGACGTTCCATGAACAGTTCAATCAATTTCATCCCACCATCAACTTAACACTTAACTACTCCAGCACTGAAATTAACTTTTTAGACACCACCATTAAGCTAAAGAACAATGAAATAGAGACATCCCTGTATCAGAAGCCAATCGACCGTCCAACATATCTTAAATGGGACAGTTTTCATCCAAAACACATAAAAAACTCTATTGTCTACAGCCAAGCCATCAGATACAATCGTATATGTTCCAACCCCATGGATAGAGATGAACACCTTGGTCGCCTCAGAAAGACTTTTTTGAACCAGGGCTACCATCCAAGAACAATTGAAAACCAAATTACAAGAGCCACCAGAATATCAAGGAATCACCTGCTACATTACAAAGCTAAAGAAGAAAATAACCGGGTGCCTCTAGTGGTCACCTACAATCCAAGTCTGGAGATGCTAAGGGGAGCTGCACGGAAACTACAACCTTTACTACAAAAAGATGCCCGATTACAATCCATATTTCCAGACCCCCCACTACTATGTTTTAGGCAGCCCCCAAATCTAAGAAGCATCATTGTCAGAAGCTCCCTGTCCTCCCCAACAGCTGCAGGTACCTTTCCTTGCAAACAAAAGAAATGCAAAACCTGTGCATCTATAATGACCACGGACAGGATAAAGATCCCCAACTCCCATCAGGACTACAAGATACCAGGTACTTTCAGCTGCATCACATCTAATGTGGTGTACCTAATTATATGTACTAAATGTCCAACTGGGGGTCTGTATGTGGGGGAGACCGGGCAAAAACTGAGAACAAGGATGAATTCTCATCGCCACACAATAAGAGAAAAAAGAATGGATTTACCTGTGGCAAAACACTTTTGTATGCCCGGTCATAGCATGACGGATATGGAATTACTTGTATTAAAATCTAACTTCAAATCTGAGAAGGATAGAAAAGTCTGGGAATATAAACTTATGATGACCTTTGACACTCTTAGTGCTGGGATGAATATATCCCAGAGTTTTATGTCTTTCTACAACAATTAAGGAATCTGCTTCCCTGACCTTTTAGGGTCATCACAACACAATACCAGACCCCAATCAGAGGGTAATAAAACTTTCACTCCTTATCTATGAACTAGTCATATTTATGTTCATCCCTCTGCCATAATGACAGTTCTGCTTCACGTCACTTGTCTTACCTATTGCATTATTCCTGTGTCCTTTTGTGTATATAAATATGTGATTCTTCAGCTTTTGTTTTAGTCTTTGCCTGATGAAGAGACCTGCGTAGTCTCGAAAGCTTGCAATTTGTTACCATCTTTTCAGTTAGCCATTAAAAGGTATCAACCACTGAGGACTCTCAAGTCTAAATATTTTTCTATCTACTGGCTAACACGGTACGAAGATACACATCTTTCCTATAGAAAAATATAGTAATACATTCAAGATGTATCAACATAAAACTTAATAGAGTTCTATCATGTAACCATGGAAACTAAAGTTATACAGCATCCGTAACTGCATAAAATCAAGCACTGGTTATGGAAACTCAGAATGTGGTGTGACATGAGGAAAACACTGTCCACTGCCTAAGGCAGTGGTTCTCAACCATTCTAATGCCGTGACCCCGCAATACAGTTCCTCAAACCAAAAAATAAGTACAGTCCTCCATACAATATTATGGGCACCACATAGTCCTCCATACAGTATTATGGGCCAAATATAATGCTCCATAAAGAATATTGGACCCCAAATAATGCTCCATACAGGATACTGGTCCCCATATAATGCTCCATACAAAATATGGAGCTCTCCTCTGCACTGTGCTGCGCTCTTCACTGTTACGGCTCAGGAAAGGGCACTGTGGAAAGACTCCCCATTATCATCATCATTGCCTCCCCATTATCATCATCGCCTCCCCTTCATCATTGCCTCCCCATCATCATTATCATTGCCTCCCCATCATCATCATAATTGCCTGCCCATCATCATTGGCTCCCCATCATCATCATTGCCTGCCCATCATCATTGGCTCCCCATCATAATCATTTTCTCCCCATCATTATCATTGCCTGCCCATCATCATTGCCTCCCCATCATAATCATCATTGCCTGCCCATCATCATTGGCTCCCCATCATCATCATCATTTCCTGCCCATCATCATTGGCTCCCCATCATCATCATCATTGCCTGCCCATCATCATTGCCTGCCCATCATAATCATCATTGGCTCCCCATCATCATTGTTGTTTCCTCACCACCATCACTGCCTCCCCCCACCACCATCACACATACAGCACCACACACAGACAGCACTGCAGCACTCTCTCACATACACACACGCAGGCAGACACACACACACACAGACACATACACCTCACATCTCACCTGTCCGGCGCCCGCGCTTACTCTCTGCCACAGCCGGCCGCTAAATGATGACGTCATCAAGCGGCGCTGCTGTGACAGGAAGCGCGGGCGCCCTGCAGGCACCTCCTGGAGCCCGGAGCTGCGGAGGCATGGGGAGAGGTAAGTATTGCGCCGCCTGCTCAGGCCGGGTCCCCCCTCTCCCCGCACAGTGGACTCACTGACCCGCCGCTCAGCTACGGAGGGTCCTGGGCTGCTGCACTGTGCCTCCGTGGGACCGCCCTCCGCCCGCCCACGCTACGCCACTGCTACGCCACTGGGCTAAAGCCATCGGAAATTTTGTATTTTCCGATGGCTTTAAGCGACCCCTGTGTTTTGGTCGTTCGACACCCGCCGGGGTCGCGACCCACAGGTTGAGAACCGCTGGCCTAAGGGGTATGAACACTTTTGCAGACATCCTTTTACTAAACTGATTTTATTTTTGGCTAAAATGATTTTTGAAATTCGATTGCATTAAACATTTTGCATCATTTGGCTTTTATTGTCTGTTTCCATGGACACTAATGGCGGCAGAATGAGCTAACTGAAAATCCATCAGTGAACTGATAGAAACTTTGTAACTTTTATCTATCTTTTTTAGCTCATTTCAGCTTATGTATCACCTCTTCAAGGTTCAGCTCAACTTTGATGTGGTCGTAGTTATAAATCAGCAAAAAGGAGTTCAGAAAAAGACAGATAAAAGTTAGAGCTCCCAAGTAAGAATGAGCTCACTGATGCTTTTCTGAGCTTAGCTCAGCTGATTTATGACCTCTTCAAAGTTCAGCTGAACTTTGATGTGTTCTTAGTCATAAATCAGCAAAGAGGAGTTCAGAAAAAGACCTATAAAATGTTATAGCTCCCAGTCAAAACAAACTCACTGGTGGATTTTAAGTTAGCTTATTCTGCAGCATGCAGCGTGTTAAAGAAGCACCCCTCCTCCCATCAACATAATTTATTATCCTCATAATATATTGCAATCATCATATTGTATAGTACCGTGTACTTACAATTGCTCATTTTACCTTTCTACCCAGTTAATTCTGTTCCATTAGGTCTATGACATCACATGATTAAAAACTGACCAGCTGAATCCTTCTAAGCTCTATGTAGAAACAGGAGATCAATTTTCCCTGTATGAGTTATCAGCCAATGCAAAAGTTCCTGGCAGGGTGTGGAGGAGCAGGTGGGTCAGGAGGGGAAGAACGGAATAATTTCTGCAGACAAGAGACTTCCTAATTCTACACAGAGCAGAGAAAAGTGAAGAATTAGCCAGGTAGAAAGGCGAAATGAGCAATTGTAAATACAATGCTATATAATATGATGATTGCAATATATTAAGAGGATAAAATAAAAACTAGAATAAAAAGTGATCAAAAAGTTCTATGTATCCAAAAAATAGTACCAATAAAAGCTACAGTTTATTTTGCAAAAAAAATAAAAAGTTATAGGTTTGAGAATACGGTGACCAAAATAATAAAAATTTTTGTAAAAAGTGTGATTTTTCTTGTGTCAAAAGTAAACTTAAAAAAATACAAATGCGGTATAATCATGATCGTATTCTGTCACAGAATAAACATAACATGTTAATTATCCATAATGAACAGTATAAAAAATTATATCTAGATTCATTTATTTTTTGTTAATTTTGCATCCAACATAGTGTGTAGCCCAGCTACGCAGGCACACATAAAAGTCCAGGAGAGTGCACAGGAAGGTAACAGCAAAGCTTGATATCTATGCACTTCACTCACACTTTTAGACACACCCATCAGGGGTACAAGAGGAAGTGACACTTAGCAATCAGAGTTCAGTCTGTTTCCTGTCTTCGGACAGTGCAGTTCAGTGCCAGTGGAGTCTGGACTTGGAAGGAGAGGAGAAAGGATTGAATCCTCGCAGAGTTAGCGTAGCTCACCTGACGAAGAAGTGGAGGCTAGTACGGGTGAAGTGGATCATCCTAGCCTAGTCAGAGCTACCCTTAATCAGTACCTCAGCAGAAGTCGAAGCTAGGAGGATACTGAGAGCTACTCAGCGAGCTCTGGAGAAAGTTGACATTACCATCGAAGCTACAAGTGTTATTGCTAAGAGCGAGAGCAGGGCGAAGGGCAAAGTGGAGAAGACAGATAGAGAAGTGCTTTAGGTATTGGATTGCCTGCACTAAATTGCCGGACACCGGAGTCCGAAGCGTTGCTACTGTTTTAAGCATAGTAACAAGAAAACCGGAGGCATCTGGACTACAGGTCGCAGAGAGCAGCCCTAAGTGTCAATACGTAACCGGAGTCAGGTGGAACAGGGACTTTGAGTCAAGCGCAGACAAAAGTAAGGACTTAGTTTCATCACCTAGAAGGCTCCACCACAACATTGGCCGGGCAGTACAGCTATTGAGAAAGCTGAGAATTCGAGTTAACTTCGCTTCATGCAAGTAGGACTCACATGTTTATGGAAGTAAAGGAGGCCTCTAACCTGCTCAGCTGTTACCGGAATGTGCACTCTCCACCCCGACCAGCTCCCCGGGATCTGCTTGAACTACCATCAGTAAAAGGTATGAAAAGAAGCTATATTGTGTTTGACTGGATTCTTACTACACCCTGCATCATCATCACCATAGACTTCCAGGGACCCGTCTCACCTGTGGGAGACTTACTACCAAGCTGCCCCATAACATCCCCTGTGAAAGTCCTTAGAGCAGCGCTGGTACAATTTACCAGAAACCGCAGGTGGCGTCACGAACTACCTAATAATCCCCTGTAAATATCCCCTATCGCTTGACTGCCAGGGCCACGGACCGAGTCCCGCTGCCAGTGACAACTCCCATAGAAATCAATGGGCTCGGCTCCGAGTACCCCATAGCCCTGGTATCCACAATTGTGGGGCGAGTCAATAGTGTAATAAAAAGAGTTGTATGTACTGTACGAATTAAAACTACAGCATTTGATGCCAAAAAAATCTTAATTTGTTTTTGCCTGATATTTAGAAAAACGCATTGATTTCAGAATAATGCAGCACAAAAACAAATTATTTTTTTTTCTATCAGGCTTTCATTGTACAGAAATATGAAGACATAATAAAACAAGATTTGGGATGCTATTACAGGAAGGTGCCAGGATGGAGGACATTATTACAGGAAGGGGCACAGGATGAGGGATATTTTTACAGGAACGGGCCAGGAAGGAAGGGGCACAGGATGGGGGATATTATTACAGGAAGGGGCCAGAATCAGGTACATTATTACAGGATGGGGGATATTCTTATTCTTATTGTATGTCTTCACAGGATCTGGAACGCTACAAGGGCCTATACATCTGACGGACATGCAGGTGGAGGCCCAGGTCCAAATTTTGCCTATCGGACTCTAGTTATGCCACTGCTCACAGAATAATGATAACTTCTTCTTTGTGCAGCACAGTGAATTGCATTAAGTTTAAAAAGTAAGCAGAAGTTGTTATTTTGTTCATATTGCTCCCAGTGAAGAGTTAATAAATGTAAACTTATATGCTTTCTATACCCTAAATTGTGATCCTGGAAAATACAGGTCATCCTGAAAAAAACAAGTCCTCATACATCTATGTCAGATAGGAGATATGAACAACTCTGAAGGAACCTCTTTAAATCTTTAAAAATCAAAATATAACTATCTGGCAGATTGCAGATACAGGACTGAGTTAATACATTTCATTTTACACAAATACTGGTGGATTAGAAAAACTTACTTTCAAGTAATAATTCAGAATATGTTGTCATGTGTTTGGTAATGATGAATAACGGTCATTCTAGCCATTATATGTATTATGTACAGTACTGCATTCCCCTCTGCAGGCTCTCTAATTTGCAATCGACTCCGAGCTGGTGGGAGGAGATTACCTGCTATGAAGTCTCCCATACACAGCATAGCACATAGAGAAAGGGATTCCTACTCTTCATTCCTTAGCACAAAGACAGAAGCAGCAGCATGGAGGATATTATACAGCAGTATTGTTCAGTATAGATGTGATTCCAGCTCTGAGGTGAGATAAAAGACTTGTTAGAAAGCTCAGCATGATCTTTCTGTGTCTCCCTGTGCTTATTTTCTCACTTTGCTCCTAATTCTTCCTCCTCCAGCACAGAATTTATTAGCGTATTCACCACATATCCTTCAGATGTGTGATAGATGATGGCCCTAACTCTGGCATCCTACCTATCTCAAGAGCGGAGCTCCGTCTTGGGCCTCTGTGAATGGAGAGGTGGCTGAGCATATATATGTTGGCGCTATAGAAATAAAATTATTATTATTATATCTCTTTTTCCAATAAATTCAATTTGAGCTAAAAAACAATAGCCAAGTACGCCTGCTCAGGTATTTTCTAAACTCCTATAGAAAGTCATGAATAAAGAGAGAAATGCACATACGTGGCCACTTTTCTACGCACAGTGCTCGGCGCCCTGTTCTCGAGCTAGTCATTGGTCCCAGAAGTGGTACCTCCGTTTATGGGATGCTTATGGCATTAGAAATAGGCAGGGGCGGACATGTCATTGGTACTCCGTGTGCAGCCGCACAGGGGCCCAAGAAGTCAGAGGGCCACTATCATTTCCAAAGCAGGTGGAATTGTGCATTATGAAGAGCTTTTGGGCTGCAAAGGGCCCATATACTGTTCTTGCACAGGGGCCCTTTTCTGTTTGTGTCTGCCAGTGCAAATAGGAATACCCCTTTAATTAAGGAGATCAATGCTGACCAAGGAGCCAATATCAATTTTTTGTTTTCGTGAGATCATCTACATTTGGTGTTTGCTCTAGGCCGCAAAAAATAATCTTAGGAATATGTATTCAGGTCACTAAACAAAACTCTATGTGGTAGAGTTAGTCTTTCTTTGCCTCTGTTTCAGCAGCGCTGTCAGTGACTGTCATGCATTGTCAAGCTCTTGATGTAGAGGCCACAGGCAGCACATTGTCATTCCTCTGAAGAATCTCTGGATGTTCACTGCTGCCATGCATTACATTTAGGATCAGTTTGGGCCTTCATCTTCAATCACAGTGTTTTGCTTCCTATTACACGATATCACTGTGTAAATTTACCAAATAGATGAAATTGTGTCATGTCCGCTTCTAGTTTGATAATCTTCTATTGAACATCACAGTGTTCTATCTACAGACATTTACCCATCACTTTATTCTTTTCCTAAGTGCTTTTGAGGAGGACTGATTTTATGGAAAATGGGGTAAAAGAAAAGCAGATAGCGAAAAATGGGCTGCTTTCCATTTTATGACATATAAAGAGAAAAAATGCTTATATAAAATAATAACAGCACTGTGGAGACATAGGGGGTCAGCAGGTGCCCTGGTCTGCTAGCCGAAACCGCATGGACCAGGGATCATCCCACCGAATGCCTGCTCTCCTTTTACCATGGGCGTAACACTACTCAGACAACACAGGGTGAGGGTAAAGCAGTGTGACAATGCTTTATTGAACTACGACACAGGCAAATAACACGTAGGACAGTACCAGCACAATACCCAAGATGCAGTTTACAGAGTCTCACCCTTTCGCTGACTCGCTGGGATAAGAGCTGCTGTTGCTTCAGAGCTTCCAGGGCCAACTACCCCACCTGTGACATGTACACAGAGAGGATGTAATGACAAGCTTAGGAAGATGACAGTTCATTGAGGTACAAGGCCAGTTGACCAGAGGGTCACATTCTGGCTTCTTTGAACATCTCCATGGAGCCAGGCGACCGGCAGGTCCCATTCCTGGCCCCCACAAACATATCCATGGGGCTCAGGCAACTGGTGGGTCCAAATCCTGACTACCCTAAACATATCCATGGATTTGTGGTGGTCAATGGAACAGATCTGTATTCTTCCAACTGGGGCCGTTGTCCCCTAAGCTGGCATCCTGCAGAATGACAAATCTGTGTCTCTCGTGATAGAGCCATGATGTCTTGGCTGCTGTCCTATAGAGATTCTTTGGTTCTTTTGGTTCTTTTGATCTCTTGGCTTTCTGAATGTCTGGAGGTATCTATCCTTTTTATAGTTAACAAATCTCCTTCAAGTCAGCATTCACAGGTAAAAGGGAAGAATGGTGATGAGACCAACTCACATTGTTTGATTATGTAATTTATTTGCTTAGTTTTTCCTCCTCTGTTTTGCAAGTCAACAAGCTGTCTGGCCTGGACAATGTGTAATCAGTGTATTAGCACACATCACTAGTCATCCACGATAACAGCACAATATGTTACATCAAATGTCAAATTACAAGTCAATATTACAGGCTTATATGAACAAAAGTCTGTGTTTTCTTGACCAACCAGAAAGAAACACATAAATTCAAAAGTCAACATATAGATAACAGTCTATTCCTTCTGGCTTGCTGAAAATAGACATCTGGTTAATTAAGACAAAATGCTGTGTCATCACAAGCACGCACAATCTAAATATTACTACCTTATAGTGCTCACTTTATAGTGCCATATATTACCCACAAAAAATGCCATGTGATGCCTAATTAAAACTATCGTACATTGTCCTCATGCAGTAATACTGTATACATCATAGCCCTCATTCTAAGATTTAGAACACAAAATCCCGTTTTATTGATGCCTTATTTTTAGGACAGGCCATTAATATCTGGTGGGGGTGTGACACCCCACCAGGGACTGCAGATTTACCCCTGTGCAAAAAAATAGAGTGTGGATCTGTACTTCCTGGCCACGGCGACTATAGAAATTACGGGGATTCTCTGTTCTTCCACCATCTGAGAACCTCCGGCAGGTGTCGGTAACAGTTGAACAGTGGGGCAGCCGTAGGTGTTGCACCTCCACCGACCAGATATTGATGGCTTATCATGAGCATAGGCCAGCAACAAAAAGATCGTGGGAAACCCCCTTAAGGAATACCCGCAGGTAGATCCAGGAACACCTCCAAAACACCCATGATTATGTGTGCACTTTCTGAACTCTTTTGGTGGATTGTTGGCAGGACTGATCCAGAAAAACTGGGACTGTCGACGAGCATGTGTCTACCTAATACTGTCTTAAAGGGGTTATCTGGGCTAATGAGATTGATGACCTATCCATAGCATACATCTACATTGTTGTTATCAACTTCGGAAGCTGCCACATCACATGTAATTAGTGAATGGAGCTGAACAACACATTTCCTTTCACTGTGTAGTGGCTGGTGAAAACTAGGTCAAACATTGTATTCCCTTCTATAAGAGCTGAGCTTCAGTTCTTGGAAGCGGCCACTACAGGGCTTTTCTGTTCAACTCCATTCATTGATTACATATGGCCACTACTGGAGTAAGTAACAGCTGATCTGAGGTGGCACTGTGTGTCGGATCTCCACTAATCTCACATCGGTCTCCAATATCTGTATCCCAGACAACCCCTTTAAAAAATTAGGGCAGAGCTGGAGCAGAAAGCACATTTCCACCTTTTGCAGAACTGTGTAAATGAGTCCTCAGCAAAATATCCCAGCTGATCATATCAATGCATGGTTTTGAGGTAGCTCCTGAAGGTTGTGACCTCAGGGCACCATATGAAACAGGGTCTTTGAGCAGTCACCCATTTGTCATCTCCTCAAGCTGGCTGTAGTTCCTCGTGATGTCTGATATGTACTGAATTACATAATTACATTTTTGCTAAGGCTTCTCCACGACCCATGAAACCATAGAAAAATGATTGGTATGATCCTCAGAGCCAGAGGAGCAAAACCTAATCTCAGCCAAGGTGAGGAACATCATTGTGGACCACCAATGGCACACGAGAGTTGTGTGTTTGGCAGCTCGCCACTAAATTATGCTGATGATCGCGTATCATGGTTTACTCTATATCCCATCTCCACATATTGTATACAGTTTATCATCCTTGTTTGACCCAGGCTTATCTTGATTTTGCTAGCGCTTCTGTCTGGACTGGTGGCTCCTGGAATATCCTCTCCATCAGGGCTCAGCCGTCACTAATGGGCAAATACTAAATTTGATCTCCCTCTAGTACTTATGTTGTAATCATACTAAACCCCCTGTATATTTTCACTTGTCTCTGTCTCCTCTTTGTTTCCCTTCTGGCTGGATTCCCCAGTGTTCCTCTCTCCTTTTTCTCTTCTCGTCTCCAGCCTCTAACATTCGCTTGCTGGTCCTGCGTCATTGAATAACAATAGGCAAACAGCAGCAGCTAAAGTAAGCATTGCCAAATTAGACAGTCAGGTCGGCAAACCTCAGTCTGGGAGCAAAGAAAGAAAGTGTTGATGACTACAAATTGGCAAATCTTATTCTTCCTCATATTCAATTTGCCTTGAAAGCTGTGTATTATACCTAAAATCTGACTTATGTCTATAAAGTAGATTGTAATGGAGGATAATGTGGTGTCACTGGGCATAGTTACAGCAGGATGCTCATTAATATTAGTATTGGTGCATGTTGGAAATCAAAAGCATTATATGATGTTCTATCTAATATATAAAGCTGAATGTATGTATGTGTGTATGTATTTGGGTATGTTTGTCCGGGATTGGAATCCGCACCGTCGCACTTACGGGCATGAAATTTTGCACGCCCGCACGTCTCGACCCCGAAAGAGTCCTAGGCTATGTTTTGAATCGAAATTTTAACCCCGCGCGTTCCAAATCGCCAAACAATCTACATAATGGGGAGAAAGCTGAATGCTTGTGTGTATGTCCGGCATAGGAATCTGCATTTACGGGCATGAAATTTTGCACACCCGCACGTCTCGACCCCGGGAGCGTCATAGGCTAGGTTTTGTGTAGAAATTTTAACCCCGCGCATTCCAAATCGGCAAATAATTTTGGCTCGGGATAGGAATCTGCACCGTTGTACTTACGGGCATGAAATTTTGCATGCCCGCACATCTCAACCCCAGGAGCATTATAGGCTATGTGTTGAATGGAAATTTTAACCCCCGCACGTTCCAAATCGCCAAACAATTTTGGCCCTATCTACATAATGGGGAGAAAGCTGAATGCTTGTGTGTATGTCCGGCATAGGATTCTGCATTTACGGGCATGAAATTTTGCACACCCGCACGTCTCGACCCCGGGAGCGTCATAGGCTAGGTTTTTAGTCGAAATTTTAACCCCGCGCATTCCAAATCGGCAAATAATTTTGGCCCGGGATAGGAATCTGCACCGTTGTACTTACAGGCATGAAATTTTGCATGCCCGCACATCTCAACCCCAGGAGCATCATAGGCTATGTGTTGAATGGAAATTTTAACCCCCGCACGTTCCAAATCGCCAAACAATTTTGGCCCTATCTACATAATGGGGAGAAAGCTGAATGCTTGTGTGTATGTCCGGCATAGGAATCTGCATTTACGGGCATGAAATTTTGCACACCCGCACGTCTCGACCCCGGGAGCGTCATAGGCTAGGTTTTGAGTCGAAATTTTAACCGCGCGCATTCCAAATCGGCAAATAATTTTGGCCCGGGATAGGAATCTGCACCGTTGTACTTACGGGCATGAAATTTTGCATGCCTGCACATCTCAACCCCAGGAGCATCATAGGCTATGTGTTGAATGGAAATTTTAACCCCCGCACGTTCCAAATCGCCAAACTATTTTGGCCCTATCTACATAATGGGGAGAAAGCTGAATACTTGTATATAGATATAATCATTACAATTTGTTATAACTAACCGTAGTTAGGTACTATGCCCGGGCAGCGCTGGGCTCTTCAGCTAGTTATTATAATAAAGCCTGATGCGCAAGGCAGAGACAAGGGCACAGAGGATGGAAAACAGCATGTGGAGTAATGGAGTCCCTTTGGCTTTGTACTACAGAGGCATAGGCACTCTCAGTTATTCTGTCCTCAAAGCAATACATCTAAGAGAAATAGCCCTATAGTCCTATAGTACGACATCTATTGGAACATCTAATAGGGATATATGTATGTGTTTATATATATACTAGGTATTGAACCTGTTCTACGCCCGGGTGGCGAGCATCTTTAATTTTACGCCAATTGTTGAAGACATTGTGTCTGCAAATTTGCATATACAGTGTCTTCAATAAAATGGCACCGGAGATCGTGGTTTGAGAATGCGCTGACTCGGGCGCCATTTGATTGAAGTAATGCATTACAGCAGTGATGGCGAACCTTTTAGTGACCAAGTGTTATGCTCCCCATCCTGATATATGGTCATCCCATCCTGGTATATGCTCCCACCATCCAAGTATATGCCCCCCCATCTCGGTATATGCCTCCCCCCATCCCGGTATATGCTCCCCCTATCCTGGTATATTCTTCCCCCATCCCAGTATATATGCTCCACATCCTGATATATGGTTATCCCATTCTGGTATATGCAACCCCCATCCTGGTATATGCTCCCCCCATCCCGGTATATGTTCCCCTATCCTGGTATATGATTCCTCCATCCTGGTATATGCTCCCCCATTCTGGTATTTGCTCCCCCTATCCTGATATATTCTCCCCCCATCCCGGTATATGCTCCCCATCCTGATATATGGTCATCCCATCCTGGTATATGCTCTCACCATCCAAGTATATGCCCCCCATCACGGTATATGCCCCCCCATCTCGGTATATGCTCCCCCCATTCTGGTATATGCTCTTCCATCCCAATATTTGCTCCCCCATCCCGGTATATGCTCCCCCTATCCTGGTATATTCTTCCTCCATCCCAGTATATATGCTCCACATCCTGATATATGGTTATCCCATTCTGGTATATGCTACCCCCATCCTGGTATATGCTCCCACCATCCAAGTATATGCCCCCCATCTCGGTATATGCTTCCCCCATTCTGGTAAAATGCTGTTCCATCCCAATATTTGTTCCCTCCATCCCAGTATATGCTCTCCTCATCCTGGTATATGCTTCCCCCATCCTAGTATATGCGCTCCCCATCCTGTCTGCTCTGGTGTTATTCAATATGTAGAAAAGAAAAAACAACACTCCTATAACCTTGCCCCCACTCCCCTGCAGTGCTTCCTCATCTTCTGAAGTCAGCAGCTGGCTTCAGTATCCAAGCGATAGGGTGGCACAACATCACTGCTGTGCATCCAGTCCGACAATGCAGGGGTATAGGGTTAATATCCAGGTAAAAAGTGTTAGAAAGTTGCACGGTTGCTGTACTAGGGGAAAATTAGCGTTATTCCTTCCTGGAGCTGCCAGATTTCAGTCATACCGCATATACTCTATACAGGGGCACAAAGAACGCCCCAGTAATTTGACTGACAGTCGGCTTTTCAGTGCATCAGTGCAGATCTGGCTGTCAGTCAAAGTTCCAGGGTAGGCTGATAACCGTCGCTCTCAGTGCTGCAAGTGTTGATGGTAGCTATGGCGGCACGCCAGCATAATTGAATGATGTTGGCACCCGGGAAGAATAAAGTTAATTTTCTCCCAGGTGCCACCCTTTTAGCAAACTTCTTTATATGCAGGTTAATAGCGTTATCTGACCTGACAGGTTCCCATTAGGGCTCGTGCAGACTGTGTTTTCGGTCCAAGTGCGATCCAACAAAACATCCGATCGCACCAGGTCCAATGTTAGCCATGAACATGTCCAATTTTTTCCTTACACAGAGCTGGTCCGAGGAAAAAATGTTGCATGCCCGAGTTTTGGATCGCGCTCATCTATGTAAGTCAGTGAGAGCATGAAAAACATCAGCCGGCACAAAAGATGAATTCAGATGGCATTGAAAACTTCATTTTAAAGGGTCAAAACTCTGAAATAATAGATATTCTGCTGACTTGGAAATCTGAACCACACCCTAAAATATGTAGGATTTTTTTTTGCACTATTAATGGGATCTGAAATTCAGTTCACAAGCATTGGACAATAGTTTGTTGCAGCAAATCCTCCAGGTCTGATCATCGCCCCAAATCAGAAGCTCTGATTTTATATGGAAGAACACATAGGCTTTTTTTATAGAATTCATGAGATCAAAAATTGGAGCATACGCCAACACATGCTGCATTATGTAAGTATTCTACTCTAGGAGCATCGCCTCATGGGAGCACCATATGGCAACACATAAAAAGCAGTACAGATCCGTTGTATGGAAGCAAAGGTTACTGTACTTATACCAAGGTGATGAAATACTAAAGTCTGTTTCTTACAAAAATACACAAAACCACTTTATTGATACCAAAATTGGAGCCTTTGGCGCTATTATACAAAACACAACATGGCAGCTGCAGGTAAAAGTGATTTATGCCCAAGGTACAGAAAATAAGTTATAAATGTAAAACAAAGATAAGTCTGCGCTGTATATAAAAGTGGGAGTAGGAGAAGGACCCAGTGTCTCAATGGAATAAAAATCAGCCAATATACTCCAAAACTGACTCAAGCAATTTATATCTGCTGTAATGTTACCAAATGGGCCGTTTCTTAAAGCTGGGGCTGCTCGTGACATTTGCTATAATGCTGCCATTACAGTCGGCATAGCATAATGTTGTTTAATAGAGGTGATTCTATTTAGACTGCCATTTTTAAGACGCCCCTTATCCTTGACGAACGAAGACAAATCTTTAGAAACCCATCGACAGTGTGTCCATATGTTCCCATCGTGGAGTCGCAGTAGCTACCAGCGAGTCTTGTGATTCCACTTTTGGAGCAATGCTGCCTTGCCGGTGAACATCCATGGACAGGACAATGAGACACTACAAGGAAGACTCACATTTTGAGCAAACCTAACTGTACTAAAGGTGCTATCCAGGACTATTTTTCTTTTACTAAGGGCCAGTGCCTATTGCTCCTACCGGCGATTTAGCTGCTCCATGTCAACAGAGCAGCTTTTTCTCTCCCAGCTGCTCTGTTGACTGAGCATCACTGCCGACCTCATGGTGATTGACAGCCCACTCCTCCCCCTGCAATTAGGCAGCAGGGAGCCGGCTGTCAATCAGCATGACTTCAACAGTCACGACCCATCAACAAAGCAGATCAGAAAAGAAGCTGCTGCTCTGTCGACGTGATGTCAGCAGAAGCTGCTGAATCGCTGGCAGGAGCAGTCTGTGACTCCTCTGTGTCGGCAGTGATCGGTGCCATACACAACAAGCAAATAGTTAGCAACTACTTACCTGCTAGTTCTTAGGCCCATGCTAAAAAATTAAATAGTCCAAGATGACCCTTTTAAATATCAGAACTTACACCCAAACACTGGACCGAGCAGACCCTATGGTTGAGCGCCTTCAGTGCAGTATTTCCCATCATTATGCTATGCCGACTGTATTTGCAACACTATAGAAAACTTTGCTTGCAGTCCCAGTTTTAAGAATGCGCATATCTGGTAATATTATGGCAGATAAATATTGTGGTTCATTTGTGTATCAAGTCTAGGGAATAAGCTAATTTTATTCCCTTGACACACTGAGGCTTACTTCTACTCCCATATGTGTTTTTTTTAGTTTATATAATATTTTTCTTATCTAGCAAGAAGACCTAGTTAAGCTGTAAACATAGTTGGGACTTTGAAGAGTGAATTATTTCAGAAAATTAAAAATAGTATAGAACTTTAATTGATGTCCCTGGGGGAAAATACAGACACTGAAATGAGTTAACAAAGCATTGGTAAATAATTAGGTGGGAATAGATGATAACGAATCTTCCAAGAAAAGATCATGGAAATTTCCAGAGACTTTATTGCTCCACTTACCTACTATGCTCTAATTAAATGCTTTGTACGTCAAATTTATGCAAATATTAGTCTGTGTGATCTGTGTGTGTAAGGTAGGAAATAAAAAACCTGGAGGCGTAGAGCAGGAAGTCAGGAGTAATCATTGTCTTCCCTCTCCCTTCTCTTCCTTTCTCTTCCTTCTGATGTAATTTCTCTCAGATGTTTAATACTAATATATTTTATTCATTTCCTTTCAGAATTTCCATAAAAATTCCCAAGAAATCTAGCCAGGATTCAGCCTGCTTGACATATTTCTAAATGTCAACTGTTTTCTAAATTCTTAGCAAGTCTTATCTTTCCGAGTGTTTCAACGAAAGATGTTGCTTATCATTAGAGATGAGCGAATATTTCAATTAAATATCTTTATTTAGCTCAAAAAGCCTTCATTGCTGTACAAAAACGCATACAAAACCGCGCCAAAAAACACGACAAAATGCGCGTTTTTGCTGCACTGTTTTTACT
Organism: Oophaga sylvatica; assembly: GCA_033576555.1. Taxonomy (NCBI): domain Eukaryota; kingdom Metazoa; phylum Chordata; class Amphibia; order Anura; family Dendrobatidae; genus Oophaga; species Oophaga sylvatica. The sequence continues at coordinate 98,814,586 of JARQOD010000009.1, read as the reverse complement.
GCCAAGAGATACAGAAACCTTGCAGAAATTTCTGCAAGCAAATACTCATCGTGCGCACATACTCTAAGGCTGGAGTCACACTAGCGATTTTAAAATCGGTCTGATTTTGTTCCTGCAAAGTCAGACAAGTGTAACACAAGTGTAATGCATTTTTAACACCTAGAATCCGATTTACATCCTAAGGACGGTTTCACATGTCCTGATATTTCCGGTACTGGACAAAAAGCGCTACCAGAGATGTCAGTGTGTCCGTGTGTGTAATATGTGTGGCAACCATGTACTGCCAGCAGGGGCGGAACTATCGTGGAAGCAGGGGAAGCAACTGCCACAGGGCCCGGGCTAGAAGGGGACCCGTCCCTGCTGCAGCTGCTTCACCTACCACCACTGTAGTTCCGCAAGCTGCCGGTGGTGTGAGCAGGGGCGTATCTAGGGGGGCAGCCGGCAGGGGGGCGCAGTCGGGCTGCCTAATGCGGCGGTCCGCAGTGTCTCCCCCGTGGCTGCTTTCTGCCGCCCCCGGCCCGAGAGTCGGCGTCTCCCTGTGCCGGCTGTCAAGCTGACAGCCGGCGCAGAGAAGCTGCTGCGTGCCGACTCCCAGGGATCAATTGCACTGGCGTCTATACAGACGCCAGTACAATTGAAGCTCTGACCGCCGGGTCAGAGCGACGTCTGCAGCGTGATCAGGTCATGTAATCACGCTGCTGACGTCACTCGTCGTCGGCGCCCAGAAGGGTGAAGATTTGTGGTGAGTGTGCTCCATTATGGAGCTGAAGATACCACAGAAGATAAATGGGGGACATACTGTGTGAGTGTGTGTGTATGGGGGGGATTTAGAGTGGGGATACATTATGTGTGGGGGGATTTAGAGTGGGGATGTGAGTTATTTTATGTGTGGGGGATTTGGAGTGGGGATGGGGGATACATTATGTGTGGGGGGATTTGGAGTGGGGATGGGGGTTCTTTTATGTGTGGGGGGTTTGGAGTGGGGATGGGGGATACATTGTGTGGGGGGGATTTAGAGTGGGGATGGGGGTTCTTTTATGTGTGGGGGTTTGGAGTGGGGATGGGGGATACATTATGTGGGGGGATTTGGAGTGGGGATGGGGGTTATTTTATGTGTGGGGGGATTTGGAGTGGGGATGGTGGGTTATTTTATGTGTGGGGGGATTTGGAGTGGCGATGGGGGGTTGTATGGTGTTGTGGTGGGGGGTATTTGGGTTGGATGATGGGGGGTTATTGTATGTGTGGGGGATTTGGAGTGGGATGGGGGTTATTGTATGTGTGGGGGGATTTGGAGTGGGATGGGGGGTTATTTTATGTGTGGGGGGATTTGGAGTGGCGATGGGGGGTTATTTTATGTGTGGGGGGATTGGTGGAGTGGCGATGGGGGGGTTTATGTTTATGTGTGTGGGGGATTTGGAGTGGGATGGGGGGTTATTTTATGTGTGGGGGATTATGGAGGGGATGTGGGGGGATTTAATGGTGGTGTAAGGGATTTGGGGGGGATGGGGGGGTTATTTTATGTGTGGGGGGATTTGGAGTGGGATGGGGGGTTATTTGATGTGTGGGGGGATTTGGAGTGGGATGGGGGGATAAATGTGTGTGGGGGGATTTGGAGTGGGGATGGGGGTTTTTTATGTGTGGGGGGATTTGGAGTGGGATGGGGGATATTGCATGTGTGGGGGGATTTGGAGTGGGGATGGGGGATACATTATGTGTGGGGGGATTTGGAGTGGGGATGGGGGTCTTTTATGTGTGGGGGGTTTGGAGTGGGGATGGGGGATACATTTGTGTGGGGGGGATTTAGAGTGGGGATGGGGGGTTCTTTTATGTGTGGGGGTTTGGAGTGGGGATGGGGGATACTTATGTGGGGGGATTTGGAGTGGGGATGGGGGGTTATTTTATGTGTGGGGGGATTTGGAGTGGGGATGGTGGGTTATTTTATGTGTGGGGGGATTTGGAGTGGCGATGGGGGATTATTGTGTGTGTGGGGGGATTTGGAGTGGGGATGGGGGGTTATTTTATGTGTGGGGGATTTGGGTGGGGATGGGGGTTATTGTATGTGTGGGGGGATTTGGAGTGGGGATGGGGGGTTATTGTATGTGTGGGGGGATTTGGAGTGGCGATGGGGGGTTATTTTATGTGTGGGGGGATTTGGAGTGGCGATGGGGGTTATTGTATGTGTGGGGGGATTTGGAGTGGGGATGGGGGTTTATTTTATGTGTGGGGGGATTTGGAGTGGCGATGGGGGTTATTTTATGTGTGAGGGGATTTGGAGTGGGGATGGGGGATTTAATGTGTGTGGGGGGATTTGGAGTGGGGATGGGGATACTTAATGCGTGTGGGGATTTGGAGTGGGGATGGGGGATTTAATGTGTGTGGGGGGATTTGGAGTGAGGATGGGGGCATTTAATATGTGTGGGGGGATTTGAGGGTACTGAAGAGTATGTATGAGGAAACAGTATGGGGGATGGGTGCAGACAGTATGGGGAGCGAACGGGTGAATGTATGTGGACACAGTATGGGGAGTGAGGGTGATGGGATGTGTGCAGACACAGTATAGGGAGTGAGGGTGATGGGATGTGTGCAGACACAGTATGGGGAGTCAGGGTTATGTGTGAGCAGACAGTATAGAGAGTGAGGGTGTAAATATATGAGGAGACAGTATGCTGAACAGGGGGGATGTGAGAGGAGACAGTGTGAGGAGGGAGGGGAATAGTGTGAGGCGACAGTATATTGCAGATATTTTTATTTAGGGGCATTATAATGACTCTTCTGTCTTTAAGGGCATCGTGTGGAGAGTTGGTGCAGAAGAGCGGAGAAGATGGAGGTCTGCAGAGACGGCTGTGGATGAGAAAACTCATCATGGGATCTGGACAAGATGAAGAAAAGGAGAACGACTCCAGAGACAGCGTAATCTATAAGGTACCTGGATGTAAATATTATTTGTGAAATTGACTAATTCTCATGTCTTTATTTGTTAGGAGCATTAAAGGGGTTCTCCAGGTCTGTGTCACATAGAATGACTGCAGACTCAGCACAAACCTGGACAGTCCCTTTAATGCTCCTAACATAAATAAAAACATGAGAATTAGTCAATTTTAGAATTCTCACAGTGCCACTGCACGCTGTTAGGATTCTCTCGTGCCGGTGATTTACATACAAGCGGTCACATGCTGACTAGACGTGTGGCCTCACTCAATGAAAATGAACGGAGCGAGGCCGGCACGTCTAGTCAGAATGTGGCCAGAAGTATATAAATCACATGCTTATGCTGACATGACCGGTGTACTCTTGCCACCGGTAATGGAGAATCCTAAAAGTGTGCAGAGCATTCGTTGTGAGAATTCAGAAGCTGCAATGTCAGGATTCAGCTCTGCAGGTTCCAGCAGTCATCTCATGGACACTTCACTCATATGCGATTTTTATACTTATGGTCCTGTAACAACCAGCTTCTCTTCCTGCTTCTCTCAGTTTTTCACTGAACATTGAGAGCATTAGGGAGAGCAGCTCGTGGGCACATGACTAAGTGTGCAAAAGTGTGCTTGGGGGGGGCGCCAAACCGAATTCTTGCCCGGGTGCCAGAAAGCCTAGATACACCTCTGGGTGTGAGTCTGATATGGGGCCCGTCGCCACCTCGGCGCCGCTATGAGAGGAGGTGGCCCGCCGCCACCTCCGGCGCCGCTATGAGAGGAGGTGGGACGGGCCCCGAGCAGTCCGGCACTTCTGCGTCATGTGACGTGGGGGCGTGCGCGCGCTCTCACGTCACATGCAAGGCTGGCGTGGTGGACGTCGGAGCGTGGAGGACGGAGCGGCGCGCGGAGCAGAAGAGCTGGAGGACGCAGTCACCTGAGAATTGGCAGATTGGTAAGTATGCTTGCTGAGGCTGACTCTCTTTCACAGGGACGCGGCAGCTGCAGCTTCCCGTCCCGGCACTTGAGGAGAGGGGGAGAGCGGAGGGGGGAGGTGTGAGTGTATCAGGAGCCTCAGGCCCCAGGACACAGCGGGCCACATTAGAGGCCCCAGGAAGCAGCAGGCCCCTAATGGGGCCCTAGGAAACAGCAGGCCCCATTAGGGGCCTAGGTCCAAAGGAAGCAGCAGGCCCCATTAGGGGCCTAGGTCCAAAGGAAGCAGCAGGCCCCATTAGGGGCCTAGGTCCAAAGAAAACTGCAGGCCCCATTAGGGGCCTTGGGCCCCAGGAAACTGCAGGCCCCATCAGGGGCCTAGGGCCCCAGGAAACAGCAGGCCCCATCAGGGGCCTAGGGTCCCAGGAAACAGCAGGCCCCTAATGGGGCTCCGAAAACAGCAGGCCCTCTTTACAGTGCTGCAGATGGCGACAAAAATGGTCGCCAAAGCGGCTAAAAAATTTGCAAATGGCGACTGGATTATTCAATCCATTCGCCGTTTGCGATTAGTGATTTTTAAAAAAATATATATATTTTTTAAAATGGCTGCCGGAGGCGGGGGGGCCAATTGTGAAGTTTGCTGTGGGGCCCTGCCATTCCTAGTTCGCCCCTGACTGCCAGTGTGCCGCATCAGTACCACACAGCGGGCGCCAGGGAAGCAGAGGTACAGTAAGCGCTGTTCTCCGGGGTCGGATGCTGAAGACGACTCTCGTCTTTTTCCACTGCCGGGGAGAATGTTGAGAGTTGTATTCAAGTGAGAACAGGGACAGCAGGCGGCGGCTTTTGGGACTATTACTAACATCAGCCTACACCTGCTGCCGCTAATAACAGTGACAGCAGGAGCCGCTGATGGGAGTATTCATCACCCGCCACCTGCGCTATAAACAAATAAATAAATGAAAAAAACGGCATAGGTTCCTGTTATGTTTCGGTAGCTGAGGAGAGCAGGCAAAAACGGCAATACACCAGAGAGTTGGAATCTATTGGATTGCAGTACCCTGACTAACCACCACAACTAAAGGCAGCCGTGCAGCGTTCCTACGTTGGTCCTAGACGCCTCGTCACAGCCTGAGAGATTAACTACACCTAAAGATAGAAAGAGGAAAGCTATCTGCCCGGAGCAGATCCCCAAAGAACATAGGAAGCCCCCAAACATGTAATGGCGGTTAAACAAGAGGAAATACAGACACAGACAGAAAATAGTATGAGCAAACGCTGGGGCCCAATCTGCCTAGACAGAAAAGGATAGAAAGGATACTCACTGCAATCCAAAAAAACCCTAAAAAATGCCAACGCTGCTGATTGCAAAAACACCTGAGATCACATCGACCTCTACCACCTAAATCAGTTCTCTGGTGTAACAAAACTAAGCCACAGCCACAGAAAAAACTGGAAAAGGCAAATGAACAAATAACAATGGCTCCAGAGGAACTGAGAGGAGCCCAAGCCCCCCGGGGGGGGAACCTGGCTAACCTCACAGAAATGCAGAGAAATATGTAAATGGTAAGCACAAAAACAAAAACAGAAAATATCTTATCTGAAAGCAGAAGAAGAGGCAAGACTCAGCAAGCTTCCAAGTGAACCAGGAACCACAGTTGAGACAAGAACAATTGATCACCGGCAACCATGATGGGAGGGAACCTCCCTTATATCAAGCCAGTCTGTGAATCCTGATTGCCAATCCTCATTGAATGGTTCAGTACTGTTTGTAACCACCAGAGGGAGCTTCTGCTCAGAATTCATTTCCAAAACATTCACAACAGGTTCCCCTGTGTTTTTGATAATCAGCCAGGCAAAACTCACAGCTGTGAGCTGCAAACATCAGCTGTCAGCGTTAACAAGGCTATTTATCAAGAATAGAGGGGTACCCACGCCGTATTTTTTAACTATTTAAATAAAAAACGGCATAGGTTCCCCCATTTTTGACAACCAGCATTGCTACAGCAGACAGTATTCTCATGCTGGTAAAGTACCACATATATTGACCAGCCTAGCCTAAAAATAGCAGCCTGCAGCCGCCCAGAAAAGCCACAGCTATTAGATGTGCCAATTCTGGCACTTTGCCCAGCTCTTCCCAGTTGCCCTGTAGCGGTGGTAAGTGGGGTTCATATTTGTGGGGTTGATGTCACCTTTGTATTGTCAGGTGACATCAAGCCTACGGCTTAGTAATAGAGAGGCCCCTTACAGCCTGAGAATACCAGTCCCCAGCTATCTGGTTTAGCAAGGTTGGTTGTCATATATTTTTTAAATATTTAGCCATAATCATTAACATTAACAGAAATAAACACTTGAAATAGATCACTCTGTTTGTAATGACTCTATATAGTATAGGAGTTTCACTTTTTGTATTGAAGAACTGAAATAAATTAACTTTTTGATGATATTCTAATTTAATGAGAAGCACTTGTATCTCTCAATGGGTCAGGAGTGTCTGACACCAGGACACTTCATCAAGATCGGCGTGAAAAACTTCAGTCTTGTTGAATTAGTTCCAATGTCTTTTAAATGACTTGGGCATGTATCAATAATTGTCTTAAAGTGTACCTATTATTATTATTATTTAATTTTATTGATTTAATAAAGCAAACACAGTAAATTTTTAATATAGCCTGTTGAAGAATTATTCTTGCATGATTCCTGTAAATGTGGAGAAATCTCATAAGAAATTCTCCAGAAGTAAAAATTAATTTGAAAATAGAAGGGTAAAAAAGGTTAGGAAATGTTGCAATATCTCTCCCTCCCAGTGTATACGTGAGACAGTAAGATTTAAAAGGAACTTTAACATTGATGTCCTATCCTTATGATAGGTCATCAATGTCTAACCACTGATTAAAATGGAAACATTTTAAAAACATCTCAATTTGTTCAGTATTCAGTAAGAGCGCCAAGCGCAGGATTTCTCAAACTTACATGCTTGGGCTGCCATCAATGATGTTATTAATGCTTGTGAAAAAAAAGTTTTGCCATGCAGAATGTACTTTCATCAAGTCATCAAGATCTGCTGCTGCAGCTACCTTTGCAATTGATGACTAAGTCAGAGACGTTTGCCGAACTTGCCAGACTCCAGTTATGGAGCTGGCGGCTTCGTCAACAGAGTGTTCTGCCACGCAGAATGTACTTTCATCAAATCATCAAGATCTGCTGCTGGCAGCTACCTTTGCAGTTGATGACTAATGCAGATTGACGACCCCTGCAGATCTGCAGATCAGCTCTTCCCAGAGACGGCGTTTGCCGGAACTGCTCAGTTATGGATTCTAAACAGCTTCGTCGACAGAATAGCGACCACGGCCGGGTACTGCACATCCAAACCCTAATTATTAGAGTAGGGGGCAGATGAGCAGTACCCAGATATCCATTGCCTGGTGTCTCAAAGCTTTGACAAAGAACGACATATGGCGTTCGAAATGCATAGATTTGTTTCTTTCTACCATGTTGTTTTTGGAATGAAACTTTAAAATACTTCAATACAATGGAATTTTATCCATGAGCTGGAACTTTCCTTTTTCTAAGGGTTTTTGTGAACCTCCACAAGGCATAGCAAAATAATTCCCGCCTGACACCCACGGATTGAATATGATGGCTTACCCAAAGGATAGCTGTCAATCAGTGCTATCCTGAATGCATTAATCTAATCTTATATCCTACATATTGCACTCCTATGACTTTCTTTTAGGTGAGTTTGCATTTGATAACATAAGTGTGCTATATTATATAACATATTATAGACCCATATAAAGTGCTACATGGTAAACGACAAACAAACCTGGGCCGAGTGCCCCCTCCTCACCTAAAACGGTAGTCATGTGTTAACAATTAGTAAGCCAAAATACTTTCTGTGGATCTTTCCCAACCGAGAAGGACTTAATTCATAGTGACAAGTCCAGTGTCCTCTCCTCTCCGCTGCTGTGTCTTTCCCAGGGGGGGTTCATTATGACAATACTTTTTGCTGTGTGATAAAAGACATTTTTTGCATAGTTACCCGAGAACGGAGGAGAATGTTTCCCTTGTTTTGTTTTATTTTATCAAAGGCTTCAATGTTTGAAGATTTCCTTACTTTGCTTTCAGCACGATTTAATACTTGGACATCAGCAGGTAGAAAATACAGCTGACAGGATAATCTTTAAGAATATCCAGAGCTCTTCACTGAATGGAAACATTACCAGCTTGGTATGAGTTCTGCTTTTCAGCTAACAGCAATATGTAGTTCATCAACATCATCCTGAAAGGTCATGTGGTTGTATGCGCAGTAGCTTGCACTATATGTGTACTTTATTATTCCATTTACAGTAAATTCTGAAAAGGCATCCTCCAGATTAAAATATCAGCTCGTCTTAGTTCCCTTAATTAAATTGAAGCATGTAAATTACTTTTAAGACCCACTCTGATCCCTTTGAGCTCCCGTTAAAACACATAACCTGCTGAGCTCTACTGTCTGGTCCCACGGCTAGAAATGCTGCTCAACTCATATCAGGATAAAACAGGTCACAGAGATTTCTGGATTTTTCAGATGAGACTGGTAAAAGTAAAAGTATTCAGCAGTGACCAAGGGTTACACTCCTGCCTTGGCTTGGCAGGGCTTCACCTCCTTCCTCTATGGCCACTGCCCTTTGCTATGCTCCACATCAGGTTTCACAAATGACCCGGCATGCCTCCATAACATCATCTGCCTGGGCTTATTTAAGGCCTCTTTCACACATACCGGTATTTGCACTGGCCGCATGCGTTTTTTTTCCCATTGACTTTCATTTGCGCCGGATGGCGCCGCATGTCTCTGCGGCGCGTCCGGTTGGTGCCGGATGCTGTGTCTGGTCACCGTCCGGTGTCTGGAAAAAACGTTGCATGTAACGTTTTTTGTCTGCGGCGAAAAAGCCGCACGCGCCGCATGCGGCGCATCCGGGTTTTTGTTACAATGAAAGCCTATGGACGCCGCAATGCGCCGCATCCGGCTTGAGCCACATCCGGTAGCCGCATCCAGTTTTTTAATTTTTTAATCTCCAACCTGCACTTGCTCCTCTACAACCTGTCAAAGATGGGCTGTAGGAGCAGTGTATATATAGGATTAGTAGCCAATCATGTTTGGAACCCCAAAAAGGGCGTTCTTAAAAACCGGATCCGGCGAATTACGGCGTCAACGGATGCTAAACCGGATACACCAGATGAGACGGATGCGGTTATTTACCGCATTCGTGAACCGGATGCGGCGAAAAACCGGATGCGGCGCATCCGGTTTTCATACAAAATACCGGATGCGGCGCTGCGGCTAAATGCCGGGGGCGCCGTTTAGGCGCCCGCCGGATGTGTGAAAGAGGCCTAAGACACACACTTGGATCTTGAAAATAAGACTCCTTATCCTATGTTCTGCTTGTTTGCTGTGCTCTTCTACAAGCTCCTGGTCTACATCTCCCTTATGACCCTGCATACCTTTTGCCTTCGTTGCTCTGGACTTTCCTATTTGCACCTGTCTTCCTATGGCTTCCGGTGTTCTAAGACCTCGCTCCACACGTGCCTTCCTGTCTGCTACACTAATGGCCGGTATCTTTGTGCCCACCGGGACCTAAGGCTTAGTGGATCCACCTTATTAGGTGAGCTTAACACCAGGAAAGTGTTGAAATTGCAGCTGCGGGAAATTGGTCAAAGTGATTATTGCTTCTTTCATTTATTTTAACCAGTTGAAGCCTTTAAAAATAAGTTTTATCCCCTTTATAAATCATTTAATAAGCAAAAAAGTTGCAATAGACTAATTTCTCTCCTTCAGAAAGTGATAATTTATGAGGAACGGTTATTCTGTCAAGTTACAATGAAGCTGATTTTAGTAAAGAAAACGATTATTCTTCCATACCTATATAGCAAAACTATTGAGCTGTTATCTGTTTGTTAAGCCCTGCATCTGGACTAACAATAACACAAGGCTCTGTTCACATGTCCAGCTGTCATCCATTTGTAATGGATCCAGTTTTTTTTTACTACAGGATCTGTTACAAGCGGAAAAATAAACAGATGAACACTTTGGTTTCCATTTTGTATCTGTTGTGTTCCGTTTGTAATAGATTCATTTTTACTTGAGGTGTCCTTGAAGACCACTGGTGTTGTGGGAATGGGCAATGATTAAAAACCAGAGCCATTAACTGATTACACATGACCATCCATTATGATCTGTTTCCCATAGACTTCCATGTATAACCAGTTGCTTTCTAGTTTTATGGACTGGATAAAAAAGTTGTGCAGACTACGTTTTTCGATCCAGCTGAAAAACAGATCGCAACTGGAACGCAGTCATGCAAAATACATTTTAGGACATTTCCTTCCCTATTCAAATGAATGAATAATTATTTTTCAGGTTTTTTTTACCATTTCAAAAATGGAAATAACTACTGGATATGTGAGTGTAACCTAACTCTGGTGACTCTGTCCCGGTCTACACAGTAAAGCTGACAAGTGAACTGCAGAAAACAGGAAACGTCAGTGTACTGTGTGTGCCCTAAGTTGTCCGGGATGTTTATATTGATGGTCTATCCTTAGGATAGGTCATTAATATAAGATTGGTGTGGGTGTGACACCCAGCACCTCCACCAATCAGCTGTTTCTGGCACAGGCTGCAGGATATGCTGAGTTGCGGATCTGCACAGAACAGCTCTGTCAACTGCATAGTGGCCAGAGACTGAGTACTGCGTGTCCTATCGCTATTGATTTGAATAGGGGCAGATGTGCAGTACTTGGTTGTGGCCACTATTCTGTTGACAGAGCTGGGCAGCTCCAAATTCAGCACATCTGTCTGCTGGTGGCACCGAGATCAGCCGTTCCTGCACCCCTACCTAAGTATAATATAAAAGTCTTAGAAGAACAGAAATGTCATGGGAATGCAAAATAGGATGAGAAATTGGATCCCTCTCAACTATTCAGCAAAACTTAAAAACTCATGATGTACTGTTCTATAATAAATCACTGCAACTAAGCTGTGTGGTTGTCCAAGCTGGAAATAAGGCAGTGTGAAGCGTGCCCACTTATATCCACGGCCGGTCAAGATGCTGTGCTGCTCTGTTCTTCCCTGAAGCTTCACACCGCACATTCGTGTTCTGGAATTATTAGACTGTGAATAAGCACAAACTACAGTATGACCATTGTGTCTTGTAAATGTCACTGCTGTCATATACAGAAATGTCACAGTATACTGAAAAAAAGACAAAAAAAGAAAATGACCTACATACACAAAGTGATAAATATTCCCAGCTGGAAAAGTTTACAATAAAGGAAGTTAATATTTTCTTCCTCTTAGCTAATTGAAGATATTTGTTTTCCTGGTTCCTCTAACACAATTTAACAAGATCATAAATGTCAATATTTGTAAAACTACAATTACTCTGCAATCTGGTATCACAATAAACAACGTCTAGGTTATTATTCAATACTTCCATGTTTCCTGAATAACAGAAAGATACAATATTTCATCACCTGCACTGTACACTGTTTCATTGTCGGCATTTATTTCATATATGCAAATCATTATCACACAGCAAGTTTTGTTCTAGTGATATTTTCACAATTCTGCCGCTGAATATCACGCTTTCATGTAATATTTGCTTCCTGTTCCAAAGGCAAATTTTGCTTCATCTGTCCAATTAACATGAAGTGTTGCATAAATAATACATTTCCAAACATGCGGCTACATAACTCTTCATTGCCTGGTATTGCTTCCTACTTAGGTCAGATTTCTCAGCTTTTGATGACTAATCAGAAAATTGAATGACTGCAGTTAATAATTACTATTCTGCTACACTAAGATTCCATTTTTACAAGTAAAGGATCTTTCTCTCTTGCCTATTATCACTTCAACTCTTAGTGCCTGTGCACACCTTGCAGATTTGTCTCATTTTTGTCACTTTTTTCTGCACAGTTTTGTCACAAAATTGATGCCAGCAAAGGGAATAAGAATCCTGAAGTCTCACGCAATGCACACGTTGATTGTTATTGACTTGCAGATTTAAATTTGCAGCACGTCAATTCTTTCAGCATTTTTTTTCTGCAGATTTCATCCATACTAATGAATAGTGAAAAAATCTGCACCAAAAATGCATGTAAAAAATGCATCAAAAGCAAGATTTTTATTGTATAATGCACATTCAATAAAGCTGTCATCATTGAAGCCACTGAAAAACTGCATCAGTCACATGAATGATGGACATGACTTTATCAATGCAGGACAGCTAGCTATCACTAGAGAAGTAGCCAGGAGTAGAACTCCACCAGTTCTCACAGGTTTGCCGGAACCAGTTGTGAAATTTGTGGTTGGTTTGGAAAACCGGTAGAACACAAGATGCTGATCCGGTTCTCAGCTTTCTGCATTTAATTCTACATAAGGGGTTGTTTGGCCTTAGGGTACAGTATATATGACTGCAGACTTGTGAATCCTCCCATTACGTGCACTGCGTGCTGTGAGGATTCTCCAGTGCTGGCGCAATGAGGTCAAATGGGACACAGTGTCCCTCACACAAGCAAGGAGTCTAAATCCCACCCCTGGTATTAGAACTTGAGTGGCAGGAATAAAATGTATGAGGAATGATAATTCTTATAATTTCCGGATTTCAATCTGTTTAATGAAAATCTCCAAGTCTCCTCTGTAAGTTATACTGTGTGGGTTATTTTGTGCATGCTCCACTATCTTTTCTGCATTTTTTCACAGAACCTGTGATGGAGACTGTGAGGAAGATATAAACTCACCCTCAGGCTCATTCACATCACCATATTTTCCAAAACATCAGATCGCACTCGGATCAATGTTTTTTATGGGACCTCCCACATGTCTAATTTATTAATTGGATCAAGACAATCCAAGGAAAAGATCACACCATGTCCAAGTTTGATCCGATTATTAGATCACACTCACCCATGGAAGTTAATCAGTGCGTCAAACCCATTAGACTTCACCCAGATGTCATCTGAGTGCAGTCTGATTTCCGCGCACTGACACAATGGAGAAGAAGGAGAAATTTTGTTCTCCATCTTCTCATCTGAGTCAATCAGATCACACTATGATCAGAATTTAATCAGAGTTCCCTTTGCATAATCAACTTGATTCTCTCAGAAGACAGAATCTACAGCCGTCTGGCCCTGGCCTTAGATGTTAGAATATGTGTGATGTAGCATCCTACTTCACTTTATCTCTTTTATTTCTTTTTTTATGTTTCTATCAGAACATATCCGGCGCATTAAGGGCACTGCTCTACTCCCATCTGGCATGACTTTGTGATTTGCAGCACTACAAGGAATACTACTGTTCGGCTTCAGTATGTGGCCTCGGGTTGTAGATTCTTGATGTGATATTACATTACATAACACTGTACACTTGCCCCCTTGATATTTATTGGATTGAATTTAATGCTGATCGTAGAGATCACAAATCTTGTCAACAATCCAAAGTTTTTAGAAATAATAGCAAAAAAATATAAGTATGTTGACCATTGAAATTTACTCACTTGGACATAACACCTATTAATCAGGTATACACAATTTCTTATCCAGAGAGTGGAACTTTCCACTTTTTCTCTGATACATCTAAATATTCTATCAAAATAAAACTATACTTTTACAAATCTTTGGATATATTGTAGTCCCTAATAGTCCTGTTGATTTCTGTTGATCCATATCCTGAGAATCATTATTAGCTTTCTACAAAAACTTGCTGTCCATGTGAATGCATTGGGCTCGAGGATGTTCCACACTTGTCCCTGGTATCCTGGGCTTCGCTTCCTTCCCTTGGGTCCACTGCCCTCTGCTGTGCTCCACATCGATTTTTGCCAGTTGGATTAATTACATCATCTTCCTAGACCTATTTAAGGCCCATTGTGACACACACCTGTTTCTTGGGATTGAGTTGCTAGACCTCCATGTATGGTGTGCTTTCCGATCTGTGCTTTTTGTGTTCGTGTTCGTACTAACATTTCATCCCTGCTGGGTTCCTGCTGCTCTTGAGATACCTGAGTGTTATGATATGGTAGCCGAGGAGGACAGGAGCAAAAACAGCCAAGGCAGCCAAACACCCAGAGAGATGAAATGCCGGAGAACAAAAAGTCAGAAAAACGTAGCTCTAAAAAGGTATAAATTTATTATTGTACCACATTATAAAAAATTAACAAAATATTTTTTATTATAACAATATAGTATATATGGATTAATTTACAAAGTGATCCACCAGATTAGTATGATGTATAAAGGACGCACCGGGCACCTACAAAGGACTCAAAATAATGTGTAACGCTGGTAATATATATTATTTCAGATGCTAATACAGAGCCTTTAAATTAGATTTATCCATCACAAAGACCTAGTAATTAGTAAAATGCATTGTGCATCTGCAGCCCATATAGGGATACTAGTAAGACAGGTCTATTTACATGTGATGCCTATTATAAGGAACGAAAGCTCAATGATATATACATCTATCTTTATAGCCAGCGTTAGCCCAAAGAAATCAATAGAAGTCATATAGTAAAGTTTTCACAGGTTAAATTACCCATTGTAGAAGTAGAGGTGTTTCAGCCACGGAGCGTCCCGGACCCTAACGTACGTTTCGCAAGCACTAGGCTCGCTTCCTCAAAGCCCCCTTTTTGTTCTCCGGCATTTCATGTGTTAATCTAAGTCTGTATCTAGTTGGAATATACCTGGGTAATTAATTATCAAAACACCCAGAGAGGTTGGGAACTAATGGGTTGCAGACCCCTAAACTAACCACACAACTAGAAGCAGCCATGGGACGTACCTACGATGACCTAGACGCCTCGACACAGCCGAAGAGTTTAGCTAAGCCTAAAGATTGAAAGGGGAAAGCTAACTGCACCGGAGTAGCGCCCCAAAGGAATAGGTAGCCCCCACACATATAATGGCGGTTGGACAAGATGAAATACAAACGCAGGCAGAAAATAGAGTAAGCAAACGCTGGGGCCAAAAACTATCTAGATAGTACAGGACAGGAAAGAATACTGTCTGCAACCCAGCAAAACCCTAGGGAAAATTCCAACACTTCTGATTCCAAAATGCTGAGACCACACAATCTCGCCCCCGCTATATCAGAACTCTGGTGTGAACAAGCAGCTACCCAGCAGCCACAAAAATGACAGGGACAGAGCAAATGAATAGAAATAAATGAGAAACAGAGACCAGCGCAGGCCCCAGCAGGGGGACCCGGCTGACCTCACTCAAAGGGGCAGCAAAAACAAAGAAAAGCAAAACCTCAGAAGCAAGCAGAAAATAACTTATCTGAATGTTCGCAGGAGACAGCAGAAAACCAGCTGACTTCCAAACTGGACCAGTAAGAGAAACTAATCACCGGCGAGGATCATGGGAAAGTTACTCTCTTAAATCCCCCAGTCATGACTCTCAGATTGCCAATTGTCAGCAGCTGAAAGGTCTCTGTCAGTCAAGACTGGTTCATTAATATCAACAGCCACCAGAGGGAGCCCCAACTCCGAATCCAGAGAATTCACAACACCTGAGTGTGCCACGTCCTTGCTGCCCATGTGCCTTACAGCTTGCTGCATCAATACCTGGGGTTTAGAGGACAGAAATATCACGGAGATTTTTTGGTAGTGAGCAATACCAACTTTGCAATGCCTCAAAGTCAGGACCATGTAGAAAACCCCTTCCCTCAGACACACAAATACCAACTTTTGGCAAGCTTGTACAAACTAGACCCTTTTTGCATTCGGATTTCTGCAACTCTCCGGGTAAAATAGATATTTTTGCTCACAGCAGAGGCCACTGATTGGCTGCAGTGGCTATGCACCATTCCTACCTAAAGAGGAAGCAAGGAGACTGATGGGGGGCCAAGGAAGTGCAAAGGAGAAGCAGTGAGTGATCAGCAATTTAATTTTTATATATATATATACAGTATATATTTAGACCACGGTGGGCCGGTTTTAAAACCCTTTTAACATCAGCTCAATAGCATCTGATTTATGGGGCTCCACATAAAGGGAGTTCTTTGCAATCATCACCTCCAACAAACTTAAGATAGCTTGTCCAAACTGAGCAAAATCAGTGGTATGAAAAAGTTTTTGTCCCCTTTCTGATTTCCTATTCTTTTGCGTGTCTGTCACAATTGAATTATTCAGATCACTAAACAAATTTATAATATTAGACAAAGATAGCACAAGTAAACACAAAATGTGGTTTATAAATGAAGGTCTTTATTATTAAAAGAAGGACTTGTATCAGGCACCATTTGATTGCTTATACTATATGAGGCAATATTGTAAAATTGCAGTGTTTTGTAAAATTACCTATCACAGTTATTACAAGCATGGAAGATACAAGGGGGCCTTCAGTTGGTCCCTAGCTTTCATGATAATGCCATCGGCACCCTACAATCATCTCAGAGGCAGGGGCCACATTGGTCATTGGAAGGGACACTTTCTTCCACTTCTAATCTATTAAATTCTGTTGTCCAAATTTGACAGCAGTATGTAAGAGGGTACACCTCTGCTGTACAGGGTGGTCTCAGCCTCTGAAACCGCTCCATACATACAGTGCATGTACAGTGGATGTCTTAGGTTAAAACCTGGGCAAAGAGGTCCACACAGGCAGTATGGACCCCTGATGCCAGCGCCTGTGCGATCGTGCACGTACAGCCCAAAGCATAATCTGTAACAGGGCCCTCACCTACCATGTATTGTCTATATCACACAGGGTGTATGGGACTCCTCAGACATCAGGACCCAGGTGCTATTTCATCAGACCATGATTACTGTATAATGTGCATTACATATCATTATGCCCTAATACTGGCTGCATATAGCACTGTTATGCCCTTTTGTATCTTAGGATGGCTATGGACCATTGTGGAGAAGGTCAAGGTTGCAATCTCTGTACTCCCATAGCATGACAACTGCATTCGTAAAAGTTTTTCAACTTTTTAACTTTCAAAAAAAAAAAGTTTTCGTTCCCACGCATTTTGCTTTTGCTCCAATGTAGTGGAAAGGCATGAAACAGTTAATTTTCATTGGTATTTCTAAATGGCAATAAAGGTTGTTATTGTGCTGATGTTTGGGAACAGATCTGCTGGTAAAGAGTGGGAGCTCGAAGCTGCAGACAAAAGCAACAGTATGTTACTGAAATAACTCAAGAGGGCCTTAATGAATGTGAATATTGGCATGACCCCTGGCCCTTGTGACATACAGACTAGGACCTTCTTAATATGAGAAACCGAATAAAACCAGATCTAGCTGCACCGCTAAGGGATATTTGTGTAAATCTTATCTGGAAATTAAGGCTTACTTGCTATTTTTAGAGGCTGGGATATGGCTTCTGACCTTAACGTCATGCAAATAATTTTGATCTATGGAATTTTGCCACAAAAGATAAAAGTAATTGACTTGAGAAAGTAATTGAAAAAAAAATGCCATTCTGGACATGACCTGTACAGAGGGGAAACAAAAATCACTTTTATAACAAGAAAACAAAGTTAAATAAGTTGCCCACCTTTGAGGACAATTTTTGTTATTAAATGCATGGAAGTGGGACTAACAACCATTTTTGAAATGAACATGCACCTCGGACTGAACCCTTTTTCAAACATTATCTACATGCTGTGCAGACTATATTTGATAAAGGGTTCATTCTGAGACTGAAACCCATAATAAAACTACTTCTCAACTATCTCAGAGTCTGGATTCTTCCTCTCCTTCAGAAGCGCGGTCACTCTAACACCTTTTCTTCATTTCATTGTGCAAAAAAAAATCGGGAAGACACTTTACTGTTTTCTAAGCCCAAGAAGGTAAGTCTGTATCCCTTTGAAACAAGGGTGCCCGGAATTTCTTTCTGACTACAAAGTATATAGAAAAAATTCTTCAAAAATCTGGCATTCCATAAAATAAATTATTTTATTGAAACATATTAAAATTGGTGCATGTTCATCTCCCATATTTTGAGACTGAACCGTGTTAGTGAACATACAGTATACCTCTTTTAATATGTTTCAATAAAAAAATTGATTTTACGGAGTGCCGGATTTTTGAAGAAATTGTTTATACATTTCTCACGTTGGGTCTCCATATCTGGTGCTCTTCATTTGTGTAAAAGGAAGGATCCAGCTCAACGAAATAGTGAAAAAATTGTGATCCTTTATTCACCGATAAACATGCTCAATAGAGGATAAAAAACATCAGCATAAGCAGTTAATGAAATGCGATATCGACATGTTTCTGGTGACAAAGCACCCTTAATCATGATAAAGGATCACAATTTCTTCACTGTTTCGTTGAGATGGATCCTTCCTTTTACACAAATGAAGAGCACCAGATATGGAGACCCAACGTGAGAAATGTATAAACAATTGAGCTGGATCCTTCCTTTTACTTAATTGCTTCACGACCTGACTCAGTGGTTTCCGTGCTCCAAACTCTCCAAGATGTCTATCACAGTGAGCTGAACTTTGCTTTTGCTCTTCATTTGTACCTGCTGCTTCCTCTGGTCAGATCAGTTCCTCCTGCTTCTGAGATGACCTTCGCCGAGGTATGGGGGAGTGTAGTGGAAGCTGTAAATCACAACACCAAGACCCTTTCTGTATTGGAGAATACCAAAGGCATGGTTTAGACGTACCACTGTACTTACTCATTGCCATTGTATTGGCCAACTTGGAAGCGAGCAAATAGAGTACTGATCTGAGTCAGAAGAAGCAACGGAGAGAAAAACGGAGGGCACCAGGTAGGGTGATTACATATAAAAAATGAATCACTCTACAGCCTCAAGGTGGAGAGTCACTTTGACTTGAATCTTAATATCCTACATAGAAAAATCAGCTGATGCATTTCTGTTCAACTCCGCACAACAGACGTGGGAATCTCATTGCTTTATATTACGTTAGTGAATTATTAAAAGCTACAATGTGGAAGGCCAAACACGGCAATACGGGAAATGTCTTTTTAGTCTTCATTGAACTGATAGTAACAAACACTTAAAGGACACCCACATCAAGGTAATGAATCATCGGATAACACAGACTCATGGACAGGAAATAACCATAAAGAAGCTGCTTTTATTATTCTGATGAAAGCCTAGAATACCAAGGATTTCTCATTCTGGTTTCCGGTCTATTAATGACTATTATGGTTTCATTTAATGGACACGGGCAATCCCTAGCGACATCATCAATTCTTCATTGGAAGGAATTCACTGCTCTTGATGATTAGCAAAAATCTAATCTCATCATAATTAGCATAGATATAGCTTTCTGTGACAGTTAAAAATCTGTTAAGAGGTTTTCCGCTAAACAGGATCAACAACATTGGCAATAAATGTATGATTGCTGAGGGACTGACTGCAGGGACCCCCACCAATGTCAAAATAGGTTTCCAAAATGCCCTGTGTAAATGAAACAGTAGCATGCATCCCCATCAATTAACATGAAAATAACTTCATTTGCCCCTAAATTTGCTAATCTTTTCTTTATAATGTTGTTTTACAACAGTTTATAGGATCAGAGACCTCTCCCGAAGAAGGTGAGAGAAGTGGGATGTGATTGGAGAGGCCTTGGTGGGACCACTTTAGGGAACCGGTAGGCTTGAGCAGTTCTGTTATGGCTACTGTTTGTAGGGGGTCTTTTTACAAAGATGAGGGATGCCAGTTGGGGGAAAATCATCCAAGCAAAGGTAGACTCAGAGCTCAGTATAAAGATTTATAGATGTTAACAATTTTTGCTCAGTAGGCTATAACTACTATAGATGTTAACATTTTTTGCGTTTTTTCTTAAAAAGTAAATAAGATAAGTACATATTATCTCACCACTTTAGATGGTTCTTCAATTTTTAATGATCTTTCCATCTTCTGTCTGGTTTACAGTATTCGAGCACAATGGTCTCTTGTCTCTTCACTGGAATTCTTTGTACTTCTTGCATTCCTCTTGATGCACTCCATGCTTTTCAATATACTCTTTCCAAATATCAGTGTTTGATAGACTGTGCTCTAGCATCTCTGTGGACTATATCAGACTGGGAGAAAGAGAAGACAAAAGTTGCATACAAAACAATAGTAAAGTATCTAACTCACTCTTACAGTAAAGATGTATATCTTCGTACCGTGTTAGCCAGTAGATAGAAAAATATTTAGAGTTTAGAGTCCTCAGTGGTTGATACCTTTTAATGGCTAACTGAAAAGATGGTAACAAATTGCAAGCTTTCAAGACTACTCAGGTCTCTTCATCAGGCAAAGACTAATACAAAATATGTGATTCTTCAGATTTTGTATTAGTCTTTGCCTGATGAAGAGACCTGAGTAGTCTCGAAAGCTTGCAATTTGTTACCATCTTTTCAGTTAGCTATTAAAAGGTATCAACCACTGAGGACTCTCAAGTCTAAATATTTTTCTAACTCACTCTTAATGTTGTAAAAACGGAATTTCAATAAAAATCTCATAGGATAGTCTTTGCACTGCCTGACCGGTTTTGTCTCTACAGCTTTCCTCACTATATGAAGTAAGATTATCAGTAACAAATGGTACTCCTGCTATGACATCTGAGAGAGGATGCATGGATACCTTGATGGATATTCAATGTAGGAGTAAATTTAAAGGAAACTTGTCATGTCCCCATGCACTATTAACCTGTAGATATCAGGTTAATATGCAAGTTAATAGAGTTCTAAAGCTGCCCAACCGCCACAATGAAAGTGTGTCTGCCAGGTGGAAATTAACTGTATTCCTCCAGGGAACCACTTGCTTTTGGCTATAGAGCGGTGCATGGACCGGCTTCAGTCGCCGATCACTGAGAGCAGCAGATATTAGACTTGCCACTCAAATATATTTGAAGAAATAGAATTTTTTTGGACAACTGCAATCCAGACTAGGGAAGCAATTTGTTCTAAACAGTAGACCTTCATCAGTTCACGGATTGCCCAGGAAAATATGCTTGACTCCGTAAAATAACGCTAAGGTAAACATGCGGCATCCACCACAGTGTGGAGTGATAAGAGCGCCTTATCACTCAGGTTGTCCATCTTCTTCATCTGCTCCTCCCACAAGAAATCTCCATCTTTACAACATTTATTTCTTTGCAGTCCTCTTGTCTGCTCCTCACTTAATCGACTCCAAGATTTTCTTTGTGTTTCCCTCATAAATGCAAAGCAAAAGTCCAGCTTACTCACCAATCCAAAGGTGTATGAAACATAGGTCAATGGATCCAACAGGCAAAAGGAAACATTGTAAGTGATCATGCTATTATTCCAATCCGAAACGCGTCAGATGACACACTACTGTGCCTTTGTGCAGATTATGTTTATGAAAATCTAATAAAGGGAATTAAAGATTTTAATGGCATTTGGTGATGGATATTTCCTTTTGTCTAGTGCAATTTCCCCCTTTCTAAATGATAGTGTCTCAGCACTATAGGTATGCTGCTGTGTACTTGGTACTTCCCATTCACTTTTGGCCTGCAGGCCTCTTCTGACTCGAGGAATCCTCCTTCTAGAACCAAGGCTGCAATCAATCCAGGGGACACAAGGTTTATAAAAAACAAACTTTTACTTTGTGAATGGCAGTATGTACAGTATCTACAGGCAGATGCAGAGGATAAGGCCCAATGGGTTGTCATCTTACCCACAGGTACAGGATACGACTTCAGCCCTGGTTCTTGGTATAGGTAGCATGTCCCTCTCACTGGCTTTCCTAGCCCTAGGGAGTCTTCCTCACCTCTACCAGTATATCCCGATTGCAATACCTTCCATTTCATATAGTCTGAGTCCATCTTTCCCTGTAGCTTCACAAGCTGAGGGTGACTCAGTGAGTGGCCCCCGACGTCCATCTCGAGGTTGACTCATGCTATTTAGGACGGTAATCAGGGGGGCTATCAGTTGGCGGCTAATTAAGTATGTCCTGTTCCACTTTCCACCACATTTCAGATCTGACTTCTGCACACACAGCAGCCCTGCCCTGCCTGGGCTCTGCTTGATTTTACACCTGTACCTGGGCCTGTTTCACCCTTCATCTGTGGTTACTGGTCTGGCAGTGCAGAAGTCAGATCTGAAATGTCCATCTCCGTACCTGGTCGGCTTTCACCTGCGCTTGCCTTACTGGCACCATGGGAGTGATACAGCAATGCTTCAGGTATAGTGTTGAGCGATATTGCTCGATATCTAAAAATATCGTATCGAAATTGTATCGCCGATAGCACTAAATATCGTCGATATCCGATTTCGATACCGGAAGTCCCATGTAAGTCTATGGGAACAAAATATCGCAACAAAAAAAAACCTTTCTTTCGTTGTAAACACAAAATATACACACATAGAATACATATATATACATGTCATTGTGACATATATATATACATATATTTATAGTTTATACACTTCTACATAGTAAAATCGACTCTAATTCAATTGCCGGGTAAAGACGTGACATACCCCATAGAAGTCGACGGGCTCGGTGCCGAGTACCCCGAAAACCTCTGGCTCTGTGCGACTCAACTTGGGCGTCACGAACAGGATTCTGTAGCTCGCTATAAGCGAGTCCTGTGTGCCTGAATTGTACTGGTTTTGTGCTTGAGAATTGCTAAAATCATCAGAGAATGTATTTGCCATTTTTCCGCCATATCTGCGTCACGACGAGGCACTGGTGAAGAAGAAGGGCGTGCTCTTCGTGGGTGTCACTCACTCAGTGGCGTGAAAACGATGGCCGCCCACTGTAAATGGTACTGCAATGTAACATCGTGCCCCACAGCTCTGGAGTTCCGCCTCCTCATCCTCCTCAGTGTGAGAAGGTCCCGCCTCCCTACAAAAGATGGGCCCTCTCCAGATATGACACATGTGACTTGGCAGAGATGGCTAATGGACACGACGAGCAGAAGTGGGAAGGGATGGAGCAGTCAGAGCTCTCCCCCCACGGAAGCGACCCGATCGCCACGGAATCACCGTTGGGCACCCGGCCTGTAAACCCTCCTACGCTGCAAGAAGCGGAGGATACCCTGAGAGGCCTGGCCCGGCCCCGGGAGGAGGTCGCCAGGATAGAAGCCAGCTGGCGTGCCCTAAAAATAAACTTGGAGCGGCGCCAATCCCTCTTACCTGAAGTGTCTGTACCGGAAGGTGAGGCACCAGTTATAGTAGAGGAGCCCTTGCAATGTGATCCGGTTGACGTTGTCGCAGTGGAGGCACCCGTTCCTGCAAAAACCGCAGCACCGTCAGCAGCACCCCAAATCCCGCTGTCTGCCCCGGTCGCTGAGACAGAAGAAGCGACACCCCTCCTCATGGAGGAGGCCACGCAGGCACCAGAGCACTACCTGCCTGTACCGGAGCCCCGACTGTCATCTGATTTAGAGCCGTCTGCTTCCTCCGCAGGGGAGCGCCGCCAGGACTGGGGGGCGACAGGAGAGCTGCCGCAAACCGGACACTGTAAGCTGCAGTGGAGTGGTGGAGACATGGAGCAACTGGTGGAGGAGAATTACAATCGGCGTCAGGAGGAAGAGTGGAGACGTTGGGAGAAGGAAGCAGAGCGACAAAGGGAGCAGCGAGAAACCTAAAACTTCGCCAACGTCACCTGGAGAAGGACCGGGCAGATAAGGACCGGATGAGAAAGGACAAAGGAACCCTGAGTGAGCCGCGGCGTAAGGGTGCAGTACTGAACTTTAAATTGAAAGGTGGGTGGGGCTTCATCAAGGAGCCTGGACTTTATTTAGAAGTCTTTGTGACCCGGCGGGACGTGGAGGCTCACCTCCCAGAAGGACACCCGGGGAGGGACCTGTTGCCAGGAGACTTGGTGACTTACACCCGACACTGGGGTTACAATGGTGGTACGCCCTAAATGTTACCAGGTGCGACCCCTACTCCCCAGTGTGTCAGGAACCTGTGAGACCCTCGAAGCCTTCAGCCTCCCACATCCAGGCCTCTGCAAAAGTGCCCACCCCACGCCGTAAATCTCCCCAGCCTCCCTCAGTGGTCTCCTCAGCAGCCCCAGCTATGGACATGATAAGTATAGTTGGCCCGTACCCGGCGCCTGTTAGGCCCCTGGGGTTCGTACAGTCCGTGACATAGGGCTCCAGACCCGGAGAGAGATGAAAGAGGTGGCCACACAGACCCAGATAGCGGGTCACGACTTGACTGTACAGGCCACACGACGTCATCAGGTCCTGGTGGTCCTTGGTGCCTCGGATGTTTGGCAAGCACCAGAAGAGTACCAGGTGGTACCTGGAAGAGGCCAGCCAAAGAAGTCTAAATAACCCGGACAGGGTCCTTGTATGTAAATAAATAGTTAAATTGTTTATGTACCCGGACGGGTGAATGTTCCCAAAAAATTTTTTTAATTTAATAAAAAAAAAAAAAAACACAGTTTTCATTTCTTTTATTACTGTCTCATCCTGCTGCGACGCCATCGATCTCCTGTAAAAAAATGAAAAAAAAAAAAAAGTATACCACCTGACCGACGCAGTCCATAGTAACGAGTGTCCCACGACGATCCAGCTCTGCTACATCAGAATGACAGGCAGAGCCTGTCATCCCGGCGCAGCACAGCTGATTACCTGCTTCCCGGCGGTGACGTCATCGGACTGACTGCTTTACGGCCGGGATTACCCTGCAGTCACTGCAGTTATCGCGAAAAACTGCATGTGACCGCCAGGGAGAAGATAATGGCGGCCATCAAGCAGTCCAGGACGTGAACGCCGGAGATCTTCTGCCAGGTAAGTGCCGCTGACTCCTGACAGACCCGACCGACGGACACTTACAGTGACAGTGACAATCCCGATTCCGGTATCCGATAAGACGACAATATCGAAACGAATTATCGAAAGGCCGATAAAGCTAATATCGGCCGATAGCCGATATTTGCATTATCGTATCGCTCAACACTATTCAGGTACTTTTGTTTTGATTTTTTGCAGTCTTGCTTTTATACATTCAGGAGGCCGTAATGGCACAGCGAATATAAAAAACGTAGAGTAGGACTGCCCCATATGAGAATGCCTTGTCGTGGCGGGGTGGCTCAAATAATTGATCAATTATTTGCCAAATGTCTCATTTTTAATACAGTTAGAATCCAATATGTGCATATGCACTTTGTATATTGCATGCTGACCATGTGCGGCGCTGGCTTCTCCCCTTTTTTTACTATAAAATACATTTAACCACTTGGAGTGCCAGAGAGTGGAACACTATCTTCATCATTCCTACACATGTACGACATCCTGGAATTATCAATGCTTTAAATTAAGCAAAAATTCATCTTAATTTAAAAAAAATCTATATACAGTATACCGTATATAACTTTAATATTAATGTACATTGATGAAACAGTAACTGTCCGTGAAGAAAGTTTGCTTGTTATAAGCAGGAATTTTATCTGGAGCATCCAATATTTTAATAAACATGAAAATATTATCAGTTTATGGTCAAATTACCATCAAGTAGTCAGAAGATTGGTAGATTCCAGAAATGAGAATCAACCTAAAGTTAAAAAAATGATAATTAGAACATTTTATAAAACCTTTGTGTTAGGGGTTGAGTTCCCACTCCTGCACAGGGGGAATCTCGTGCTGTTCCCACTGCAGTCCCCCATCCGTCTCCGGCCACAGTGGCTCCTGCTCAGCAGAGACATCGGTCCCAGCATCATGCCCAGCCCAGTACTGTGCAGAGACTTGCTGCTGCAACCAGTGTTGGAGCAGGCAGATTTGGGACTAAGTCCTTTGTTGCTTCATCTGAGCATGCCCAGGGCAAGATCTCCCATTGGAGATCAGGGGTCACATGCTCAGATACAGCTGCCACTCCTATTGGTCCTTCAGGAAGGTCCTGTAGCTGTTGATGTTCTGAAGCAGTTTCCCATTGGTCCTTCCTGGAAGGTCTTTTTCTCGTGGCTGCTATAAAAGGCTGTCCTTACTGCACGGCCGTGCGCTAGTATCAACCGTTATATGCTTTGCGCCAGTATGGTCATGCGTGTGTGTGGTTAGGGCGGCTGAAATACGCCATTACAATACCGACCTAATCGGTGAGGAGCTTGGTATGCTAGCTGGTTAGGGTCGGTGTCTTAGATGCCTTAGATTACCGGCATAACCGGTGAGGAGTTTGATTGCCGTATTCAGGGCCTGGCGTTCAGACGCCATAGATTGCGGGTGACTCCCGCGAGGACATTAGCGCATGATCACTTTCTATGTTCGCTTAACAGTCAACTGTGTACCTGGGTGCCTGACAGGACACAGAAGTTTGTCTCAGCGGCTCTGTGACGCAACAGGATTCGCTTTCAACGCTAGACAGCGCCCTAGCGTGTTTACTTTGCGACTCAGTGGTGTTAACTGAATTCACACACATCGCCAGTGGTGTTAACAGAGTTTGCACATATTGCCACAGCGCGTTACGGCGTTTATTTTGGCGACTCTGCGGGATAACAGAGTTCGCTTCTTGCACCATCTTACTAGCAACAGGCTCCGCCTGCACGATGGACCCCGGGCTGCGAACGCACCTCTCTACATCTTATATTTGGTGAGTTCCGCAGACCCTAACACCTTTGTACATTATTTTTCTTTTACAAGTGACAACAAAAGCATTTTCTTCAGTGTCCTGTTTAATCCTTTGATATTTTACTATTGCTTAACCAGTATATCGCCAACATATCTGCAGTGCAGTACACTGAATATAATCATTCACATTAATCCTCATGCCTAATGAAGCCCTGGGTCTAAGATCCCCATTTGCATAGCATATGCGTCATTCATGAAAGCAGAGTTCCTATAAGTCCTACATATTGACCTCTGTATAGCGGACATGTACTGTATTTCCTCTATGCGACATCATGTAATGAAGGCAAAACGTGTCAGTGACGAGTTTAAAAGAGCAACCGACCTATTGTCAATCAGCCAAAGGAAGGTGCTGCTAGTTCAAGAATGCAAAGGAGGCTTGAGGAGCTGTAAGTGCAACGTCACTCCAATGCACTTCCAGACAGAACCTCAAAGCATGATTTCTTGCTGCTGAACAAGCACTTTTGTGTCATAAAGGGATCGGATGGCTTATTTTTTAAAAGGCCGCACAGTCATATTGATGGTTTTGACGTATAGACGTTTCTGACCGCTTACTTTTAAGGAACATTAAAGCAATGGCAGGAGTATTGGATTACAGACCCGTACTATCCTATTGATGCCACTGGGATATTTGATCAGCTGCAGGACAAAGGCTGTAACACTATTGTCCTTCTCCTGCAATTCCCAGGATAACGCTAACCTAAAGGCCCCGTCTCACATAGCAAGATCGCTAGCGAGATCGCTGCTAAACAGCAATCTCAGCAGCGATCTCACTATGTCTGACACGTATGTCTGACACGTACCAGCGATCAGGCCCCTGCTGTGAATCGCTGGTCGTGTCAGAAATGCCTGCGTGTGACAGGCAGGAGACCAGCGATCAGCTGGTAACCAAGGTACACATCGGGTTTCCAGGTGCGGGGCTGTGCCTGGAAACCCTATGTGTACGTTGGATACCAGCGTGCTGCTGCAGGGGAGCTGGTAACCAAGGTACACATCAGGATTCCAGGCACCGTGCAGCGCCTGGAAACCCGACGTGTACCTTGTTTACCAGCTCCCTGCATCAGGGCGCTGGTATCCAACGTACACTGCGGGTAAGTAGGCGACGTTACCCGCAGTGTCGCTGTCCTGATCGCTGCCTGAGCTGCCTGTTTGGCAGCTCAGCAGCGATCATGTAGCGACACACCAGCGATCCTGATCGTTGTCGGGATCGCTGGTGAGTCGCTATGTGAGACAGTTCCCTTAGTTTTTTAACCACCTAAGTGGGGAGATGGACAAAGGGTAGGGAGCATCATCTATCACCCTCACTTTAGTGGAAACATCACAATACCTGGGTTTTGCTTGCGAAAATGAAGAATCCACAAATGTGTAAAATGAAGGTTTTTATTACACCGACACGTTTTGGTGCCGGACTGGCGCCTTTTTCAAGGTATAAAACCAAATGTGCAAAACACCCTGCCATTAAGCTTTTAAATGGCTGAAATAATTGAAATTGTGCCATTAAGGGGAAGGGGAAAAGAGGAAAGTGAGAGGGATGGGATAGTCAATAAAGAGAGCAAAAAATAGGTTTATGGACGATATAGCATCTATCACCCTATCATCAATGGTTTGCTATGGCAGGAGCAGGGCATAATACGATGCCTGTCTTTGTTATGCCCCATACACATTAGACTAAAGTCGGTTGAACAGTCCAATACTCTGAGTTGATCCAACGTGTACAATTTCGAACTTCCAATTGCTGTGTCCTGGAGATATGTCACCAGCAAATATTTGGTGGCAGCTTTCTCATAGAGAGCACAGGAGCACTAAGCTGAATGAGCGCTGCTGTGTATGACAGCGACGGCTGAGATGGCTGTCCAGAAAACAATCAACCAAAACATTGTTCGGCAGACATGTATCCAATGTGTATAGCCGGCTTTCTTCTGCCAGGATCAACTGCAATATAGAAGGATAACATTAGCCATCAAGTTTATTAAATTTCAACTTCCCCCGAGTGACTAAAACAAAAACTAAACAAGGGAGAAAAAAATATTTAAACTTTATAAAAAAGGGAACAAAAATATTCCCTTTATCTGGTTGCTATTGTGACAAACATTTACAGTAACTTTCAGTCTCTATCCTTTGGCCAAGTGCGTGTCCACATCTGTTATTTTCATTCATCCAGTACGAGCTGCAATAGGGAAGACGCCAAGCTGTTCCCCGACCTTGAAATTCTATTCATTGGAAAAGTGAATACACCCCGGAAGAATTGACATGGTTTTATTATGAAGAAGGTTTGTAAAATGAAGTATTTACCGCAATGTGGAGGTGGTGAAAGAAAAGGACTTTGAATCACAAGGTGTTTTTTTCTCTCAGCCTCCTACACATATGCCAGCTTGAAAAGTCACACACGCGTTAATCTATCTCAATCTAACCCATACTTGTCAGTCTTTGATACTTGTAATAACAGAAGCTCTAATATTAGATTTTTTTGTCACTTGCCTGAAACTTGTTAAACCTAAAGATCATTGCAATCTCCAGCTGGGACGTGTAATTTTGTCAAAAGACATTTGACTCGCTTAACTCGCTTACAGACATTTTAAAGGTTGATTACAAAAGGTATTAGTTTTGTGACAGTAAGGTCTATCCTTTAAGTAGCTTAAAGGGGTTGTCTAAGCACAAGATATTGGTGACTGACTGGTCATTGAAATAGGTCATCAATATCAGATTGGTAGTGCTCCATGCAATGTGTAGCCTCGCTGCCGGCTACTGCAGAACAGCTTCTATTCTCTTGAATCTGCTAACATCTGATCGGAGGGGTGGCGGGTGTTGGACCCGCACTGATCTCATTTTAATGATCTATCCTTGGAATTGGTCATCAAAATCTTGTGATTGGACAATCTCTTTTCATGCATTGATGGGCAATTGTCAGCAGTAGGAAAAATTGTACACATGAAAGGACTCATTTGGCGTAGTGGGATCAAGACTGAATAAATACAATACTGGGCCAAAATTTTAGGCAGGTGTGGACAAAATTCTGCAAGGTAAGAATGCTCTCAAAAATAGAAGTGTTAATTAACAAAATGCAAAGAAAATAAAAATAAGAGAACTCTAAAATCAATATTTGGTGTGACCACCCTTTACCTTCAAAACAGCATTAAAACATCAATTAGTCTAAATACCTGCACACAGTTTTTGATGAAGCTTGGCACAGAGGTTGTTCTAAACACCTTGGTGTACCAATCACAGACCTTATGTGGATTTTGACTTGTGCAAATCCTTCTGTCTCTTCATGTAATCGCAGATAGCCTCGATAATGTTGAGACCAGGGTTCCTTGAGGGCCATATCAACACTTCCAGGACTCCTTCTTCTTCTTCTTTTCATGGATGATAGCTCTTATTGACATTGTTTGTATGTTTGGGGTCGTTGTCCTGCTGTGTACAATATATTTGGACTTAATCAGATGACTCCTGATAGGATTGAATAATGAAGAAGTATCTGCCTGTATTTCTCAGCAGTGTTGACACCAAGAAATGGGCAACATTGAGGATTTTAGATGAATTGGACAGCCATGGAAACTTAGTGCAGCAGATGAAAGCCACATCTTGTCACTTTCCTTCGAAATTGGAAGATGTCCAGCAGTGCCATAAGCTCAGAGCTGGAAATAGCCAGTAGGACCCAGCTACACCTATCTATAGTTCGGAGATGTTTGGTCAGAAGTGGTCTTTATGGAAGAATTGTTGTCAGAAACCGTATCTTTGTCATGGAAAATGTAGAAACTGGAGTGCAGAAAAATGTCAGCGAGTGCCTTGGGCTGATGAGTCAAAATGTGAAATATTTGGCTATAACAGAAGGCAGTTTGTTCACCGAAGGGCTAGAGAGTGGTACAATAATGAGTGTCTGAAGACAGCAGTGAAGCATGGTGGAGGGTCCTTGCAAGTTTATGGCAGCAAATCAGCAAATGGAGTTGGATATTAGTCAAGATTAATGGTGTCTAACACTGAGAAATACAGGCTTGTGCCAGTCCTTTTCACTCTAACAGAAAAAAATACACTTGAGCAACCAACAAACACTTAATAGTTGAAAGGTCACTATGAAATGCAACGAGGGCCACATATTGTCCCCAGACCTAAGGTTCTACAGCCCTTCCTTAGAGTAGTCATGCAGTTTTCATGCAAAGTAATATTCTATAACTGTGTACAAGCCAGGAGGGAGGATTTAACCTGCGGACCATGTAACTTCCGATCATATTCATATTTGTTCATACCTGTAATAAACACATTGCTGTGTCTGTTAGTAGCGGCTGCTTCGCTTACGCCATCCAGACAGCAATGTGTACTTTTGTTACCCTTGGATACCACACAGAAGTCTGTGCTGACATAAATGTATCCACAACACAGCGCAGTTAATGTGTTGGATCATCAAAGCAAAGTTTGAAACCTTCGAAGTCAATATGTCATTTGTCACTGTGTTTATATTCCCTTACTGGCACATTGATCTGGTGCTTTGCACTTAGTACATCATTTCTTTTCCATAATTCTTTCAGCCCAGGCTGAATGTCAGAATGTCAGCATCTAAGTTTATAGTTTTATTTTTCATATGTAGTACACTTTACATTTTAGAGGGCGCAAAACAAATCCGACTTTACAGAAAACCAGACTATGGAAGGTCACATATCCATTACGGAGTTTCAATTGTCTGTTCCGTTTACAATGAGATCCATCTGGGTTCTGTTTGTTATTTGGAATAGAAAAAAATGTTCCTCATGCTAGACTTATTCTTCCATTCTAAAAACGGACACCAAATATAAACAAAATAGACCTCGTAAATCCGTAATAATCCTTGGGGACCCTCTGCTACCATTTGTATCATTTAGCCAATATATCAATTTTGGCCATGAATTCTCTTTGTCTGTTTCTAGAATAGAGCAGACTAATGTAAATGATATATTCTGTAAATGGGATAAAGTCAACAGTGGGGGTCCAGAAGTAACTGTGACTGAAGCAATGGTGACCACAAAGATATGTACTGGGAGCAGTGGGGACCTCAAGGATCTGTAACGGGAGCAGTGGGGACATCAAGGATCTGTAATGTGAGCTGTGGGGATGTAAAAACACGGGAACCGGGGGGTAGCCTCTTCAGCCGCTCCAGCACTCACTGTGCTGCAGGCTGCTTCATTCCTGGTACGTTGCTCGCTCTACCTGGTATTCAAAGAATTAGAGCCAGAGGCCGGAGTAAACTTAAACAGTTCAACTTTATTTTCCTCAGGACACAGCACATCCTCGATGCCTTTAGGGCTCTCAACACGGTACCAACGAAACATCTTCTACAGTAGCATGCAACTTCTTCAATTACACATGGGTGGACCACATGTTGACAACGGAACAAGGAACCCAGTGAATACGGCACCTCGACCTCTCTTCCTGCAACCGACTTCAGCCCACGAAGATACTCGTCTACTAGGTCGTTCACCCTCTTCTGGTAATCCTGTCCATGCCCTCTCTCCTGTGGCCCACTTGACTACTAGAACAGCTCCCACACTCTGGCCGTCACTTCCACAGGGACTCACTCACTGACCTCCCTGGCTTGACCACTTCCAGATACAAGCTGACTTCTCCAACAGACTGGCTTAAGTTTCACTTCAGCTTCTCAATACAGGCTGACTTGACTCCAGAGGCTCTCCTACTGGCCTCACTAGCACATTAGCTCCCAGTTTCTAGCTAACGGCTCTCCAGTGACTTTCTCACTGGCTGCTGCTGTAGGGAATACACTCCACTCACTTCTCAGGACAGCTGGAGGACTTTGCTCTGTCAGCTAGGCTCATCAGGAATTCTGCCTCTGCATCTGTACCATGAGGCTCCTCCCCACACCCCTCCCCCCGACAGACTTCCGCTACGAGGAAATCTCTCTCTGCTTAGCTCCGGATAGCCACTCCTCTCTTGTCTCCTTAGTTAACCCTTCTGGTACCCTCCTAAAGGCTCCCATCTAAATGTGCTCAGTGGCCCCATCTAGTGTCCCTTCTCTAGTACTACACTACCTAATGTAACTATATAATGCCATATGGCCACAAACACATACTGTATGTACATATTATATATAATGCACACAAACAATGCAATCTTAACAAGGTAAATAATGACATCAATTTGGCCAGGACTAAGTTCTGGCACCCTCTTACAGAGATCTCAAGGCTCTGTAATGGGAGCAATGGGAAACACAAGGATCTGTAGTGAGCAGTTGCGCCACAAGGACCTGTACTTGGAGCAGTGGGGACCACAAGGCTCTATAATGGGAGCAGTGGGGACCTCAAGGATCTGTAATGGGAGCTGTGGGACCTTAAGCATCTGTAATCAGAGCAGTGAGGAACACAAGGATCTATACTGGGAGCAGTGGGGACCTCTAGGATCTGTTATGGGAACAATGGGAAACACAAGGATCTGTAGTGAGCAGTTGCTCCACAAGTCTCTGTACTTGGAGAAGTGCTGACCACAAGGATCTATACTTGGAGCAGTGGGGCCCACACGGATCTGTGCTATTACCAATTATTTTTTATTTTTATATTAGTGATCTTGTGGATGGAATTGAGAGTAAAGTGTCAGTCCTTGTTGATGACATTATATAAGATAATAAAAATTGACCTTGACAATACAATATTACAAAAAGATCTGGGTAAGATGTCTGCATGGGCAAACAAATGACAGATGAAGTCTAATGTTGATAAATGTAGAGTAATGCATCATGGTTAGAGTAATCGTGTAGCTACATATATACTGTACTAAATGGAAACATAGTAGGTACTACAGAACAGGAGTAGGACTTGGGTATTCTGGTTACACGTAAGCTGAGCAGCAGTACTCAATGTCAGGCAGCAGCTGCAAAAGCAAACATGAATTTAGGGTGTATAAAAAGAGAAATAAAATGCCATGATATGTTATTACCCCTTTATAAATCATGTGGACCCGTACGTGGTATGGTGCCATGTGGCCGCTGTCTTGCCTGCGCAAATGTCCTGTGCTGCTCCACATTCCAGTCCTCGGACGGTTTAAAAACATTTACGATTCGGCATCGGATTTCATGTAATATGACTAACGTCATCTATTATGCCACTTGTGGATGTTCAAAAATTTACATTGGCCTAACGTCCAGAGAACTGAGGATTGGGATAAGGGAGCATGTGCGGGACATTTGCGCGGCCAGGACGGCAGCCGACCCAGCACTGCTTAAAACCATTCCACGTCATTTTTTCTACTATCACAATTGTGAACCTTCATCATTTAAAGTAAGGGATATTGATGTTGTACATTTTGGAGCCAGGGGGGTGACTACAAGAAAAGGTTGGCTCAGGTTGAAGCCCGTTGGATCGTGGAACTTGACACTATGACGCCCCGAGGTCTAAATGAAACGCTCACTTTTTCACCCCTTTTTGTGATCCCTTTAATATGACCGGTATTTAATATTTTGTAGAATAATAGTACCGACTCCTGTAAATCTTATTATTCCTTCCTTTTGATACCCATCCGGGTATGTGTGTTTTTTGTTTTTATTCATTTATTTGTTATTTTTAATTATGTTTGAATTTGTTTCTTATTTTTGTTATTTTTCCTTTATTCAGTAGAATCTTTAAGCGCTGTGACCTATCTGATACTTCTTCATTCCATTGCTTCATGAAATCTGCTACAATTCACCTATCGGGATATTCGTTGGAGTCATGATGCGACATGTGTTTGAATTTTCAACAATTATTATGATGATGATTTATTCTGTTAAACTATTTATACCATTTCACATGCTCGTATTGTGACCAGTAATATGATTATGATTGGGACATTTATTCCCCTTCTTCTTGCAATCTCCTGATGGTTTTTTGCATCACATTTCCTTCTATACACATGATTGTGTTGCGCGCATGCGCAGTGGCACCTCGCGACTCCGGGGATGCGGGAGGCGTCTGTGTGGGTGTACTACGCGTGCGCCGGATTTTTTCCGGCGCACGCTTAGTTGTGCCCTGACGCCATCTCGGCATCCTTCAAGGACCTGCGGGCGGCCACGCGCATGCGCCGCTGTATTCATTATCATTGGTCCTTAGCTGACCATGTGATTTGGTCACATGCTTTTTAAAGGTCCTCCGCTACATTGCTGCTACTACACTCTCCTTGAGGAAGCGGTGCCGTGTGGGCACGCGAAACGCGCGTCGGGGCGTCACTTACCTGGCCCAGGGCACCCCTCAGCATCCCCTCTTGCATTGGGTAAGCTTTCTTTTTTTGACATGTGGGTCCTTTTCTGTACCCGATCTTGGTACCTCTTTATGGCTGCTGTGGCGCCTTTTACATAGGAAGCTCTCACCCATTTGTAGTATCATACATGGATGCACTGGCACTTTAGAGGGACTATCCCTTGTATATTGATTAATTATGTAGTGATACTTTTGTGACATTTTGGGGTTTGTCTGAGGGTTTTTTTTTTGCCCTGGTGTTTTACTTGGGTTTGTCCTGCATGTTTTGTCTTATTATTCATGTTCTGTGTACTGTGTTTCTACACCTCTTCATTGTGTTCAATAAAATTTATATTTTTTATACTTTGTTCACCTGTTTGCTTCATTTTTCTCCTTATTTAAATGGAAACATAGTAGGTACAACAGAACAGGATTAGGACTTGGGTATTCTGGTTACACGTAAGCTGAGCAGCAGTACTCAATGTCAGGCAGCAGCTGCAAAAGCAAACATGAATTTAGGGTGTATAAAAAGAGAAATAAAATGCCATGATGCCAATATGTTATTACCCCTTTATAAATCACTTGCAAGCCCA
Source organism: Oophaga sylvatica (assembly GCA_033576555.1). Lineage (NCBI taxonomy): Eukaryota > Metazoa > Chordata > Amphibia > Anura > Dendrobatidae > Oophaga > Oophaga sylvatica. The sequence goes on along the minus strand of JARQOD010000009.1, from coordinate 98,779,425 downwards.
CATCTTAAATATGCGATCCAGTTTTGGGCTCCAAATTTTGAAAATGATATTCAGAAGTTAGAGTTAAATGAGAGCAACAATGAAAGCTTGGAAAGTTGGGGTTGTTTAGAGCAGAAAAAAGATGCCACAGAGGGACCCTAGGAAGTAACGACCATGCTATTTTAGAATTTTGGATAACTAGAGGAGGAAGACCTGTGAAAACTCAGACTTCAAGGTTAGAATTCAGAAAGGCAGATTGTAAGGGACTCAGAAAGAGAATCGGAGGGATCCAATGGCTAGATATCCTTAAGGACAAAAATGTCCAGGAAGGATGGGAAATCTTGAAAAATAAGATTCTCAAAGCACAATCATTAACAATTCCGAAAAGAGAGAAGAATAGGAAGCATTTAAGGAAACCAGGATGGATGAACACAGAACTTAAACACATGTTAAAAAGGAAGAATAAAATGTTTATCAAATGGAAAGAGGGTGGCATAGCTAAAGAAGAATATAATGCTGTCTGCAGAACTTGCAGGGCACGAATCAGATTATCTAAAGCTGACAATGAATTAATACTTGCAAGAGACATCAAAATCAATAAAAAAGGATTTTGGGGATATGTCAAAAGTAAAAGAAAAGTCAAAGATGCTATAGGATTTTTACAGGATGAAAATGATGTAAGAAAGGATGTTGAGAAGGCCGAACTTGTAAATTCCTATTTTGCATGTTTTTGTCTCAGAAAGGAAATGTAACATCAACTGATCTTCACTGTCCTATTAAAGAAATAGGAGAACCCAAGTTATCTATAAACAGAAAGATAGTGAGGAAACACTTACTCTAGCTAACATAAATTAATTCAAGTGTTCAGGTCCAGATGAATTACACCCCAGAGTACTGAAAGAGATAGCAGAAATTTTTGAACCACTCTCCATAATCTTTGAAAATTCTTGGAGAGCAGGAGAAGTCCCAGAAGACTGGAGAAGAGCAAATGTTGTTCCTATCTTCAAAAAGGGGAAGAAGGTGGACCCAGGGAACTATAGGCTGTGAGTCTGACTTCTATACTAGGAAAGATGTTTGAACTAATTATTAAACAACATGTATGTAAGTATCTGGATAAGAATGAAGTGATTAACCAGAGTCAGCATAGGTTTGTAACTAATAAATCATGTCAGACTAACTTAATTTTCTTCTATGACAGAATCACTGACTGCGTGGATCAGGGAAATGCTGTAGATATAGTATATTTTGACTTCAGCAAAGCATTTGACAAAGTATCTCACACAATCCTTATTGAGAAAATGACTAAGTATGGAATGGACAAGGCACCTGATAGGTGGATTAATAACTGGCTTAGTGATCGTCCCAAAGAGTGGTCATAAATGGCTGCATATCCAGTTGGAAGAATGTCTTAAGTGGGGTACCACAGGGCTCTGTCCTGGGCTCTGTATTGTTCAACATCTTTATCAATGATTTAGATGAAGGAATTGAGGGTAAACTAATTAAGTTTGCTGATGACACAAAGCTTGGAGCGATAGCTGATACTAGAGAAGAGAGAGAGAGGACTCAAAAAGATATAAATAAACTGGAGCAGTGGGCAGCAACTAACAGAATGGTTTTTAACAGGGAAAAATGCAAAGTTTTACATCTGGGCAATAAAAATGAAAAAAGCATATACAGAATGGGAGGAATAGGGCTAAGCAACAGCACATGTGAAAAAGACTTGGGTATACTAATAGATCACAGACTGAACATAAGTCAACAGTGTGATGCCGGAGCAAAAAAGGCAAATACAATTCTAAGATGTATTAACAGAAGCATACAGTCTAGATCACGTGAAGTCATTATCCCCCTCTACTCCTCTTTGGTCAGACCTCATCTGGAATACTGTGTCCAGTTTTGAACCACATTTTAAAAAAGACATCAACAAACTGGAGCAAGTTCAGAGAAGAGCGACCAAAATGGTGACCGGTCTGCAAACCATGTCTTATGAGGAAAGGTTTTCAGGATTTGGAAATGTTTAGCTTGCAAAAAAGAAGACTGAGAGGAGACTTAATAGCTGTCTACAAATATCTCAAGGGCTGTCACATTGTAGAAGGATCATCTTTATTCTCCTTTGCACAAGGAAAGACTAGAAGCAATGGGATGAAACTGAATGGGAGGAGACACAGATTAGATATTAGAAAATGAGTGGAACAGGCTGCCACGAAAGGTGGTGAGTTCTCCTTCAATGGAAGCCTGCAAACAGAGGCTGGACAGATATCTGTCTGGGAAGATTTAGTCAATCCTACTTTGAGCAGGGGGTTGGACCATACGACCCAGGAGGTCCCTTCCAACTCTACCATTCTGTGATTCTATGATATATAAATACATGTGTAATGTATGTAGTACAGTTCATATAGCGTCTTGTGCTTGGGTGCGATGAAAACACAGGAGTCACAGGTTTGATATAGAAAAGTCCTGTATTACTTCATACAAGTTGGCAGAAATAGTCACACAGTTTGCAGACACAGAAACAGGAGACACAGCAGGCCAGAGTAATCCAAGCTCAGCAATCACTCTCCAATACAGATTCAGGATCTTCTTCTCTGTTACCGTAAGTCCATGCAAACAGTGGGTCTTTCAAAGAGCAGGGTTCAGAGTCCACAAGTGCTTCAGAGTTCCTCAGTAGGAATAGCTGGAGTACAAGGTCCAAGGCTTACAGGAGTCAAGTCACAGGTTCACTGCAGGCTAGATTCTGAAGCACTGATTGCTCAGCTGTGGCTGCTTAAGAAGCAAAGGAGAGAATCAGGGCGGGAACATGCAAGCTGGAAACTCCATTTTGACTGAGGGCAAGATAGCTGCAGCAAGACAGAAAGTAAAATGGCTGACGAACAAACTGAGTTTCAGGAATATATACATAGAACCTTACATTACTCCCCCCTTAAGGACAACCTCCGGATGACCTCAGACCAGGCTTGTGTGGGTACCTCTGATGAAACTGACGGAGCAAGCTAGGAGCATTAACGTTATTGACCGGTTCCCATGAGTTGTCCTCCACTGGGTAGCCCTGCCATTTAATCAGATATTGTAACTGATTTCTATACAACCTGGAATCTAAAATCCTTTCCACCACAAATTCTTCCTGACCATCGACTAGCACTGGGTCAGGGCAAGGAGAGGAACGTCCAGGAAACGTATTGGGTGTCGCAGCCTTTAGTAGGGATACATGAAAGACAGGGTGGATTCTCATAGTTCTGGGCAGTTGAAGACGACAAGCAACGGCACTTATAATTTTACTGATTTTATAGGGTCCAATGTACTTATGTCCCAACTTAGACGATGGAATCCTTAACTTAAGATTTCTGGTTGACAGCCAGACCAAGTCTCCTACCTTGAAAGCTGGTGCAGGTTTACGAAATTTATCTGCTGCTTTCTTGTACCTTTCTTGAGCCGATTCCAGATTTTCCTTTAGAAGATCCATATTCTTCTGTAAAGACGTGATTCTTTCAGCCACTGCTGGTAAAGGCGTTTCTATGGGAAATCGTGGTAGAATGTTAGGATGATAACCTAGATTAGAGTAAAAAGGAGACTGCTTAGTGGAGGCACTCTGAGAGTTGTTATACGAGAACTCAGCTAATGGAAGTAGATCCACCCAATCATCCTGTAGGTGGCAGATAAAGCAGCGGAGATACTGCTCCAGGGTTTGATTGGTTCGTTCGGTCTGTCCATTAGTCTGGGGATGAAAAGCAGAAGAAAGGTTTACTTTAATGTCCAATGCTGCACAGAAATTTTGCCAAAACCTAGAAGTGAATTGCACCCCTCGATCCGAAATAACCTCATCCGGTACTCCATGTAAGCGAAACACATCTTTAATCATCAAATCTGATGTCTGTTTTGCAGTGGGTAAGCGACACAAGGGATAAAATGAGCTGCCTTTGTTAGACGGTCAACCACCACTAGAATGGTGTTCTTCCCTTGAGAGGTTGGTAACTCCACAATGAAGTCCATAGAAATGGATCCCCACGGGCGGGACGGGGTGAGAAGAGGCTGTAACAGACCAGTTGGTGAGGAGCGAGGTGTTTTGCATCTTGCACAGACCTCACATGAAGTGACATAATTCAAAACATCCTTCCTGCAAGTGGGCCACCAAAAGAAACGAGAAAGAAATTCCTGTGTCTTTAGAATTCCTCTATGCCCAGCTATCTTGGAATCGTGAATGAGTTGCAATACTCTTAATCTGACTGTTTCAGGAATATACAGACGTTGTCCCTGAATCCACACACCATTCTTAAAGACAAGACTTACGTCCCTTGGGGGTTGTGCCAAAAAGGAATCCGCATGGTATGCTTCCTTGATGTCCTTAAGTAGGTCTTGATTATGAATTACTCCTAGGAATCTAGAGTCAGGAAGAATAGTCTTAGGAGGAGTAATTGGACGTGTCTCTGCTGAGTAAATCCTAGAGAGTGCATCAGCCTTTCCATTGCGCGATCCTGGTCTATAAGAGATGATAAAATTAAATTGGTTTAAGAAAAGATTCCAGCGAGCCTGGCGAGGAGTCAGGCACTTAGCCGACCTGATAAACTCAAGGTTACGATGGTCTGTCAGGACGACTATTTGCTGTGCAGCTCCCTGAAGAAGGTGTCTCCATTCTTTGAAGGCGGCAATAATGGCCAACAACTCTCTATTGCCCACATCGTAGTTCCTCTCAGCGAAGACAACTGCTGGGAAAAGAAGGCACAGGGATGCAAGACATTCTTCTCACCTGTTCTCTGAGAGAGTATAGCTCCAACGGCACAGTCTGAAGCATCCACCTCTATTATGAAGGCAAGCTCGGGGTTGGGATGTACTAGGATAGGTGCAGTGGTAAATTTATCTTTTAGACGGGAAAATGCTTCCTGGGCTTGGGGAGTCCAGGAAAACCTAGACTCTTTCCGGGTAAGTTGAGTGATAGGTGACACTACCTCAGAGAAATTTCTAATGAAACGTCTATAGAAGTTGGCAAACCCGATGAAGCGCTGTACCTCCTTCACATTTCTAGGACTTGGCCAATCCTTGATGGCTTGGGTTTTGCTTCCATCCATACTAATTCCTTGTGTAGACAGTACATCCCCCAGAAATTGAATTTCGGTCCTATGGAATTCACACTTTTCAAGTTTGATGTAAAATGTTTTGTCTTAACGTTCCAAGACCATTCTCACATTCCATGATGTTCCTCTGTGGAGTTAAAAAAAAATTAGAATATCATCCAAATAAATTACCCGAATGTATCTAGGAATTGAAGATGTCATTCACCAAGGGTTGGAAAGGGCTGGGGGGGGTATCAGACAAAGCATAATATATTCAAAGTGTCCTAGCGTGACCTGAATGCGTCTTCTTCATCCCCAGGTCTAATACGGACTAATTATGGGCCCGAAGACATTTAGAAAAAATTTTGGCATGTCGCACTTCTCCAATAACCGGATTAAAGGCAATGGATAACGGTTTTAATATAACCTTATTGAGTTCCCTATGTCTACGCATGGTTCAGAGACCATCTTTCTTCTTTAAAAGAAATGGGTGCACCTGAGGAGATGAAAGGGGCGTATGAAGCCCTTGGTAGATTTTCATCTTGTAATCCTTTAAAGCCTTTTTAGTCGGGCCCGCAGGGGTAGTTTTACAAAAGGTATCTCTGCTCCAGAATAATTCAATTGGAAAAATTATGGCGGTGAGGAGGAACTGGTCAGCGTTCTTTCTTGTCACATAAATACATAGTCCTGGTATCAGTGGTAGTTCAGGGACTGACATGATTCCTTTAGGAACAAGCAAGCGAAATTTTGGACTCATCTGTTTCTCTGGAAAGTGTAATTTCCCTTGGTCCCATTTTAAGGAGGACTGAGCCCTGCAGCCATGGTAGCCCAGATAATGGGAAAGTGGGGAGAAGAGAAACATAAAGGACAGTTTCTCTTGATGTCTTTACCATAAGAACCCTCAAAGGCCTTTTTTCCCGATCCACTGGTCCAAGGTCAGCAGGGAGCCATCCACAGTTTCCATCTGTACTGGAGTAGCCTTCTTCACTGAACGTTTCCCTGTTTCAGAGCAAAGGAGACATCCTAAAATTTCACTTGCCCCTGAGTCGATCTAGAGAGCTAACACCCAAGCGAGTCAACCCAGAGTTTGATGGAAAGAAAGCAATGAAATTGTTTTTCTTACAATTCGGTGGGACACCGTGGGAAATTGAAAAATGGCAGCGTTTACAAGTCAAGCCCTCAGAGGGACGGATTTTAAGTCCGAGAAATCAAGATCTGTTTGCTGAGATCTCTTGGGCCTGAGGCCGGACCGACAGATCCCCTCTCGCAAACATCACAATAATGAGTGTGCAAGTCTTACGAGACGGCTGGGGCAGTTTTAAGAAGTGCCCGATTACCACAATAGAAACAAGATTCCCCTTAAAACGAGTTTCCTTGGTGCATCACTAACCGTCGTTGTAAAGTTCCTGCATGGGTTAGGTTCCCGTGTAATTCCTACTCAAAGGTTTCCTTAGTGGGGGGAAAGGTAGGAAAAGGTGTACGATTGCTTTCGAACCCTCTCTTGCCTGCGTTCAGTCAGAATATCAATAGATGCGTATTTAAATAAAGTCACCTAAGCAGGGGGGGTCCCACAAGTTCTCCTAATCAGGGGAGTTTAACCCTTTCAAAAAAAAAGATTTTTTGCGGAACTGCCCAGGTGGTATCAAGGGCCCATCTCCTGAATCCAAGGGCAATTCAGCTACCGAGTGTTTCCTTGGCGCAAAGCTAACTGGCGCTTCACTGTTGACCCGTTGGGGTCACAAACACCTGCCCATGGCTGAAATAAAATCACAAGGTGATTCAAACAATCATCCTCAGTCTAATCAGAGGGTTTGCCCACATTAAAGCCTTGTTGAACAAAAAATTATAGTAACCCCTTAGATGTTCATGGGAAATTTTTAAGCATGTGCAAAAAAAAAAAAATTGCATTGATTAATAAATCCCCCCAATTTCCCGTTCACCCCAAAAAAAAGGGGGAACTTGGGAATCCCGCCTGGGGCTCGGGGGGGGCCTGTCGCCCCCCCAGGAAAACCCAAAACCCCGGTCGCAAATCCGGGGGGTTGTCCAACCACTTGCAAAAAATTTGATTTTGAGGTCCTGTAGATTGAAACGGGTCTTTATATCTGCAAATCTGCAAGGATATTTCATCACTCCAAAGTTCCCCTTTTTTGGGGGCCCCATTTTCCGATCTTTTTGACAGGTTACTGGAAGAAGGGAGAAAAAAAAAAAAAAAATTGTTTTCCGTGGCACACTCAAGAGAAAAAAAAATTAAGGGAACTGCTCACCTGGAATGGTTGTGGAAGTCCAACCCTTCCAAAAAAAAATTTTTTAAACCCAAAATCTGATTCCAGAGTTACAGCAGACAAAAAAAGAAAAGAAAGGAAAAAAAAAACAAAGTGTTTACTGTGGTAACATGCAAAAAAAAAAAACTTTTAAGGGGAATTTTCACGTGGAAAGGGTTTTGAAAAATCAAACCCTGTCATCCCCAAAATCAACCACGTCTGAATCCAATACAGCAAAACAGCCTTCCCCACCAAGCATAAGTTTTGGCTTCAGAAAAATAGTAATGTATGAGTCAGTTCATATAGGTCTTGTGTTGGGGCGATGAAAACAAGGAGTCCAAGGGGTTTATATAGAAAAAAACCTGTATTACTTTTTTACAATTGGCGAAAAAATCACACAGTTTGCAGACACGAAAAAAGGGACCAAGGGAATTAACCAAGCTCAGAAAAACCTCCAAAAGATTTTGGATCTTTCTCGTTACCGTAAGTCCATGCAAAAATGGGGCTTCAAAAGCGGGTTTTGATTTTCCCAAGTGCTTCAAAGTTTCATTGAATACTGGAGTACAAGGGCCCGGCTTACAGGGTCAAGTACGGTTACTGCAGGGAGATTTTTTTTAACACTGTTGTCGTGTGGCTGTTTTAAAAGAAAGGAGGGGGAAAGGGGGGGAAATGAATGGGGAAAAACCTTTTGATGGGGCAAGATGCTGCACAAGACAGAAAGTAAAAGGCGACGAACAAACTGAGTTTCAGGAATATATACATAGACCTTACAACATTGTGTGGTCACTACCACAATACAAAGGACTGGCACATGACTTGTCCTCCAGGGACCCTACAAACCTACCAAGGGCCAGTGGCATCACTATTTGCGGGGGAAAGGTGATTCTGGAAGCTAAATAGGAAAGGGTTCTTTACAATTAGAGCAGTCAGACTGTGGAATTCCTGACCACAAGAGGTAGTAATGGCAGACACTATAATAGCATTTGGAAAATGGCTTTTTCCTACAACAAATGGTGTTGTGGTTAATAAATATTTTTAACAATAGAGAATGTATAACCTTGGAGAAAAGTTGAACTTGATGGACCTGTGTCTTTTTCAACCTATGTAACGGTGTAACTATAAATGGAACACCAAAATGGACATGTGAAACACAGCCTAATTACGGTAATATTCTAACAAAAGGAATCGTGCAAAAGCTTCCAATCTAGGGAAAAATAGGGTGACAAAAAGGTTATTCCATAATTTTTTTGCAATTGCACACCCAACAGTGAGGGTGGAAAGCACTTAGTGACACTTAAGTGTTACCTGTAATATCCTGTATATATTTGCCCCTTCCCATTCATGATATGGTCTTTACACACCTGTCCTGGATCCAGGCTTTGCTTCCCTCACCCTGACCAGGCTGAACTCACTTGTGCTCCATGTCGGGCTTTGCAGGTGGCCTGCATGCTCCCATGTGATTGGCTGCCTGGGTCATTATAAGGCCTACCAGGACACACACCTGTGTCTTGATAGTAAGACTTTTAGTAACTCCAGAGTCCTGTCTGCCTGCAGTTTCCCAGGAGCTCTGTTAACTATTACTGATCTTCGGACTTCTGCACCTGTTCTCGGTCTTCCAGGGCCTCTGTTACCTGATCCCGGTTTTCCAGTACCTCTGCTACCTGCTTACCGGTCTTCTGTCTACTGTAATCTCCAGTATTTCTACTACACATGTGCCACTTGCCTCACCTGCCTGCTGTACCGAAAATCAGTGGCCCGAGTGGCCAACCAGACTTTGGTCTTGAAGGATCTTCCTCACCAGGTGAGCCAACATTTGGCTTTGATCTCATCTTTGAACCTTCTGGACATTCCTATTAAGCACTCTTCATTTTTCCTTTAGACATTTGTCATTGTAGACCTTTTAATAATGCCTTATACTGTCAACCATAGTTAATTTTGAGGTGTTATTGCTTCATATTATCACTGTGTGTCTATTTTTATGCCTAGCTCAGCTAAAATATTGCTTTTTCTGATCAATGTCAGGCTTTCTGGGTTATTCTGAGTAATTCATCTTATCATTTATTATTATTTTTTTATTATTTATTCAATTTGTTGAATATTTTTTGGAAAAGTCTGAAAACAAATGGGATGCTAATGCGTCATTGTGATAAATCTATAATTGTCTCATCTACTGATTAATGTCTAGAGATTTATAACATTGTTTAATACTTTCCATTAAGTATAGTTTAAGCATGAGCTTAGGTAAATCGGCCTCATCTGATCACTGCTCATCCCTCAATGACGACGTCAACTCCAGTATGATTTATCTAAGGATTTGGATGATCACCAGGATGTTTCCAACTTATTTGCCAACACTAAAACCAGGTCAATGTCAGTATTGGCAGCGGTATCTTAAATAATTCTATTGAAATCTGGCATAAAGACCTGGCACAAAAATAATTGAAGAGGACAGACAATATCTTCAATAATAAAAATGAAAAGGTAAAGTTGTCATGTTGTCATTTACATTATTTGTCCAAAGGCAATATTGGTAAAGTTAAAGGGATTTTATGGAACTTTAATATTGATGGCCAATTCTTGCGATAAAAAAATCTGTTATGTTTTCATCATTAACTGTGTCTTAGGGACGTTGTGAGTTACAGCTTAGCCTCCCTATAGGATCTGGAGTATGCTGGGCTTCAGTTTGGTGAGTGAAAGCCCATTGTCTAATCTGAGGCTGGGGTGAACTGGGGTGTCAGTATATTGATTTACAGCCCTGCTGCTCAATCTGACCAAGCTTTGTAATTCACTAGCTATTTAGTGGTTAGGTATGAGCAGACCATCGTCACTTGTAGCTTTGCTCAATGGGAGTGTGTTTAGTGCTATGTGTTGATTTTTTGATCTTTGTTACCGGACCTTGGATTTGTCTTGACTAGTTTGTTTACTATCCCTTTTGCTCTTGACCTCTCTGACCTTAGGTACCTGACCCCAGACTTGATTTTCCGTTTCTCTTACCCCCTTATCTTGACCTACTCTCCTGGCATTTAACCCTGGACTGTAACTTGACCATGACTTTGTCTTGCCTCTCTGTACTACGAGCCCTCCTGGGATCTGACCTCGGACTGAGTAGTGACTGAGTGTCACAAAATCAATATCAAATCAAAGGGAGTGCTTTTGAAAGTAAAAAATTAAATAAAAGATAATTAAAAAGTTAACAAAATTTGCTTTGTATCACCATAATTTGCGACTCATAACTTTTCCCTCAATTGAGCAGTATGAGGACTTGTTTTTGGCAGGGTACACTGTAATTTTTACTGATACCTTTTTGGAGTACATATAAATAGGTCTTTTTGATTACTCCTGTGGTCAGATAATATTTTTAACTTTAACAGTGTCTGTCAGCACTTAATAAATGTTCAAAACAAGTACAGATGATTGGTGCTATAGAGGAAGAAAAATGAAATAGATACAGGACATACCTAGTGGGAAAGTATACCCGTTTGATGGGTTTTGTGATCTATGAATCTGATTTTAAAATATATAGATGTGATAACGTGGACAGTAGTTTAATAATAATTAGCCAAAATAGAATAGAGGTAATAACATACCGGTTGTACTGAAACGCACTGTGAGTGACTATAATAGAAAGCACGATTTGCAATAAGTGGTTGTGAAAATTGTCAGTGAGAGTGTTAATGAGTGGAAAATAAGTACACATACCGCTGTGGAGAGACTATCTCGATTAAATGCAAAGGACTGTTGTCTCTGGAATATATAGCCATAAATGCCCATAAGATGTGGGGCAAAGTAGCCCACGAGGCAGGCGGTGGATGCCGCGCCATTGTGACCCACATATACTATAGTTGGTATGGGTAAGTGCTTTATCGGCGATATTACTATATGTCATCCATATTACTTTGCCCCACATCTTTTATGGTATTATATTCCAGAGACACAATGTATTTTTGTGTATATACTTTGTTTCTATATTGTATACAAACACTTGAATTACTGACTGTTATTTTCATTTTTTAGTACACTGATGAAGGTCGATAGTGACCGAAACGTTTGTTACTAGTGTTCAGGTGTACGTATTAAATTTGTTATCACACAAATCATGAGTGTGCCCAGTTTTTTGATATACATGATAAGGTTTGGGAACTACTGGTGCACCTCTCCTTGAACTGTGCCAATATTTTCTTACATTTAATGTCACAAGTGTGTCTGCTCTATACCTGTGCACCTAAAATCTGTTATAAATAATCAGGGCTATCAGAAATGTTTGCATTATAGAAAACCTGACAATTCTCCTGACAGGTCCATTTTAGTCAATATTTGTTAATATCCATAAAATACCAATTGTGGAGCATCTTAAAACACTACAATGTGCAATTCCCACTGTTACTCCTCCAAAATATCTGTAAATAAATAGACAACTGGGTGTTGGGTGCGTGTTCATCCTCGCTGAATACAGGTAAATTGAGAGAGACCAGACACGTCTAGTCGGAATGTGGCCAGAAATATGCAAATCACATACTTGCAGTCACATGACCGCCTGCTCTCGGTGCCGGCCTCAGAGAATCCTGATAGTAGCATTGTGCATGCTGTGAGAACTCTAAGGCTGGGCAACCCATTAAAAGAGAAAACTTGAACTTTGTCTATCATTGATGATTGGCTGTGTCAGACTGTATAGGGACACGTGCTAACACTGGAAGATCCTGACAGCGCACACAGTGCACACTGTGAGGATTCACAAGTTTGCAGTCACATGGGTGTCTACAGACTTGTACCCCAAGCCTGGGCAACCCCTTTAATGAGAGAACTTCAGTAATAGAGGGGAAAAAGCAATTGCTTCCATAGAAGTTCTGTGGTATACGCTTAGTTGGTAGAAGGGAAAATTGACATCTTTATTACCAGGGGGCATAACTTTGGAAGGGAGGGGCACAGAAGGGAAAGAAAAACTGTTCCAAAATCAGTGACAAGAGAGAACTTGGATGAGGTACTCAGTTCTCTTTAATAAAACAGACATGGCAGTAGAGTTGATGTAACCTCTTTATACTTCTCCTTTATACCATACAAACCTAAGCCCTATGATATACTGTAGGATTTTTTCGCATACAATATGTTAGACCCTAATATGGACAGTATGATGACTTAGTAATAGGTAATAGCTTTTTTCATAATGTTCATTTACAATCATCTCATTGCAGAATCGTACAAAAATGACATTCTGCGCACAGCAGGAACAGTCCGAAGGGCACAGATTGTAAGTAATTCAATATCTGAAACGTTATTTGTTGCAAAAAGCAAACGACTCCTTCTGATAAGGTCGTTGTTCAAGGTCAATCTGTCCGTTACAGTCGCATGAGTAATAGATGCAAAGATTGTATTTGGTTATGTACATATTCTTCTATTCGCACAGTGCTCGGACAGTAATAATGTGATACTGTCATAAGAGGCTAAAGGATCTACAATGATCCTTGTTGGTATCTACAGTACGTCCTGATTGCTTTGGCGTTTAAGCACTGGGCAGCTCAGTGATAAATAATGTTACACAAGAACCTCTTATAAAACAGAGAGCAGGAATTAGATTTTGAGTCCCTAAACGATGAGAAACCAAGGACATTTTTTCTATCAAAGAGGAAGAAATCTAAGAATGCATTAAAAACTGTAGTAAATTGTATCAGACTTTTTTTTGAACAAATCCTGTTTTTATGCATCATATATACAACTTATATGCAGCTTTTTAAAATGTGCTTACTCTTTTTTAGGGTTAGTTCCCATACAATGCATATATGCAATCTGCAGCCACTCATCAAAATCCAAACACCTACAAAAGTGGAAAAATTTAATGCAGATGCCAAGTAGCGTTATGTAGGGAATATGTAATGTAATATTGTTCTATCACATAAATAGATTAGATGCGCCGGATTATCTCAACGCTGGATACGTAATAATGCCATACGTAATATGGCATAGTGTTTCCCTTTTGTTAGTGTTCTACCAGTAAGATTCCATTGATAGTATAGGCACAGCTTTGTACATAACATTTCTATGATGAAAACCTATTGTGACCCATTTCCTAACTCGTTGATTGACAAGTAGAGTTGAGCGATACTTTCTGATATCCTAAAGTATCGAATCGGAATGGTATCGCCGATATTTACTAAAATATCGGCGATACCCGATACCGATACCGGAAGTCCCATGTAAGTCTATGGGAACAAAATATCGAAATTAAAAAAAACCCATTCTTGCCTTGTTGGTTAATTGTACATGAAGGAAAACAAGAAAGAGTAATGTAGAATGTATTGGGGGAAGGTTGAGGAGACATTAAAGGCATAGATGTTTAACCCAATCAAATGGAATAGCATAAATATTTTTTTTTAAAGATGTTCGATTGACGAAGAAATTGACAATGTTAACGTTTTTTATATTTTGGCAAATATGTATATTACACAACTTCCATGCTCTTCATCTTCACCTTTTTAACTTTTCACACACTTTCTCCTTCTAATCTTCTGCAGCATCATCTTTTTCACCAATTATTCTTCATCTTCACCTTCTTTATCTCTTCTTAAACTTCTTGCTATTCATCTTTGTTAACATTACTCATATTCTCTTTTTAAACTATTATTCTTATTCATATTCTGCTTCATCTTCTTCATCATATTCTTATTTGTGACAGAGAATCTGTATTGTAATCTGTCAAAGTATGAATTTTTCATCCTTCCGTTCTTGCTGTACAAAAAGATTTAAATTACAACAGTATTTGTCCGTGTTCAGTTTAGCCTGCAGCAGCAGGCATTTTCCAGGGGCACCACGAGGAGGAACGGACTCACCCCCATACACTCTTTGTCTTCTTCTGCTTAAATTTAGAGATATATTTTGCTCTTCATTTTGGTCTTATACTTCATGTTCTTCTGCTTTTAGATCTTCTGCTTATTGTTCTTGTGTCTCTTGTTCCGTATCTTGTATTTGAGCACAATCTTGTACCAGCTGATGTTACTGGGACACGGTTACTAAGCAGGAGGTACCTGTGCTCCAAAGCACTACCAAGGACCAGCAGACGTTGCTGGAACTCGGATACCGAGATGGAGGCACCTAGGCCAAAGGCATGCGGAGAACCAGTTGACGGTACTGGAACCCGGACGGGTAGCAGAAGGTACAAGAGCCAATGCAAGTAACGAGGACCAGCTGACTGTGCTGGAACCCGGAGGGGCAGCAGAAGGAAAAGAGCCAATGGCACAACCGAGGACCAGCTGACGTTACTGAACCCCAGTAACACAGGAGCAAGTGTTGACTGTGCTAACAGCACTTCGAGCAACAACTGGCGGTGTTGGAGCCCAGGGTCAAGGAGGATGTTTAAATACTAGATCAAGTAATTTCCTTGTTACCTGTCAATTTTAAATGTCTATACTTCAAACAAGAGAAAGATAACCTTTACTACCATAAGATGATGATTTCATTTAAACTAATATCTAGATAAATAAAGAATTGACAAACATAAACACATACATTAACATGTTGAACAGCAATGCAAACCACAAAATAAATTAGTTAAGGAATCTGCTATACGGTTGTACATAAAAGCATACAAGTACATATCTGAATCCATTAATGATGGATAAGTAACAGTATGTACACCATTTTTATTGTATAGACAATGAATGTCTGACTTCAAAACATCATCAGCATTACAAGTTATCTGTGATTTACTAAAATGTTCCATTTGCTGAATAATGTCCCTAAATATTTTTATACAAAATTATACAATTTCCATCATGTAATACTCATAATATGTGGCAATAATCATTTTTATTAACAAACATAACCTTTAAAAAGTGCATAGTGCATAGTGAAAATTGCTATTTATGGCTGACTGTCGACTTGGAAGCATGACAACAGATAGATAAGGTATATATAGATGACACTGCATAGCCACAGATGGTGAATGGCGATGTATACTGTACCTCAATAAAGTGTGCGTCACTACTACATATTTTTTTTTTATTAGCTGTATAAACAGGGTACATGGATGTATGCTTGTGCCTTTGTTTTGACGCACAGACTGCCTTCCTGCTGAGACGCATTGGGTAGTGAACAGTTGTGTGCAGTGTTCACTGCAGTCTCTGCGGAATAACCACACTTAGACCTTATAACTTTTCAGACTTTCTTTATCAATCTACCAAGATGAAGAAGGCAGGGAGTAAGGCACGTGGTCGTGGAGTTTCTTCAGGGAGAGGACGTGGGGATTCTGTGGCTGCTGCGGCCCCAGTGACACAGCATCCACCAGTTTTCCCCGGGCCGTGAGCGTTCCTTTATGCACACTTTTGTAGGAGCTCGGAGTACCCCCCTGCTGCGGGAAGAACAAATTGAAGCCGTTGTTGTTTGGATCTCAGCCAATGCATCGACTTCAATTGCTTCCACCTCCTCTCAGGACCACAGCACTGTTGGGCAACCATCTGTCTCTTCACCGCCTGGCAAATTGCCCAGGCAGTCAGAGAGTTCTGTACAGGAGCCAGCTGAGTGTCTGCTTCTGTTCTCAGAATCTATTGGCTTGCAAACAGGGGCCCAGCCAAGCAGCATTCTGTAATGTGAAGAAGAGGGAGTATGCAGTGATGCGCAACAGCTGTGTCTCTCTGAATCTGAAGAGGCGGGTGAGACAGTGCCGATGGTCAGCACACCGCAGAACGCATCTGATGATGATGAGACCCAGGTGCCAGTTTCTGTTGAGCATGGTGCTGGCCAGACCACCCAACAGCAGGTGTTGGAAGAGGGTAGTGGAGATGATGAGGTCCAAGACCCAACATGGCATGAGGAACAGGAAGGTGGTGGGAGCAGCTCAGAGGAATAATAATAATATTTATTTATATAGCGCCATCATATTCCGCAGCGCTTTACAGTTTAGCAGTTTCAGAACACAAGTCATAAGTAACAACGTTAACAATACAATAATTTAAGCTAAATAAGTCGCCCCTGCTCGTGACAGCTTACAATGTACAATGAGATGGGGGAGATACAAAGTATAGGTGTTTATATACAATGGTGCATTACAATGATGTTCCAGCATCTTAAGGGACTGAGGGATGGAGATAGTGAATGGGCTAGAGACACACACACACTTACACAGAATACATAGAATGACTTTGATTAGTGAATGTGATAGGCCGCTCTGAACAAATGTGTTTTGAGGGAGCGCCTGAAACCATGCAAATTGTGGATAGTCCTAATTTCTTGGGGTACAGCATTCCAGAGGATTGGCGTAGAGCAGGAGAAGTCTTGGAGTCGGGAGTGGGAGGTACGTATTAGTGCAAGGTTAGTCGAAAGTCGTTTGCAGAGCGCAGCAGTCGGTTAGGCCGATAGATAGAAATGAGGGAGGAGATGTAGGAGGGGTGCTGCACTGTGGAGAGCTTTGTGGGTGAGAACCAGTACTTTGGTTGAAAGCTGGGAGAGGCCTAGAGAAATGGTTAGTGATAGAAGGAAGATAGAGGAAGACATTGCCCCAACGGTACAAACAGGAGGGAGAGTTAGGCTGCAGACTCGGTTGCCTGTAGCCTCCAGTTTGGCACCTGTTCGGAGCAGTTGTCTTCCAAAAGTCAAAACGTGCGCTCCCAGGACTTGCACTGCGTGGTCCTTTTTTCACACACTTGCACATGATATTTGCTATGTGAAATGCAAGCTGTGTAATTAAAAATTAAAAATAGCTAAAAGTGTCAGTCACCTCAATACCACAAATATGTGGAAACATGTGCGGACAAAGCACATAGTTGAGTTACAAAGACACACTAGAGATGTAGGCCAACCTACAGCAGCACCTACATCTTCAGGTTGTGTTGAAGCCTCTTCATCGAGCTCACACACAGCTGGTTATGCTTCCTCACAGGATCGCCATGGAAGAACCTCGGCCACTGTTGTCCAGAGACAAACTGTTATTCCACACACAGCAGCAAGTTCCCTGTCATCCTCACACTCCCAGGCCACAAAACAGCCATCGGTAGCACAGGCATGGGATAAAAGACGGCCATACTCCGCAAACCATGCACGAGCACAGGCTCTGAATGCTGGCATTGCAAAACTCCTGTCCCTTGAAATGCTGTGATTCAGGCTGGTGGAGACAGACAGTTTCCGTAACTGAATATCATTGTCAATCCCACAATACAATGTGCCAAGCCGATTTCATTTCAGCAGGCAAGCCGTCCCTGGTCTGCAAAAGCATGTTGAGGGAAAAATTAAACATGCGCTACTAAAAGCCCTCAGTAGCAAGGTCCACCTGACCACCGATGCGTGGACCAGTACCCATTGTTATGATCTGCTACAACCAGTAAGGAAAGAAGGGAATTCTGTCCCTACAATACAACTAAGCTGAATCCCTACGATGTAACGGGGAACCTGATCCTGCGACCAGACCCGCTAAAGTCCTCATCTAGTGTGAACGAAGACCTATAGTTGCGAGGGAGTAATCCCTACAAGATCTAGGGACTGTGAGAAAAGGTGGACACCTCCTAACATAAATTGTAGCATGGATAATTAAACAGAAAAATAAATACTTTGTGATCCTAACATCAAGCAAAACTGACAGATTAAGGCACCTAAGCACCCGGCTAGCTTAACAGTAGATAATACAATGAAGTCAAGCAAAGCCAGAAGGGCGGAGCCAGACTAAATAGGGAAAAAAGGTCATGTGACCAGCAAACTGAAACAAAACCTAACAAGAGGGTTCTAACACCCATGGCCAGGGACAATACCTTTCCCTCACTGCCCATTGGGTCAATGTTGTGCAGCCGGGGTACTGATCTTGCGAGTGGCGCTGTACGTGTTCTGCCAACTCCAAGGATTGCAGGAATCAAGTCTGTACACATTGATTCCTCCTCCTATTCCAGTTCCTCAGAATCATCGCTGCAGGAGCCGTCACGGTCTACCTCCACATGGACCCGTGAACGTTTACCTGTTGCGACCGATATGAGCACAGCCGTGTCCAAATGTCAACAGGCCATCCTGAAATTAATTTCCATGGGGAATCTTAGCCACACAGCGCAGGAGCTCTGTAATGCCATAAAGCAGGAGAGCGACGTGTGGTTTTTGGAAGAGAATCTACAGGCAGGCTTGGTAGTGTGTGACAATGGCCGAAATCTGGTGTCAGCTCTGGGCCTTGGCAACCTCACTCACATACCATGTCTGTCATATGTGCTCAACTTGGTCGTGCAGAGTTTTTTGAGGGACTATCCGGATCTTGATGCACTGCTGCACAAGGTCCGCCTAGAGTGCGCTCACTTGCGACGTTCCAGCATGGCCAGATCGCTGATTGCAGCTCTGCAACGCAGATTTCACCTTCATGAACATCGCATCATATGTGACGTACCCACCAGGTGGAATTCCTCGTTACATATGTTGGAGCGGTTGTGTGAGCAGCAGCCAACAGTAATGGAGTATCAGCTGCATCAGGCGCAGTCAACTCGCAATTTGCGGCGTTCCACACTTCACCACTACTGAGTGGGCCTCTATAATAAGAATAATAATATTATTTATTTATATAGCGCCATAATATTCCGCAGTGCTTTACAGTTTAACAGTTTCAAAACACGAGTCATAAGTAACAACGTTAACAATACAATAATTAAAGCAAAATCAGCCGCCCCTGCTGGTGAAAGCTTACAATCTACAATGAGGTGTGGGAGATACAAAGTACAGGTGTTTATATACAATGGTGTTTTTACAATGATGGTCCAGCCATTTTAAGGAAGTGAGGGATGCATGGAGATAGTGAATGGGCTACACACACAGAATTACACATAGAATGACTTTGATTAGTGAATGTGATAGGCCACTGTGAACAAATGTGTTTTGAGGGAGCGCCTGAAACCATCCAAATTGCGGATAGTCCTAATTTCTTGGGGTAGAGCATTCCAGAGGATTGGCGCAGCGCGGGTGAAGTCTTGGAGTTGGGAGTGGGAGGTACGGATTAGTGCAGAGGTTAGTCGAAGGTCGTTTGCAGAGTGCAGCAGTCGGTTAGGCCGATAAATATAAATAAGGGAGGAGATGTAGGGGGTGCTGCGCTGTGGAGAGCTTTGTTGGTGAGAACCAGTAATTAGAATTGGATCCTATAATGAATGGGCAGCCACTGCCAGTGTAATGAGTGGCGAATAACTCTATGAAGGATATCTGCCACGTTTTGCGTGCGTTTGATGAGTCAACGCGGATGGCGAGTGCAGATGATGCACTAGTCAGCCTGACTGTCCCCCTTATCTGCCTGCTTCAAAAAACACTGCAAGCACTAAGGCATGAGGTTTTGGAAGAGGTGGAGGATGAGGAGTCACAAATTCCATCACCTTCTGGACAGTCAGCGCAACGTGGTTCCTCACAAAGGGCTGGAGGACTTTCAAAGTACCATGCTGTATCAACAATTGAACCTCCAGAGTCGCTGTCTATATTTTCATAACCATTACAAACTTTTAATGTATTTACAAAGCACATAATGTACATTTTTTGTCTATCCTTTTGTAATGCTATTGTGTTTCCATAAACTGATGTTACAGAATTATGATACAAAGTTTTTAAATTTTGAGTTTTAAATTTTGTAAATTTATATGTATTTGAAGGACTTTGTGAGGAGGATGAGGAGGAGTCAATGGAGGAGGAAGACATCGCTCCAGAGGGAGGTAGACAATGCTCTAGTCAGTATGTAGACCAAGGGTGGGGTGATGCACAGCAGGCGGAGATGACGCCTCTTGCAGGGGACAACGTTTCTTGGCCAGTTGGGAGTCTGCAGCACATGGTTGATTTCATGCTGCAGTGGCTGAGAAACGACCGCCGCATCGAACACATTCACACCACGTCTGATTATTGGGTGTACACCCTCCTAGACCCTCGCTACCGGGACAACTTACAAAGCCTCATCACACCGTTGAACCGGGAGCGTAAATGCGGAAGTACCAAGACACACTGGTGCAATCCATAATGTTCTCCATTCCAGCCGAGAGCACTGCTGCTGCTACTGATTTACAAAGCAGCTCTGTGCGTCGAGGCAGTGGAGACAGCTCTGCAACAAGAGGGAGCACAAGCAGCGCCTCTGCACAGGGCAAGAACAGTATGTTCCAAATGTGTCGAAGTTTTGTGGCAGCGCCACCAATGTCTACACCATCCGAGACGGCTCCAGTCAGCAGGAGGCAACATTTCCGTAAGATGGTGACAGACTACATGTCTTGCCCTCTCAGTGTACTCCCAGATGGCTCTTCCCCATTCAAGTTTTGTGTCTCTAAGCTGGATACATGGCCAGAGCTTAGCCAGTATGCATTGGAGGTGCTGGCTTGATCTGCTGCCAGTGTATTATCGGAGCGCGTCTTTACTGCTGCAGGTGGTGTACTAACAGACCGTTGCATGCGACTATCCTACGATAATGTAGAACGGCTTACTTTTCTGAAAATGAACTAGGCATGGATCTCGCCTGAATTTGCCTGTCCGGTTTCAGATTAACTAACTGGTTGGCAACGTTTTCCATGTCTCCTGTTATGTTCATCTTTCTACCACCTGAGCTATACTCCCTGGGCTACAACACTGCCAGTTGCTGCTCAGAAGTGTCGTGTCCACAGACCAATACACAAGCTATAGTGATAGTGGGGTTCAGTAACGCCTGCTGTTCCCCTGCTGTGTGTCCGGCAAAAATTACTGCTACCTAGCTACACATGTTTAAAAAAACATGACATGTTAAAGTGGCTAGTGCTACACATAGATATCAGGCTACACCCTTATTTCTAAGCTGTAAACAAGTGAAACGTCAAATTTAAAACCATTCAATGATTAGTGTTGGTAACAAATCTGTAACTAAATAATTGTGACATATTATGGCAGATATCCACATGTCTAACACAAATGCTAACACAAAAGCATACTTATGCTATAGGGTACTGATGGTGAACCTTCTCACTCCATAACTTTGACCAATCCAACTCACATCATGCCTCAAATGCTGCAATGTTGGAAGTGCATAATGTGGGTTGAACTTTGACAACAGCTGCAGTGCGAAGGTTATCCTTCTGTGTTCTTGGCTTTTAAATAAAAGCATACAAGTAAATATAATATACATTGTTGATTAAGGGACATGATGTACACCTGTAATATTGTGCAAACAATGGATGTAGGACTATTCCTCTTCAACATTACTTATATTTGTGTCATTTGAAAAAATACATATTTTAGTTAAAAATTAAAAACCCATGTTCAGTAGCTGTGAAAGGCCCGTTTGTGTACTTCTATATTGTTTGCAACCAATGTATTGTATACGGATGGAAGCGCGTCACACTAATAGATTAGATTTATTTTAAATGGAATGTAGCAGAACCAATTGGAGATAAATGAAAAGGATGAGCCACTGAGACACGCTCAGCAGAGTACAAGCAGCAGTGCTTGAACATGTAACTGGAGCGTGATCTGCACTCAAAAAAGTAAAAACACAGACTGAAGTGAACACTGAAACACAACTGTCCACAATCTGTGAAAAGCTCCTTTCTGTACTTCTATAGTGTTTGCAACCAATGTATTGTATACGGATGGAAGCGCGTCACACTAATAGATTAGATTTATTTTAAATGGAATGTAGCAGAACCAATTGGAGATAAATGAAAAGGATGAGCCACTGAGACACGCTCAGCAGAGTACAAGCAGCAGTGCTTGAACATGTAACTGGAGCGTGATCTGCACTCAAAAAAGTAAAAAACACAGACTGAAGTGAACACTGAAACACAACTGTCCACAATCTGTGAAAAGCTCCTTTCTGTACTTCTATAGTGTTTGCAACCAATGTATTGTATACGGATGGAAGCGCGTCACACTAATAGATTAGATTTATTTTAAATGGAATGTAGCAGAACCAATTGGAGATAAATGAAAAGGATGAGCCACTGAGACACGCTCAGCAGAGTACAAGCAGCAGTGCTTGAACATGTAACTGGAGCGTGATCTGCACTCAAAAAGTAAAAAACACAGACTGAAGTGAACACTGAAACACAACTGTCCACAATCTGTGAAAAGCTCCTTTCTGTACTTCTATAGTGTTTGCAACCAATGTATTGTATACGGATGGAAGCGCGTCACACTAATAGATTAGATTTATTTTAAATGGAATGTAGCAGAACCAATTGGAGATAAATGAAAAGGATGAGCCACTGAGACACGCTCAGCAGAGTACAAGCAGCAGTGCTTGAACATGTAACTGGAGCGTGATCTGCACTCAAAAAAGTAAAAAACACAGACTGAAGTGAACACTGAAACACAACTGTCCACAATCTGTGAAAAGCTCCTTTCTGTACTTCTATAGTGTTTGCAACCAATGTATTGTATACGGATGGAAGCGCGTCACACTAATAGATTAGATTTATTTTAAATGGAATGTAGCAGAACCAATTGGAGATAAATGAAAAGGATGAGCCACTGAGACACGCTCAGCAGAGTACAAGCAGCAGTGCTTGAACATGTAACTGGAGCGTGATCTGCACTCAAAAAAGTAAAAAACACAGACTGAAGTGAACACTGAAACACAACTGTCCACAATCTGTGAAAAGCTCCTTTCTGTACTTCTATAGTGTTTGCAACCAATGTATTGTATACGGATGGAAGCACGTCACACTAATAGATTTGATTTTTTTCTAATATAATGGAGCTGCACCAATTCCACTAAATAAAATAAAAAAAAAAAAAAAAAAAGTGACACGTGCAGATGCCTACAAACAGCGGTGGATGCAGAGCAAACTGCAGCGTCACCTGCACTGTCACACACACACCTTGCACAGAGCTGTTAAAACAGCACTGGCAAAATGAAGCTTTACACAGCGGTTGGTAAACTAGCCTGCCTCAAGCACAGTAGTACACAAAATCGCAATATCTAACTGTCCCTCAGAGTCAGCACAGCAGCGTTCTGTCCCTAACTGAGTTCACAGCACAGTGACGCTAAAATGGCTGCGGCGCCTTTTATAGTGCATTCTGACATCATTTCAGCAGCCAATCACAGCCATGCCATTAGTTAAGATGACCGCATCATTACAGGATGTGCCCACACTTCGTAGGATTCCTCATTGGCTGACTAAAATCACATTGCCTCTCAAAGAATTATGGGAACTTCCGATTCCGGTATACGATATGGAAAAAGTATCGGAATTAAGTATCGGAATTCCGATAACGCGAATATCGGCCGATACCCGATACTTGCGGTATCGGAATGCTCAACACTATTGACAAGGGAACTCCTTATAATCTACATAGGCATTTTCCTAAAGCCATTTGGCAGAAACATCTGCTAACATATCCATATACTTCTCATGTGCAGCAAGCATTTGTGAAAATGCCATCTTTTTCACTTGGATTCCACCTGGAACCCACATGAAAAAGCACTAAAAAAAGCCAAAAAGAATGCACACATGCACTGCCAAGTCAAAAATGACTTGCTGTGCATATCATCCATCTTCAGGGCCGGCATTTGGGGCAGGCAGACAAGGCAGCTGCCTGGGGCCCCACCCACAAAGGGGGCCCCCTGTGTCTGCAGCCAATTTATGAAGTGACCAGAGGGTGCACAGCATTACTTACAGTGAATAGCGCTGTGCATCCTCTGCAGTCCTTGATCGTCTATCCAAACCCCCTCCAATCCCCTCTCTCTCTCTGTAGTGTCAGGTTAGAAGTTGAGAGTGTGGGGGAGGGGCGGTCTCACAGCAGAGGTCATACCCTGGGCAGGAAGATGCCTGCAGCCCTGTGTGTGTCTGTATCCTCCTCATCATCATGGCTGCTCCTAAACCTAAACTGTAAATCAGCAGGACCTGATATATCTGTGTGTGTACATGGGTAGTATACACTGTGTGTGTCTTAATATGTGTGTATAGTATGTGTGTACATGTATATGTATACAGTATATAGTATGATTGTGCATATCTGTGGTGCATTTGTATGTACAATACAGACCAAAAGTTTGGACACATCTTCTCATTCAAAGATTTTTCTGTATTTTCATGGCTATGAAAATTGTAGAATCACACTGAAGGCATCAAAACTATGAATTAACACATGTGGAATTATACATTACACTTTACAAAAAAGTGTGAAACAACTGAAAATATGTCTTATATTCTAGGTTCTTCAAAGTAGCCACCTTTTGCTTTGATTACTGCTTTGCATGCAGAAAAGGTGAACGGATGGACTCTACATCCGGAGGAGGTGGTGTGATGGTGTGGGGGTGCTTTGCTGGTGAGACTGTTGGGGATTTATTTAAAATTGAAGGCATAGTGAACCAGAATAGCTACCACAGCATCTTGCAGCAGCATGCTATTCCATCCGGTTTGCGTTTAGTTGGACCATCATTTATTTTTCAACAGGACAATGACCCCAAACACACCTCCAGGCTGTGTAAGGGCTATTTGACCAAGAAGGAGAGTGTTGGGGTGCTATGCCAGATGACCTGGCCTCCACAGTCACCAGACCTGAACCCAATCGAGATGGTTTGGGGTGAGCTGGACCGCTCACAGCTTCAATTTTGAATAAATCCCCAACAGTGTCACCAGTAAAGCACCCCCACACCATCACACCACCTCCTCCATGCTTCACGGTGGGAACAAAGGCATGTAGAGTCCATCCGTTCACCTTTTCTGCTGCAAAGCAGTAATCAAAGCAAAAGGTGGCTACTTTGAAGAACCTAGAATATAAGATATATTTTCAGTTGTTTCACACTTTTTTGTAAAGTGTAATGTATAATTCCACATGTGTTAATTCATAGTTTTGATGCCTTCAGTGTGATTCTACAATTTTCATAGTCATGAAAATGCAGAAAAATCTTTGAATGAGGTGTGTCTAAACTTTTGGTCTGTACTGTATATATATATCTATATGTATATATAGATATATATATATATATATCTATATGTACATATAGATATATATATATATATCTATATATACATATAGATATATATATATATATCTATATATACACTGCTCAAAAAAATAAAGGAAACACTCAAATAATACATCCTAGATCTGTATGAATGAAAGATTCTCATTGAATACTTTGTTCTGTACAAAGTTGAATGTGCTGACAACAAAATCACACAAAAATCATCAATGGAAATCAAATTTATTAACCAATGGAGGTCTGGATTTGGAGTCACACATAAAATTAAAGTGGAATGTAATGTCCTTAAAACAAGTCAAAATAATGCTCAGTAGTGTGTGGACTCCACGTGCCTGTATGACCTCCCTGTGCCTGTATGACCTCCCTACAATGCCTGGGCATGCTCCTGATGAGGCGGCAGATGGTCTCCTGAGGAAACTCCTCCCAGACCTGGACTAAAGCATCCGCCAACTCCTGGACAGTCTGTGGTGCAATGTGACGTTGGTGGATGGAGCGAGACATGATGTCCCAGATGTGCTCAATCGGATTCAGGTCTGGGGACCAGGCGGGCCAGTCCATAGCTTCAATGCCTTCATCTTGCAGGAACTGTTGACACACTCCAGCCACATGAGGTCTGGCATTGTCCTGCATTAGGAGGAACCCAGGGCCAACCACACCAGCATATGGCCTCACAAGGGGTCTAAGGATCTCATCTCAGTACCTATTGGCAGTCAGGCTAACTCTGGCGAGCACATGGAGGGCTGTGCGGCCCTCCAAAGAAATGCCACCCCACACCATTACTGACCCACTGCCAAACCGGTCATGCTGAAGGATTTTGCAGGCAGCAGATCGCTCTCCACGGTGTCTCCTGACTGTCACGTCTGTCACATGTGCTCAGTGTGAACCTGCTTTCATCTGTGAAGAGCACAGGGCACCAGTGGCGAATTTGCCAATCCTGGTGCTCTGTGGAAAATGCCAAGCATCCTGCACGGTGTTGGCCTGTGAGCACAACCTCCATCTGTGGATGTCGGGCACTCAGACCATCCTCATGGAGTCAGTTTCTAACCGTTTGTGCAGACACATGCATATTTGTGGCCTGCTGGAGGTCATTTTGCAGGGCTCTGGCAGTGCTCCTCCTGTTCCTCCTTGCACAAAGGTGGAAGTAGCGGTTCTGCTGCTGGGTTGTTGCCCTCCTACGGCCCCCTCAACATCTCCTGGTGTACTGGCCTGTCTACTGGTAGCGCCTCCAGCCTCTGGACACTACGGTGACAGACACTGCAAACCTTCTTGCCACAGCTCGCATTGATGTGCCATCCTGGATGAGCTGCACTACCTGAGCCATTTGTGTGGGTTGTAGAGTCCGTGTCATGCTACCACGAGTGTGAAAGCACAACCAACATTCAAAAGTGACCAAAACATCAGCCAGAAAGCATTGGTACTGAGATGTGGTCTGTGGTCCCCACCTGCAGAACCACTACTTTATTGAGTGTGTCTTGATAATTGCCAATAATTTCTATCTGTTGTCTATTCCATTTGCACAACAGCATGTGAAATTGATTGTCAATCAGTGCTGCTTCCTAAGTGAACAGTTTGATTTCACATAAGTTTGATTTACTTGGAGTTATATTATGTTGTTTAAGTGTTCCCTTTACTTTTTGAGCAGTATATATATATGCATGCACATACAGTATATAGGATGTGTGTCTGTGTATATTATATATGTATACTGCAGGTGTGCAGTATATTGTGTAAATAGAGTACAGACCAAAAGTTTGGACACACCTTCTCATTCAAAGATTTTCTGTATTTTCATGACTATGAAAATTGTACATTCACTCTGAAGGCATCAAAACTATGAATTAACACATGTGGAATTACCGTATATACTCGTGTATAAACCGACAGGTGTATAAGCCGACCCCCCTAATTTTGCCACAAAAAACTGGGAAAAATTATTGACTCGCGTATAAGCCGGGTGTATAAACTGCCCTCCTGCTCTGTGCTGCCCCTCCTGCTCCTTGCTCCCCCATCCAGCTCTGTGCTCCCCCATTCTCCTCTGTACTCCCCCCTCCTGCTCCGTCCTCCGCTGTGCTCCCCCATTCCTTCTCCGTCCTCCTGTGCCCCCCGTCCTGCTCAGTGCTCCTCTGTGCCCTCCATCCTCCCCTGTCCTGCTCCATGCTTCCCCGTCCTCCTCCACGCTTCCCCCGTCCACGATCCCTCCCCTGTCCTGCTCCATGCTTCCCCCATCCTCCGTTCTCCCCGTCCTCCTCCATGCTTCCCGTCCTGCTCCTGCTTCCCCCGTCCTCCTCTATGCTTCCCCCATCCACCGATCTCCCCCCCGTCCTGCTCCAGCTTCCCCGTCCTCCTCCATGCTTCCCCCGTCCACCGTTCTCCCCCCCGTCCTGTTCTGTGCTCCTTGTCCTCTCCTCCATCATACTCACCCCTCCCCGTGCCATCGCTGAGCGTCCCTGCAATCCTGCGTTCTCCCCTTCCTGCAGCTCTTCAGCACTGAGCGGTGATGTAATACCGCTCATTAAGGCCATGAATATGGAGGCCACGCCTATGGGAGTGGCGTCGCGTCCATATTACATGACCTTAATGAGCGGGTATTACATCACCGCTCAGTGCAGAAGAGCTGCAGGAAGGGGAGAACGCAGGATTGCAGGGACGTTCAGCGATGGCACGGGGAGGGGTGAGTATGATGTCCCAGCCACCGGCTCCTGCCGCGGCATCCCCTCCCCCGCTGGTTTCTGCCCTATGACTCGTGTATAAGCCGAGGGGGCATTTTCAGCACGAAAAAAGGTGCTGAAAATCTCGGCTTATACACGAGTATATACGGTATATACTTAACAAAAAAGTGTGTAACAACTGAAATTATGTCTTATATTCTAGGTTCTTCAAAGTAGCCACCTTTTGCTTTGATGACTGCTTTGCACACTCTTGGCATTCTCTTGATGAGCTTCAAGAGGTAGTCACCGGAAATGGTTTTCACTTCACAGGTGTGCCCTGTCAGGTTTAATAAGTTGGATTTCAGGCCTTATAAATGGGGTTGGGAACATCAGTTGTGTTGTGCAGAAGTCTGGTGGATATACAGCTGATAGTCCTACTGAATAGACTGTTAGGATGTGTATTATGGCTAGAAAAAAGCAGCTAAGTAAAGAAAAACGAGTGGCCATCATTACTTTAAGAAATGAAGGTCAGTCAGTCCGAAAAATTGGGAAAACTTTGAAAGTGTCCCCAAGTGCAGTTGCAAAAACCATCAAGCGCTACAAAGAAACTGGCTCACATGAGGACGCCCCAGGAAAGGAAGACCAAGAGTCACCTCTGCTTCTGAGGATAAGTTTATCCAATTCACTAGCCTCAGAAATCGCAGGTTAACAGCAGCTCAGATTAGAGACCAGGTCAATGCCACACAGAGTTCTAGCAGCAGACACATCTCTACAACAACTGTTAAGAGGAGACTTTGTGCAGCAGGCTGTTGTGAATGTGCTAGAAATGAATTCTGAGCAGAAGCTCCCTCTGGTGGTTACAAACAGTACTGAACTATCCAATGAAGATTGTGAAGATTGGCGATCAGGTGTTACTGACTGGTCTTATATAAGCTTATATAAGAGAGGTTCCCTCCCATCAGGGTTGCCGGTGATCAATTCTTCTGGTCTCATCTTTGATTCCTGTTCACTTTGTAGCCTGCTGTTTCGTGCCTGCATCTTCTGCTAACAGATAAGACATTTTCTTCTTTTTGTTTTTTGTGCTTGCTTTTTGCATTTTGTCCTGCACTTCTGTGGGGGTCTGCCGGGTCCCCTCCGGGGGCTTGTGCTCCTCTCAGTTTAGTTCAGTCACTGTTGTTTGTTCATTTGCCTTTTCCAGTTTTTTCAGTGGCTGCTGTTTAGTTTTTGTTACACCAGAGAACTAATTTAGGTGGTAGAGGTCGTGTGATCTCAGGTGTTTTTGTAATTAGTAGAGTTGGTGCTTTTCAGGGTTTTTTGGGGTTGCAGTAAGTGTCCTTCCTATCCTTTTCTATTTAGGAAGTTTGGGCCCCAGCGTTTGCTCATACTATTTTCTATCTGTGTCTGTATTTCCCCTTGTCTAACCGCCATTACATGTTTGGGGGCTTTTATGTTCTTTGGGGATCTGCTCCGGGGCAGATAGTTTTCCTCTTTCTGTCTTTAGGTGTAGTTAGCTTCTCAGGCTGTGACGAGGCGTCTAGGACCAACGTAGGTACGCTCCACGGCTGCCTTTAGTTGTGGTGGTTAGTCAGGGTACTGCAATCCCATAGATTCCAACCTCTCTGGTGTATTTCCTTTTTTGCTTGCTCTCCTCAGCTACCAAATCATAACAGTATCACCGGCCCAAAAACTGATATTTGTATGCAGTGGCGTTGCTAGGGCTGGTGTCACCCGGTGCGGTATAAAATGGTGTCACCCCCACCCCCAAACAATCATTTTTTAGCCATAAATAGAGTTGAGCGATACTTTCAGATATCAATAAGTATCGGAATGGGTATCGCCGATACCCAAAAAGTATAGGCGATACCCGATACCGATACCGGAAATCCAATGTAAGTCTATGGGTACAAAATATCGGAATTAAATAAAACCCATTCTTGCCTTGTTGGTTACTTGTACATGAAGGAAAACAACAGAGTAATGTAGAATGTATTCACAAAAACGCTATCTGTAACTGTCCCTCAGAGTCAGCAGAGCAGCGTTCTGTCCCTAACTGAATTCACAGCACAGTGACGCTAAAATGGCGGCGGCGCCTTTTTTAGTGCATTCTGACATCATTTCAGCATCCAATCACAGCCATGCCATTAGTTAACATGACCGCAGCATTACAGGATGTGCCCACACTTCGTAGAATTCCTCATTGGCTGACTAAAATCATCACAGTGCCTCTCAAAGAATTATGGGAACTTCCGATTCCGGTATACGATATAGGAAAAATATCGGAACTAAGTATCGTTATCGGAATGCTCAACACTAGCCATAAAACAAGAAATATGTTGGAAGAAATCTAAGTTACTGCTTCTTAACCAAAAAAATAAAGTTTTTCTTTTAAGTTCAACCTTTCACAACGAATGCACTGCACACTTTTAGGATTCTCCCTTGCCTGTGGACGGTCATTTCAGCACAAGCATGTGATTTATATTCTTCTGGCCACATTCCCACTAGACGTGCTCGGCCTCGCTCTGTTCATTTTCATTGAGCGAGGCCACATGTCTAGTCAGCATGTGACGGCTTGTATGTAAATCACCGGCACGAGAGAATCCTGACAGCGTGCAGTGAGCACTGTGAGAATTCAGAAGTCTGCAGTCACATGGAATGACTGCAGACTCAGCACAAACCAGGACAACTCCTTTAATGCTCCTAACATAAATAAAAACATGAGGATTAGTCAATATCACAAATAATATTTACATCCAGGTACCTTATAGATGACGTCATCTCTGGAGTCATTCTCCTTTTCTTCATCTTGTCCAGACCCCATGATGAGTTTTCTCATCCACAGCTCGTCTCTGCAGACTTCCATCTTCTCCGGTCTTTTGCACCAACTCGCCACACGACGCCCTTAAAGACAGAAGAGTCATTATTATGCTCCTAAAAAAAAAATATCTGCAATTTACTGTCACCTCACACTATTCCCCTCCCTCCTCATACTGTCTCCTCATATATTTACCCCCTCACTCTCTATACTGTCTGCTCACACATACCCGACTACCCATACTGTATCTGCACACATCCCATCCCCCTCACTCCCCATACTGTGTCCACATACAATCACCCGTTCGCTCCCCATACTGTCTGCACCCATCCCCCATACCGTTTCCTCATACATACTCTTCAGTGTCCTCAAATCCCCCCACACACATTAAATCTCCCATCCCCACTCCAAATCCCCCACACATAAAATAACCCCCGTCCCCACTCCAAATCCCCCCACATAAAGTAACTCCCCTCCCCACTCCTAATCCCCCCACACATAAAGTACACCCCCATCTCCACTCCAAATCCCCCCACACATAAAATAACCCCCCATCCCCACTCCAAATCCCCCACACATAAAGTACCGCCATCCCACTACTAATCCTCACAAAAATTACTCCCTCATCATTTCCACTCTAATCCCCCACAATAAAGTACTCCCCCATCATTCCCATCTAATCCCCCCACAAATAAGTATTCCCCATCATTTCCACAAAACTTCCATTGGGGGTTAATCCTTTTATTAGGACAGTGTGTTGTCATCAAACGCTACATAAAGGATGGCAGCCCATCCGTAACCCCACTCCTGGGGCTAAATGTGGCTCGGAATGCTTAAATACCAGGTGTTATTAGTACAGCAGCCCAGTGTTGGCATGATGCGACATGATGCGACGATACCTAAGAAGGGCACTGACAAAATACAGAGAAAGGGATAGAAATGATCAATTATAGGATCTACTGGAAACTAAAAATCAGGAACACAAGGGATGAGAAATATTTGTCAGTGACAATCTCTGAGACAATACAGAATTCTAGATTCGCAGATGTCGCTGTCACGCCGTGCGCCAATCAGGACGGGGAAGGCTGACACTTCCAGGATTGGTCTGAGGGCCACACTGTGCCTCAGGGTCCCCTCCTGTGTCCTGCCTGTTAACCCTATGTGTACACAGGACAGTGGCAGGTATACAGGGTAGAGCAGTGCAGCAACCTGGACCACCATGCTGTGTGCTGAAACATGCCATGCTGGGGAGCCAGGTGCTATGGCTACAGCCGTGCACTACCTTATAGAAGGAGATCTGGTCCAGGGACAAGAAGCCCTTGGTGTGCAGGGAGCAGCAGCTCTGCAGGATGCCACACGCCAGCAGCAGCACCAGCTGCGCACACGGAGCTGTCACTCTCTGTCCCATCACAGGTGCCATGGTTTTGGAGGAAAGATCAAAGGCTGGAGATGAGCACAGGTCACGTAAGGTAGAGCTCCCCCCCTCACCCCCTGCACACTTCCGGTGTGACACATGACAGCTGCGAGTGGGGGATGTCAGTCCTGTGTCACGTGTCTGTCCTGTACATGTCACGTGTCCTCTACATTACCCTGCAGTTACCAGGATGGGCTAGAGACTGATCAGGCCCGGCTCGCTCCGCCTCCTAAGAAGAGCAGGAGCAGCAAGCAATGCCTGCTGCTCTGCTCTCACCAGCCGGTCACCGTCTCAGCTCAGCTGATCGCGCCCGCAGCAGGAGTAGCGCGATCAGCTGAGACCGGCTGGTGGTGTCACCCCAAGCAGAGGCGTCACCCGGTGCGGCCCGCACCCCCCGCACCCGGGTCGCTACGCCACTGTTTGTATGGTACTCACAGAAGGGAAAAATAGTGTTAAAGAAAGAAGATTGTCAGAGTTGTCAGAGATTTTTTTTTCCCTCTGTATCTCTGGGTGCTGAGAAGGATTTTTTTTTTTTCTCTCAATGGAGTTTGCACAGTTGTCTGCCGTGTGGATCAGCTTGCCACTGAGGTTCGGAGTATTGCTGCCTATCTTGCTAGGTTGCCGGTTGTGGAACCTAGGATCCCCATGCCAGATTTATTTTTGGGGGATCGAGCTAAATTTCTGAATTTCAAAAATAACTGTAAGTTGTTTTTTGCCTTGAAATCTAAGTCCTCAGGGAAC
The DNA here is from genome assembly GCA_033576555.1 of Oophaga sylvatica. NCBI lineage: Eukaryota > Metazoa > Chordata > Amphibia > Anura > Dendrobatidae > Oophaga > Oophaga sylvatica. The sequence goes on along the minus strand of JARQOD010000009.1, from coordinate 98,746,659 downwards.
GCAGCACAGCAGGTTCAAATTGTCATCTCTCTCCTGCGCGGCGATCCTCAGGATTGGGCTTTTTCCCTGACACCTGGGGATCCTGTTTTGAGTAATGTTGATGCATTTTTTCAGGCTCTGGGGTTATTGTACGATGAGCCTAATGTCACTGATCAAGCTGAAAAAGCCTTGTTGGCATTAAATCAGGGGCTTGAGGACGCTGAGTTATACTGTCAGAGATTCCGAAGGTGGGCAGTCCTGACCAAATGGAATGACGATGCTTTGGCAGCCCTTTTTCGGAAAGGTCTGTCAGAGAATGTAAAGGATGTTATGGTGGGATTCCCCGTCCCTCTGGTCTCAATGATTCTATGTCATTAGCGATTCAAATTGACAGACGTTTGCATGAGCGTAGAGGTATGCGTGGAATAGTGTTGCCTTGTGAACCAGCTTCTGAACCCATGCAGTGTGATAGAGTGGCTTCTGGGGCACAGCGTCATGAGTTTCGAAAACGCAATGGGTTATGTTTCTACTGTGGTGACGTCTCTCATGCTATTTCAGTCTGCCCTAAGCGGGGAAGACGTTTTGCATGCTCAGTTGTCTTGGGTAGTGTTCAGACTAAATTTTTGTTGACTGTTACCCTGATTTGCTCCCTGTCCACATTTTCTGCTCAGGATTTCGTTGATTCTGGAGCAGCTATTAACCTGATGGATTTTGATTTTGCTAAACGTTGTGGGTTTCCCTTGATACCCCTACGGAAGTCTATTCCCCTACTGGGGATCGATTCTACCCCTTTGGCTGAGAATAAACCTCAGTTCTCTACTCAGGTGATAATGAGGGTTGAACCTGATCATCAGGAGAGTTGCAAATTTTTGGTGCTGTATAATCTGCATGACATTATCGTACTGGGTTTCCCTTGGTTACAGTCTCATAATCCTGTTTTGGATTGGAAATCTGTGTCTGTAACCAGTTGGGGCTGCCAATGTGTTAATACCAACACTCCTGTTTTTTCTGCCTCCCCCAGGCTCAGGATTTCCTGACTTTTTGACTGATTTTTCTGATGTGTTTAGCGAAAGTAAATCTGCATCCTTGCCCCCCATAGGAGCTATGACTGCGCTATTGAATTAGTGCCTGGTAGTAAATTCCCTAAAGGTCGCCTTTTTAACTTGTCTGTACCTGAACATGACGCTATGCGGTCTTATATCAAGGAGTCATTGGAGAAGGGTCATATCAGACCATCCTCTTCACCCTTGGGTGCCGTTTTTTTCTTTGTGGCCAAAAAGGATGGTTAAATTAAGGCCGTGTATTGATTATCGTCTCTTGAACAATATCACTGTGAAATATCAATATCCGTTACCCTTGATTTATGACCTGTTTTCCAGGGTGAAAAGTGCTACTTGGTTTACCAAGCTTGACCTCAGGGGGGCATATAACCTTATTCGCATTAAGCACGGGGATGAATGGAAGACGGCATTTAATACCCCAGAGGGGCATTTTGAGTACCTAGTGATGCCCTTTGGCTCACTAATGCTCCTTCTGTCTTCCAGTCCTTCATGAATGACATTTTCAGGGATTATGTGGATAAATTTCTGATTGTTTATTTGGATGATATCTTGATTTTTTACAATGACTGGGACTCTCATGTGAAACATGTTCGGACTGTGTTCCAGATTTTGAGAGAGAATGCTCTGTATGTGAAGGGATCAAAGTGTCTTTTTGGCGTACAGAGGATCTCATTTCTGGGATTCTTTTTGTCCCCATCTGTTATTGAAATGGACCCGGTCAAGGTTCAGGCCATCTGTGATTGGGTCCAACCTACTTCATTAAAGGCTCTTCAAAGATTTTTGGGGTTTTGCCAATTTTTATCGTAAATTTATTGGTAATTTCTCTGTTATTGTTAAACCATTGACTGATTTGACCAAAAAGGGTTCTGATGTGGTGAATTGGCCTCCTGAGGCAGTCTCTGCGTTTCAGGAACTTAAGCAGAGATTCACTTCTGCTCCTGTTCTACGGCAGCCTGATGTTTCTCTGCCATTTCAGGTGGAGGTTGATGCCTCTGAAATTGGGGCAGGTGCCGTTTTGTCCCAAAGAGATCCAGAGACCTCAAAAGTAACCCTTGTGCCTTTTTCTCTCGAAAATTTTCTCCAACTGAACGTAATTATGACGTGGGTAATCGGGAGTTATTGGCCATGAAGTGGGCTTTTGAAGAGTGAAGACATTGGCTGGAGGGAGCCAAACATCAGGTGGTGGTCCTCACGGACCATAAGAATCTGGTTTATCTGGAATCAGCCAAGCGACTTAATCCTAGACAGGCCAGGTGGGCCTTGTTTTTCACACGTTTTAATTTTGTGGTTTCCTTTCTTCCTGGCACTAAGAATGTTAAGGCGGATGCCCTCTCGAGGAGTTTCCTTGCAGACTCTCCTGAGTTATCTGATCCTGCTGTTATTTTGAAAGAGGGTGTAGTTCTTTCCGCCATCTCGCCCAATTTGAGACTGGCTCTGGAAGGGTGTCAGGAGGATAAACCCGAGCGCTGCCCTATTGGGAAATTGTTTGTCCCAGACCGATGGAAAAAGAGTGTGATGTCTGAGATTCATTGTTCCGCGTTGGCCGGTCATCCCAGAATTTTTGGTACCAGAGACTTGGTTAGTCGGTCCTTTTGGTGGCCTACTTTGTCTCGTGACGTCAGGGAATTTGTGCAGTCCTGCGGGACTTGCTCTCGCTCCAAGCCTTGCTCTCGCTCTAGTGGTTTGTTGATGCCATTGCCTGTGCCCAAGAGACCATGGACCCATATCTCTATGGATTTCATTTCCGACCTCCCTGTTTCTCAGAGAATGATCGTTATCTGGGTGATTTGTGATAGGTTTTCCAAAATGATACATCTTGTGCCATTACCTAAGTTGCCTTCCTCCTCTGAATTGGTGCCTTTGTTCCTTCAGCACGTGGTTCGGTTACACGGCATTCCTGAGAACATTGTGTCTGACAGAGGAGTCCAGTTTGTTTCCAGATTTTGGAGGACTTTTTGTTCTAAACTTGGTGTTCAATTGTCTTTCTCCTCGGCTTTTCATCCTCAGACCAATGGACAAACTGAGAGAACAAACCAGACATTGGAGACTTATCTGAGATGCTTTGTGTCTGCTGATCAGGATGACTGGGTCTCTTTTTTGCCTTTGGCTGAGTTTGCTCTTAATAATAGGGCTAGCTCTGCCACTTTGATGTCTCCATTTTTCTGCAATTTTGGGTTTCACCCTCGATTTTCTTCAGGACAGACAGAGGCTTCTGTCTGTCCAGGTGTTGACTCTGTTGTGGAGCGTATGCAGCAGATTTAGGACCAGGTAGTGGAGAGGTTGTCCCTCTCTCAGGAGAGGGCCCAGCGGTTTGCCAACCGGCATAGGACTGATGGTCCTCGGTTTGAAGTGGGGGACTTGGTCTGGTTGTCCTCAAGAAATATCCCTATGAGAGTTGCATCTCCTAAGTTTAAGCCTAGGTTCATTGGACCTTATAAGATCATGGAGATTCTTAATCCTGTTTCCTTTCATTTACTTCTTCCAGGGACATTTAAGATCCATAACGTGTTCCACAAGTCCTTATTGAAGAGGTTTGTCGAGCCAGTGGTTCCTATGGCTGTGCCTCCTGACCCTGTTTTGGTTGAGGGCAATCTGGAGTATGTGGTTGAGAAAATATTGAATTCTCGTTTTTCTAGACAGAAACTCCAGTATTTGGTTAAGTGGAAAGGTTATGGTCAGGAGGACAATTCTTGGGTGTTTGCTTCGGACATCCATGCTAGGAGACTCATCCGTGCGTATCACAGAGCTCATCCTGACCGACCTGGTTGCTCAAATGAGGGTTTGGTGACCCCTCCTCAAGGGGGGGGGTACTGTTGTGAATGTGCTAGAAATGAATTCTGAGCAGAAGCTCCCTCTGGTGGTTACAAACAGTACTGAACTATCCAATGAAGATTGTGAAGATTGGCGATCAGGTGTTACTGACTGGTCTTATATAAGGGAGGTTCCCTCCCATCAGGGTTGCCGGTGATCAATTCTTCTGGTCTCATCTTTGATTCCTGTTCACTTTGTAGCCTGCTGTTTCGTGCCTGCATCTTTTGCTAACAGATAAGACATTTTCTTCTTTTTGTTTTTTGTGCTTGCTTTTTGCATTTTGTCCTGCACTTCTGTGGGGGTCTGCCGGGTCCCCTCCGGGGGCTTGTGCTCCTCTCAGTTTAGTTCAGCCACTGTTGTTTGTTCATTTGCCTTTTCCAGTTTTTTCAGTGGCTGCTGTTTAGTTTTTGTTACACCAGAGAACTAATTTAGGTGGTAGAGGTCGTGTGATCTCAGGTGTTTTTGTAATTAGTAGAGTTGGTACTTTTCAGGGTTTTTTGGGGTTGCAGTAAGTGTCCTTCCTATCCTTTTCTATTTAGGAAGTTTGGGCCCCAGCGTTTGCTCATACTATTTTCTATCTGTGTCTGTATTTCCCCTTGTCTAACCGCCATTACATGTTTGGGGGCTTTCTATGTTCTTTGGGGATCTGCTCCGGGGCAGATAGTTTTCCTCTTTCTGTCTTTAGGTGTAGTTAGCTTCTCAGGCTGTGACGAGGCGTCTAGGACCAACGTAGGTACGCTCCACGGCTGCCTTTAGTTGTGGTGGTTAGTCAGGGTACTGCAATTCCATAGATTCCAACCTCTCTGGTGTATTTCCTTTTTTGCTTGCTCTCCTCAGCTACCAAATCATAACAGCAGGCCTTCATGGTAAAATAGCTGCTAGGAAACCTCTGCTAAGGACAGGCAACAAGCAGAAGAACTTGTTTGGGCTAAAGAACACAAGGAATGGATATTAGACCAGTGGAAATTTGTGCTTTGGTCTGATGAGTCCAAATTTGAGATCTTTGGTTCCAAACACCGTGTCTTTGTGCGACACAGAAAAGGTTAACGGATGGACTCTACATGCCTGGTTCCCACCGTGAAGCATGGAGGAGGAGGTGTGATGGTGTGGGGGTGCTTTGCTGGCGACACTGTTGGGGATTTATTCAAAATTGAAGGCATACTGAACCAGCATGGCTACCAAGCATCTGCAGTGGCATGCTATTCCATCCGGTTTGCGTTTAGTTGGACAATCATATATTTTTCAACAGGACAATGACCCCAAACACACCTCCAGGCTGTGTGAGGGCTATTTGACCAAGAAGGAGAGTGATGGGGTGCTACGCCAGATGACCTGGCCTCCACAGTCACCAGACCTGAACCCGATCGAGATGGTTTGGGGTGAGCTGGACCGCAGAGTGAAGGCAAAAGGGCCAACAAGTGCTAAGCATCTCTGGGAACTCCTTCAAGATTGTTGGAAGACCATTTCCGGTGACTACCTCTTGAAGCTCATCAAGAGAATGCCAAGAGTGTGCAAAGCAGTCATCAAAGCAAAAGGTGGCTACTTTGAAGAACCTAGAATATAAGACATATTTTCAGTTGTTTCACACTTTTTTGTTAAGTGTAATGTATAATTCCACATGTGTTAATTCATAGTTTTGATGTCTTCAGTGTGATTCTACAATTTTCATAGTCATGAAAATACAGAAAAATCTTTAAATAAGAAGGTGTGTCCAAACTTTTGGTCTGTATTGTATATGTATAAAGTGTATATATATGTGAGCATGTCTGTACACAGTATATACAGTATATAGTGTATGTTTCTATATGTATAAAGTATATATGATGTGAGTACATGTGTAGTGTATATCTGTGTATATGTGCTGCATATATAGTTCTGTATTGTAGTGTCGCCATAATAGGGATCAGCAGTTAATGTCTAATGCCTGTGTCTTACGTTAGGGCCTGTTCACACTGTCTTTCTTTACTGCACCTGGTGGGTTCTGCCTGAATCCCCTATAGAGCTATAGATTGCGATGATAGGAATTGATTTCACATGAATTCCACATGTGATTTTTTTTTTTCTTAATGTGTCCGACTGTTCCAGCAGCCACAAAAAGGGGACACTTTAGACAAAAAAGCACAAACAGATTCTGAGGGTATGTGCACACAGTCAGTAATCGCTGCGGGTTGGACGCTGCATACTTGTGCAGCGTCCTGATGTTACAGCATAGTGGATGGGATTTAAAGAAACCCCATGACCATTATGCGTGTACAGACGCCCGCAGCTCACCTACGGAGATGGACAGATTGCAGCATGTCTATTTATGTTGTGGAGACGCGATAAATGTCACCCGTACAATGTATTGGATGCAGTGAATCCCGCATGGTTCAGAGATCACAGAGGAGTCACCTGCGTTCAGTAGCTGGGAGCGGACATGTGCTGCGTCCAAAGTGCTGCCAATTCCTGACCTGTGCAAACACCCAAAGAAAATCAGTCAATTTCAGAAAAAAACAATTCATTTAACCTCTGCTTGTGTCAGTGCAGTCTGTGGCCCCATCAGGGATTTATGTGAATCCTATTTTAGGGGGATTCAGGCAGAGACCCCGGACGCACTGCAGAAGCGCAGTGTGAACAGGGCTTAATATATTATTGATGCAATAGTGCAGTCTACTATACTATTCCATGCTGTCCCAGTACAGCAGCCAGACACGGACACCAACCAGGCACAGACGCCGGCCACAAGACACTTTTTTTTATAAATCTGTTGCTGTTGTCTTTCACCATTTCTGCAGCTTTTTTTTTCCCTATTCAAATGAATGGGACACAAAAATGCAAGTGAAAAGGCTGCAAAAACGCAGAATATTTCCTGCCAACACTGAAGATCAATTCGCAGCAAAAATGGTGGGTGTGAACAGTGTCTACAGGGTTTTCTGAGAATGTAAAAATAATTAGCATGAAATGATAAATCCCCTGCGGCTCCAGCACTGATGCTTCAGGGTCTCTGCCACTCTTAGCACTGGGCTGCAGTGGTCTTGTGGCTCCGTAGGTCTCTGCCAGTCTTAGCACTGGGCTGCAGTCATCTTGTGCTGCAGTTTATATTATAGTATCAAAGTGAATAATAACCATCAGGGACCCAGAACCATTGGCCACGGAGCCAGAGGGATTTAGCAGAGTAGTTTGGGTGACATGTAGGACTTTTTTAATAACTTTTTATTCTGCTGTTTGTGAGGTAGCATGTAGAAAAATATGGCAATTCTGCTAATGTTTTCTATTATTTGACTGTACACGACCTATCATGTTTTCACGGATGCCATGTGTGCCCTATTTAACCTACGGTGCTGCACTCATGTGCATGTTTTCCCAGCAGCACAGATGACAAGGGCCAATACAATCTATGGGTCCATGTAAACATGCCGTCCGTGTGCCGTGCATGTGCCGTACGTGTGCCGTACATGTGCTGTATGTGTATGTGAGAGGCTTTGTAATTTCATTTCCCGTATCCATACCAGAAAAACACGGCTGGCACATGGACGACACACTAATTGAAAACACTGGTGACACCGATATCGGTGTAACACGTACGGACATATGGACATGCACATATGGACATGTGCAGGGGGCCTAACAGCGTTGTTGGTGGAATATTTCAGGATTGGGGACCCCACTTTGAATTTTGCCCAGGGCCCCATTTTGTCTAAAACTGGCCCTGTCCATCTTTTGTAACTTATTTTAACTTCTCTAGACTTCTAAAGTTGTAAAGTGAATAAGCTAAAAGAAGTGACTTTTGCATTCTCCTGATGTCTTCTGCTTGGATGCCACCACTATTTTATTATGGAATGAAAAAAAAAAGTGTTGGCAGCAAAGCTACTGCAAAACGTGTTCAAATACGCATCAGAAAATATGCTCCAAGGAAGAAAATGTAATGTGCACAGATCTTTAAGTCGTGCAGATCCATAACCTCAAAAGTTTCTCCACGTAAAACACTTGTCACAGACATTTTTATCTATGTATTACAGCCTGTCTCCAGTACCAAGCGTTGTGCCGAGCTAATATTCATTCTACTGTAAGAGTAAGCATTGTATCAGTTGTGTTCGAGACTGGCATTCAACTCAGGGAATGCAGCCAATAATTGACAAATAGGCTAATTTCTCATGACATATTTCCAAGTTCCTGTGATGTGAATGGAATTAAGTTCCAAGATTTTCAATGCACAAATATCACAGTTTCAAAGCCAGTAGTCATAGATGTTATTAATTTATTATACTGCCTCATTGTGAAAAGTTCCTGTAAAATTAAGCACTTAAGAGCAGTATGATAAGTACAAAAGAATGGTTGTTTTAATTTAGAGGAAGGAATCGGCAATTGGCACGTTTGTAAGTTGACCAGACTAAATGTCATTTAACAAGTAAAGATAAATTTGTGAAAACAAGCACCGATTGATGATAAGGTGGTGGAACATTCGAATGAAATTGATTTACATGCAGCATCCACATTATGTTAGAGCTAGAAGAACCAAGATCATAACTAAAATGGATTTGGTTATTGCAATCACATCAAGACCCTAGAGCATAACGAGGCCCAAAAGGCATCATTTGCCCATATGAGAAGACTATTAAATGTGTAGTCCGGCACTTAAATATCCTTTCTTAATATCTATCTTTACACTTTAATCACTTTTGTGATTAGCTTTCTTATACAATGCTATACAATTCTCCCTATCTATCTAATCCCTAACTGTTTTTTGTTTTACTTCTCTTCCTGTGCAGTTTTGTTTTTGAAAGGAGCGTCAAGCTGGATGTCACAGGAGGCTGGGGCTGCACTCACTTTCCTCTAGCGTCTAGTACCCCTCTTGGAACAGGACATCATTAGGGGTCGGTGCTGCAGTCACTTACTACAGTTTCTAGAGTCACCACTCTCTGAAGATGTCTTGGATCCATGCGGATAGAAGCTGTGGGAGAGGTGAGTGCAGCGCCGGCTCGCTGCTTCTCTCTCCACCACCACAATTCTAACTGTGAAAATCTGAAAATACATTGTCAGGGGGTGGAGAAAGAAGTAGTGACACCAGCACTGCCCCAAAGCTTCAAGTAATGTCTTCAAATGAATCGCTATCAGAGGACGGAGCTGGTATTATCCACACAGTTCTATCGCTGCTTCCTCCTGATGACGATTTTGTCGATATGTCTTTTCAACTTCTGTTAACCACTTCAGGTTTCCAAAGATGTGAAGCAGTTGAAAAAAAATACTGGTCCATTCTCAGGTGGTTGAAAGTTTCTTACTAGTTTATATGTAAAAGTTTTTAATCTGTAAAAAAAGACACCTATGGCAAACAACCACAAAAACAACGGAAAAGACACCAAAGAAAATGCTTCAGGAAAACCACTGAAGTATCTTCCTGTAGCATATTATATGGGTACGCTGGCATCTAAAAAGTGAAGCAGTTGAAAAAAAATACTGGTCCATTCTCAGGTGGGTTGAAAGTTTCTTACTATTTATATGTAAAAGTTTTTTATCTGTAAAAAAAGACACCTATGGCAAACAACCACAAAAGCAACGGAAAAGACACCAAAGAAAATGCTTCAGGAAAACCACTGAAGTATCTTCCTGTAGCATATTATATGGGTACGCTGGCATCTAAAAAAAGTACACATACCCTTAAGGTACTGCCACACTAAACAATCCCGCTAGCGATCACGATAACGACGCATACTAATGCGATCGCTAGCGGATTGTTTCTATATCGCTAAATGCTGCCACATTTAGCGATATAGTTAACGACGCTATCGCCGTTAGCGATCTTCTTAACGACTTTAGCGGTACAAAAGTACCGCTAAATCGCTAAGAAAAGGTGCCACACAGCGATTAAATACTTACCCAGCGGGAGCACCGACGAGAAAAATGGTCCGGAGCGATTCCAGCGACGAGCGAGATCACAGCAGGAAGCTCGTCGCTGGAAGCTGCCGCACTGAACAATATCGCTAACGGGATCGCTAAATAGTGACGTTTTTTAGCGATCCC
>JARQOD010000009.1:98717768-98736711 GCA_033576555.1 Oophaga sylvatica | reverse complement strand
AGGTTTATTCTCAGCCAAAGGGGTAGAATCGATCCCCAGTAGGGGAATAGACTTCCGTAAGGGTATCAAGGGAAACCCACAACGTTTAGCAAAATCAAAATCCAATAGGTTAATAGCTGCTCCAGAATCAACAAAAGCCTGAGCAGAAAATGAGGACAGAGAGCATATCAGGGTAACAGTTAATAAAAACTTAGTCTGAACACTACCCAAGACAACTGAGCGTGCAAAACGTCTTCCCCGCTTAGGGCAGACTGAAATAGCATGAGAGGCATCACGACAGTAGAAACATAACCCATTGCGCTTTTGAAATTCATGACGCTGTGCCCCAGAAACCACTCTATCACACTGCATGGATTCAGAAGCAGGTTCACAAGGCAACATTATTCCACGCATACCTTTCCGCTCACGCAAACGTCTGTCAATTTGAATCGCTAATGACATAGAATCATTGAGACCAGAGGGAACAGGGAATCCCACCATAACATCCTTTACATTATCTGACAGTCCCTTCCGAAAAAGAGCTGCCAAAGCGTCGTCATTCCATTTGGTCAGGACTGCCCACCAACAGAATCTCTGACAGTATAACTCAGCGTCCTCAAGCCCCTGACTTAATGCCAACAAAGTTTTTTCAGCTTGATCAGTGACATTAGGCTCATCGTACAATAACCCCAAAGCCTGAAAAAACGCATCAACATCACTCAAAACAGGATCCCCAGGTGTCAGGGAAAAAGCCCAATCCTGAGGGTCGCCGCGTAGGAGAGAGATGACAATTTGAACCTGCTGCGCTGCGTTCCCTGAGGACTTAGATTTTAAGGCAAAAAACAATTTACAGTTATTTTTGAAATTCAGAAACTTAGCTCGATCCCCCAAAAACAAATCTGGCATGGGAATCCTAGGTTCCACAACAGGCAACCCAGCAAGATAGGTAGCAATACTCCGAACTTCAGTGGCAAGCTGATCCACACGGCCAGACAACTGTGCAAACTCCATTGAGAGAGGAAAAAAAAATCCTCCTCAGCACCCAGAGATACAGAGGGAAAAAAAAAATGCAACAAACAGAAAAAAAAAATCTCTGACAACTCTGACAACTTTTTTTTCTTTCCACAATATTTTTCCCTTCTGTGAGTACCATATAATTTTCAGTTGGGCCGGTGATACTGTTATGATTTGGTAGCTGAGGAGAGCAGGCAAAAAGGAAATACACCAGAGCAGTTGGAAACTATGAGACTGCAGTACCCTGACTAACCACCACAACTAGAGGCAGCCGTGGAGCGTTCCTACGTTGGTCCTAGACGCCTCGTCACAGCCTGAGAAACTAACTACACCTAAAGATAGAAAGAGGAAAGCTATCTGCCCCGGAGCAGATCCCCAAAGAACATAGAAAGCCCCCAAACATGTAATGGCGGTTAGACAAGAAGAAATACTGACACAGACAGAAAATAGTATGAGCAAATGTTGGGGCCCAAACTTACTAAATAGAAAAGGATAGGAAGGGCACTTACTGCAATCCCAAAAAACCCTGAAAAGCACCAACTCTACTAATTTCAAAAACACCTGAGATCACACGACCTCTACCACCTAAATTAGTTCTCTGGTGTAACAAAATCAAAACAGCAGCCACTGAAAAAACTGGAAAAAGCAAAAGTACAAACATCAGTGGCTGAACTAAACTGAGAGGGCAAAAGCCCCCGGAGGGGACCCTGAAGGCCCCCACAGAAGTGCAGGACAAAATGCAAAAATCAAGCACAAAAACAAAAAGAAGAAAATGTCTTATCTGTTAGCAGGAGATTCAGAAACGACACAGCAGGCTACCAAGGAAACAGGAATCAAGGATTGAGACCAGAACAATTGATCACCGGCAACCCTGATGGGAAGGCGACTCCCTTATATAAGACCAGTCAGTAACACCTGATTCCCAATCCTCAATATCTTCACTGGACAGTCCAGTACCGTTTGTAACCACCAGAGGGAGCTTCTGCTCAGAACTCATTTCCAGCATATTCACAACAGTCTTCTCTCTCTTCTGTACAGTATAAGCTCTTATGGTCAGTGGGGTCCTCTCTCTCTCTTGTAAAGTGTAAGCCCTTATGGTCAGTGTGATCCCCCTCTCTCTCTTCTGTAAAGTGTAAGCTCTTATGATCAGCGGGGTCCCCGCTCTCTCCTGTAAAGTATAAGCTTTTATGATCAGCAGCTTTATGATTCTGTCAGGAATCAAACCCAGTACCTCTTGTCCACCGGCCAGCAGCTCTACCATCTGAGCTATTCTGCTGGCTGCAAAGTTCCTTGCTGAACCCAGATACCATTGACTGTTCTTCCTGATCGACTCCACCCATTGCTCTCTTGATTGGCCCTCTGATTGCCAATTACACACCCTATATAAGCCTGGCCCTGTGGGTGTGTCATTGCGAGATTATTGTGCTCCTAGCCTCTAGTCAAGCTCTTCCTGCTGTTCCTGATCCATTGCTACCAATACCGCTCTCCTGTGAACTGACCTCGGCCTGCCCTTCTGACTACGCTCTCCGCCTGATCCATTGCTACCAATACCGCTCTCCTGTGAACTGACCTCGGCCTGCCCTTCTGACTACGCTCTCCGCCTGATCCATTGCTACCAATACCGCTCTCCTGTGAACTGACCTCGGCCTGCCCTTCTGACTACGCTCTCTGCCTGATCCAGTGCTACTAATAACGCCTTTCCAGTGTACCGACCCGGCTATCCTCTGACCACGTTACCTGCCTCTGCTTCCCCTAGTGTTTGCAGTAACATTGGCTCCAACCCTGACGGGATCCTGACAGAATAATCTCGCGCCAAAATGGAGTCCGCTGTAAACACCCTGAGGCAGCAAGTTACGGAACTTCAAAATTTTTCTACTAACTGTCAAGGAAAATATTCCAAGTTAAAACTGAGTTCACGGGTCTACAACAGGAAGTAATTGAGCTACAAAAACAACTTCTGGACGTGCGCAATTCAGGGTCCGAATCAAACGTGCGGCTGCCGCTACCTGCAAAGTTCAGTGGGGATCGCCAGCAGTACTGAGGATTCCTCAATCAATGCCGCATATACTTCCAGATGCAACCTGCTCCCTTTACCAGTGAGAGGAAGAAAGTTTTTTTCATGATAAATCTCCTGACGGATGAAGCTCTTGCTTGGGCTTCACCTTATGTAGAAAAGGACTATGACCTCCTTAATGACCTGGAAGCTTTCACTGCAGCTATGAATCAAGTTTTTGATGACCCAAACCGCTGTGCCACAGCAGAAACCAAATTACAAAATTTGCGCCAAGGACGTCGCTCTGTTGCGGAATATACATCGGAGTTCCGTCGCTGGGTGGCCGACACCACCTGGAATTCAGCGGCCCAGAGAAGTACATTTCGACGAGGGTTATCAGAACCAGTGAAAGACGAGCTTGCCAGGGTTGAGACCCCTGACCAGTTGGAGGACTTTATTCAACTGTGTATCCGGATAGACCAGAGACTTACTGAAAGGAGAAAGGAGAGACTGCGAGCACTTGGGAATAGCCCTGGTCTCTCATTTTCAGCATCAGACCACCAAGAAAAGACGCAAGGCGTGTCTGAACCGATGCAGATCGACGTCATCCGAAGACCAATCTCTGCACAGGAGAAGGAGAGGCGACGTGCAGAACATCTCTGTCTCTATTGTGGGGACCCTGGACACTATGCCATCAACTGTCCTAACAAAAGGACTATAGCCTTTACCAACAACAGGTCTGCCAGCAATATGGACCTTTCTCAGCAGTCGGATTCCATCATGCAGACTATCTCATCAGTAACACCAGAAACAGACAAAATACATACTACATCATCTCATTTTGTAATCCCCATTCAGGTCGTAATGGGCACCCAAAAGATACAATGCTCTGTCCTGTTGGATTCGGGAGCAGGAGGAAATTTTATGGACTTAAAATTTACACGTGATAACAATATTTCCAGTAGGACCAAATTCACACCAATTGAAATGGAAACTGTGGATGGATCACCCTTGTCTTCTGGACCTGTCACGCATGAGACAATCGAACTTGAGATTTGTATCGAACCGGATCATCATGAAGCTGTCAGTTTCCACCTTATTTCATCTCCAAAATTTCCAGTTATCCTAGGGATCCCCTGGTTTTCAGTCCATAACCCTTCTATCAACTGGGCATCAAGGACCATCACCTTTCCATCTGACTACTGCAAGAATAATTGTCATAAGGAACCCCCTGTTCTCCAACAAGTCCAAATCTCTGAGATTTCGCATGAGAAGGAAGAGAAACTACCACCTCAATATCAGCAGTTCTCTGATGTCTGCAGTAAGAAGAAAGCAGATCAATTACCTCCTCACCGTCCTTACGACTGTCCCATTGAATTGCTGCCAGAACAACCATTTCATTTGGGCGGATTTACAATCTTTCCGAACCTGAATTGAAGGTATTAAGAGAGTTCCTGGATGAAAATTTAGAGAAAGGCTTTATTCGACCTTCCACATCTCCAGCTGGGGCACCCCTGTTCTTTGTTGAAAAGAAAGACTCCACTCTGCGGCCATGTATTGACTACAGAGAGATTAATAATATCACCGTCAAGAATCGCTACCCGCTACCCTTGATTCCTGAACTATTCGAGAGACTCCGTTCTGCGAAAATCTTTACGAAGCTGGATCTTAGAGGGGCTTACAACCTCAAACGGATTCGCCCAGGAGATGAGTGGAAGACCGCCTTCAGAATGAGATATGGACATTTTGAATCTCTGGTTATGCCCTTTGGCCTTAGCAATGCCCCAGCCACCTTTCAACATTTTATTAATGATGTATTTCGAGATTTCTTGGATCAATTCGTTGTGGCTTATCTCGATGACATTCTTATATTTTCAGACACCTTGGAAGAACATCGCAGGCACGTCCAGTTAGTCTTGGAACGACTACAGGAGAACCATCTTTACATTAAACTTGAAAAATGTGAGTTTGAACAAACCAGTATCCAATTTCTGGGATATATCATCTCCCCAGAAGGTCTGAGCATGGATCCCAGCAAAATCAATGCTGTAGTGGACTGGCCTGTTCCAAGAAATTTAAAAGACGTCCAGCGTGTCATAGGATTTGCAAATTTTTACCGAAAATTTATAAAGAACTTTTCACGGATCATACTACCAATTACTACACTAACAAAAAAGACCAAAGCATTTTTCTGGTCTCCGGAGGCACAGGAGGCTTTTGACAAGTTGAAAACTCTTTTTACGTCTGCTCCATTGTTAGTACACCCAAATCCTGAATTGCCATTTACTGTCGAAGTGGACGCCTCGGACTCTGCAGTGGGAGCCATTCTGTCTCAGCGAGTTGGGGACAAAATGCAACTTCACCCATGTGCGTTTCTTTCCCACACCATGTCATCTGCAGAAAAAAACTACGACATCGGTAATAAAGAACTGTTGGCCATTAAAGTTGCCTTCTCCGAGTGGAGACATCTTCTGGAGGGTGCCAATCACCCTGTGACTGTCCTCACGGACCACAAGAATCTTGAATTCCTCCGTACAGCAAAAAGATTGTCTGCAAGACAAGCACGATGGGCCTTATTTTTCTCAAGATTCAATTTTATAATTTCTTACCGGCCTGGTTCAAGAAATGGCGAGGCTGATGCCCTGTCCAGGATGTGTTCGGAACCTCAGGAGAGGTCTAATAATGACGATACAATTCTAGGCCCTAAAAATTTTTTGGGAATATTGCACTCTAAAGGACTATGTAATAGAATTAAAGATGAATACCAAGAGGACTCTTTCCTTAACCATCCTTCGGAAGACGTCGATCTTTCATTCAAAGAGGGGTTTTGGATGCAGAAACACAAAATATATGTACCTGAATCTTCTCGCCTTGAAGTCCTCAAAAGTGTCCATGATTCTAAACTGGCAGGACATCCTGGAGTTGCAAAAACACAAGACTTACTACTTTGTTTCTTCTGGTGGCCGAATTGTAGGAAGGACGTGAGGAAATATGTTTCAACCTGTTTAACATGCGCACGAAACAAGACCCCACGATCGTCTCCTCTAGGACTCCTGCAACCACTCCCAGTTCCATCCAGGCCTTGGGGATCTATTTCCATGGATTTTATTGTGGAACTACCCCCTTCCAAACAGATGACCGTCATCCTTGTCACAGTGGACCGACTCACAAAAATGGCCCACTTTATCCCAACTGAAGGAATTCCTACTGCTGAAAAAACTGCAGAACTGATGATCAAAGAGGTATTCAGGTTACATGGAATTCCTGACAGCGTGGTGTCTGACAGAGGCGTTCAGTTTACGTCAAAATTTTGGAAGAGTTTCTGTACAGCCTTGGGAGTCACTGTGAATCTTTCGACCGCTTTCCATCCTCAGTCCAATGGCCAGACGGAGAGAACGAACCAGACTTTGGAGCAATACCTCCGTTGCTTCATTTCCTATCTTCAGGATGACTGGGTGGACTATTTACCAACAGCAGAGTTTGCCTACAACAACTCCATACATAGCGCTACATCTCAAACCCCATTTTTGGCTAACTATGGATTACATCCAGTATTTATCCCTAATCTGCCAGTGAACACTCCCATTCCTGCTGTTAATGACAGGCTTGCAAAATTACAGGAATCCCAGAAGGAACTATCAGAGATGTTACTCAAGACCCAGGAAGAATATAAGGAAGCAGCAGATAAACATCGGAGAGTGCCCCCTGCCCTTCAGGTTGGAGACAAAGTTTGGCTGTCCACTAAAAATCTAAAGACACAGGTGCCATCCTCCAAATTGGGTCAAAAATTCATTGGACCTTTTCAAATTTCTGCAAAAATTAACCAGGTTGCTTTTCGTTTAAAACTTCCCAACAATCTAAAGATTCATCCAGTATTTCACATATCCTTGCTCAAACCCTTTTGTGAAAACCCATTTCCAGGAAGAACTCAGCCACCTCCTCCACCAGAAAGGATCCGTGATGAAGAAGAATACATTGTGGATAAGATTCTGGACTCCCGAAAATTCAGAGGTAAACTGCAGTATCTGGTGCAGTGGAAGGGTTACGGACCAGAGGAAAATTCATGGGAACCAAAGGACAACGTCCATGCTCCTAGACTTACAAGAGCCTTTCATCAGAGGTACCCAGATAAGCCAGCTCCTGAGATGTCCAGAGGCCATCCTGGAAGGAGGGGAGTACTGTCAGGAATCAAACCCAGTACCTCTTGTCCACCGGCCAGCAGCTCTACCATCTGAGCTATTCTGCTGGCTGCAAAGTTCCTTGCTGAACCCAGATACCATTGACTGTTCTTCCTGATCGGCTCCACCCATTGCTCTCTTGATTGGCCCTCTGATTGCCAATTACACACCCTATATAAGCCTGGCCCTGTGGGTGTGTCATTGCGAGATTATTGTGCTCCTAGCCTCTAGTCAAGCTCTTCCTGCTGTTCCTGATCCATTGCTACCAATACCGCTCTCCTGTGAACTGACCTCGGCCTGCCCTTCTGACTACGCTCTCCGCCTGATCCATTGCTACCAATACCGCTCTCCTGTGAACTGACCTCGGCCTGCCCTTCTGACTACGCTCTCCGCCTGATCCATTGCTACCAATACCGCTCTCCTGTGAACTGACCTCGGCCTGCCCTTCTGACTACGCTCTCTGCCTGATCCAGTGCTACTAATAACGCCTTTCCAGTGTACCGACCCGGCTATCCTCTGACCACGTTACCTGCCTCTGCTTTCCCTAGTGTTTGCAGTAACATTGGCTCCAACCCTGACGGGATCCTGACACTCTCTCTCCTGTAGAGTGTAAGCTATTATGGTCAGTGGGTCCCCTCTCTCCTGTAAAGTGTAAGCTCTTATGGTCAATGGGGTCCCCCTCTCTCTCTCTCATCTGTAAAGTGTAAGCTCTTATGGTTAGTGGGGTCCTCTGTCTCCTATAAAGTGTAAGCTCTTATTGTCAGTAGGGTCCTCTCTCTCCTGTAGAGTGTAAGCTCTTATGGTCAGCGGGATCCCCCATCTCTCTCCTGTAGAGTGTTAGCTCTTATGGTCAGTGGGGTCCCCTCTCTCCTGTAAAGTGTAAGCTCTTATGGTCAATGGGGTCCCTCTCTCTCTCTCTCTCTCTCTCTCATCTGTAAAGTGTAAACTCTTATGGTTATTGGGGTCCTCTGTCTCCTATAGAGTGTAAGCTCTTATGGTCAGTGGGGTCCTCGCTCTCCTGTAGAGTGTAAGTTCTTATGGTCAGCGGGATCCCCCCTCTCTCTCTCTCCTATAGAATGTAAGCTCTTAATGTAATCAGGGTTCTTTCTCCCTCTTCTCCCTTATGTGTAGTCTGCAAGGAATCACAAGCTTTCAGTATTAAGATTCATACAAATTTATACACAGTGAATCACATTTTGATGAAAATGCAGTGAAGTCAGGAAATTTGCATTTCAAAAGATTCGCTCATCTCTAGATGTAAAGGCCCCATCACACATAACGAGATCGTTAGCGAGATCGTTATTACGTCACGATTTTGAGATCGCTGGAGAACCGTATCGTGATCGTTGGGGAGCTGTCAAACATGCAGAACTTCCCAACGATTTCGGCCGCCCCAGCGATCTAACTAACGATCTCGTTGGTCGTTGGGACGCTTTCACACAGCAACTATTTCAACGATCCACACCTTGATAGGGGCTGTACTGTGTCACCAATCATCTCCGATTGGTGGACGCTACTGCGTTCTGATTGAGCGGCAGGTTTAAAATAAAACCACGTTGTAGCAGTTCCGTCCATTTGTTCCTGTTTGCGTTCTGGATCGTAGCAGCGTTCTTCGGCTGTGATTCTGTATCCATTCATCTGGGCTTTGTTCCTGACAAGCGTTCTGGTTTGTGGATTGTAGTGTTCTTCGGCTGTGACTCCACACAACCCGGAGAATTCTGCTAAGATCTGCAATCCAGCATGACGTCAGAAACAAAGGATGGAATCGCTATTCTGTTGCTTTCTTTATGCACGGCGGGAAATGAGAACGCTGTAGCGACCACCAATCGGGGACGAGGGGCGCAGAAAAGTCCAACTTATGCACGCCTGCGTGTTTCAGTTCTGAATCGCTAACGAGGTCGTTGGTTAGGTGTCAAATACAGCGATGCACACTGCCCAGCGGGAGCGCAACAACCCAGGAACGGTCCAGGAAGCTTTGTAACGATCAGCGATCTCACAGCAGGGGCCTGATCGTTGCTACCTGTCAGACGTAACGAGATCGCTAGCGAAATCGTTATTGTGTCACAAAATCCATGACGTATCAACGATCTCGCTAGCGATCTCGTTATGTGTGACAGGGCCTTAAGCCCTGCCTGGCCACTGTGAATTTAAAGGTGATGCAGCCAGAGAGTCACCTGATTATTAGGATAAAGCATGTAATTGCCTCCTTGACTGTGCAGACACTGTTCACAGGCATTGCAACACTCAGGGAGTGAGTAGAGGATGATATAAAAGTACCAGATGGCCGCTATTTAAAGTTGAGCTGGCACAACCCGTGTAGTGTGCCTTCATGACTTCCACCATCCCTTGCTAGAAGTGAGTGCAGCTCAAGGTCATGCTGTAAGTCTGCCCAGCAGGAAGGAGAATATGACTGTCATTTTACTGCCCGGTGGACTAGTATGAACCTTAGCAAGGGTGGCCCTGAAGTTTAAGGGGGCCCAAATTAGCCAAGAGGCTTTTGGAGACAGAAGTTCTTGGAGCTGTATCTAAGGCTCAGATTACTAGCATAGGCCTAAAGGGACGGAGTTCTCCTACATGAGAGACCTGTATATTGTTGAAGAAACATGTCTTAAGAATGTATAAATTTTACAGTAAAGATTTTGGGGGCTTCAAAGTTAAATCATGCCTCCACATGACACTTTTTCCCATGCCATACAATTGCCTGTAGTAACTTTATATTTTGGCCATGATTTCACCGTGTAGCCCCCGCCAATAATATTTATTTTAGGCAAACAAAAATATTTATTAACATAACCAATCATTTACCTTGGACCAGAAGAAAAAAACGCATAAAAACATCCTTATTTGGGGATTGATGCCTTTCTGTAAACAAGTGGAACAGATTTCTATGAGTTACAAATTGTTTTCTTTCTTTCAGTCTACACATGTGGTAAGTTGGCCAGAATGATCATGTTTGCTTTGGCGAGAGGTGCAGGGTATAAACATAACCCTAGAGGAGAACATGGACCGCTGTCCACACAACATGTGCATCCACAACAAAGCAAAGAAAAATGTGTTCACTCAGATTGTTTCCTTACTTAGGCCACGTGAGCACGTGGCAGATTTGTAGTGGATTTTCAGTGCACAAAATATCTGTGTCAAATTATAGTAATATTCATGTAGGTTTGAGGTTAGTAAACCCAATTTGCATGCATTGGAAGAGACCTGCACTGATCTGTAAGGTATAGAAAAAAAGTGAAAAAGTGAATATACATTTTATTGCATACACTACTATAATTGTGGCTGGTTTTTCTTTGGGGGGGGGTACTTTGTGGCAGACACTGGTGGTCATTGTAGCTGAATTTTGGTGACTTTTCATTTGCACAATATGGGAGTACACAGCCCCTGGTATTGTATAGTGACAGTGTGAACAGCACAGCTGCAGTCCTTTGTTTGAAGATGTCATTTATGTCAGTCTATATTCTCCTCTGAAACAGTCAGGTCTAGGTCCTGCTCTGCCCCCATCTTTTTTGGAGGCCTGCAGACACATAGCAAGGTAAACTAAAAGCATTAGAGACCATCCTGATTGGGAACACCTTGTTGCGGTGGGATGACTTTTATGCTCTATTGACCAAAATAGCGCCAACTGAGTACCCTATGTTATTTATTATTTACTATTACTATTTATTCATTTACTTACTACAGGGTATGTGCTCATTTTGCTTTTATCTTAGGTTCTATTTAATAAATGGCCACAATGTTAATGTGCTCCCACTTATACCAACGTGTTCCAGCTCATTTCTTTTGTTTTGCTTTAAGTTTCTTGAACTTAGTACATATAGGGGTGTGGCCCTCTTTTTGGGCTGCACATTATTTCTTTATAGCTTTCCATTGGCAGGTTCTAAGCAGTCAGGTCTGGGTCCTGCTCTGACCTCATCTATTTTCAGATCTGCTGACAAAGAACGAGGTGAACTACAAGAGTTAGGGAAAATCCTGATTGGGTACACCTTGTCACGGTGGGTTGTCTATTACGCTATTTTGATCAAAATAGGTCAACTGAGTACCCTATGTTATTTAGATCTATTAGTGAGGGAAAACAGGGAAAAGGAAGAGCACACAATAGGATTTAAATGTTAAAACAATACAGAAACCAAGATGGATCTGCTCACCTGGTGGTGTTGCAACAAAGCAACATGTATCAAACACATATATCAGCTGCTGCAGGACACAAGTCCAAAGACTTAGCGAAAGAACATATCTGGGTGAAGTGTCACTGGATGTGCTGCTGATAATTATATCCAAAAATATTTTCCTTGAAAACTTAATTTTAGCAGGTTTACAAAGTCAACACATTTCGAGGTCAACGCAGGACCTCTTCATCAGTACAAAAACCTAGTATTAGTAGGTTTTTGTCCTGATGAAGAGCTCCTGCGTTGACTTCAAAATGCGTGGACTTTGTAAACTTGCTAAAATAAATTTTCAAGGAAAATATTCTTTGGATATAATTATCAGCAGCACATCCAGTGACACTTCACTCAGATATGTACTTACATCTATTATTACTGTTTAATTACTGCAGCGTATTTGCTTCTTTGTTTTTATTCTAGGTTCTCCTTTCTCCTGCAAAAGAAGGTTCTGCAATGGTCACGCTGCATATCAAAAGGAATAATATAACTCCCATAATACAAATTATTAAAATATCACAAGTCACCTTGGATTATCCAGAATTTACCAGTTTCTCGGATGCTTCCATGCTTCAAAGTTTCATGGTCATAATATATTTAGAAGGACAATGACAAATCACGTGTTTCTGCTCCTAAATTTAGGAACCAAGGATTTTGCTTCGGAACAAAACATTTTGCTATTGTTGTAGTGTGAGAGGGCCCTGCTGGAACAACATGAATAGTTTCCATTCTAGTAAACCAAGTTTCTTTTCTGAGTTATATTTAGTTACAGTATATTTACTATACTTGTGTTTAAGGAGCTCTCCTCTTTAAACTATTTATCAGCCGTCCTTGGAAATTCAGCACTAATGAGCTCTTAAGCTTTTCAATAGTTTTAAAGAGAAGGCCTCTAAAATAGGGAAATACAAACGTCCATGGTTTAATGGGTATTGAAAGTTTCGAGTCTATTCATCCAAAAAAGCGCAGAAAAATAATTACAAAACTGCCTGCAAGTTAAAATACAGCTTACAGTGGCATGTAAAAGTTTGGGCACCCCTGGTCAAAATTACTGTAAACTAAAGATGAAATGGTCTCTAAAAGGCCTAAAGTTAAAGATGATGTCACTGTTTTCATAATGGCTGTGGCCAAGGAATGCTGTGAGTGGCAGCTCAGCCACTGTATAGAATCTGGAGTGTAGTGGACTGTCAGTTTTGTGTCAGCTCAGCCACCGTATAGAATCTGGAGTGTGAGTGACATTCCAGTTATCCAGTTTTATCCTGCAGCCAGTGGCGTACCGTCAATAGTAGCAGACCACGCAGCTGCTATGGGGCCCGGACAGGTGAGGGGCCCGCGACGGCCGCTGCGGTTTGGCAGCTGTGCTGTGCTGACACAGTACTACCGTATATACTCGAGTATAAGCCGAGATTTTCAGCCCATTTTTTAGGGCTGAAAGTCCCCCTCTCGGCTTATACTCGAGTCATATACCAGGGGGTCAGCCGGGGAGGCGGAGCGCAGCTGTGCTATATACTCACCTCCTCCTGGCACGGTCTCTGCAGCCCCCCTACTCTTCTCCCATGGTCTCTGGCGCCTGTGTTCAGCGGTCAGGTGGTACCGCTCTTTAAAGTCATGAATATGCACATATTCATGACTTTAATGAGAGGTACAACGTGACCGCTGAACACTGGCGCCGAACACCGCGTGAGAAGAGCAGGGGCTGCAGAGACCGTGCCGGTGGGAGGGTGAGTATAAGGGATATTCACCTGTCACGTTCCACCGCTGCTCGCTGCTGTGTCCTAGCGTCCTCTCTAGCTGTGAATGATCAGGTCAGAGGGCGCGATGATGTAGTTTGTGCGCGCCGCTCCCTCTGCCTGAGCATTCACTGCTGGAGGACCCGGAAAACAGCGGCGCTCAGCGGTGGACCGGGTGACAGGTAAATATCACAGGTGCCGGGGCCCTAAGCGAGCGGTGACACCGGCACCTGTCCCCCATAGCGCGCCGGTGTCCCCGCCTGCTCAGCGACGAGAGGTGAGTATGTCTTTTTTTTTTCTTTGGTTGTAGCAGCTGCGGCAGCATAAGGGACCTATACTATGGGGCATAATCTATGGAGCATCTATAGGGGCATAATCTATGGGGGCATAATCTATGGAGCATCTATGGGGGCATAATCTATGGAGCATCTATGGGGGCATAATCTATGGAGCATCTATGGGGGCACAATCTATGGAGCATCTATGGGGCATCTGTGGGGCACAATCTATGGAGCATCTATGGGGGCATTATCTATGGAGCATCTATGGGGGAATAATCTATGGAGCATCTATGGGGCACAATCTATGGGCATCTATGGGGGCATAATCTATGGAGCATCTATGAGGGCATAATCTATGGAGCTTCTATGGGGGCACAATCTATGGAGCATCTATGGGGCACAATCTATGGAGCATCTATGTGGGCATTATCTATGGAGCATCTATGTGGCATAATCTATGGAGCATCTATGGGGCACAATCTATGGAGCATCTTGTGGGGCATAATACATGGGGCAGCATATGGGGCACAATACATAGAGCATCTTGTGGGGCATAATACATGGGAAATACACTTACTTCATTAAATGGAATATAGGGTATAAAGACTTGCTTACTAAGAAAACCTAGATTAAAAATTAACTTTTATTCATACATTAAAATTCCCATAGAATTGCTGAAAGCAGTAATGATGAAAAACTCTTAATCACAAATGAGCACAATCGCTCTATATTAATCCTAATCTAATGTCCTCATGGTATCAAACATCAGAAAAAACCTCATCAAAACAAAAAGTGACTGAATACAGTGAAAAATAAATTGTCATACACAAACAGCCATATAGTGCAGAAAAGTGAACTGCCCCTATAACAAAGACAAACCTGACTGGAAATCTACCTAGATGCGGAGGTTGGCACCCTAAGAAAAACGAGAATGGCGCCCCCGGTCATGCGATGGCTCACCCTATTCTCCTATTAAAATACTATAAGATGCGATAGTTTGAAACAGAAAGCCAGATGGCCTGTTCTTGATAAATATGAATAATCAGTTCTTCATGAAAAATGAGAATACAAAGGTATATAAAGTGTAAGAAAAGAGATAGTCCAGTCAGAACATATCATCATACCAATAATATAAAGCCGGCTGAGTTCATTTTACCCTGTAATAAGAAGATCAATCATATACATTGGTAGATAAACCATCCTGTATTGTTCACACTAATATATAAGGTGTATACCACCAGTAAACTAACAGAATACCTGCAGTTTTTAGTCTATCATAGGATAAGTTGGCCAAAATAAATCAGAAATATGCAGATGACCATTCACTTATACATATATATGGCCCCAGTACTTATCTGAAAACACTGCTGCAGGTGTATGACCAAGACGCCATCCTATAGCTCCATCTCAAAAGTCAGACAATAATACTCTGAAACTCTCAACGCGTTTCCCCCTTGTTCCATTTGTTTGGGTTCATCAGGAGAGAAAATGATACCGTGGCAGAAATGATGAGGCTGCAACTGCCATATCACAACTATCCCCCATTTATACCACGTCATTGACATACTATCGCGCTGCAACAGCATCCACACATGATTCAAATCAGCTATTAGTGAGTCGAGTCTTCTGTCTGCGCTTCTACACTGTGCAGACTCACAGGCCATCCACGACTCGCTAACAGCTGATTTGAATCATGTGTGGACGCTGTTGCAGCGCGATAGTATGTCAGTGATGTGGTATAAATGGGGGATAGTTGCGATATGGCAGTTGCAGCCTCATCACTTCTGCCACGGTATCATTTTCTCTCCTGATGAACCCAAACAAATGGAACAAGGGGGAAACGCGTTGAGAGTTTCAGAGTATTATTGTCTGACTTTTGAGATGGAGCTAGGATGGCGTCTTTTGGAAACAAGTCCTGTGGAACTCTTTGTGTCTTTAACCCCTTACTGTCCAATGACGTGCACAGTCCATCATGGCCGGGTGTCAGTTCCGGCACCAGGACGGACTGTGCACGTCATCCCTTTGATCTACCACTGTGTGTAAACACGCAGTGGTAGATCAGTGCCGACAGCTGTCACAGACAGCTGACAGGCACGGCAAGCGGTGCGGGGACCTTTGCCGTCGGTCCCCGCACCTACAGCGCTGTGCTTGGTCAGTCAATCTGACTGACCAAACACAGCAGCGATCGCGCAGGAGAAGCTGAAATTTCAGTTTCTCCAGCGCGATCAGTGCAGGAGCCGGCGCTGCAGTGGCCAGGCTTCCTGCACTGACAGCCAGGAGCGGAGCCCCCACCACCTCTGGCTGTTAACCCCCTGACTGCTGCGATCGAGCGCGATCGCAGAGCTCAGGGGGAGAGGCAGAGGGTCAGGAGCTCCCTCTGCCTCAGACGGCGCCCTGCAATGTATTTGCAGGGCCCGATCTCTGCCTTGATGACCCGGGGGTTGTCATGACAACCTCCAGGTCATCTAGCTATGGAAAGCTGTTGTGACCATGCTCACAGCAGCTTTCCCCATAGGTACAATGCATTGCAATGCTGGAGCATTGCAATGCATTGTAACTGCAATAAAAAGTAAAAAAAGTGAAAGTCCCATAAAGGGACAAGTTAAAAAAATCATTTTTTTTAAAAAATTGTAAAAAAAATATTAAAAAATAATTTTAAAAAATCCCTAAAAAATACACATTTTTATGTAATAAAAAAAATAAAAAACAAAAAAAATACACATGTTAGGTATCGCCACGTCCGTAAAAATCCCGTCTATAAAAGCATAACCCTAGTTAACCCCTTCAGTGAAAGCCGTAAAAAAAAACCCACAAAAAAGTAGTAAATTATACTTTTTCCAAGCGGTATCATCATACCGCTTGGAAAAAGTGCAATAACACGTGATCAAAAAGTCAGATATAAATAATCATGGTACCGCTGAAAACATCATCTTGTCCCGCAAAAAACAAGCCGCTATACAGCATCATCAGCGAAAAAATAAAAAAGTTATAGCTCGCGGAATAAACTGATGCAAAAATAATTATTTTTTCTATAAAATTTTTTATTGTGTAAAAAACGCCAAAACATAAAAAAAATATATCAATGAGGTATCGCTGTAATCGTAGTGATCCGAAGAATAAAGCTGCTTTATCAATTTTACCACATGCGGAACGGAGGAAAAAAAAAAAAAAAAAAAAAACAATTCCTGAATTGCTGGTTTTTGTTCATTCTGCTTCCACAAAAATCGGAATAGGAAGCGATCAAAAAACGTTATGTGCCCGAATATGGTACCAATAAAAACGTCAGGTCGTCCCGCAAAAAATAAGCCACAGAAAACTCTGTCGGCTGAAATATGGAAAAATTATAGCTCTCAAAATACGGCGATGCAAAAATTTCTTACAAAAAATTCTTCCAAAAAAAAGCGTCTTTTAGTGTGTGACAGAAGCTAAACATGAAAAAAGGATGTAAATCTGGTATCGCTGTAATCGCACCGACCCGAGGAATAAAGTCGCCTAATCACTAATACCGCACGAGGAACGGCGCAAAAGAAAACCAATTCTTCACCTTTTGTGGATTTGTTCATTGTGCCTCCCAAAGATCGCAGTAAGGCGATCACAGTGGTTCCCTCCACATATGGGGTATCAGCGTACTCAGGACAAAATGCACAATAGCTTTTGGGGTCCTATTTCTCCTGTTACCCTTAGAAAAATAAAAATTTGGGGGCAAAAAGGTCATTTTTGTGGAAAAAAATATGATTTTTTTATTTTCACGGCTCTACGTTATAAACTTCTGTGAAGCCCTTGGGGGTTCAAAATGCTGACCACACATCTAGATAAGTTCCTTGGGGGTCTAGTTTGCAAAATGGGGTCATTTATGGGGGGTTTCTACTGTTTAGGCACATCAGGGGCTCTCCACCGCGACATGACACCCGCAGACCATTCCATCAAAGTCTGCATTTAAAAACGGTGCTCCTTCCCTTCCGATCTCTGCCATGCGTCAAAATAGTGGTTGCCCCCACATATGGGATATCAGCGTACTCAGGACAAATTGCACAATAGCTTTTTGGGGTCCTATTTCTCCTGTTACCCTTATAAAAATAAAAATTTGGGGGCAAAAAGATTATTTTTGTGGAAAAAAATATGATTTTTTTATTTTCACGGCTCTACGTTATAAACTTCTGTGAAGCACTTGGGGGTTCAAAGTGCTCACCACACATCTAGATAAGTTCCTTGGGGGGTCTAGTTTCCAAAATGGAGTCACTTGTGGGGGGTTTCTACTGTTTAGGCACATCAGGGGCTCTCCAAACGTGACATGACCCCTCAGACTATTCCATCAAAGTCTGCATTTGAAAAAGGCGCTCCTTCCCTTTCGAGCTCTGCCATGCGTCAAAATAGTGGTTTACCCCCACATATGGGGTATCAGCGTACTCAGGACAAATTGCACAATAACTTTTGGAGTCCTGTTACCCTTTGGAAAATAACAATTGGGGGTGGAAAGATCATTTTTGTGGAAAAGATATGATTTTTTAATTTTACTGCTCTACGTTATAACCTTCTATGAAGCCCTTGGGGGTTCAAAGCTCTCACCACACATCTAGATAAGTTCCTTGGGGGGTCTAGTTTCCAAAATGGGGTCACTTGTGGGGGGTTTCCACTGTTTAGGCACACAGGGGCTCTCCAAATACGACATGGCGTCCAATCGCAATTCCAGCCAAAAAAGTCAAATGGCGCTGCTTCCCTTCCGAGCTCTGCCATGTGCCCAAATAGTGGTTTACCCCCACATATGGGGTATCAGCGTACTCAGGACTAATTGCACAATAACTTTTGGGGTCCTTTTATCCTTTGGAAAATAAAAATTGGGATGAAAAGATCATTTTTGTTGAAAAAATATGATTTTTTAATTTACGGCTCTACGTTATAACCTTGTGTGAAGCCCTTGGGGGTTAAAAGCTCTCACAACACATTTAGATTAGTTTCTTGGGGGGTCTAGTTTCCAAAATGGGGTCACTTGTGGGGGGTTTCCACTGTTTAGGCACACAGGGACTCTCTAAATGCGACATGGCGTCCAATCTCAATTCCAGCCAAAAAAGTCAAATGGCGCTGCTTCCCTTCCGAGCTCTGCCATGCGCCCAAATAGTGATTTACCCCCACACATGGGGTATCGGTGTACTCTGGAGAAATTGTACAACAAATATTGTGGTTCATTTTCTCCTGATACCCTTGACAAAATTTAAAAAAATTGTGTCGAAAGAAAAATTTTGGGAAAAAAAGTTAAATGTTCATTTTTTCCTTCCACATTACTTCAATTCTTGTGAAGTACCTAAAGGGTTAATAAACTTCTTGAATGTGGCTTTGAGTACCTTGAGGGGTGCAGTTTTTAGAATGGTGTTACTTTTGGGTATTTTCTGTCATA
This sequence comes from Oophaga sylvatica, assembly GCA_033576555.1. Taxonomy (NCBI): domain Eukaryota; kingdom Metazoa; phylum Chordata; class Amphibia; order Anura; family Dendrobatidae; genus Oophaga; species Oophaga sylvatica. The sequence goes on along the minus strand of JARQOD010000009.1, from coordinate 98,717,984 downwards.
TTGACCCCTCAAATTCACTTCAAATGTGAGGTGGCCCCTAAAAAAAATGGTTTTGTAAATTTTGTTGGAAAAATGAGAAATTGCTGGTCAACTTTTAACACTTATAACTTCCTAACAAAAAAAATTTTGGTTCCAAAATTGTGCTGATGTAAAGTAGACATGTGGGAAATGTTATTTATTAACTAATTTTTGTGACATATCTCTCTGATTTAATGG
>JARQOD010000009.1:98684688-98717668 GCA_033576555.1 Oophaga sylvatica | reverse complement strand
TACATCGCCATCGCAACGCAGCACAGCTGATTACCTGCTTCCCCGGCGGTGACGTCATCGGACTGACTGCTTTACGGCCGCGATTACCCAGCAGTCACTGCAGTTATCGCGAGATACTGCATGTGACCGCCGGGGAGAAGAGGATGGCGGCCATTAAGCAGCCCGGGATGTGACCGCCGGAGATCTTCTGCCGGGTAAGTGCCGCTGACTCCTGACAGACCCGACAGACGGACACTGACAGTGACAGTGACATTCCGATTCCGGTATCCGATATGACGAAAATATCGGAACTCGGAATCGGAATTCCGATACAGCCAATATCGGCCGATACCCGATATTTGCAGTATCGGAATGCTCAACCCTATTGCTTAGATTTTAAAGGGAATCTGTTAGTAGGATCATCCCTACTAAGCCGCCTATATGGGCATGCAGGTCATAGGAACCTGAATAAAATGATACCTTCACCCGTTTATGATAAATGATGGACATAGCATGTCATGAACGGGTGTCAGTTCCCGCACCATGACGTGCTATGCAGATCATGACTTTGAACTGTCACTGCATGTAAACGCAGTGACAGTTCAGTGCTGACAGCTGAGTGGCACAGGAAGAGGTGTGGGGACCCATGCCCTCGGTCCCCCGCACTCAGGGCACTGTAATCAATCAGTCAATCTGACTGATTGATCACAGCATGATCAAGCAGGAGGACCTATTCCTGGTATAATGTCTGCTATTCTGGTACAATGCTCCCCATCCCGGGCCCCTTCCAGGTATTCTTCCCTTCCAAACTGGGCCTCTTCATGGTACAATGCCCTCCATCCTGGGCCCTTTTCTGGTATAATGCCCCTCACTCAGTGCTTCTTCCATTTTGCTCCAGCACATTTTAAAGAGAAACAAACAATTATTCTTATCGTCCCTCACTCCCACGACATGGGGCGTCTTCCTTTATAGCCGACACAGAATCCGGCAACTGACTTTGGCTTGCCGACACGAGCATGACATGATGTCACTGGCCATGCGTCACCCATCACAGGCATGCTGACATTTTCTGCCAGCCTCTGATTGGCAGCATGCATTGCAGTGCAGGAAGCCGGCGGGTCTCTGCACCGCAATACATTTCAGCTGGATGTGCGTCTGAGGATGCACATCTAGGTAAAATTGGAGCTGGCGTCAATGGTCCCATGTCCCACACAGCCTGAGCGCGTTCACACCCTCTGCAAACATGATAGTTACGCTCCTATATACCAATAATTGGTGTGACCGTCACTGATTCATGCTGCTCGTGGATCAGCCATCAAGAATCGACTAATAGGTTCCCTGTAAAATGTTACTCACACATTTTGACTTTCCTTGAAAACGCAAAAGCCCCCCCCCAAATATACAAACTCTATGCAGATGTTGTCCTGACATGAAGGCAGTACTTAGCGTTACACGGCAACCTTATTCCTTTCATTTTCTAAAAGCACATGACTTTTTCCATAATTAGGAAAAGAAAACAAAATTAGCGTAAATGGCAGATTTGCAGGTTTACATATTAAAAGATTAAAATTATTTTGTTTGTGAACTTTTTCTCCCTGTCAAGGGATGATGCTAATGATGCGTGGGTTGAGTGAAGCACAAACATAACTTTCTGAGAACCCACAATTCTAAAAATATCCATGTTTCAGCTGGTGGCACTGAGTGTTAGATTAGGAAAATATCAAAAGTACATGGAGCGGAGGGGGAAACATGGCTTGCAGTGTTTCTGGAAATAGAAAATCTAAAATAATGAATTTCAACATTGCTCCAACATCCAGGCTGGATGGATAAACTTTTCTACTGCAAAATTATAGTTAATAATTATTAGTAGAAAAGTCCAAGTTATTAAGTCTGTTGAAGACCTGCATACATCAACTTATCTGGTTACAACTCGAATAGATAAGGTGTTATTATACCTGGTGGTAACTTTAGCCGAGTCAACCAGGGTGGATAGAAATGAAGCTAATACATTCCACACACTGTACCATATTTATTTATCTAGATCAAGGGTGGACAATTAACTTTTCTATGGGGCCACATGAGAAAGTGTGACTGTAGCGGAGGCCTGAATAGGCTGGTGTAAGTCGTACTCATGACATCACCGCTGCCTACAGAGATGCGTAACTGGAGCAGGGAAAGGTGAGTAAATGATTAAATTGTTATTTTCATGCAGCACAATCCATTTGTCAGAAAAATTGTATTTGTGGAAAACCCCTTTTAAATGCTCTAAGAGTCCTGCATTGGTATTTTCCGATAATAGCTTTTGTCTAGTGGCCAGCCTTGGGTTAAAAGCTGTAGCCATGACTGAGCAGCTGCTTCACATTGCCCCTGTGCTCTACAGGAAAGTGTCCCAGTCCCAATGTGATGCCCAGTGTGGGGTGCATCACACTCACGTGTAGGCCACAGGCCTCCGCCATTTCCAGTATAAATCTTCAGTAGCTGCCGCACGTAACTCAGTTTGTATTAACCATCATCAGTTTAATGGACAGTTCAAGTTCATCAGATTGTAACACGCAGCATTGATAACACTTCTTTCTCCTTGATTCCTTAACACAGTACGTTTCCTTAACACAATCTGTTTCCAGCATTAGTATTCACTCCTCATGGACTATCCCTACGTTGGCTATGCCTGTCTGCCACAGGGATTTCCAGTCCATTCCCGCAGGGCACCCACGATCTGTTACCTTCCCTTCTCGTGGTTCCACGTCCATCATCCCCTGTTTGCCACAGGATAAGGCACTACTCCTAGTATCTGTACTGAGCTCTGAGATGCCGACAATGCAGGAAAATCCACAAGTGATTCTAGTAAAGCCTCCCACTACATGAACGATAGTTCCTCACTGCCATCAGCAGCCCACTGGACTTGAACTTGGCCTTGGTTACTGCACTTCCCTATCTGACTATCAGGAAGTAGTATGCTTTTACTATCATTAGCCCCTTTCCATTGTGGGCTGGTCCCAAACATTAACTGTACCTTATCCTATGTACCCAGCTAACTACAGTTACTATCTTATTAACCTCAACAACCTCGGTGCATATGTGTTATGTCACCGATAAAAAGAACAGTTAACCATATATATTTTAAATAACTTTATTGATAACAAAATCCAAAATATATCAAAATTACATACAATTATTTTATCAAAAAAGGTGCAAGATAAAAAGAGACCAATTGGCATCCCATTTAATATATATCTGCTGCATGGAACAATAGACTGATAGCATCCCCATGAGGCAAATCAGCCAGAGATAAACCACAGTTCATGTCTGGCTGGTACCTCAATAGTTAACCAGATTGAAATAGCTTCATAAATTCGGTTGAACCACCATATACAGGCGATATACAATCACCCAGTCAAGGATTAAACAGAGAGACATAAGATTACAACATGGGGATGGCCGAAGCCATTACCTGTGTCACAGCAATGAAACGAAGTAATAGGAGCCTAGGTCCCACAGCCCCGACGCGCACGTTTCGCCCAGCTTCTTCGGGGGGCGTGTTTAGAGGCAGGAGAAGTGACGTTAAAAAGGAGCTTCAACCAATACGATCGGCCTGAATTAATGTGTGGTTGCTGTCAGCTGAGACTTTATCTGGCGCATGCGCTGCTGTTGCCCTTCCCACTTCAAAACATTGCACTCAGGGGCGGCCACGATGAATCGGCCGGCTTCGGATCATGAGTCACATGATCCATTCCAGCGTCACCAGGGTTCCGGCCGCACACGTCATGCAAGGGCGGGCTTCAGCCAACGCACGCGCACTATGTCTGGTGACAGCAAGCACAAACCAGGGGAGTGAACAAAGTTTAACCCTAATGGCACCCGCACGGGACTACTGAGAGGAGAATCGCTGCTACCAGCGTTGAATTTCCATCATATAGGTGTGTTAATTGGGGGTTTTTTTAACCATGGTGGTACATTACAAAAAACTATAGGGGAGAAGAACGCTATATTCAACAATAGATTTACCATTTGAATATGTTACTCACAATATAATCGAAAAAGGAGAAAATATCAATAATAATATATTATATGGGTAAAAGTGTGGAATATTCACCTCTATTACATCTATTACCTATGACAAAATCATACATTTTGTGCATCGACCTCATAATCTGAAAAAATAACAATTATTCCAAATAAGGAATTTTCCTAATTGATTATACAACGGTTTCTGCCATAAGTATGAGGATTATCTATCTAAGTGAAAGTACCACCCCAAGGGTCACACATAAGTATAGTCCTTGGGGAATTTCACCAAATTGTCAATCATAGAGAAATAAATGTCCATATTGATTCTTCTCCGGTTTATGTGGATATCTCTTTCTCTTTTGTTGGTAGTTACATCAAGACCCCCGTCAGTATGCATGCTGCCACTATAACTCCGAAATTCAGGCAATCGGGAGAGCTCCAAAAGAAAAAAACATCAGGTAAGTATTACATAAAAACAATTAAAAACAAAAGTGTTAAAAACCAAAAAGGAAGTTGGTTACGGCATGAAATGACATATAAGTAAGATGGAATACCCCAATATAATCTGATTACAGAAAGGCCCCAAAACCAGAACTTTCATTTAACCCCTGAGGGCTTAGAGAGCCTAGTCTAAAAATCCATTTGCATTCTAGCTTAGCTAATTCTTTAGGTAAGTCACCACCCCTGAAACCCATTTTAACTATGTCAATACCTTTAATCTTCAGAAGATGAGATTTACATTGATGGAATCTTCTGAAGTGTTTGGGCAAAGTTTTTAATGTGGTTTCATCTGTAGTGGTTTTGGCCTTTTCTATATCTAGGCAATGTTCCCGTGTACGAATTTTTAATTCGCGGGTTGTAAGTCCGACGTATATTTTGTTACACGGACAAATTGCCTGATAAATGACTCCCTTGGATGTACAAGTGATATATTTACGGATTTCAAAGACTCTGGAACCATCATGATTTTTAAACGTGTTCCCCTTAATTAGATTGGCACAAGCTTTGCACAGACCACATGGAAAGAAACCAAGGTTCTCATTAATACGGGGTCTGTCTTGGCAAAAATGGCTGTGAACCAATTTATCGCGAATTGTGAATGCGCGTTTAGCTACTAGGGATGGATAAGGGTCAAGAATTTTACCTAATATGGGATCTGTAAGTAAAACATTCCAGTGTTTTTTCATCACATTTCTGAATTCATCCCATTGGTTATGAAAAGGAGTAATGAATCTCACTTTATTGGAATCAGAGTTCTTCTTTTGTGTTTGAACTAATAGAGTTTCCCGTGTGGTTTGTTTTGCCCTTTTGTAGCCCTTGCGAATATTTCTGCGGCTATAACCACGCTCTTCAAAGCGTTGAGTAAGTTCTCTGGACTGTAACTCAAAATGAGTGTCATCTGAGCAAATACGTTTGACTCTTAAAAACTGTCCAATGGGTATACCTTGAATTAGGTTTTTTGGATGAAATGAACTGGCATGTAATAATGAGTTTGAGGCCGTCTCTTTACGAAAAACTGTGGTGGTTAGAAATCCATTATCCGAGGTAGTAACCAAAATGTCCAAAAATTCAATGCTACGGCCGAATTTATACGTTAAGTGAATATTATAAGGGTTGCTATTCAAGGTTTTAATTGTATTTTCTAATTCATCAGCTGGACCATCCCAAATAAACAGGATATCATCAATGAATCGAATCCAATTATGGATTCAATCCATACCTCTGATACTGTCACTATGAAAGATTTGACGTTCCCAAAAACCCATAAACAAATTTGCATACGAGGGGGCACAAGAGGCCCCATCGCAGTCCCTTGTAGCTGCAAAAAACTTTTTTATTGAAGGTGAACACATTATGTTTCAAAATAAAATCTAATAGTTGAACTAATAGATTAGACATTGGTTTTTGTATATTGCTAGATTCAAGAAACCATTTGACTGCCTGAATTCCGTCTTCATGTCTTATTGAGGAATATAAAGCCTCGACATCCGCTGTAACTAATATCATCTCTTGACTTAGTTGGACAAGATTTAGGTGATTAAGGGCAGCGGTAGTGTCTTGTATGTAAGAGGGCAATTCTTGCACCAATGGTTTCAGGAAAAATTCGATAATGTCACAGATGATCTCACAAAGGCTTCCATTACCGGAAACTATTGGTCTTCCCGGAGGGTTGGAGATGTTTTTATGAATTTTTGGGATCAAATAAAACGTGGGTAATTTGGGTTTCAGATTTTTAAATATTTCAACTAATTTTTTAGGGATGATGCCCTGATCATATGCTGAGACAAGAATGTCAATTAATTTTTGCTGAAATTTAGTAGTAGGATTATGGGGTAATTGTTTGTAACTCCCCTCATTGTTGAGCAATTTTTCTGCTTGTATGATGTACATGTCATTTGGCCAAATGACAATGTTGCCGCCTTTGTCGGCCATCTTAAATACTACATCGTTCCAAGATCCCATAGTTTCTAGGGCTTGCCTTTCAACCCTTGAAATATTAGATGCTCCCCCCCGTTTGTGTGATAATGACATAATGTCTGCAGAGACCATTTTGGTAAACACATCTACAGCTGGGACTAATGATAAGGGAGGAAATTTTTTGGATTTTCCTAACAATTTACTAGGAATTTGACTGCTCACCTCGGGCTCTTGTTCGTCCAGTAGGGACTGTAGGGTAGTCAGAGCCTCTTGTTCTTCTCTGGTAGGGAATGAAATTAAATCGGTTTTGCAATGTATTTTTTTCAAAATCAGTTTTCTGGAGAATAAATGTAGGTCCTTAATCAATGTAAATGGGTCTGGATGGGATGAAAGTGAAAACGTTAATCCTTTTTGTAATAAGGATATTTGAATAGGGGACAATTCATGTGTAGATAAATTTATTACCTTGAGATGATCTTCGCGGTGACTTTTATTGGGAATTGGACGATATTGGTTTTTTTTTGCCAAATTGTCTAGTTTTGGGTCTGACATCAGGCTCTTGAATTTGACTACCACTTTCACTCACAGAAGATATAGACTGGATAGAGGAACTCCTTGAAAAACCTCTTTTTGCGGGGCCGCTCTGTAATTGCCACCGGAAAATTTTCCCACTGGCAAAGTCTGAACTGTCCCGTTCAAATTTCTTAAGTTTGTCACTGCTGATGGTTTTTTCCCATTTTTCCAAATCTTTTTCTAGATTTGTTATAGCTTCCTGAAAATTCACTGCCGTCATTTCTGATTGCATTTTTTTCTGTAATTCATTAATTTCATCCTCCAATAGGGATAAGGTTTTTGTATTTTTGTCTATGATGATCTGTATAAATTCAAGGGAACAAGTATTGGCTGCCTGTATCCATCTTTGGGTGAGATTATCATCTTCCAAACTAAACGTTGGATAAACCTGAATGCGTAAGCCTCGTGGTATTATTTTTTGTTCCCAATAATTTTGTAATGCTGTTTTGGTCCACCACAGCTTGGTTTTTTTGTGGCAAAGCATTTCTATACTTTTTTACCAACTCCTGATTGGTGATCGAGGTGTGACTCATGCCTGATCCTGCACCTTTTTTGAATATATCCCTGGCTTTGGCTAGCCAAGTGCTCTCTTTTGCTTTGAAATCCATTATAATAAGGCACACTGTTAAAATAAACAGTAACAAAGTCAATATACCCAAAATACGCCTATACCTTATCCTATGTACCCAGCTAACTACAGTTACTATCTTATACCAGTATGTACTAAGCCTATTGTCCTTAAATTATGTCCTAAATCCTAATCTATATGTTACCCTATGCTGTACATTACCATATCACAGTCTATTCACAATATACATGTTACACTTATGCATTACCCCTACATACTCATGCACTATACATTATCACATCACAGCACTTTACATCTACAGTTGTGATCAAAAGTTTACATACCCTGGCAGAATTTTTGCATTCTTGGCCTTTCTTCAGAGAATATGAATCATAACACCAAAACTTTTTCTCCACCCATGGTCAGTGGTTGGGTGAAGCCATTCATGGTCAAACTACTGTGTTTTCTCTTTTTAAATCATAATGACAACCCAAAACATCCAAATGACCCTGATCAAAAGTTCACACACTCTGGTGATTTTGGCCTGATAAAATGCACAGAAGTTGACACAAATGGTTTGAATGGCTACTAAAAGTAACATCCTCACCTGTGACCTGTTTTCTTGTAATCAGTGTGTTTTCCAAAATTTTTATTAACATTTTGTATATTTTAACAGTCAACAAATTAACTTTATCAAAGCATATTAACATTTTCGCCTTACATCTGTTCTCCGAGATGATTTGTGCAGAGGGGAAATGGGAAGGGTGTTTGGGAAAAGGGGTAATAGAAGGGTAAAGGGACTGGGTTGAGGATAGAGAACTCAGAATAAATAACTTTACATATTCTAGGCAACACATATTAAACAAGTGAAAAAAAATATTTTTAAATAAAAGTATCCTGAGGCACCTGAAGCCCGTAAAAAGGATTAGGGTTATGTTTAAGGTTTGGGAAATATTGAATTCCAGAGGTTCCATTTCTTCTCATATGTATTAATGCAGCTGTTGATCCTAGCGAAGCTTGTAATCAGTGTGTATGCATAAAAGCTGAGTGAGTTTCTGGGATCCAGAGAGACTCTTGCATCTTTCATCCAGCCACTGACGTTTCTGGATTGTGAGTCATGGGGAAAGCAAAAGAATTGTCAATGGATCTATGGGAAAAGGTAGTTGAACTGTATGAAACATTCAACTTTGATGTGATATGTAGCATAAATCAGCCGAGAGGAGGATCTCAGAAAATGTAAAATAGAAACAGATAAGAGTTACAAGCTCCCCATCAGACGACTGTTAGATTTTCAGCTCATTCTGCAACCTGCAACATACAGTGCAACACATCATTCATTTTATCAAGCAATGCACTGGAAAGTGGAAAAAAGCAAAGTGTGTTGAAAATGTAAAAGAAGTGTAATTTCACAATAGTTTTTTTGTTTTTTTTTTACCATGTTCACCACATGGTAAAACTGACCTGTCAATCCTGTCAATATGATTTCCCAGGTCAGTACAACTACGCAGATACCACTCATGTATAGTTTATTTTTTTTAGTTAAGCTATGAAAAAAAATTCTGAGATTTGTAAAAAAAAAAACAAAATTATCTTGTGTCGCCATTTTCCGAGACATGTAACGTTTTTAATTTCCGAGATATGGGGCTGTGTGAGGGCTTATTTCATGCACCTTGAGCTTACCTTTTTATTAATGTACTGATGGGTAAATAAAATCTGTTGATTGTCTCTTATTACATTTTATTGCAATGTTGCTGTGGCCAAACAAACCCGCAATTCTGGTGTTCTTTTTCCTCATTACCCATTATGCCTTTTACCAAATGAAATAATTTATTTTATGTTTTGATAGACCAGCCTTTTATGAACATAGCAATACCAAATATGTTTATTGTTTTTTAAATTGCTTTAACAAGGCAAGAGAGGGGTGATTTGAACTTTCATATTTTTTTATATATTTATTTATATTTTAAAAAAAAAACTTTTTTTTAACTTTTTACTGTATTTGTTAGTCCCCCACATTCAATAGCATGGAAGTGGTTAAATAACCTACTACTAATTAATAATAATTTATTTTTATAGCACAAATGTATATAAAATATTCTGCAGCATTTTACAATTCAGACTGGAGACATACAGACTATATAAAACAATACAGTTGCACATAATTCAGCAATTAGCAAGATCTGTTCACAAATTTAGAATCTATAAGGAAAAAGGGGGACACAAAAAGTAAAAAAAAGTCTTGTCATGTGAGGACCTGCCATCATTATAATAAATAGGGGTATTTAAATAAAGCTGCATGATAGGCAATGTCATGTTTGGAGGATGGCCACATAAGGTGGTGCTAAAATGGCTGTAGGGTGTTTTCACATTGCGTTCTTGCTCACGTTCAGTGGTCCCTTCTGGGTTTGCGTCCAAATCCCCGCAAGCAAAATGGGATTTGAGCGTATGCGCCCACAGGGCCATAGACTATAATGGTGTCGATAGAGTCAACGTGCTCTCTGACATACATAATTTTCGGGCCTACTATGTCTGAGTGGAGGCTCAGGTGGATGCTCAGACATAGTAGACTAAGTCTGAGTGTTTGCCTCCAGTAGGCGTATATGCCCAAAAATTATGCACGACAAAGGACATGTTGACTCTGTCGGCACCATTCTGTATAGTCAATTGCCCAGTCGGCGCATATGTCCGAATCTCGTTTTGTGAGGGGTTTGGATGCAAGTCCCAATGGAACCAAGGAACGAGGTCAAAAACGCAGTGTGAAAGGGGCCTTACAGATATAAGTTGAACGGAAGTTCAGCACCAGATTTCCTCATCTGCATTGGAGGTACGCCACTGCTATTAGATTTTCTCTTATGGTATTGAACTAGTCACTCCAGTACACAGGGTGGACCACAAAAATCAGTCCCCTGTTTTCCTTGTGTTATTGGTAAAAGATAACTCTGATCAGGGCTCGTTCTGCAGAACTTTTAAAAAGGTTAGGCCTCGTTCACACGTCTATATTTAAACATGTACGTGAAAAAGCGGTACTGGTGTCATCAGTATTTGGATGAGTGTATCTGTGTTTCCCATCAGTGCACGGTCCATGTTTACCATTAGTTTGTCATCAGTGCACGGACCGTGTGTGCATTTTTACCATCAGTGTCATCAGTATTTTTCATAGATGGATAAAGAAAGAAATAAACTACAAAGCCTCCCCGATCATTTGCAGTGTTAAATATGGATAGAAATCAGATTTTATACTGATGCCATCTGTGTGCTGTTTGTTTTTCACAGACTATAGATTGGATTGGCTCTTTTCATCTGTGATACCGAAGGAAAATGGACATGTTTCCATGAGTTTTGCATGGACATAAGTTCCATGAAAAAAAAAAACGCATATGTGAACAGCTTCATAGACTTTAATGAGTACATGTTTTATCCATGAAAATATGGTAGAACACGCACATATAACACGGACATGTGAATGAGGCCTTAGTGAACAATCGGCGCTCAGCTTTCATTTACTTAAATCAGTGTAAGAACTGAAAGAGGCCCATTTTATCCTTCCTGCCAGTCGCGTGGTGCACTTTATAGTAGTGTTGTATGGGTTCAACTTCATAGATTTCATGAAATAAAGAACTATAATTGCCTATGTTCCAACAGGCCTTGTAATATTGGGAATATCCCTTAAAACTTTTTATAGTTTTTCACTGGAAACTGATTATGGAATTCTTGTTTTCATTTAGAAATTCTCGCTACTCATCGCAAAGTATTTCTCAATAAATAATAAACTCTTATCAAGAAAAGATGTTGAGAAAAGAGCTTTTATTATAGTTATTTATGGGGAAGTCGATTGGAGACTGGATTTGGTAATACTGTTGATGTGATTTATTTGGATCATGAGGAATATTTAATAACTTCCGTGAAACAGATTGGTACAAAATAGAAAAAGTATTGTAACAAGATGAAACATGCGTCAGCAAGAAGCAGCTTTCCTAAGAAACTTATTCAATCGGCACATATCCAGATGTACCATAGTCTACACCAATAATGTTATGAATCTGTCTTTGGCCAGTTTTCCACATCTGTGAAACACGGACTGTGCTCAGATCACGACATCTAGCTTTATTGTTAGGTTCCCTGACCTGAGTTAACTGCCTGATAGGCACATATGTGACTGTAAGCTCAGGTCAGGATGCCTAGCGGTGGGGCCGAGTTTTGTGGTCCGAGAACAGTCCGTGTTTAACAGACGTGTGAATCTGGCCTTGATTTACTAAATGCCTTCAATTACACCAGCTCGACGAATAAATGGCTATGTCTGAATGGTTGACTTTAAAAAAACCTTAGGCCCTGATTTATCAAGGCCACTGATTTTAACACTGGTCTTGATGAGGGGGCATGTTGGAGTCAGATTCATTAAGAGGTGCATAGAACTGTGAAAGTCTGTACTCATTGAAGACAGATTTAACCTGTGAATTGAGAATATTCTGAATAAAATATCAATCCAGGTGGAGAGCGAAGCAGATTTCTCTGATAAAATATATTACAAAGTTTCTTATTTTTACATACCGTACTTATGATTTATAAAGTCAGAATTAAAATGATAGTTACTCTTAAAACTGGTTATTCTATACATTATTTATTTATACTAAAAGTTCAAAATGATGTTCAGAGGCTATTTTTGTTAGGAATTGTGGTTCTGTGCTCCCACTGGGGAATGAATTGGGTCCGGTGCTAAGTTACTCCTGTCGCAAGTGCCGCCATTGTCCTGACTCTGGAGGTGGAGCTACCATGCAGGCAGGGAAATCGTCCCAATCTTATGGAGCGTTGCATTCTGGAATAGTAGGATGTGTGGGGACGCGGGACGCCATATCTCCCACGGATTTCACTTCCCGGGGAACATGGGATGCTGTGTTCCCCGGTTGCCAGACAATGCAGGATGCTGCTGTGTCTGGTACTAGACAGGGGTGGGATTGTGTCCATTCTGCTGTGCAGGTTAGCAGGGAGTGGTTGTCTGGGGACGATTGGGAGGTACTCAACACCTGATAATTTCCTTCAGCATCAGGCGGACTATTTAACCCTGTTCCCAGCGTAGGTCTTTGGTGTTTATTGCAGTTCCTAGGTGTTGTTATGATGAGTGATGCTTGCAGTATGGGTTGCTTTCTTTCATGGTTGGTTTTAGGGTCTTAAGGCGAAATGTGCGTTGGGGTGAGGGGTTCTCTTGGTCAGCACGGGCTTAGTCTCTGGCTCTGGTTGCAGTCTGGCAGCATTGCAGGTAATGTCCTCCACTTATGTTCACTCTTCACTGGGTACTCCCTCTGGAACTTACTATATATATATGTATATATATATATATATATATATATATATATATATATATACAGTACAGACCAAAAGTTTGGACACACCTTCTCATTAAAATATTCTTCTGTATTTTCATGACTATGAAAATTGTAGAATCACACTGAAGGCATCAAAACTATGAATTAACACATGTGGAATTATACATTACACTTTGCAAAAAAGTGTGAAACAACTGAAAATATGTCTTAAATTCTAGGTTCTTCAAAGTAGCCACCTTTTGCTTTGATTACTGCTTTTCACGCAGAACAGGTGAACGGATGGACTCTACATGCCTGGTTCCCACCGTGAAGCATGGAGGACGTGGTGTGATGGTGTGGGGGTACTTTGCTAGTGACACCGTTGGGGATTTATTCAAAATTGAAGCGGTGAGCGGTCCAGCTCACCCCAAACCATCTCGATTGGCTTCAGATCTGGTGACTGTGGAGGCCAGGTCATCTGGTGTAGCACCCCAACACTCTCCTTCTTGGTCAAACAGCCCTTACACAGCCTGGAGGTGTGTTTGGGGTCATTGTCCTGTTGAAAAATAAATGATGGTCCAACTAAACGCAAACTGGATGGAATAGCATGCTGCTGCAAGATGCTGTGGTAGCCATGCTGGTTAAGTATGCCTTCAATTTTGAATAAATCCCCAACAGTGTCACCAGCAAATCGCCCTCACACCATCACCACCATCACACCTCCTCCATGCTTCACGGTGGGAACCAGGCATGTAGAGTCCATCTGTTCACCTTTTCTGCATGCAAAGCAGTAATCAAAGCAAAAGGTGGCTACTTTGAAGAACCTAGAATATAAGACATATTTTCAGTTGTTTCACACTTTTTTGTAAAGTGTAATGTATAATTCCACATGTGTTAATTCATAGTTTTGATACCTTCAGTGTGATTCTACAATTTTCATAGTCATAAAAATACAGAAAAATCATTGAATGAGAATGTGTGTCCAAACTTTTGGTCTGTACTGTATATACAGAGAGAGAGAGAGACCTTTCTCATGATGGGAGCTTTTACTTCTGTAGCAGCCAGTGACAGGGGACATGTTAGCTCCAAATTTCCATTAGGAATGTCGCCTTACCTTCTAACTTTAAATTAATATTTACTATATATTGCAGTCCTGATACTTGTTAATTTAGGAGCTATATTATGACTATTTTTATTATATAAAGCTATTGTTGCCATATTGAGGCCCCCTACTGGACACTTTTTGTTGTTTTATCTTTTTGTCTTGTATGCATTTTTTTAATAACTTCTAATAAAGTCTTGTGCTTTTAACTTATGGTTCTCTTCATTGGACCACGGGTTCTGTAGGTCCGCTAGTGGTAGTATATATATACAATCTTATCTGGTTGGGTCCCATTTCATTTATAAGTAATGCCTTGTTTTTCCAGCATAACTATTAGGCTATGTTTCCATGGGGTGTATTGGCAGCGCTTTGGACGCAGCGGAAACCCCACTCCGCCCAAAGTGCCGCCCCCTGTTGTACATGCGGTGATTCCGCATGTGTTCAATGATGGCCTCAATGATGGCCTCTTTAGCCAACCCTACAGTATGATGGTCATCACAGTTCCCAATACCGTATGGTTACTCCAGCCTCCCACACATTATGATCTCCAACAGCCGCTACACAGTATGATGGCCCCCATAGAGCCCCACATAGCATGATAGCCATCACACTCCACTATACACTGATTGATAACACCACAGCCCCCATATAGTATGATAGTCACCAACCATAACTTCCATACATGATGGTCACAACAGTCCCCCATAAAGTATGGTTGTCACAGTTCCTCACACATTATAATGGCACCCCAGCTTAAAATACAGTGTGGCCACCTCAGCCCCTAGAGAGTAGGATGTCCCCAAAGCCCCCGCCTACTATGATGTCACCACAGCTCCCCCTATAGTATTATTGCCTCACAGTCCATTACACAGTATGACCACCAATACCACAGTCCCTGTGATGGTTACCCCAGACCCCAACACAGCATGATCACCACAGCCCCACACAGCATAATGGCTATGATGTCATCACAGCTTTCCACGCAGTATGATGGCCCACAGCCCCTATAAAGTACAGTACAGCTTGTGCTGTCATTTATTTAAAAAGTAAGGAATCTCTATATGCAGATGTGAATTTTGCCTATGATGTACCAAGCTTCATCTGCCCATTATCCATTCATGTTTATGATGTTTTTTGTTACGTATAAAGTCATCTGATTACAGTCAGAACATGAATTGTTTTTAATGTTGCAATAAACAAAGGAGATTGTTTCTATTTTTGCCAAATTAAAAGGGATATCAGTTCATATGCAAGCAATTTGCCTACGGGCTGTGTTACATAAGAACAGAAATTCATTCTCATGAAAAGTAGAACGATACGTGGCTGAGGTTTTGATGCAGTGAAAATGCCCTAGTTTTAGTCAAGACATTAAATATGGATGGTTAATTACTTTCTAGATAAAGCAGAGAACATGCTTCCAAAGTTTCCACCAAAGTTATAAGTAATGACAGCAAAAAAATGACATTGTCCAATAAATCCACTGGAACATTCACAATTTCTTGACATTTACCATCAGCAATGTCATAACTAAGAGAAACAACAAGAATCTAATGGCACCAATCTGGGAGATTTTGGGATTGCATCATGGACATATCAGATTTAAAAAGGTTTCCCATTAAGAACATCTCACCAAAATCAGATTCTAAATGATGACTAAAATGTATGTGCAAAGATTGTTTTGGTGAAGGAAAATCAGCTCACCCCTGCGAAAACACTGTGATCATCGGCACAGACAGAAGTCACTCTTGCAGCCTTGCGGGATAAAAAAAAAACGCAAAACGCAATAGGATCTTATGGCAGTAAATTAGTGAGGATGTAATAGACTTAATCTCACCTGAAAAGGTTATATGTGACATAACCACTAATAAAGCGATGGTATCAACTACTACATTATCCATGAGTGTTTTCAGAGAGATTCCAGGGTAGGGTGGATTTTGATAAGCGCTGCTGATTTACGATGCAGTCCAACAGGTAAGATGACAGACTAATTGTGATCAAATTTTATTTATTAAACTGTATGTTTTAATTAATGTTGAAACTAGCGTATGTCACATGATAATATATCCCATTTTGAATTGATATGTATTTAACCGCATACTTGTCAGTTGTTATTCCTACATGTGGTTGTCCTGAGGAAGGAGTCAGATGGACTCTGAAACGCGTTTACAAGAAACCACTTTATCCTGAGACCATATCTGTTGGATTGCATTGTAAATCAGCAGTGAATATCAAATCCGCCCTACCCTGGTATCACTCTTGCAGCCTTGGCACCATGTGAAACCAATAGGAAAATCCTCCTTGTTGATGTCCAGTTAAAAAATGACTTTATTCCAAAACGATTAACAGGGAAACTGAATTTGATATCTCCAAGTGCATCCAACAATATAATGCATTCCTATGGATTTCATACTGTAAACCAGTTCTTAGTCATGACAATTTGAAACGCGTAGGATCGCATTATATTGTTGGATCCTCTTGGAGACGACCATTTCTCTTTTAATCGTTTTAGAATAAAGACATTTTTTACCTGGACATACAGCTGGAGGATTCTACTATTGGTTTCACAAAAATTGTTTTGGCTACTGCTGGGCATATACTTATCAGCATCCATCCACCATTTGTAAAAAAAAAATGAATGCTACATGGTATACATCTATTGCAGTGCCTCTCTGTATAGGTAATGTGCACTTAAACTTAGGTCACAATTCAAGGACTCACATTTCATATGCTAATCTTAATGAGGGACATAAAGGAAAAAGATTCGCCAAAGAATCGTACGCCACTTTCTGAATCCAGTGGATCTTCTCTGCGGCATGCGCCTCTCCAGAAATGTCATGGTTGGGACCAATGGATGTATTTTTGGTTCATTCATTCATTTATTGATTCATAGTTGTAGCAAATATAACTTTCTAATTTCTAATTTTTCCGTAAGCTTCACTGCATGAGATCTTGCTTGTTTCTGTCTGGAATTACGTGTTCGCACGTTGCATGAATACTGTGTTTGATTTTCTGCAGGTGTCCGCACCAAACTATAACAATCTTACCTGTGTAAGCTTTTCAGGGGATATAGCTCTGGGATCGCCGTCCGGGTAGACGGAGTGGCACGGAAACAGTTCATTCACAGACAGCAGTTCTGGTAAAAACTGGCCGCAACCAGTTTTATTAAAGTCCACAGCAAACAGAACATAATCAAAACCAAATCATAAACATAAACCCTGGGCTTGTCCAGCCACTTACTACACTTAGATAGATTTCCCTCTCTATCCGGGTCCTAACAGCCTGTCCCCAAAACAACACATATGTTCAGTAGTTACCAGCATGGAGTTACACAGAGACTCCTCTTAGTGTCTGAAGGCACATCCCACGTCCAGACTTGAGAGAGCTCCCCTCCTATTCAGCAGCGATCCGCATGGATTCTCACAGAGACTACTCCTGTGTCCGGGGTACATCGAGCACCCAGACTGAGACAGTTCATACTCCTGGAGACTCCTTCTTGTGCCTGGACTCCTTGTCCAGACTAAGCGAGCTCCCTGTCTGTGTTCGCAGACACCTACTTCTGGTCTCCTAATTAACAGCTGAGTGGTTTCAGGCCTGAGCTGCAAGTGTGTACTGAATGTAAGGTGTAGTGACCTTTCTCTACCACTAGGTTTACAAAGCCATACATTTCCCTTATACCAGTCAGAAAAGTATCTAGGTGAAATGTACACCCCATTCAACACACATACTCTCACTGTCTCACATATCCCCCCCCCTCTTCTCCAGACCGGAGGGCTGGTCATCCAGACCGGAGGGCTGGTCAACAATCCAAAAGAGACAGTGAACTCTGGACCAGTCATGGCCCTCATCAGCTTCATCTTCACTACTGTCATCTGTATCTTCACCTGAGCCATAGCCAACATCAGCTTTCTCTTCATCTGAAGCATCCGCACTACCCTGTACCCTCCCAGGCCTATGCTCTCTGCGGGCCTCGGGTATCCTGCACGGTTTCATCTTGACCTTAGGGCCGGGCTCAGTTTCGATATAGTGCCTGGCCAGAGAAGTACGACCCGGCACATCAGAACACCTCTGCTGACTCTTCCTCAGAAACTCAGGTACCTCCTGTCCCTGGTGCACTGACCATGTGTCACCAACTATCACAGAAGGTATAGGGGGTTTTTCACTTTTCTCTAGTTCCCCTTGAACCCTCTTTAGCACATCTATTTTCTTGAATATCGGTTGACTCATAAAGTCTATTTCACAGACCTTAAGCTCCTCTGCCATGGTCTCTGACCATTTTAAGCTACACTGTTCAAATGATTGGGACTGTAGAAGGAGCTGATCGTTTTTCTTTTGCAGTACACATAATTCATCCGCTAAGTCTCCAGCTGAATTGTAATGTTCTACCGTAACAACAGCATTCTTATATAGAGCCTTAGACTTATTGAGCAGCATTTGCTCTTGCAACGAAGAGATTCCCTGTATCCTTCCTTTTACTTCATTGACCTTCTCACGAAGATGCTCATGGCTTTCATCACACTCCTTCATCACAGTTTGGAGTTTTTTCTGAGAAGTCATCAATTCATCTGGTACCTGTTGGACGTCTTTTATGTCTTCGGCCCCTTCTTCAGGCTCTTCTGGTAGAACATGCTCAGAAGCCCTACCTTCAGTCTTACATTCTACCTCTTCAGTCACATCATTATGGTCTCCAATATTTCCATTTATTCTGGCTTTCAAGTTCTCCTTGATAGCTGCATCTGTATACTCAGAACCCGCCGGATTCTTCTCTTCCACCACGTTCTGCATCCCATCTGAGCTCCCGTGTGTCTGCAGCGGCAACGGAGTGACACATCGCTTTTCCCATTTGTTGGGACGTGGCTCCGATGTAGACTCCATGAAAGTGCGCTTGAGCTCACCAACGCCAGCCTGATGTCTCAAAATCTCATCTTGTGACTTATCCAGATCCTTGGTGTCACTCGGGAACACCGCTGGGGCTCCGGGCGCCGAACTTCCAGCCTGAGCTTCACGAGTTGCAGCTACTGATCCGAACCGCAACCCGTCCACGCCGCTGTCTTCGGCAGAAACAGATTCCTGGACAGAGTCAGTCCCCATATCTTCAGTCTTGTTCCTCACAGCTTCACTTGAGACCTCAGCTTCTGATGAGGCATCTGGCTTGGTGACTACCACTTCTATGGCTTTTTCCACCTCTGCAGCATCTCCCTCAGAGTCCTTGGCACGATACAGATCCACACCATACCTTGGTAACTTCACATTTCCAACAGCATCTACTTGGGCTGTGTTCAGTTTCAGAGTCCTGCCTTTAAAGCTCAGCTCTCCTCCTTTCACCTTAGTCTTCGCCAGGAACCGGCCAACTGTAAAACATCTTCAGATGCCATCTTCTGTCCGACTGCAAGGTCAGCATCAGCCTTCCTCTCAGGACTCTCAACCTCCTCTGCTACCATGCCTTCCTCATTTGCACTGGTTGCTTGATTGTCATCAGATGATTCACTATCACTACCACTATCCCTGTCTGACCCCTTTTTCTCAGCCACATCTGGCTCACTTTCAGCGTTATACACTTCATTTTCATTCACATCCTGCTCACTGTCAGGGTTATACAATTCATTCTCATTCACATCCTGCTCACTTTCAGGGTTATACACTTCATTTTCATTCACATCCTGCTCACTGTCAGGGTTATACAATTCATTCTCATTCACATCTTGATCTGGAACCTTAGTTAACATGTCATCCACAACATTAACTTCACCATCTGGTCCCTGGTTTCCCTCAGGTGGTCCCTCAAGTATGTGACTATGTGACAACCCCAGCACTATACTTCCATATAGCTCAGGTACTAGGAGCTGGCTCACAACCTCTCCCTGGACTTCAGTGTCCCTATACAACAGGTGAGTGTTTATGGCAACATGAGGAAACCTCTCCTCAGAGCCAGGCTCTTGGGAAACCTCATTTAGAACATTTATATTTTCCTGGGCCGTTTTAAAAGAGGGGTCTCGCCACTGCTCACTCTCAAAATTGTCACAGGACACAGGTAAGTCAGGGACACTCAGTTCCCGAGAACCACCATCCTCGTCTCCCAACATCACCTGCAAAGGAATTTCATCACTATCACAGTCATCATTATTATCAATATCATTATCATGATTATGATCAGTATCATCATCACTATCATGATCATCATCATTATCATTATCAGCATCAGCATCATTATCATGGTCATCATCATTATCATGATCATCATTATCACATAAGTTTAACGGCCCACTAGCATTGTGTTCTGCCCCTCGGGACTGCGCACCCTCAATAGGAGCTTCATCACACTGTCCATCAGAAACATTTTTCCCCCAGAGATCCTTAGACCGGAGAAAGTCATTACCCAATATGACGGGGGGCACCAGGTTCTTCACTACCCCCACTTCACATGAAACCTCCCCGCGTTTGGGGATCAAGTCCACGACAGTCTCTGGGTAGACTTTGGTGTCTCCATGGACGCACACCACACTCAGGTGTTTATCAGGGATAAAGTCCCTATCAATCAGGCTGTCCCATATGGAAGTCACTGGACTCTCTGAGTCCAAGAGGGCCTGTGCTGGGCAGTCATTTACAACCACCGGGGACCCCTGTGGTCCAGTCTCTTCGGCTGAGGTGGACACACACACAGGCTCTGCGCAGGGAGAGAGGGATCCGCCAACATCACAACACATAGGCTCCCCCTCTATTGGACAGTTGGCTGCAATTTCACGACATCTCCAACACTGTCCATCACACTCTCCCACCCACACGACCCCAACAGCTGGAACGCTCTTACCGGGAGAGTTCGGCGTCCAGGAACTCTGAAGTGACGACCTCTCAGACGGCTGGTCACGGAGGCAGTCTTTGGTGGCGAAGGCCCTCTCCATCAGGCTGACCAGACGATTGGCGTCCTGGTGGTCTCCTTGTCCGACCTCTGGCTGTACCTCAGGAGGACGTGCTTGGGTGTAGCGGTCCACTATCACCTTTTCAACTCCATAATCAGGTTTGCTGACTGCAGACTCCCAACTGCATCTCCAGTCATGAACTCCCCTGGCACGGGCTGTCACCGTAACACCCAGCCGGGTAAGAATCTCCGCTTTCAGCTTGGCATAGTCTTGGCTGTCTTGCTCGCTCAGGTCAGCATAGGCCTTTTGGGGTTCTCCAATCAGATAGGGTGCGACCATCATGGCCCATTCAGATAGGGGCAGATTCTCCTTCTCTGTCAGTCCCTCAAACCTAGTGAGATATACCTCCACATCGTCACGAGGTGTCATCTTTTTCAGGGACCGTCTTACCGCCTTCTTTACAGCGGACAATGCAGGTGACTTTGCAACATTACTTTGGGACGATGCGCTGCAAGTCTTTTGTAGTGCTGCAACCTGCTCAAAAAACAACCGGTTATTCTCCTGCTGCTGCTGCAGGAATTGCTGCTGGGCCTGCTGCATGCGCTGCTGGTGATGCAGGCGCTGCCGCTCCATGCTCTGCTGCATGCTCCGCTGGGCCTGGACCAGGTACTCAACGAGCTCCTCCATACTGCCGGACTTATCTGTCTCAACCACGGCAGTCTTATGTTGCACATTAACTTGCGCCATTTGTTCAAACAGCGCCTCCATGCTGTCATCCATGCTGTCAGACTTCTCTGTCTCAACAACGGCAGTCTTCACTCAAGACATACACACTCCACAGTCTTTTCCACAGAAAATTCAGCTTTGCTGTGCAGACACTCTTTTTTTTTTTTTCTCTGCAAACTCTATTAGGGCCACTGTCTCTTTAAGACTGCTCCAACAGACGTTTCTCCTTTATTGACACACTTTTTTTTTTTTTTTCTTTCTCTGCTGCTGCTTCAACAGACTTCACCTTTTATTGCTGTCTCTCGCCACTGTGCTGCACGCACATTCCAGCACCAATTGTAAGCTTTTCAGGGGATATAGCTCTGGGATCGCCGTCCGGGTAGACGGAGTGGCACGGAAACAGTTCATTCACAGACAGCAGTTCTGGTAAAAACTGGCCGCAACCAGTTTTATTAAAGTCCACAGCAAACAGAACATAATCAAAACCAAATCATAAACATAAACCCTGGGCTTGTCCAGCCACTTACTACACTTAGATAGATTTCCCTCTCTATCCGGGTCCAGACTCTAACAGCCTGTCCCCAAAACAACACATATGTTCAGTAGTTACCAGCATGGAGTTACACAGAGACTCCTCTTAGTGTCTGAAGGCACATCCCACGTCCAGACTTGAGAGAGCTCCCCTCCTATTCAGCAGCGATCCGCATGGATTCTCACAGAGACTACTCCTGTGTCCGGGGTACATCGAGCACCCAGACTGAGACAGCTCATACTCCTGGAGACTCCTTCTTGTGCCTGGACTCCTTGTCCAGACTAAGCGAGCTCCCTGTCTGTGTTCGCAGACACCTACTTCTGGTCTCCTAATTAACAGCTGAGTGGTTTCAGGCCTGAGCTGCAAGTGTGTACTGAATGTAAGGTGTAGTGACCTTTCTCTACCACTAGGTTTACAAAGCCATACATTTCCCTTATACCAGTCAGCAAAGTATCTAGGTGAAATGTACACCCCATTCAACACACATACTCTCACTGTCTCACACCTGGTTATTGAATTTTTGTTCCATTTTTATGTATTTTCCCCTTATTTTATGCTTTTCTGGTGCACACTTGAAGCTACATTTTGTTTTTGTGCTTCGTTTTCAGACTCTCAAGAAACCTATAGAGATTAAAAAAGGCATCAAAACCACACAGCTCAACAGTGCTAAATAGTCTAAGTTGGTAAAGTGAAGTGAGAAAAATATAGGCATCAATTAAATTTATGGGATCAAATAACTAAAAATTAGTATGTGCATATGTATTCACCCCTTTTGAGATGAAACCCTTAAAAATTTCTTGGGCAAGCAATTCCCTTCATAAGTCACACGCTTAGTGACAGGACGTCCACCTTTGTGCAATCTAAGTGTCCCATGGTCTGTCAGTATATACAGCTGACATGTGCCCCCAACAGCCGCAGGTGGAATCGCGATCCACTCGCTGCTGTTAACAAGTTAAATGCCGCTGTCAATTTATGACCGAGGCACTTAACTCGCGCTTACCGGAAGCGCGTCACTAATCCCGCCATCGGTGACCCCGTCATGTGATTGCGGGTCACCGATGGGTTGGCATGACAACCAGAGGTCTCCAGCAGACCTCTATGGTTGTCATTGTTGGATTGTTATGAGCTCCACCCAGTGGTCGGTGCTCATAACAGGTGAGCATTTCTGCTACACACAGGCGATCTGATCTGATCTGATCTGCAACTTCTAGTCTCCCATGGAGACTATTGAAGCATGCAAAAAGTAAAAAAGTTTTTAAAAATATTTAAAAAATAAAAAATATATAAATGTTTAAATCACACCCTTTTCGCCCCAGTCAAAATAAAACAATTAAAAAATTAAACATACATGTTCAGAATCGCCCAACCTATCAATATAAAAAAAAAATCCAATCGCTAAATGGCGTAACAAGAAAAAAAATTAAAAATTTAGAATTATGTTTTTTTGGTCACTGCTACTTTGCAATAAAATGCAATAACGGACGATCAAAAGATTGCATCTACATCAAAATGGCATCAATAAAAACGGCAGCTCGAAGCGCAAAAAATAAGCCCTCATCCAGCCCCAGATCACGAAAAATGGAGACGCTACAGGTCTCGGAAAGTTGCCCCATTGTTTTTTACCAAACTTTGGATTTTTTTTTCAGTCCTTAAATAAACAAGAACCTAGACATGTTTGGTGTCTATGAACTCGTAATCACCTGGAGAATCATAATGGCAGGTCAGTTTTACCATTTAGTGAACATGGTAAAAAAAAAACAACCGTGAAATTGCACTTTTTTGCAATTTCACCGCACTTGGAATTTTTTCCCGTTTTTCAGTACACGATATGTTAAAAAACCAATGGTGTCGTTCAAAAGTACAACTTGTCCCGCAAAAACAAGCCCTCACATGGCCATGTTGACCAAAGAATAAAAAGTTATGGCTCTGGGAAAAAGGGAAGCAAAAAACTAAAAAGCAAAAAATGAAAATACCTCTGTTCGTGAAGGGGTTAATGGGAAACGTGTTAATGTTTTGGAGTGAGTTAGTCAAAGCCCAGATCTTAACCCAATTGAAAATCTGTGGTCAGACTTGAAGATTGCTGTTCACCAGAGGAAACTTGAAGGAGCTGCAGCAGTTTAGCCTTGAGGAATGGGCAAAAATCCCAGTGACAAGATGTGGAAAGCTCACAGATACTTATCCGAAGTGACTTGCAACTGTAATTGCCGCAAAAAGAGGGTCTACAACAAAGCGACTTGCAGCTGTAATTGCCGCAAAAAGAGGGTCTACAAAGTACTGACTTTGGGGGATTGAATAGTTATGCACACTGAAGTATTCAGCTATTTTGTCCTATTTGCTTTTTGCTTCACAATAAAAAGAAAACCAAATGTTTACAGTTGTCAGCATGTTCTTTCCATGAACCGATTCAAACCCTAAGAAAACAGAGAAATTCCAGGTTGTGAGATAGCAAAACATGAAAAATGCCAAGGAATACTTTTGCTAGCCACTGTAGCAGTGATGAAGTAGCAGTGATGATGTAGCAGGGATGAAGCTATGTATAGCTGCTTCAAGTCTCCTAAGGGGACTATTAAATACAGTAAAAAAAAGTTTTTAAATATATGAAAAAACACAAAAGTTGAAATCACCCCCTTTTTGCCCCATTTATAAATAAAAAAATACACATATTTAGCATTGCTGCATTCAGAAATGCCCATTCTATTAAAATATAAAATTAAGTAGTCTGATGGCTGAACACTGTAACGAGATAAAAAAATCTGAACATCAGAATTACTTTTTTTGGCCGCTGCAACATTGCAATAAGATGCAATAACCGGCGATCAAAACATTGTAACTACCCCAAAATGGTATCATTAAAAACGTGAGCTCAGATAGCAAAAAATAAGTCCTCTTCGAGCCCCATATCTCGAAAAATGAAAATGTTACAGGTCTCTGAAAATAACGACAAAAGCAAAAAAAGTTTTCACTTCAATTTCCAAATTTTTCTTCACCACTTAATTAAAAAAATAAAACTATACATGATTGGTACTTATACTGACCTGGAGAATCATACTGTCACGACAGTCTTACCAACTTGGCAGTTGCGCAAATATATTGTGACTTTGGCATATTGGCATAATTTGGCATAACAGTGTAACTCTGGCTATCCCAGTCAGCTATGCCCATTTGGGCATGACGTGGATGAGGCGAAGTCACACCAGACCACCAAATTCATCATAAGTTACGCCAGTAAAGTGGCGTAACTTACTTCAGAAATGTACGTCAGCCTCCTGAAACTGCAGTGAAAGCAAGCAGACCATTGCAACCGCCAGGAATAGTGGTGTCATACAATAATTCAAGGATTTATTGTAAGTTCAGTCAGAGGTGCATGAGTCTATGGAAGGACTGGCTATTCTTGTTCTCTTCTTGCAATCAGATAAGAGTCTGACTCCTAGACTCTTCCATATGGTTGTTATGCAGGAAGTGCAGTTTACATTGTTTCTAAAGTATGAATGTCTTGGATTTTGTATGCCTCAAAACAGATGTTCTGTTGTGCTAACAAGGTTTTACAGGAACCCTTACTAGAAGCGTTTTTATGAAGTACTTCTCGGGAAGAGAGTGAAATACACTTATTATGTTTTCCTCCACTAGGCTCCCACTCACACATCTAATATTCTGACGTTATTTAGAAAACGTAAGGCGGCAGCGCACTTACTGTGTATAATTACTGGTAGTTATATCAACAATTGGCCACACTTTTACTGGAAATTGTGCGAGAGACATGGAAGTTGTACAGACATATTCCACAGTATGGTGATAACATATGATATGACCACATTACATGATTATCTATCATTCTTTTTTATCCATACTGATCAATACTCAATTTACACATTTATTATGGATTTTAATTACATTAAACCACCAAAGTACATTACTTATGTGCATACAGGGGCCAGAATGTGAGCAAGGGGAAGCAAGTAAGGTAAAAAGTTTCTCCTTGATGTCCTAAAGGCCACCATCTTATACCGTATCTGTGTATAGCTATTAACTTCAAATTTTTTCAAGGATGTTATTCTAACTGATCAACACAATGTGATGTCCTTTTTAGCATGTTAAACCATAGGAAGAGAAACTATGCCTTGTCCATGCTCAACTATCGAGATGAAGTTCTCATATGACCTTGTATATGTTGAAACTCCGTGTCCATGGCTCCGTACATGGATCCAAGTTTAACAAACCTCAGCTTGCCCTTTTAGTGGACATTAATATGTCGTGGATAAACATTTCTCAGCCCTTTTGTGTGAAGGCAGTGCACCGTGGCTAAATCTTAGTGCCGTGAACAGGCTGTTAAAACCTGTAGTCAGTGAGAGGACTGAAAGCTCTAAAAGTGAAGGTGATGGTGGGAATAATGGACTCTAATGTTCCACTGATGATTTGGATGAGTCTTGAGAGACTTATCTGGACTCATGGCTAATTTGCTTAGGCCTGAATATTGGTGGCATGTTCCAAGTCAATGACTGCTGTTATGATTTGGTAGCTGAGGAAAGCAGGCAAAAATGGCAATACATCAGAGAGGTTGGAATCTACTGGATTGCAGTACCCTGACTAACCACCACAACTAAAGGCAGCCGTGGAGCGTTCCTACGTTGGTCCTAGACGCCTCGTCACCGCCTGAGAGGTTAACTACACCTAAAGATAGAAAGAGGAAAGCTATCTGCCCCGGAGCAGATCCCCAAAGAACATAGGAAGCCCCAAACATGTAATGGCGGTTAGACAAGAGGAAATACAGACACAGACAGAAAATAGTATGAGCAAACGTTGGGGCCCAAACTTCCTAGACAGAAAAGGATAGGAAGGACACTTACTGCAATACAAAAAACCCTAAAAAATACCAACTCTACTAATTGCAAAAACACCTGAGATCACACGACCTCTACCACCTAAATTAGTTCTCTGGTGTAACAAAACTAAGCCGCAGCCACTGAAAAAACTGGAAAAGGCAAATGAACAAATAACAGTGGCTCCAGAAGAACTGAGAGGAGCCCAAGCCCCCCGGGGGGGGGGGGAAACCTGGCTAACCTCACAGAAATGCAGAGAAATATGCAAATGGTAAGCACAAAAACAAAAAATAGAAAATATCTTATCTGAGAGCAAGAGAAGAGGCAAGACTCAGCAAGCTTCCAAGTGAACCAGGAACCACAGTTGAGACAAGAACAATTGATCACCGGCAACCATGATGGGAGGGAACCTCCCTTATATAAGACCAGTCTGTAACTCCTGATTGCCAATCCTCATTGAATGGTTCAGTACTGTTTGTAACCACCAGAGGGAGCTTCTGCTCAGAATTCATTTCTAACACATTCACAACAGACTGCCATAGTTGGCTTTAGAGAAGAATCTAAAGCAATGTAGATTCCAGCATGGCTTTTGGCTAGACCATGTAGAATAGTCTATGTTAAAGTAAACCCATCGGTTTAAAATACCTGCAAGGCATGAAGTCCTAATGACAGTGTTCCATTATATTGGTTGAATTTGTGTTATAATAAAAACAAGTTGCTGTATTTCATACCCTATGCACTTCACCACTTCACAGGCCAAAACATGCTGTTGAAAAGTGACATCATGGAAGTTAGCGAAGTTAGCGAAAGCTAGCGAACATATAATTTTCTGGTTAGCCAATAAAGGTATCACCTTAAGAATGCTCTTGTCATAATTGGACGGAAAAGTATTCACATCGATTTTTCTGGCTAACACGGTTGTCACGCGGTCTTATGATATGTGTACGATGTCAGTAAACTATTCTTAAAAGAACAACACTCTATACAACATATAGATTAGCAACATCAGCATGTAAATATAGAATAGATTTACCTGACACAATATCCGTTGAACTCAGGGTTAATCTTGAGGACTTGATACACTGTCACAGGAAAGAGGAGGACCGGGGGTCTAACCTGACCCTAAACCCTAAGAGCTGGGTCATTCCACTGAGTATCTGTGGCCCATCTACGGAACTCAGAAGCAAATTCCTCCGCCGGACGATCTCCCTGCTGTATCTTACGTAATTTTGTCTCAGCAAGAGAGACCCGATCTGGGTCATCATATACCAAACCCAGGGCAGTAAAAAATCGATCTACTGACTGTAGAGCCGGGGATCCCGGAGGAAGGGAGAAGGCCCAGGATTGAGGGTCCCCTTGTAGGAGCGAGATAACAATTCCCACTCTCTGCTCTTCACTCCCTGATGATCGAGGCCGAAGCCGAAAATACAATTTACATGCTTCCCTGAAGGTAAAAAATTTGTCTCGCCCACCAGTGAACCTGTCCGGGAGAGCTACTTTAGGTTCAAATCTGGTTTGCTCCGAGGGAGACAAAACTTTGGACTTAATGTCCGTCAGCTCCATGGATAATCCCTGCAACTGCAGAGCCAGCTGGGCTACTGGATCCATGGCAACTGGGAATAATTTTATGGGCCAGTGAAAATGTCACGCGGTCTTATGATATGTGTACGATGTCAGTAAACTATTCTTAAAAGAACAACACTCTATACAACATATAGATTAGCAACATCAGCATGTAAATATAGAATAGATTTACCTGACACGATATCCGTTGAACTCAGGGTTAATCTTGAGGACTTGATACACTGTCACAGGAAAGAGGAGGACCGGGGGTCTAACCTGACCCTAAACTGGGGTCCTAACTAAACCCTCACCTTGGAGGTACTGATAATGGTTCAGAGGTCCAAGTCTCCAGCCTAACCCTGTCTCCTATCAGTCCCTGAACCCTGTAATCAGTCCTAAGAAGGATTCTGATTACCACCAAAGGGATATGGGCTGATCTCTGCTAAATACACAGATTAGACATATAAGACAGACTGGAGAAAACACAGACTTGCATACACACTCAAACACAGAAGGAACATAAATGATCTGGGATATTAAACTCTAAGCAAGGTGAGCTTAAAACAACTAAGGAGCTCTTTAACTTAAGTCTATACAGATACAATCCTATCTGTGGTCTGCATGAAGAATTTCACTGGCAACTCCCAACACAGACAACCAGAGATTTAAAGGAAACCAATCAACAAATAATTAATTGCAGCCGGGAGAAAACTGCACCCAGTCCAGAACTGAGCACAGACAGAATTAACTCCCTAACTGCCAAACACAAAGAAACAGCAACTCAGCTGTGAGAAGTCAGAATGTGCAACCGCGACGATCTTCGTGGCGATGCACACATGACAACGGTACCACAATATAATTTATTATTATTGTACATCATGGAAGTTAACCCCTCTCTGACATTAGACGTACTATCCCGTCCATAAAACCCGTGCCATTCTGACCATGGACGGGATAGTACGTCATAGGCGATTAGCTGCGCTCCCGGAGGGAGCGCAGCTAATCGCCGCCGGGTGTCAGCTGATTATCACAGCTGACACCCGTGACTGTGTGTCAGGAGCGGTCACGGACCGCTCCCGGCACATTAACCCCTTGCACACCGCGATCAAACATGATCGCGGTGTACTGGGGGCACAGGGGAGGATCGCGCAGGCAGGGGGCTCCCTGCGCGCCCCCCTGAGACCCTCAGACCAGCGCGATGTGATCGCGCTGCTCTGAGGGCTTCCTCCCTCCCAGGACCCGGATCCAAGATGGCGCTGGGGTCCTGGAGGGAGGCGGCTACCTCAGTGCCTGCCGAGAGCAGGCACTGAGAAGCCTGCTGCACTGCCTGAGCGATCGCTGGTGTGACAGAGTGCTGTGCACACTGTCACACCAGCGATCTGATGAAATACAGTGATGTCCCACCCTGGGACAAAGTAAAAAAGTAAAAAAAAAGTAAAAATAAACATGTGTAAAAAAAAATCCAAAAAAAAAAAAAAAAAAAAAAAATTCCCCAATAAATTCATTACTTATTGTAAATAAAAAAAATAAACAATAAAAGTACACATATATGGTATCGCCGCGTCCGTAACGACCCCCCTATAAAACTGTCCCACTAGTTAACCCCTTTTGTGAACCCCTTAAAAAATAAAAAATAAAAACGAAGCAAAAAATCAGTGCTTTATCATCATACCGCTGAACAAAAAGTGGAATAACACGCGATCAAAAAGACGGATATAAATAAACATGGTACCGCTGAAAACGTCATCTTGTCCCGCAAAAAACGAGCCGTCACACAGCATCATCAGCGAAAAAATAAAAAAGTTATAGCTCGCAGAATAAAGCGATGCAAAAATAATTATTTTTTATATAAAATTGTTTTTATTCTATAAAAGCGCCAAAACATAAAAAAATTATATAAATGAGGTATCGCCATAATCGTACTGACCCGAAGAATAAAACTGCTTTATCGATTTTACCACACGCGGAACAATAAAAACGCCTCACCCAAAAGAAATTCATGAATTGCTGATTTTTGTTCATTCTAACCTCCCAAAAATCGAAATAAAAAGCGATCAAAAAATGTCACGTGCTCAAAAATGGTACCAATAAAAGCGTCACCTCGTCCCGCAAAAATTAAGACCTCACATGACATTGTGGGCCAAAATATGCAAAAATTATAGCTCTCAAAATGTGGCGATGCAAAAAACTACTTTTTGCAATAAAAAGCGTCTTTTAGCGTGACAGCTGCCAATCACAAAAACCGCTATAAATAGTAAATCAAACCCCCTTTATCACCCCTTAGTTAGGGAAAAATAATAAAATAAAAAAAATGTATTTATTTCCATTTTCCCATTAGGGTTAGGGTTAGGGTTTCGGCTAAAGTTAGGGTTAGGGTTGGCGCTAAAGTTAGGATTAGGGTTAGAGTTAGGATTAGGGTTAGGGTTGGGATTAGGGTTGGGACTAGGGTTAGGGGTGTGTTGGGGTTAGGGTTGGAGTTAGAATTGGGGGGTTTCCGCTGTTTAGGCACATCAGGGGCTCTCCAAATGTGACATGGCGTCTGATCTCCATTCCAGCCAATTCTGCGTTGAAAAAGTCAAACGGTGTTCCTTCACTTCTGAGCTCTGCCATGCGTCCAAACAGTAGTTTATCCCCACATATGGGGTATCAGCGTACTCTGGACCCAAGAGTTATTGTGAAATTTGTCCTATTTCTTCTGTTACCCTTGGGAAAATAAAAAACTGGGGGCGAAAATATTATTTTTGTAAAAAAAATAAGATTTTTTTGTTTTTACGGCTGTACATTATAAACTTCTGTGAAGCACTTGGGGCTTCATAGCGCTCACCACACATCTAAATAAGTTCCTTGTGGGGTCTATTTTCCAAAATGGGGTCACTTGTTGGGGATTTCCACTGTTTAGGCGCATCAGGGGCTCTCCAAATGCGACATGACGCCCCCAGACCATTCCATCAAAGTCTGCAATCCAAAACGTCACTACTTCCCTTTCCGAGCCCTGACATGCGCCCATACAGTAGTTTTCTCCCACATATTGGGTATCAGCGTACTCAGGACAAATTGGACAACAACTTTTGGGGTCCAATTTCTCCTGTTGCCCTTGTGAAAATAAAATATTGGGGGCGAAAAAATCATTTTTGTAAAAAAAAAAAGGATTTTTTATTTTTACGGCTGTGCGTTATAAACTTCTGTGAAGCACTTCGGGGTTCAAAGTGCTCACCACACATCTAGGTAAGTTCCTTGTGAGGTCTATTTTCCAAAATGGGGTCACTTGTGGGGGGTTTCCACTGTTTAGGCGCATCAGGGGCTCTCCAAATGCGACATGACGCCCCCAGACCATTCCATCAAAGTCTGCAATCCAAAACGTCACTACTTCCCTTTCCGAGCCCTGACATGCGCCCATACAGTAGTTTTCTCCCACATATTGGGTATCAGCGTACTCAGGACAAATTGGACAACAACTTTTGGGGTCCAATTTCTCCTGTTACCCTTGTGAAAATAAAATATTGGGGGCGAAAAAATCATTTTTGTAAAAAAAAAAGGATTTTTTATTTTTACGGCTGTGCGTTATAAACTTCTGTGAAGCACTTCGGGGTTCAAAGTGCTCACCACACATCTAGATAAGTTCCTTGTGGGGTCTATTTTCCAAAATGGGGTCACTTGTGGGGGGTTTCCACTGTTTAGGCGTATCAGGGGCTCTCCAAATGCGACATGACGCCCCCAGACCATTCCATCAAAGTCTGCAATCCAAAACGTCACTACTTCCCTTCGAGCCCTGACGTGCACCCATACAGTAGTTTTCTCCTACATATTGGGTATCAGCGTACTCAGGACAAATTGGACAACAACTTTTGGGTTCCAATTTCTTCTGTTACCCTTGTGAAAATAAAATATTGGGGGCGAAAAAATCATTTTTGTAAAAAAAAAAAGGATTTTTTATTTTAAGGCTGTACGTTATAAACTTTAGTGAAACACCTGGGGGTTCAAAGTTCTCACCACACATCTAGATAAGTTCCTTGAGGGGTCTAGTTTCCAAAATGGTGTCATTTGTGGGGGGTTTCCACTGTTTAGGCAGATCAGGAGCTCTCCAAACACGACATGGCGTCCAGCCAATTCTGCGTTGAAAAAGTGAGATGGCGCTCCTTCCCTTCCAAACTCTGCCATGCACCCAAACAGTGGTATACCCCCACATATGGGGTATCAGTGTACTCAGGACAAATTGCACAATAACTTTTGGAGTCTTGTTACCCTTGGAAAAATAAAAATTGGGGTGAAAAGATCATTTTTGTGGAAAAAATATGATTTTTAAATTTTACGGCTCTACGTTATAAACTTGTGTGAAGCACTTGAGGGTTCAAATTGCTCACCAAAGATCTAGATAAGTTCCTTAGGGGGTCTAGTTTCCCAAATGGGGTCATTTGTGGGGGGTTTCCACTGTTTAGGCACATCAGGGGCTCTCCAAATGCAACGTGGCATCCAATCTCAATTCCAGCCAATTTTGGTTGGAAAAAGTCAAATGGTGCTCCTTCCCTTCCGAGCTCTGCCG
>JARQOD010000009.1:98571746-98684588 GCA_033576555.1 Oophaga sylvatica | reverse complement strand
GGATAAGTCTCCTAGCATGGATGTCCGAAGCAAACACCCAAGAATTGTCTTCCTGACCATAACCTCTCCATTTAACCAAATACTGGAGTCTTCGTCTAGAAAAACGAGAATCCAATATTTTCTCAACCACATACTCCAGATTGCCCTCAACCAAAACAGGGTCAGGAGGCACAGTAGCAGGAACCACTGGCTCAACAAACCTCTTCAACAAGGACTTGTGGAACACGTTATGGATCTTAAATGTCCCTGGAAGAAGCAAACGAAAAGAAACAGGATTAATAATCTCCATGATCTTATAAGGTCCAATGAACCTAGGCTTAAATTTAGGAGATGCTACTCTCATAGGAATATTCTTTGAGGACAACCAGACCAAGTCCCCCACTTTAAACCGAGGACCATCAGTCCTATGCCGGTTAGCAAACCGCTGGGCCTTCTCCTGAGAGAGGGACAACCTCTCCACTACCTGGTCCCAAATCTGTTGCATACGCTCAACAACAGAGTCAACACCTGGACAGACAGAAGCTTCCGTCTGTCCTGAAGAAAATCGAGGGTGAAAACCAGAATTACAGAAAAACGGAGACATCAAAGTGGCAGAGCTAGCCCTATTATTAAGAGCAAACTCAGCCAAAGGCAAAAAAGAGACCCAGTCATCCTGATCAGCAGACACAAAGCATCTTAGATAAGTCTCTAATGTCTGGTTTGTTCTCTCAGTTTGACCATTGGTCTGAGGATGAAATGCCGAGGAGAAAGACAATTGAACACCCAGTTTAGAACAAAAAGTCCTCCAAAATCTGGAAACAAACTGGACTCCTCTGTCAGACACAATGTTCTCAGGAATGCCGTGTAAACGAACCACGTGCTGAAGAAACAACGGCACCAATTCAGCGGAGGAAGGCAACTTAGGTAATGGCACAAGATGTATCATTTTGGAAAACCTATCACAAATTACCCAGATGGTGGTCATTCTCTGAGAAACAGGAAGATCGGAAATGAAATCCATAGAGATATGGGTCCATGGTCTCTTGGGCACAGGCAATGGCATCAACAAACCACTAGAGCGAGAGCAAGGCTTGGAGCGAGAGCAAGTCCCGCAGGACTGCACAAATTCCCTGACATCGCGAGACAAGGTAGGCCACCAAAAGGACCGACTAACCAAGTCTCTGGTACCAAAAATTCCGGGATGCCCAGCCAATGCGGAACAATGAATCTCAGACATCACACTCTTTTTCCATTGGTCCGGGACAAACAATTTTCCAACAGGGCAGCGCTCGGGCCTATCCTCCTGACACCCCTCCAGAGCAAGTCTCAAATTGGGCGAGATGGCGGAAAGAACTACACCCTCTTTCAAAATAACAAAGGATCAGATAACTCAGGAGAGTCCGCAAGGAAACTCCTCGAGAGGGCATCCGCCTTAACATTCTTAGTGCCAGGAAGAAAGGAAACCACAAAATTAAAACGTGTGAAAAACAAGGCCCACCTGGCCTGTCTAGGATTGAGTCGCTTGGCAGATTCCAGATAGACCAGATTCTTATGGTCCGTAAGGACCACCACCTGATGTTTGGCTCCCTCCAGCCAATGTCTCCACTCTTCAAAAGCCCACTTCATGGCAATAACTCCCGATTACCCACGTCATAATTACGTTCAGTAGGAGAAAATTTTCGAGAGAAAAAGGCACAAGGGTTACTTTTAGAGGTCTCTGGATCTTTTTGGGACAAAACGGCACCTGCCCCAATTTCAGAGGCATCAACCTCCACCTGAAATGGCAGAGAAACATCAGGCTGCCGTAGAACAGGAGCAGAAGTGAATCTCTGCTTAAGTTCCTGAAATGCAGAAACTGCCTCAGGAGGCCAATTCACCACATCAGAACCCTTTCTGGTCAAATCAGTTAATGGTTTAACAATAACTGAGAAATTACCAATAAATTTACGATAAAAATTGGCAAAACCCAAAAATCTCTGAAGAGCCTTTAATGAAGTAGGTTGGACCCAATCACAGATGGCCTGAACCTTGACCGGGTCCATTTCAATAACAGATGGGGACAAAATGAATCCCAGAAATGAGATCTTCTGTACGCCAAAAAGACACTTTGATCCCTTCACATACAGAGCATTATCCCTCAAAATCTGGAACACAGTCCGAACATGTTTCACATGAGAGTCCCAGTCATTAGAAAAAATCAAGATATCATCCAAATAAACAATCAGAAATTTGTCCACAAAATCCCTGAAAATGTCATTCATGAAGGACTGGAAGACGGAAGGGGCATTAGTGAGCCCAAAGGGCATCACTAGGTACTCAAAATGCCCTTCAGGGGTATTGAATGCCGTCTTCCATTCATCCCCGTGCTTAATGCGAATAAGGTTATACGCCCCCCTGAGGTCAAGCTTGGTAAACCAAGTAGCGTTTTTCACCCTGGAAAACAGGTCAGAAATCAAGGGTAACGGGTATTGATATTTCACAGTAATATTGTTCAAGAGACGATAATCAATACACGGCCTTAATGAACCATCTTTTTTGGCCACAAAGAAAAAACCGGCACCTAAGGGTGAAGAGGATGGTCTGATATGACCCTTCTCCAATGATTCCTTGATATAAGACCGCATAGTGTCATGTTCAGGTACAGACAAGTTAAAAAGGCGACATTTAGGGAATTTACTACCTGGCACTAATTCAATAGCGCAGTCATAGCTCCTATGGGGAGGTAAGGATGCAGATTTACTTTCGCTAAACACATCAGAAAAATCAAACAAAAAGTCAGGAACATCCTGAGCTTGGGGGGAGGCAGAAAAAACAGGAGTGTTGGTATTAACACATTGGCAGCCCCAACTGGTTACAGACACAGATTTCCAATCCAAAACAGGATTATGAGACTGTAACCAAGGGAAACCCAGCACGATAATGTCATGCAGATTATATAGAACCAAAAATTTGCAGCACTCCTGGTGATCAGGTTCAACCCTCATTATCACCTGAGTAGAAAACTGGGGTTTATTCTCAGCCAAAGGGGTAGAATCGATCCCCAGTAGGGGAATAGACTTCTGCAGGGGTATCAAGGGAAACCCACAACGCTTAGCAAAATCGTAATCCATCAGGTTAATAGCTGCTCCAGAATCAACGAAAGCCTGAGCAGAAAATGAGGACAGAGAGCATATCAGAGTGACAGTTAATAAAAACTTAGTCTGAACACTACCCAAGACAACTGAGCGTGCAAAACGTCTTCCCCGCTTAGGGCAGACTGAAATAGCATGAGAGGCATCACCACAGTAGAAACATAACCCATTGCGCTTTCGAAACTCATGACGCTGTGCCCCAGACACCACTCCATCACACTGCATGGGCTCAGAAGCTGGCTCACAAGGCAACACCACTCCACGCATACTTCTCCGCTCACGCAAACGTCTGTCAATTTGAATCGCTAATGACATAGAATCATTGAGACCAGAGGGGACAGGGAATCCCACCATAACATCCTTTACATTATCCGACAGACCCTTCCGGAAAAGGGCCGCCAAAGCGTCGTCATTCCATTTGGTCAGGACTGCCCACCTACGGAATCTCTGACAGTATAACTCAGCGTCATCAAGCCCCTGATTTAATGCCAACAAGGCTTTTTCAGCTTGATCAGTGACATTAGGCTCATCGTACAATAACCCCAAAGCCTGAAAAAACGCATCAACATCACTCAAAACAGGATCCCCAGGTATCAGGGAAAAAGCCCAATCCTGAGGATCGCCGCGCAGGAGAGAGATGATAATTTGAACCTGCTGCGCTGCGTTCCCTGAGGACTTAGATTTTAAGGCAAAAAACAATTTACAATTATTTTTGAAATTCTGAAACTTAGCTCGATCCCCTAAAAACAAATCTGGCATGGGGATCCTAGGTTCCACAACAGGCAACCCAGCAAGATAGATAGCAATACTCCGAACCTCAGTGGCAAGCTGATCCACACGGCCAGACAACTGCGCAAACTCCATTGGGAGAAAAGATCCTCCCCAGCACCCAGAGATACAGAGGGAAGAAAAAAAAAAAAAAATGCAACAAACAGAAAAATATCTCTGACAACTCTGACAACCTTTTTTCTATCACAATATTTTTTCCCTTCTGTGAGTACCATACAATTTTCAATTTTTAGGCCGGTGATACTGTTATGTTTCGGTAGCTGAGGAGTGCAGGTAAAAAAGGCAATACACCAGAGCAGTTGGAATCTATGGGATTGCAGTACCCTGACTAACCACCACAACTAGAGGCAGCCGTGGAGCGTTCCTACGTTGGTCCTAGACGCCTCGTCACAGCCTGGGAAACTAACTACACCTAAAGATAGAAATAGGAAAGCTATCTGCCCCGGAGCAGAACCCCAAAGACAATAGAAAGCCCCCAAACATGTAATGGCGGTTAGACAAGAGGAAATACTGACACAGAAAGAAAATAGAATGAGCAAACGCTGGGGCCCAAACTATCTAAATAGAAAAGGACAGGAAGGGTACTTACTGCAATCCCAGAAAACCCTGAAAAACACCAACTCTACTAATTTCAAAATCACCTGAGATCACACGACCTCTACCACCTAAATTAGCTCTCTGGTGTAACAAAAATCAAAACAGCAGCCACTGAAAAAACTGGAAAAAGCAAAAGAACAAAACTCAGTGGCTGAACTAAACTGAGAAGGCAGAAGCCCCCGGAGGGGACCCAGAAGGCCCCCAAAGAAGTGCAGGACAAAATGCAAAAATATAGCAACAACACAAAAGAAGAAAAATTCTTATCTGGAAGCAGGAGATGCAGACACGACACAGCAGGCTACAAGGGAAACTGGAATGAAGGATTCAGACCAGAACAATTGATCACCGGCAACCCTGATGGGAAAATGACTCCCTTATATAAGACCAGTCAGTAACACCTGATTCCCAGTCCTCACAATCTTCACTAGTACCGCTTGTAACCACCAGAGGGAGCCTCTGCTCAGAACTCATCTCAAACCCATTCACAACAGCCACCTATAAACTCTTGAGAGTAATTTATCCTGAGTATCACGTTTAAATTTCTTAGATTTAGTAGATTGAATTTCTAAGGCCCACTTTTGTAGATCCGCATCTGTGGAATCATTAAATTTTTTTAAATTTTCACTAGACATCTCACATCGTAGTGTGACCTGAACAGAATCGATCTCAGACTCAAGTGTTTCTAATGTGTTGTGATTCATTTCTTTTAACAGCTTCATAAAGCCAATGGAGCAGGTGTTAGTAAGCTCCTCCCAACGATTCTTAATAGAGTCGTCCTGGATAGGGAATGATGGGAACACTTGAATCCGAAGACCTCTGGGTATCAATTTATTCTGAATATATTTGTCTAGTAACTCGTGGTTCCACCAGACCTTAGTCCGTTTTTTAAGAAGGTCCTTAAAAAGAAAAATAGCCTCTTGCAATTCCTTCTGAGACCCCTCACTGGATCCCTCTGCACCGTCCTGAAGTGTTTCATTGATCTGAGCTCGCCAAGTGGCATCTTTGGCTCAGAAATCCATAATAGAGCTGAGAAGAGTTGTGAAAAACACAGAAACAATCAATTTAATCATATACAGCTGCATGGATAAAGCATAGGGGATGTGGGTCACACAGCAGGTGTGTGCAACCAAAAAATCACCACTCACAAAAACATGATAATATGAAGGAGAAATAGGAGTCGATGGTGACCAAAAATTGTATCATAAAAGGTAAATATTTTTTCTAAACGATTTTTTGTGCTATATTTGTATTGCCCTTATAATAAAAATTTACCGCTTCAATTTTGAATAAATCCCCAACAGTGTCACCAGCAAAGCACCCCCACACCATCACACCTCCTCCTCCATGCTGCACGGTGGGAACCAGGCATGTAGAATCCATCCGTTCACCTTTTCTGCGTGCAAAGCAGTAATCAAAGCAAAACGTGGCTACTTTGAAGAACCTAGAATATAAGACATATTTTCAGTTGTTTCACACTTTTTTGTAAAGTGTAATGTATAATTCTACATGTGTTAATTCATAGTTTTGATGCCTTCAGTGTGATTCTACAATTTTCATAGCCATGAAAATACAGAAAAATCTTTGAATGAGAAGGTGTGTCCAAACTTTTGGTCTGTACTGTATATGACTTATGTACAGGAAAGTGCATGGGCAGGGGACCGGCTTCCTCCTTACAGTCACACGGATGTAAAAAACATAGAGTAAAAGAAAGAGGATGGATGGATGGATGTGGATGGAATCAATGGACAGGACCTCTGTGGCTTGCTAGTTCTAATTCTGTAGGGACCAATGTGATTCTTTATAGTACAGGTTGTTTTTATATGTATATTAGTCATGTTGAATAGGTTTGCTGTTCATTAATGCCACAGGTATTCAGTAATTAATTTCAACATTGAACCTGTTTGTTGACACCCCTTTGGGAATGTGTATAATGTTTTGAATCATTTTGTATGGATTTTGCCTGAGGAAGGAACTAGACCCGCTTCGAAACGAGAAGCATTAAATAAAAAACAAGTTTTATAATACATTGGTGGCAGTATAGTCATTAGTGGCAGCACTACACCCAGCCCACTCTCTCTTTACTCTGGATGTAACAAACAGACACACAGATGGCAAATGAATGAAAATGTGACGAAAATTAGAAAAATATTGTCCAAGTTTTCTGGATAAAACTCGGACTATTTTTAATACGGTCATCTGCAGACACCCTAAACCATAAAGTGTGCAAGCTCCGTGTATTGCTTACCTAGAAATTTAACCACACTGAGACTAAAGGATGGCCAGCAGTCCAGCCAACGAGTTATTTACCGTACAATAAAATAAAAAAAAAAAAAGTGTTCTTGAGAGTGGAAAGGTTTCTTAGTAAGGCTGGCGTCACACTGCCGAGTTTGATGCGAGTTAGTCGCACGACTTTCTCGCATCAACACCCGGCACGGCCGCCCCCTCTCGGACCCGAGTGCGCGGCTGCATAGAAATACATGCAGCCGCACACTCGGGTCCGAGAGCGGGCGGCCGTGCCAGGTGTTGATGCGAGAAAGTCGTGCGACTAACTCGCATCAAACTCGGCAGTGTGACGCCGGCCTAAGAGGTAAATTGGAAGGTTGCTTGTGTATCACAATTTGCAATTTTAATTATTCATAAACATGAAACAACACCTTTAACCCATTCATGACATCCACCATATATATACAATGCATGTTGGAAGTGAGTGTATAGAATGGGCTTATGCAGCTAGCACGCCCCATACCCAGCAGGTGATGGCTGCGTATTACAGTCAGGACCTGCCACTTACAATCGCTGGTGGAGCAGTGCTCAGCCCGCGATTGTTGAGTTGTTAAATGCCAGTGTGTCGACCCGCCACCACAATTGTGGGTTACCAGGGCAATGGGGTACTCAGAGCCGAGCCCATGGAAGTCTATGGGGATTGTTGTCACAGGTAGCTGTGGCTCGGTCTGTGGCCCGGGCGGTCTGGCGTATGTTGTTGTTGGGAATATTTACAGGGGATAACTATATACAGTTCGTGACGCCACCTGTAGTGTTCTGGTAACATGTACCAGCGCTGCTGTAGATCTCTGAGGGGATGGTGATGCAGCTAGATGTCGGGTCCCCTACAGGTGGGACTGGTCCCTCAAAGTCTATGTGAGTAGTGAAGTCGAGTGCGGTTAAAGAACACAGTCTCACACGGTCAGCGTCTTTCCATACCTTTACTGGCAAGATGTCAAGGCAGGTCCCAGGGAGGCTGATCCACGGAGAGTGTATTTTGAGGCAGCAGCTGGACAAGTTAGGGGCCTCCTTTATCTCCAATATAACGAGTGCAACTAGCATGAAGCGTAGTTCCCTCTAATCTTCAGCAATGCCTGCTGTACCTGCCCAGTCAGCTTAGTGTTAGGGGCCTTCCTGTGAAGGAGCTGAATCCTTATGTGGTCCTGCAGAACGCTAAAGTCTTCACTCCCCCTGACCCCAGCTACGTACCGACTATAAGGGGCTTGTCTGCCGCGACCTAGGGTCCGGTAGATTCCTGGTTGTCCTGTCACTGTGCCTGAAGCAACAGTGACTCTTCGGTCCCCAGTGACCGGTAGAAACGTGCTGGACTTCTGCAATCCGTTAAGCACAATCTTATAAATCCACTTGCCTTTCGCCTTGTCCACGCTGGTAACATAAGCACTCTTATTAGCAAAGGGTCGAGCAGTCACTTCTTTCCTTATCCTTCCACTTCAAGTTCACCACAGATGCTCAGTTATCACAGGCAGGAGCACGTCACTGTACCTGATACCGTCCTCTAGACAGGAATGCTGAAGACTTTCTGGGTTACAACTTGTTCCTTCCTTCAATGTATGCTGAGGAGATGACACAGCTCTGACCAGACTAAGGCGTATTCCAACA
Source organism: Oophaga sylvatica (assembly GCA_033576555.1). NCBI lineage: Eukaryota > Metazoa > Chordata > Amphibia > Anura > Dendrobatidae > Oophaga > Oophaga sylvatica. The sequence goes on along the minus strand of JARQOD010000009.1, from coordinate 98,676,210 downwards.
CCTATACCAGACTCCACTTTCCAAGCTGATGAGATAGCAATCTAGACTCCTCCACTGTAGTCCAGACGCAGACTCTCCACGTCCTTACTGCCCGAAGACAGGAACAGGAACTAACACTCCCTCACTGTCCGAAGACAGGAACCAGACTCACTAAAAATCACTCCTACACATACCTTCTTGACCACTCCCTAGAGTATACTCCACTACCCCAAGGGTGTGTCTAGTGTGTGTAGAGTGAATGCATATTGAGCATTAAGCCGCTGCCTCTCCATACACTCTCCAGGGTACTGCGTGTGCCTACCACCAGGGCTACACATTCCCCCATGGTAAACGACAGCACTCCCGGGCTGTGAAATACAAAAGACAGAAAAATTTTTGTTTATGCAATAACATTTGGAACAATAACATCTTCCCATCCGGGAGGTAAGAATACTTTGAACGTTACAAACTTTAATACAAATAGTATCAAATAGCATTTTCAATAAATAGATATACAAGATACTTGTGAAGGACCCGCACCAAACCTTCAACGTGGGTCCTGGGTGGGCTGCAGGACATCCAAGTGCAGACCTCACTCAGTGCCACACCACACGGGTTTTGTTTTTCAGAGGTAGATATGGATGGTTTTTGTAAAACCAAGATAGGGCACTGAGTGCAACTATATACAAGAATGTTCTGGGTAAGCATAGTCCTTTACCTCAAAAAGTCCATTTATAAAAGAAGACATAATAAATCACATTATCAAAAGTGCAAACTTTTTATCTATCAATTATCAATTATCATCTATCAATTTCCAATTACCCAGCCGGGCATTCTATAATTAGGAATATATATTTACTATATATAAGATCTGTGCAAACTTTTTCAAAAACACTTCAAACTTTCCGCTTTCTACTTGTGGTAGATCCGATAGGGATCTCACCAATTTTTTTCTTATTTATTCATCAGCTACTAAGACATTTTCCACCACATCTTCCACCCCGGGGGCTGGAACAACGCAATGGGCCCTTGATCCCAGGACCAGCAAATCATGTGCTGCGATCAGGGTCTGGGTTGCGACAGTTCTGGTGCGAACCTCCAGGGGCGCAACGGTTACACTTTCTTCGCATGACACCGATTGCGTCTCCATTACAGTCAATGATATAGACCGCGTCAGGGTTTGCGATTTAGACTGGGTCGCATTGGCGATATGGAAGTAGCTTTCACTTGCGATGAACTTTGGGTCGCATGTTGCGATGATTTTGACGGGGCGATGCTGGGGCACGGCCGGATGCTACTGAAGCTGGAAACGGGGACGCTGCGGTAATGGTGACGGTACCGGCGTCTAGGACGGGTCGCGGACGATGGCGACGTTCAGGGCATACCACCCCTTCATTCCCCAATGCCGCGTATAGGTGACTATGTCGCCGTTTACTAAGTCCCTCCCGGGATGGCCTTGTGGCAGGTGAGATTCCACGTCACGCCTGCTGACGAAGACCGCTGGGTAGAGGCCCGGTTCACGAATAAAGCCCCAGCCCTTCCGGAGCTGGAACTCAGTCACACACCCCTGCCGCCGCGGTTCCCGTAAGGTACCTTTGTCGCGTCGGACAGTCTCCTTGTCAGCAATCAGCTCGGCAAACTGTCGCTGGCGGTTCTTCTCGATTTCCCGCGCTTCCTCCTGCTGGCGCCTCTTCGTCTCCTCACGACTCCGCCATTCTTGCTCCCACTGGGCGGTGTAGGCGACGTCATCCAGGCGCGCCATCTCGTCCCAGTCCACATCTGGTAGTGACGGACAGGACCCCTCCGGTGTCCCTGCCGGGGACCGATAATCTGCTGCGGCCTCTTGGCCGGGCGGGCGTTCCGGGATTGGCTGTACCTCCTCAACCTCCTCCGCATCCACCGCTTCACCAGTGGGATCGGGAACGGTACTTTCGGGGGCAGCCTCCGGTTGCTCCTTCGCCTTGGGCAGCAGACTTTTCGGTACTTTGAATCGTGGGGTTCGTTGAGGGGAGAGGACGCCGTGTTCGTCATTTGCCACTTCAGCAGGTTACAGCGGCGTCTCTCTATCTCCTCCAGGCCAGGTTGGAACATCTTTAGGCGTGCGTTCTCCTCCTGAAGCTCCAACAACGCCTGTTGCAGGTGCAGGATGGCATAAGTCTCCGATGCCGATGGCAGCTTGACGGGGGCCCGGGGCCTGCCTGCCTCCGCTGCCCCACTCGGCTGCGCACGTCCTGCCTCCATCATGTTCCAGAAGATTCTCCTTTCTTTCTGCGGAGACATCCGGTCTCTTCCGTGGAGGTGGGGTTTGCGTCTCCTCCTCCTCGCAGGGAAGGTGAAGAGGAGGCGGACCTCCTTTGCTGTAGGGCAGGACCGCATGTTGTAGTAGCACTTTGAGAGGGCAGGCATTTTCTTCGCGCCACAGGGGGGTAGACGCCCACGAAGGTACGCCCACCTTCTTCTCCAGCGCCTGAGGGCGCGAATATGGCGACAAAAATGGCGATTTTGGCGCCAAAAGTGCAAACAGTCCTTTTCACAAAAACAAGTTCTTAGGCACGCAGGGCTCGCAATTTCGCGAGTTTCGTATCCTGTTCGTGACGCCAAAAAGTTGTGTCGACCCGCCACCACAATTGTGGGTTACCAGGGCAATGGGGTACTCAGAGCCGAGCCCATGGAAGTCTATGGGGATTGTTGTCACAGGTAGCTGTGGCTCGGTCTGTGGCCCGGGCGGTCTGGCGTATGTTGTTGTTGGGAATATTTACAGGGGATAACTATATACAGTTCGTGACGCCACCTGTAGTGTTCTGGTAACATGTACCAGCGCTGCTGTAGATCTCTGAGGGGATGGTGATGCAGCTAGATGTCGGGTCCCCTACAGGTGGGACTGGTCCCTCAAAGTCTATGTGAGTAGTGAAGTCGAGTGCGGTTAAAGAACACAGTCTCACACGGTCAGCGTCTTTCCATACCTTTACTGGCAAGATGTCAAGGCAGGTCCCAGGGAGGCTGATCCACGGAGAGTGTATTTTGAGGCAGCAGCTGGACAAGTTAGGGGCCTCCTTTATCTCCAATATAACGAGTGCAACTAGCATGAAGCGTAGTTCCCTCTAATCTTCAGCAATGCCTGCTGTACCTGCCCAGTCAGCTTAGTGTTAGGGGCCTTCCTGTGAAGGAGCTGAATCCTTATGTGGTCCTGCAGAACGCTAAAGTCTTCACTCCCCCTGACCCAGCTACGTACCGACTATAAGGGGCTTGTCTGCCGCGACCTAGGGTCCGGTAGATTCCTGGTTGTCCTGTCACTGTGCCTGAAGCAACAGTGACTCTTCGGTCCCCAGTGACCGGTAGAAACGTGCTGGACTTCTGCAATCCGTTAAGCACAATCTTATAAATCCACTTGCCTTTCGCCTTGTCCACGCTGGTAACATAAGCACTCTTATTAGCAAAGGGTCGAGCAGTCACTTCTTTCCTTATCCTTCCACTTCAAGTTCACCACAGATGCTCAGTTATCACAGGCAGAGCACGTCACTGTACCTGATACCGTCCTCTAGACAGGAATGCTGAAGACTTTCTGGGTTACAACTTGTTCCTTCCTTCAATGTATGCTGAGGAGATGACACAGCTCTGACCAGACTAAGGCGTATTCCAACACCTATACCAGACTCCACTTTCCAAGCTGATGAGATAGCAATCTAGACTCCTCCACTGTAGTCCAGACGCAGACTCTCCACGTCCTTACTGCCCGAAGACAGGAACAGGAACTAACACTCCCTCACTGTCCGAAGACAGGAACCAGACTCACTAAAATCACTCCTACACATACCTTCTTGACCACTCCCTAGAGTATACTCCACTACCCCAAGGGTGTGTCTAGTGTGTGTAGAGTGAATGCATATTGAGCATTAAGCCGCTGCCTCTCCATACACTCTCCAGGGTACTGCGTGTGCCTACCACCAGGGCTACACACCAGTGTCAATCTCTGACAGAGGTGTTTAACACGCGCTGACGTGCGAGGATGTCAGTAACTCCGCCTGTCAGCGTGTCTGTGAAGTGATCGGGGGTCGCCGATGGGTTGTTATGACAGCCGGCAGTCAGCTGATGAACCCCATGCCTGTCATTACAGATCTTCTTTGAAACCCTGCCTATGGCCGGGCTTCAAAGGAGACCGTGATTTCTGCTATATGCAGTGATGCTTTGGTATCGCTGCACATAGGACGAGCAATCGGATGATCCCATCTTCAACTCCCCACAGGACTAACAAGAATTTAAAAATAAAAGTTTTAAAATAATATAGAAAAATTAATAGAGCCTAAAAGTTCAAATCAACCCCATTTCATCCCATTGAAAATAAAAAAATAAAAATTTACATATATGTGGTATCACCCAATTTAGAATGTCTGATCTATAAAAAACTAAAAGCAATTAACCCAATCGGTAAAACCTGTAAACGGAACAAATTAAAGAACGCAAAACTTTTTTTTTTTTCGCCGCTGCAGTACCTAAAAAAAAGCTGTAACAAGCAATCAAAAAGTCACATCTATCTCAAAATGGTATTAATAAAAATGTTGTTCCGCCCCGCAAAAAATAAGCCATCGCACGACTCCATCGGCCAAAGAAATAAAAATGTTACGGGTCTCTGAAAATAGTGACACATCCCATAAAAAATGTTTGCAATTTTTTTTTCACCACTAAAATATTTTTTTTAAAAAATGGACATGTTTGTTATTGCCATAATCGTATTGATGAGGTAATCATATTTCATGATCAATTTTTGCCACAGTAGGTACACCGTAAAAACAACTGCAAAAAACAGCTTCCGAACTGTGGTTTTTTTTCATAATTTCACAGCACTTGGAATTTTTTTCTCATTTTCATGTATGTTGTGTGGTAAAATGAATGATGTCATTCAAAAGTATAACTCGTCCTGCAAAAAACAAGCCCTTACATGTCTATGTGGACAGAAAAATAAAAGAGCTTTGGGAAGAAAAGGAGGAAAAAACGGAAACACAAAAATAGAAATTGACTGTGGCGTGAAGAGGTTAAATAAATGATTTAGTTCTGCAAATATGTTAACACTTAAAAAAATGAATGGTAATCTTTATTTTATATGTATCAAAAATAAAAAATATGGATTCTATAGTGCTTGATCTATCAATCAAGGTTATAAAAAATCATCTACTACAAGGAATAGTTGCTAGCAAAAGAAATCTGTTCAGAAATAGTTAAAATAAAATATATTTATCAGTAAGCTTCCCTGTCCCTTTCGGAACAGATGGTTCCATGGTACCCCAGTGATCTTTGTATGGAAGCAGTAATGGCATACCATGACTGTTGCAGCCACTCTATAAGCACATTTGCTGTTGTAGTTGAGTAACTGCAATAATTACAGTATGTGTCAATATAGCATGAACCTGTATTTATTGTTAGTGACTAGTGTTGAACAATACTTCCCGATATCAAGAAGTATTGGATCGGATTGGATCGGACCGATACCCAAAAAGTATCGGGTATCGCCGATTCCGATACCGGAAACCAATGCAAGTCAATGGGACCGAAATATCGGAATTAAAATAGACCTTTTCTTTCCTTGTAAACACTAGATATACACACATAGAATACACATATATATATATATATATATATATATGTCATTGTGACATATATATATATACATATATTTATAGTTCATTCACTTCTACATAGTAAAATAGCCGCTGATTCAATTGCCGGCTTTTGTGAAATTACAGAACCACCCGACATGAAATGACACATGGTTTACATACAGTTAACCATGTCATTTCATGTAGTTTGATATATGGTTTTCACTAACAATTACATGAGTGTATGTGTGCAAAATTTCATATATGTAGGGGTTAATTAAAGGTGTAAATTTGTTGAAAAAAAAATGCGTGGGCTCCCGCGCTATTTTCTAAACCAGACAGACGCAGATAATAATAGACCAAGGGAGGGTGCATTTATTTTGTGCCCCCCCTGGCTACTAACATCTGCCCCCTGCCACCCCAGAAAAGGCAAATCTATAATTAGATTCACCTTTTCTGGCACTTTGCCAGTCTATTCCCATTGTCCTGTAGCGGTGGCGATTGGGTTAATAATGGGTTAATTCTCTCAATTATTAATCCTATTGAAGGAAATAAAAAAACACACACACATGAAGAGTAAATAATTTTAATGAAATAAACACACATTTTTTTGACCATCGTTTATTTAACTGGTAATCCGTGCGAAGCCCTTGGTCTCCTGTAATAAAGAAAAAATAATAAAACAACATTATTCTTACCTATCCGCCGCTCTGTCAGGTCCCACGCTGTAATCCTTCACAAGGGTTAACTGCCTTACAGCCAAGCAGTGCAGATAATGCTGCCTGCTCAGCTGTAATCCCCTGAATGAATGAGTTCCTTTCTCGGCGACAGGAGAGGAACTGATTACTGTGGTAAGCTTCATTGATTGCTTCCCACTTTCACTTCAGGTCAGCCGGGATTCCCTCTGACATTACTGATGCTGTGCAGTGTCCCCGGCTGACCTGAAGTGAAAGTTGGAAGCAATCAATTAAGCTTTCCACACTAATCACTTCCTCTTCTGTCAGCTGGGAGAGGAACTCATTCATTCGAGGGTTTACTGCGAGGTTGGCAGCATTAGCTGCGGTCCCAGCAGTAAACCTTAACCCTTTCAGAAGGATTACATCGGGGGACCTGACTGAACACCGGATAGGTAAGAATAATGTTGCTTTATTATTTTATTTTTATTACAGGTGAACAAGGGCTTCGAATGGATTTACCGGGAAAATAAAATATGGTTAAAAACTGTTTCATTATTTCATTAAAATGATTTTTAATTAAAGTGTGTGTGTTTTATTTTTATTTCATACAATAGGATTAATAATTGATAGTTGTCTAATTGACAGCTCTCAATTATTAACCTGGCTTAAAGTCACCTTCCAATAGCAAGGTGGCTTTAAACCATTATTAACCCATTCGCCACCGCTACAGGGCAATGGGAATAGACGGGCTAAGTGCCAGAAAGGGCGAATCTAATTATAGATTTGCCTTTTCTGGGGTGTGTGGGGGCAGATGTTAGTAGCCAGGGGGGGCCCAAAAATAATGGTCCCTCTCTGGGCTATTATTATCTGCCCCCACTCACTGGCTTTGTCTGTCTGGTTGAGAAAATATTGCGGGAGCCCACACATTTTTTTTTAACGAATTTACACCTTTAATTAACCCCTACATGTGTGAAATTTACATACACTCATGTAATTGTTAGTGAAAACCATATATCAAACTACATGAAATGACATGGTTAACTGTATGTAAACCATGTGTCATTTCATGTCGGGTCTGTAATTTCATAAAAGCCGGCAATTGAATTAGCGGCTATTATACTATGTAGAAGTGTATGTACTATAAATATATATATATATATATATATATATATATGTGTGTCACAATGACATGTATATATATATGTGTAAAATTGTTGAAAAAAAATGCGTGGGCTCCTGCGCTATTTTCTCAACCAGAAAGACAAAGCCAGTGAGTGGGGGAAGATAATAATAGCCTAGGGAGGGTGCATTTATTTAGTGCCCCATCTGACTACTAACATCTTGTCACGCTGTATAGCAGATATATATATATATAATGTCAGTAATCTATCAAGTGGGACAACATTCTATATAACATATAAATAGGTAATATTAACATGTACATATAGCATAGTATTACCTGACATAATATCCTGTGGGTCAATACTGAATCCGTTTCACGCTGTCTCCGGCTAGAGGTGGATCGGGGTCTATGCTGACCCTAAACTGGGGTCCTGACTAGTCCCTCTACCTGGAGGTACTGTTAATGGTGCAGAGGTCCAGGCCGCCAGCGTAAACCCTGTCTCCTATAAATCCCTGACCACTGTAATCTAGTCCTTAGAAGGACCCTGATTACCACCACAGGGAATGGACAGGTAACGGTTAACAAACAGTAAAGACAAACGAGAAAGACAGGGGATAAAGTAAATACTGTCTTACATACAACACTCAAACACAGAGGGAACACAAAAGGTCTAGGAGATAAACTATAAGCAGGAAGAGGAGAAACCACAAAGGAGCTCTTAGCTTAAGTCTTCTCAGAACCGATCCAATCTGCTGGTCTGTATGAATGCTTTCACTGGCAACTCCTAAGCAGACTGGCAGGTATATAAAGGAAGCTAATTAGTGCATAATCAAACTGCAGCCGGGAGAGGCTGGACCTAGTCTTAGCACAGAGCTAGGCAGAATTAACTCCCTCACTGCCAAACACAAAGTAACAGCAACTCAGCTGCGAGAAGTCAGAATGTGTAATCGCGACGATCTTCGTGGCGATACACCCATGACACATCTGCCCCCAGCCACCCCAGAAAAGGCTAATTTATATTTTATTTTCCAGGTAATCCGTGCGAAGCCCTTGTTCACCTGTAATAAAAATAAAATAATAAAGCAACATTATTCTTGCCTATCCGGTGTTCAGTCAGGTCCCCCCGATGTAATCCTTTTGAAAGGGTTAACGTTTACTGCAGGGACCGCTGCTAATGCTGCCAGGCTCGCAGTAAACCCCCGAATGAATGAGCTCCTCTCCCGGCTGACAGGAGAGGAAGTGATTAGCTGGGAAGCGTAATTGATTGCTTCCCAGGCTAATCAGTTCAGGTCAGCCGGGGACACCGCACAGCATCAGTGATGTCAGAGGGAATCCTGGCTGACCTGAACTGATTAACAAAAATAGGGGATCCCCTCGAAAAAAAAAATGGCGTGGGGTCCCCCTATTTTTCTTAACCAGCCAAATGAAGCAGACTACTGAGACCTGATATTTTAGGCTGGTAAGGATCCAATATCCATGAACCTTGCAAGCCTGATAATACCAGGCCACAGCAGTCTGCTTATCTTGGTTGGTTAACAAAAATAGGGGATACCCTGGAAAAAAAAATGGCGTGGGGGTCCTCCTATTTTTGTTAACCAGCCAGATGAAGCAGACTACTGAGGCCTGGTATTTCAGGCTGGTAAGGATCCAATATCCATGAACCTTGCAAGCCTGATAATACCAGGCTACAGCAGTCTGCTTATCTTGGTTGGTTAACAAAAATAGGGGATCCCCTCGAAAAAAAAAATGGCATGGGGTCCCCCTATTTTTGTTAACCAGCCAAGTAAAAAGCAGACTGCTGCGGCCTGGTATTAAAAGATTGTCAAGGCCCATGGATTTTGGCCCACAACAGCCTAAAAATACCAGGCTGCAGCAGCCCCACAATTGGCGCATCCAAAGATACGCCAATTGTGGCACTTTACCCGGCTCTTCCCACTTGCCCTGTAGCGGTGGCAAGCGGGGTAATAAGGGGTTAATGTCACCTTTGATTGAATGGTGACAATAAGCCCGGTTAATAATGGAGAGGCGTCAATAAGACACCGATCCATTATTAATCATAAAGTTTGTAAATTTTAAAAAAAATACACAGCCAGAATAAAGTCTTTTAATGAAATAAGACACAACACAGTTTTCATTAGTTTTTATTGTACTCTCATCCTGCGACGCCATCAATCTCCTGTAAAAAAACAAAAATAACAAACCAACACAAATACTCCCTGTCCGACGTAGTCTAAGATAACGAGGGTCCTACGACGAGTCCAGCTCTGCTACATCTGGATGCCAGGCTCAGCCTTACATCCAGACACAGCAGAGCTGCTTACCGGAGGAGATTCGCGGCGGTGACATCATCTGGACTTCTTTACGGCCAGCTGTCCCGACTGACAGTGACACTTTCGGGAAGTTCCTGTGTCACGTACTTCCTTCTGTGACACAGGAACTCCCCATATACTTTACAGGAAAATTCAGATTCCGGTATCCGATATGCAAAAAATATCGGAACTCAGAATCGGAATTCCGATACCGCGAATATCGGCCAATACCCGATATTTGCGGTATCGGAATGCTCAACACTATTAGTGACTACTTGACTCTTCCAGGGCTTTCTGGACCAATGTAAAGATTTATATTAGTGTTCAAATACACTGTCCTATGGGGCTTTCCAGTAATCTAATTCCTTATCAGTGACTAAGTAACCAGACTGATGTTTTCTCCACTTTAAACCGTTATGACGTTAACCATGTGTAGCCCTGGTGGTAGGCACACGCAGTACCCTGGAGAGTGTATGGCGAGGCAGCGGCTTAATGCTCAATATGCATTCACTCTACACACACTAGACACACCCTTAGGGTAGTGGAGTATACTCTAGGGAGTGGTCAAGAAGGTATGTGTAGGAGTGATTTTAGTCAGTTAGTCTAGTTCCTGTCTTCGGGCAGTAAGGACGTGGAGAGTCTGCGTCTGGACTACAGTGAGAGAGTCTGTATCTGGAGGGAGGAAGGAGTCTAGATTGCTATCTCATCAGCTTGGAAAGTGGAGTCTGGTATAGGTGTTGGAATACACCTTAGTCTGGTCAGAGCTGTGTCATCTCCTCAGCATACATTGAAGGAAGAACAAGTTGTAACCCAGAAAGTCTTCAGCATCCCTGTCTAGAGGACGGTATCAGGTACAGTGACGTGCTCCTGCCTGTGATAACTGAGCATCTGTGGCTAACTTGATAGGAAGGAAAAGGAAAGAAGTGACTGCTCGACCCTTGGCTAGTAAGAGTGCTTATGTTACCAGCGTGGACAAGGCGAAAGGCAAGTGGATTTATAAGATTTGTGCTTAACGGATTGCAGAAGTCCAGCACGTTGTAACCGGTCACTGGGGACCGAAGAGTCGCTGTTGTTTCAGGCACAGAGACAGGAAAACCAGGAATCTACCGGACCCTAGGTCGCGGCAGACAAGCCCCTTATAGTCGGTACGTAGCTGGGGTCAGGGGGAGTGAAGACTTTGGAGTTCTGCAGGACCACGAAAGGATTCAGCTCCTTCATAGGAAGGCCCCTAACACTAAGCTGACTGGGCAGGTACAGCAAGCATTGCTGAAGATTAGAGGGAACTACGCTTCATGCTAGTTGCACTCGCCATATTGGAGATAAAGGAGGCCCCTAACTTGTCCAGCTGCTGCCTCAAAATACACTCTCCGTGGATCAGCCTCCCTGGGACCTGCCTTAACATCTTGCAAGTAAAGGTATGGAAAGACGCTGACCGTGTGAGACTGTGTTCTTTAACCGCACTCGACTTCACTACTCATATAGACTTTGAGGGACCAGTCCCACCTGTAGGGGACCCGACATCTAGCTGCATCACCATCCCCTCAGAGAACTACAGCAGCGCTGGTACTAATTACCAGAATACTACAGGTGGCGTCACGAACTGTACATAATCAATCCCCTGTAAATATATCCCCAACATACGCCAGACCGCCCGGGCCACAGACCGAGCCACAGCTACCTGTGACAACAATCCCCATAGACTTCCATGGGCTCGGCTCTGAGTACCCCATTGCCCTGGTAACCCACAATTGTGGTGGCGGGTCGACACAACTAAATTTTGGCGTCACGAACAGGATGCGAAACTCGCGAAATTGCGAGCCCTGCGTGCCTAAGGACTTGTTTTTGTAAAAAGGACTGTTTGCACTTTTGGCGCCAAAATCGCCATTTTTGTCGCCATATTCGCGCCCTCAGGCGCTGGAGAAGAAGGTGGGCGTACCTTCGTGGGCGTCTACCCCCCTGTGGCGCGAAGAAAATGCCTGCCCTCTCAAAGTGCTACTATAACATGCGGTCCTGCCCTACAGCAAAGGAGGTCCGCCTCCTCTTCACCTTCCCTGCGAGGAGGAGGAGACGCAAACCCCACCTCCACGGAAGAGACCGGATGTCTCCGCAGAAAGAGAGAATCTTCTGGAACATGATGGAGGCAGGACGTGTGCAGCCGAGCTGGGAAGCGGAGGAAGGCAGGCCCCGTGCCCCAGCCAAGCTGCCACCAGCATCGGAGTTATCCGTGATCCTGCACCTGCAGCCAGCATTGCTGGAAATCAAAGAAGAAAATGCACGATTCGAGTTACCGAAAATTCTGCTGCCCAAGGCGAAGGAGCAACCGGAGGCTGCCCCCGAAAGTACCAATCCTGATCCCACCGGTGAAGCGGTGGAGGCGAAGGAGGTTGAGGAGGTACCGCCAGTTCCGGAACGCCCGCCCGGCCGGGAGGCCGCAGCAGATGATCGATCCCCGATAGGGACACCGGAGGAGACTCAGTCGTCAATGATGGAGCAGCAACAGCAGCAGGTTAGTGCGTCCCCAACTGAGCCATTGCGCACACCTGCTTCCTGCTCTGCATCACACCAGCATTGTGCATCGACATCGCCCCCTGCGTACACCTCCGTATCGCAATCGGTGATCTACTCTGCATCGCAATCGGCGATCTACTCTGCATCGCAATCGGCGACCCAATCTACATCGCAAGAGTCTGATGCGATCTCAATTGAGCCACTACAAAAGCCTGCTTTTTGCCCAGTATCTTATGCTGCAGCAGCGTCCCCAGAGGAGGACGGGCCCTGCGGCCTAGAGGACCGGAGTGAACCGGCCCTGCAGATAACCAGCGATGATGACACCCTGCTGGAGCCCCCAACATCCCCACCAGCCCAGTGCACACCAGCCACACAGACCCCGATGGAGGAGTCGATGATCTTGGTGCTGGGCACTGGGCCCCGGAGTAGGAACGGTCCTGTGCGAGCATCGCATTGTTCCAGCCCCCGGGGTGGAAAATGTAGTGGAAAAAGTATTTGCAGAAATGAATAAATAGTAAAGAGTTGGTGAGATCCCTATCGGATCTACCACAAGTAGAAAGCAGAAAGTTTAAAATGTTTTTGAGAAAGTTTTGCACAGGTTATATATAATGAATATATATTTCTAGTTATAGAATGCCCGGTTGGGTAATTGGTAAATGATAAATGATAATTGATAATTGATAGATGGTAAATGATAAACAGTTGCACTTTTATAATGTGGTTTAATATAATATGTCTTCTTTTGCAAATGGACTTTTGAGGTTAAGGACTATGCTAACCCAGAACTTTCTTGTACATAGTTGCGCTTCGGTGCCCTATCTTGGTTTTACAAAAACCATCCATAACTACCTCTGAAAAACAAAACCCGTATGGTGTGGCACTGAGTGAGGTCTGCAATTGGACGTCCTGCAGCCCACCCAGGACCCACGTTGAAGGTTTGGTGCGGGTCCTTCACAAGTATCTTATATGTATTTATTGAATGCCATTTGATATTTGTATTTTTCTATAAAAGTTTGTAACGTTCAAGATTTCCTCACCTCCCGGATGGGAAGATGTTATTGTTATTGTTATTGCATAAATAAAATGTCTTTTGTATTTCACAGCCCGGGAGTGCTGTCGTTTACCATGGGGGAATGTGTAGCCCTGGTGGTAGGCACACGCAGTACCCTGGAGAGTGTATGGCGAGGCAGCGGCTTAATGCTCAATATGCATTCACTCTACACACACTAGACACACCCTTAGGGTAGTGGAGTATACTCTAGGGAGTGGTCAAGAAGGTATGTGTAGGAGTGATTTTAGTCAGTTAGTCTAGTTCCTGTCTTCGGGCAGTAAGGACGTGGAGAGTCTGCGTCTGGACTACAGTGAGAGAGTCTGTATCTGGAGGGAGGAAGGAGTCTAGATTGCTATCTCATCAGCTTGGAAAGTGGAGTCTGGTATAGGTGTTGGAATACACCTTAGTCTGGTCAGAGCTGTGTCATCTCCTCAGCATACATTGAAGGAAAGAACAAGTTGTAACCCAGAAAGTCTTCAGCATCCCTGTCTAGAGGACGGTATCAGGTACAGTGACGTGCTCCTGCCTGTGATAACTGAGCATCTGTGGCTAACTTGATAGGAAGGAAAAGGAAAGAAGTGACTGCTCGACCCTTGGCTAGTAAGAGTGCTTATGTTACCAGCGTGGACAAGGCGAAAGGCAAGTGGATTTATAAGATTTGTGCTTAACGGATTGCAGAAGTCCAGCACGTTGTAACCGGTCACTGGGGACCGAAGAGTCGCTGTTGTTTCAGGCACAGAGACAGGAAAACCAGGAATCTACCGGACCCTAGGTCGCGGCAGACAAGCCCCTTATAGTCGGTACGTAGCTGGGGTCAGGGGGAGTGAAGACTTTGGAGTTCTGCAGGACCACGAAAGGATTCAGCTCCTTCATAGGAAGGCCCCTAACACTAAGCTGACTGGGCAGGTACAGCAAGCATTGCTGAAGATTAGAGGGAACTACGCTTCATGCTAGTTGCACTCGCCATATTGGAGATAAAGGAGGCCCCTAACTTGTCCAGCTGCTGCCTCAAAATACACTCTCCGTGGATCAGCCTCCTGGGACCTGCCTTAACATCTTGCAAGTAAAGGTATGGAAAGACGCTGACCGTGTGAGACTGTGTTCTTTAACCGCACTCGACTTCACTACTCATATAGACTTTGAGGGACCAGTCCCACCTGTAGGGGACCCGACATCTAGCTGCATCACCATCCCCTCAGAGAACTACAGCAGCGCTGGTACTAATTACCAGAATACTACAGGTGGCGTCACGAACTGTACATAATCAATCCCCTGTAAATATATCCCCAACATACGCCAGACCGCCCGGGCCACAGACCGAGCCACAGCTACCTGTGACAACAATCCCCATAGACTTCCATGGGCTCGGCTCTGAGTACCCCATTGCCCTGGTAACCCACAATTGTGGTGGCGGGTCGACACAACCACAGATAGATAATAATTGCAGAACTAATATGTCTGGGAAAAGCCAGCCTGGTTACGTACATGTATGGTTACGATTGCTTTACAAGCATTACTTATGCAGTTTCAACTCTTAAAGAAAAGGTGAACTTAAGAGCTTTGACCTCAAATATAAATCCTTCTGCATATACATTTATGCTTAAGACAACATAACATTTAATCCATCCATTAGCATGGATTCCTTACCAGCTCACACCTCCCAATCCACACCCACTTTATTTCTGTACCTAACACATAAAAGGCAGAGCGAGACCTCACAATTTATTCCATAACATAACATTATGTTATGGGTTATTGCTTGATTTCTCCTGCAGAATCCTAGTTTAAAACTGGCTGTGGAGAGGTTATTGATTCCAAAATGGCAGCTTTTCCTATCCTGCAGGATAGCACTATAAGGTATATATATTCAGTGGCATGCTGACATAATGCCCTCTTGGTATGCTATGGACCATCTGACTGTGGTGTGACCTACAGTAAAATACATGTATGTATTTTCTATTTTCCTTAAATGTGCCTTCTTTTTATAGGATGAAGCTGCTAATTATCTTTCTGAGTCTACTGTACTTTGGCAAATCAGGTATATTTATCATCTACTAATAATTAGCTTTCTAGTATGTCATAGATGCACAATGTAAGACTCTGTCCACATCAGCTTAAAAGCTTCCATTTATAACAGAATCCACAGCAGTGAACTAGATCCACCACAGGACAGACCCAATTTGTGTTTGAATGGTTAAATGGATTTGTTAGAATAAGCTCACATGATGAATTTTTGGTGAGACTTGATGCTGTATATTTTTGCTGTGTAAAAAACACAGCATCTCACAGTTCCAGAAAAGTGGGTGGGATATATAGAAATCTCATGCCCACTGTGGGTTTTTTTTCACATAGCATAAGCTGACCTGCGGCGCGTCTTTGAAATGCTGTAATACATCAGTTTCTCCTGCTTTTCCCTATAGAATTGCATCAGATGCAGAAAATCCACAAGTATAAAGTACATATCATATTTAGTGCATTTCCTCTGCAGAATCATGCTAAAAATGCATTTGATCCACATATGACTATCAATAAAGTTTGATCAAACTCTAAGGAAATATCAAAAATAAAGCAGTTTATTTTTAAACATGATACACCAAAAATAGATAAAAATGCAATAAAAACAAACAGCAAACAGACATACTCTCTTCCTTTTTTTCTTTCCTTTGTGTTAATCTACCAAATGTAGCAAGAAGGGAGATAGAAATGTGACTGCGAGATTCGACTATACAAAAAATAGCTGCGATGGTGGAGTGGATGGCTATTAAATTGTATAAATATGGGTGGATGCTGATTGCGACCACTATGTCTTTACAGCTTCTATTGAACTACTAAGTTCTGTAGTAGTAATCGCAGGTATCTAGTTTTTAAATTATTTACAGAGGTTTTTGGAGTTTAACAGATGTTATATTTCTTAACTTGAATTGGTTGAGCTGTATTATGGATGCTTTGCATTATGGGACTTTGCTGTACATGTAAATCAAAAGGATTACACCATGAATCAAAGGTGTTTGTATGCTGGACCGTGACTGTAACTGTGACTTTAACAGCTGCGCTCAGAGAAATTTATACTTATAGATTTCATGGTTTATAGCCACTAAGGTGTTTGATGAGTAAGCTTGTTGAGTGTTGATGAATGACCAAGGCAAACTGAAACCCCAAATCAGCCATTTGTTAGTGTAACACTAACAGGCAGTAATGTTTTACTTTGAACCAAAGCATCATGTAAACAATAAAACCATAACTACTTCTAGTCCACAGTGGGAACAAAAAAAAAAGAAAGTGAAGTCAAAGAAGTTGATTTAAAAATAAGAATACATTTTTTTCATAATCACATTAATAAAAAAATGATGATAATATATATACATATATCATATTCACATACAGTATATATTTATATATATACATATATTCAGTGCTGCTGCAATGTTTTGGGTTTTTTTCAAAATAGTAAACAGTGAAAAAAAACTATGGTGCAATTTCTTTATTTGTGTGTTCTCCCATGAAAAAAATATTCAAAATCAATAAAATATATGTACTTCCAAACAATACCAATAACACCAACAGCAAGTCCCGAACAGTTTTAGTGCTCAGGATGCAGCAGCACAAACAAACTTTTTTTCCATTTAATATGCTATAAATTGTATCTTGATGTGTTAAAAAAGCCTTATTTTACACCACTGAATTTGTAGCGACCCATAAAGTTAAGAGATGAATTACATCATGAAGTGCTATCTATTCCTTCTGGGAATTCCATCTGAATAGTCAAAACAACTGTATTCAGACTTGTCTCCAATATATTTACTGGAATGAAGCAAAAGGAGTCAAAAATAGGAACGTTTGAACTCTATGAGGCTATGTACATATGGAGTCTTTTTGTTGAGTTTCAGGAGTAAAAACTGAGCAGAACCTCCAAGTTTTTGAGGAATTTTTGAGGAGTTTCCACTCAGTATCCACTCCGTCTTTGCTAAAACAAAAACCTCCTTAAAAAGCTCAGACTGCACATACCAGTAGACTTGCTTTTTGGCTTTGTTCACCTTTTCTTTTCAGACACCATAACATAGAATGTCTAATGTGATATGTACCCTCCCGTACTTTTTAATTTTAATGCATACTACAATGGACACAAAAAGAAAAAAAATAAGGTTGAATTCCATTTTTTTTCCATAGAAAAATTAGTTAAAAACGAACCTATAAATTATAAATACCTAACATGGGGACTTTAAAAAGCAGAACACTAATTGGAAGCACTCCAGTGATTTATGGTACAAGCAACATGAATAATTTTTATTACATTGTATAGGGACAAAAAAAAATCACAATTTTTTGCATCATGAATCATTAGAGTTCAGCTTTTATTTGGAATTCAATGTTTTAAATAAAAGCAAATAGTATTTGTATTGAAAATCCATGACAAATCTGCTACATCTGAATGTAGCCTTGTACCTCAGACTCATAATATGCATCAACTACATAAAGTTGAATTTAAAGGTGTTGTTCCCTTTAAGAAAAGTTTTCCCTATAAGCTCTATTGGCAGAACTGCTGAGGTTAATTGTCTGTGTTGGCAGCCGATTACTCACGATACACTCCAAGCATTTGACAACAGAACTTGTTTATTCAGGAACAATCAGGAACAATATATGATAAGCTTAATAGATCAGGAATAAATCATTTGTGTGTCTCTATCTGTGCAGAATCTACAGCAGGCTGCTTCTCTCATACACAGACACAGGGAAACGGGAAATAAAATACAGTCACATGATCTTCCTGTGTGAGCCTCTGGGAGTTATTTTTTGTCAACTTTGTAGAAAGCATACAAATCTAGCAACTAAACACTCCTAGACAGGAATGGAGTTGTTGCACTAAACATATTCCAACACCCCCACTCAACAACTACTTTTCTTGTGAGTCCCATTGCAGTTCTGAAGTCCACAAAATTGGCTCTTGAATCTGAATGGTTTTGTCATACTATCAGCTATCATCTTGTCAGACTCGCAATAAACAAATTCGAGTACACCACGTTCCACTAAGTCACGTAAGTGGTGATGCTTTACATCAATGTGATTAGTCCTTGCACTAATCTCACTGCTGGCAAGTTTAATGCATCCTTGGTGGTCCTCATAGATAACTGTTGGTTGAGCTAATGGCTTGCCAAAATCTTCCAAAAGTTGTTTCAACCAAACTACTTCTTGACTTGCATCAGCAGCAGACATATATTCTGCTTCTCTAGAAAATAATGCGACTGACACTTGTTTTCTGCTGAACCAATAAATTGAATTTTCTCCTAACTTGAAAAAGTAACCACATGCTGATTTCCGATCACTTGAATCTCCAGCCCCAATCTGCATCTACATAACCTCTGAGAGTGAGATCTCCTGATGCAAATATCTTAAAATTTAGCCTTTGAGTTTCTTTAAGATATTGAAGAATTCAATTAAATGCATTCCAGTCTCTTTGGCATAGCTTGCTTAAACGTCGGCAGAGAATTCCGACCGTGGCTGTGATATCCAGACGAGTTGTGGTTGCTATGTACAGAAGCACCCCCACTGGTTGTCTGTAACTCATTGCTGGGTAGCAGATCTTCTTCTCCTTCCAACTTTAAGTAGTACGGGTCCATTGGTGTTGACGCACCTTTGGCTTCTGACATTCCAAACAGGTTTAGGAAGTGTTCTGACCATATAAAAAAGGCGTCTAGCTGGGATACCTTTGTTTGGTCTTTCTGATCTCCTGATTGGAGGATGACTTGGCTCTTCTGTGTCTTCCTTGGTGGCTTCAGAGCTTATCCATACTTCAGTGTTTTCCTTTTTGGTGTCTGGGTTTGGTGATTGAGATTCTTGTTCTTGCTTCTTAGGTTGAATAATTGGTGTAACTTCATGGAATTTGAGCGATACAGAGTTTTCATCAATAACTACATCTCTGCTGATTGTTACTGTGTTGGTATAAGGGTGCAGGATTCTGTATCCCTTTTGTGTTTTGCTATAGCCCACCAGGACTCCTTGCTTTACGTGTGATTCCCACTAGGAACGTTTTTCTTTGGGAACATACACAAATCTTTTGCATCCAAATATCCTCAGGTGCTTTAAGTTAGGCTTCTTGCAGTTCCATAGCTCATATGGAGTTTTATTTGTGGCTTTAGTCTGGAACACGATTCCATTCTTTTTCAAAATGGTTTGCACCTTACCACTTGTAACTGTATATTCGGTTCCATTATCTGCACACAGGGCTTTTGGCATTCTTCCAAATTAGTTAAACACTACAGCAAGATATTCTTCAAGTTTCTATGAAACATCATCCTTACTGTGAAGCAGGTAGGCAACAATATATCTGGAGTAGTCATCAATAAATGTGAGAAAATATCTCTTCTTGCTAGGAGTTTGAACACTCATTGGACCACATACAGTACATCTGTATGTATGAGATCCAGAGGTTGTGCAGAACTAGTGGTGCTTATTTTAGGAAAGAATTTTCTGGACGTGGCGTCTGCTAATTATGCGAGCAAATTTTACATTCAAAAAGTGAAGTGGTGCTCCTTCCCTTCCGAGCCCTGCCGTGTGCCCAAACAGTAGATTTCCCCCAGATATGGGGTATTGACATGCTCAGGAGAAATTGCACAACAAACTGTATGGTCCATTTTCTCCTTTTACCCTTGCAAAAGTAAAGAAAAAATAAGTCTAAAGGAAAATTTTTGTGAAAGAAAAGTAAATGTTTATTTTTTTCTTTCACATTCCAAAAATTCCTGTGAAGCACCTGAAGGGTTAATAAACTTCTTGAATGTGGTTTTGAGCACCTTGAGGGGTGCAGTTTTTAGAATGGTGTCATTTTGGGGTATTTTCTGTCATATAAGCCCCTCAAAGTCACTTCCCTAAAAATAATGGTTTTGCATATTTTGTTGTAAAAAGGACTAATCGCTCCTCAAATTTTAACCCTTATAACTTCCTAACAAAAAAAGTTTCCAAAATTGTGCTGATGTAAAGTAGACATGTGGGAAATTTTATTTATTAACTATTTTGTGCAATATGACTCTCTGATTTAAGGGCATAAAAATTAAAAGTTTTAAAATTGCGAAATTTTCAAAATTTTTGCCAAATTTCTGTCTTTTTCACAAATAAATGCAAGTCATATCGAAGAAATTTTACCATTGTCATAAAGTACAATATGTCATGAGAAAACATTCTCTGAGTCACCAGGATCCATTGAATACGAAGATACACATCTTTCCTATATCAGGATCCATTGAAGCTTTCCAGAGTTATGACCTTATAAAGTGACAGTGGTCAGAATTGTAAAAATTGGCCTGGTCAGTTAGGTGAAAACAGGCTTCAGGGTGAAGGGGTTAATCATAGATCATCACAGATTAAGGAATGATGTGTGGAAAGGCGTAAAATGTATTGAAGACCGAACTGTATGTCATTTGTGCACATGGAGTTCCAATAAAGCATTGAACCGAGGATAACAGAGTGCTAACATTCTTCTCTTGCTATAATTTTTCTCTCCTTTTCTGGATGGCATCAGAGTGCTGTCCAATTTTTTTTCATTGAGCCAAAGACTTTCATTGCATCAGACATGTCTCCATAATTTGCACAGACCTCGTGGATTGAAAAAATCATGGACATTTTGAACAGCACCATAGACTATCATAGGCAAAAACAGGGCTAGTTTTAGACAAAGTGCAGCTCTGGGCAAAATATTAAAGTGGGGTCCAAAATGCTAACATATTCCATCATCACACTAAAACATTTAGGTTGCATTGACATGTGTTAAGTTCAGACCATTAAACGAGCGAGTTTGTCATTTTTGACGTCATTCAGCGCTTGTTTACTGGCCTCTTTACACAGACTGATGATGAATGATGGGCACAGAAAGATGCTAGTAGATCAATCTGTCCCCATACACTGTATGTATGGCATACAGTATCATGTTATCAGCATCACATCTGCAGTTTACACCGGGCGATGTGCAACTGAGACCAATGATTTTTGTTTCACCATAAACAATCTAATCACCCAATGAACGGGCAGCATTTTACTCGTTCATTGGGTGATTGCCAATGTGTTTACTATGAACTCTTATCTGTGCTGGCGGGATTTCTAAATAGATGCTACATACACACATAGTATGTGACATAAACCTTGTATGTTACACGCACGTATGTTTACAAATAGCACACATGCATGCATACACTGAGCATATACACACATATATGTATACACAGAGCACATACACATCTATACAGAGCACATACATAGACATATAAGTAAAAAAGTATTTGGCACTCCAATATTTGATGCTGAGTTAATATATTTATTGCACATAGAAAAAAGCAGGACAGATCCACTAAAATAGTTGACGTTTCGGCCTAAAATGGCCTTACTCAGAACTAAAATATAACAGATAAACAAATTTAGTTACACAAACGTATAAATCATTATACATCAATCCATAATACAGAAAAAGGAAAAGGATCTTATATAGGATGTTTAGAAAACTAAATAATAAAATTAAAGGATGTGAGATATAATTGCTCAATACATCATAATGGAGTAGCAGATAGACAGACCATGAACGTGACTTTAGATCATTAAATAATGTAAATGTCACATAGGTAAGTATAGCTGAAGTGGAGGAAAGACCTCAAACGTAACAACAGTTGAGTAAAGCAAAGAAAAAACAACTTTACCAGATGGTGTATCAAATATGAATAAAAATTGCTGTAAAAGCTGAAAAAAATAAGGATAAATGAGAATAATTGTTATAAGTCATATGGCCCAGATAGGCTTAATTTAAATTGAGACCTAACATAGAATCAGCGGACAAAATAATGATAACTACCCTGTGTCATATGGCTTCAAATGAGCTCTATCTAGGCTGTAACCTAATAATGAATCAGCGAACAAAAACATTCACCGGTGAAGCCTTTAGTGGAGATAAGACAGACGGTGCTGCAGGGAATAACACAACAGAAGGCGCTGAACAATGTGCTCCACGGCCGGTTAAAATGGAGACTAGGTCATGACGCACTTCCAGTTATCGTCCAGTCATGTGGTATCGGCATGTACGCATGTAGTAAAAAGTATAGGCACTGGACGCCATATGGCAGAAGTGCGTCATGACCTAGATCAACCTCATTTGGGCCTCATTCCCAGACGTTTTTACACAGTCTCTTGTTGATCTCAGCATTTATGATCACTATGCGGGACAGTGTGCTGCCCAGGTAATTGAAGTTGTCAACTGCTATGTCCCTGTCTCTAATAACACACTTAATTTCATGGAAATAAAGCCATAATATATGATGCAGACAGCACAGTGTAAAATGTTGCTTTGGAGGTATATGGTCTTCTTACCTTTTGGGCTCTTGTGTTATGTTACGGTAGCTGAGGAGTGCAGGTAAAAAAGGAAATACACCAGAGCAGTTGGAATCTATGAGATTGCAGTACCCTGACTAACCACCACAACTAGAGGCAGCCGTGGAGCGTTCCTACGTTGGTCCTAGACGCCTCGTCACAGCCTGAGAAACTAACTACACCTAAAGATAGAAATAGGAAAGCTATCTGCCCCGGAGCAGAACCCCAAAGATAATAGAAAGCCCCCAAACAAGTAATGGCGGTTAGACAAGAGGAAATACTGACACAGAAAGAAAATAGTATGAGCAAACGCTGGGGCCCAAACTATCTAAATAGAAAAGGACAGGAAGGGTACTTACTGCAATCTCAGAAAACCCTGAAAAACACCAACTCTACTAATTTCAAAATCACCTGAGATCACACGACCTCTACCACCTAAATTAGTTCTCTGGTGTAACAAAATCAAAACAGCAGCCACTGAAAAAACTGGAAAAAGCAAAAGTACAAAACTCAGTGGCTGAACTAAACTGAGAGGGCAAAAGCCCCCGGAGGGGACCCTGAAGGCCCCCACAGAAGTGCAGGACAAAATGCAAAAATAAAGCACAAACACAAAAGAAGAAAATGTCTTATCTGATAGCAGAGATGCAGACACGACACAGCAGGCTACAAGGGAAACTGGAAAGAAGGATTCAGACCAGAACAATTGGTCACCGGCAACCCTGATGGGAAAATGACTCCCTTATATAAGACCAGTCAGTAACACCTGATTCCCAGTCCTCACAATCTTCACTAGTACCGCTTGTAACCACCAGAGGGAGCCTCTGCTCAGAACTCATCTCAAACCCATTCACAACAGTACCCCCCCCTTGAGGAGGGGTCACCAAACCCTCATTTGAGCAACCAGGTCGGTCAGGATGAGTTCTATGATACGCACGGATAAGTCTCCTAGCATGGATGTCCGAAGCAAACACCCAAGAATTGTCTTCCTGACCATAACCTCTCCATTTAACCAAATACTGGAGTCTTCGTCTAGAAAAACGAGAATCCAATATTTTCTTAACCACATACTCCAGATTGCCCTCAACCAAAACAGGGTCAGGAGGCACAGCAGCAGGAACCACTGGCTCAACAAACCTCTTCAACAAGGACTTGTGGAACACGTTATGGATCTTAAATGTCCTGGAAGAAGCAAACGAAAAGAAACAGGATTAATAATCTCCATGATCTTATAAGGTCCAATGAACCTAGGCTTAAATTTAGGAGATGCTACTCTCATAGGAATATTCTTTGAGGACAACCAGACCAAGTCCCCCACTTTAAACCGAGGACCATCAGTCCTATGCCGGTTAGCAAACCGCTGGGCCTTCTCCTGAGAGAGGGACAACCTCTCCACTACCTGGTCCCAAATCTGTTGCATACGCTCAACAACAGAGTCAACACCTGGACAGACAGAAGCTTCCGTCTGTCCTGAAGAAAATCGAGGGTGAAACCCAGAATTACAGAAAAACGGAGACATCAAAGTGGCAGAGCTAGCCCTATTATTAAGAGCAAACTCAGCCAAAGGCAAAAAAGAGACCCAGTCATCCTGATCAGCAGACACAAAGCATCTTAGATAAGTCTCCAATGTCTGGTTTGTTCTCTCAGTTTGACCATTGGTCTGAGGATGAAATGCCGAGGAGAAAGACAATTGAACACCCAGTTTAGAACAAAAAGTCCTCCAAAATCTGGAAACAAACTGGACTCCTCTGTCAGACACAATGTTCTCAGGAATGCCGTGTAAACGAACCACGTGCTGAAGGAACAACGGCACCAATTCAAAGGAGGAAGGCAACTTAGGTAATGGCACAAGATGTATCATTTTGGAAAACCTATCACAAATTACCCAGATGGTGGTCATTCTCTGAGAAACAGGAAGATCGGAAATGAAATCCATAGAGATATGGGTCCATGGTCTCTTGGGCACAGGCAATGGCATCAACAAACCACTAGAGCGAGAGCAAGGCTTGGAGCGAGAGCAAGTCCCGCAGGACTGCACAAATTCCCTGACATCGCGAGACAAGGTGGGCCCACCAAAAGGACCGACTAACCAAGTCTCTGGTACCAAAAATTCCGGGATGCCCAGCCAATGCGGAACAATGAATCTCAGACATCACACTCTTTTTCCATTGGTCCGGGACAAACAATTTTCCAACAGGGCAGCGCTCGGGCCTATCCTCCTGACACCCCTCCAGAGCAAGTCTCAAATTGGGCGAGATGGCGGAAAGAACTACACCCTCTTTCAAAATAACAGAAGGATCAGATAACTCAGGAGAGTCCGCAAGGAAACTCCTCGAGAGGGCATCCGCCTTAACATTCTTAGTGCCAGGAAGAAAGGAAACCACAAAATTAAAACGTGTGAAAAACAAGGCCCACCTGGCCTGTCTAGGATTGAGTCGCTTGGCAGATTCCAGATAGACCAGATTCTTATGGTCCGTAAGGACCACCACCTGATGTTTGGCTCCCTCCAGCCAATGTCTCCACTCTTCAAAAGCCCACTTCATGGCCAATAACTCCCGATTACCCACGTCATAATTACGTTCAGTAGGAGAAAATTTTCGAGAGAAAAAGGCACAAGGGTTACTTTTAGAGGTCTCTGGATCTTTTTGGGACAAAACGGCACCTGCCCCAATTTCAGAGGCATCAACCTCCACCTGAAATGGCAGAGAAACATCAGGCTGCCGTAGAACAGGAGCAGAAGTGAATCTCTGCTTAAGTTCCTGAAATGCAGAGACTGCCTCAGGAGGCCAATTCACCACATCAGAACCCTTTCTGGTCAAATCAGTTAATGGTTTAACAATAACCGAGAAATTACCAATAAATTTACGATAAAAATTGGCAAAACCCAAAAATCTCTGAAGAGCCTTTAATGAAGTAGGTTGGACCCAATCACAGATGGCCTGAACCTTGACCGGGTCCATTTCAATAACAGATGGGGACAAAATGAATCCCAGAAATGAGATCTTCTGTACGCCAAAAAGACACTTTGATCGCTTCACATACAGAGCATTCTCTCTCAAAATCTGGAATACAGTTCGAACATGTTTCACATGAGAGTCCCAGTCATTAGAAAAAATCAAGATATCATCCAAATAAACAATCAGAAATTTGTCCACAAAATCCCTGAAAATGTCATTCATGAAGGACTGGAAGACAGGAAGGAGCATTAGTGAGCCCAAAGGGCATCACTAGGTACTCAAAATGCCCTTCAGGGGTATTGAATGCCGTCTTCCATTCATCCCGTGCTTAATGCGAATAAGGTTATACGCCCCCTGAGGTCAAGCTTGGTAAACCAAGTAGCGTTTTTCACCCTGAAAAACAGGTCAGAAATCAAGGGTAACGGGTATTGATATTTCACAGTAATATTGTTCAAGAGACGATAATCAATACACGGCCTTAATGAACCATCTTTTTTGGCCACAAAGAAAAAACCGGCACCTAAGGGTGAAGAGGATGGTCTGATATGACCCTTCTCCAATGATTCCTTGATATAAGACCGCATAGCGTCATGTTCAGGTACAGACAAGTTAAAAAGGCGACCTTTAGGGAATTTACTACCAGGCACTAATTCAATAGCGCAGTCATAGCTCCTATGGGGAGGTAAGGATGCAGATTTACTTTCGCTAAACACATCAGAAAAATCAAACAAAAAGTCAGGAACATCCTGAGCTGGGGGGAGGCAGAAAAAAACAGGAGTGTTGGTATTAACACATTGGCAGCCCCAACTGGTTACAGACACAGATTTCCAATCCAAAACAGGATTATGAGACTGTAACCAAGGGAAACCCAGCACGATAATGTCATGCAGATTATACAGAACCAAAAATTTACAGCACTCCTGATGATCAGGTTCAACCCTCATTATCACCTGAGTAGAAAACTGGGGTTTATTCTCAGCCAAAGGGGTAGAATCGATCCCCAGTAGGGGAATAGACTTCTGTAGGGGTATCAAGGAAAACCCACAACGTTTAGCAAAATCATAATCCATCAGGTTAATAGCTGCTCCAGAATCAACGAAAGCCTGAGCAGAAAATGAGGACAGAGAGCATATCAGAGTGACAGTTAATAAAAACTTAGTCTGAACACTACCCAAGACAACTGAGCGTGCAAAACGTCTTCCCCGCTTAGGGCAGACTGAAATAGCATGAGAGGCATCACCACAGTAGAAACATAACCCATTGCGCTTTCGAAACTCATGACGCTGTGCCCCAGACACCACTCCATCACAATGCATGGGCTCAGAAGCTGGCTCACAAGGCAACACCACTCCACGCATACTTCTCCGCTCACGCAAACGTCTGTCAATTTGAATCGCTAATGACATAGAATCATTGAGACCAGAGGGGACAGGGAATCCCACCATAACATCCTTTACATTATCCGACAGACCCTTCTGGAAAAGGGCCACCAAAGCGTCGTCATTCCATTTGGTCAGGACTGCCCACCTACGGAATCTCTGACAGTATAACTCAGCGTCATCAAGCCCCTGATCTAATGCCAACAAGGCTTTTTCAGCTTGATCAGTGACATTAGGCTCATCGTACAATAACCCCAAAGCCTGAAAAAATGCATCAACATCACTCAAAACAGGATCCCCAGGTATCAGGGAAAAAGCCCAATCCTGAGGATCGCCGCGCAGGAGAGAGATGATAATTTGAACCTGCTGCGCTGCGTTTCCTGAGGACTTAGATTTTAAGGCAAAAAACAATTTACAATTATTTTTGAAATTCTGAAACTTAGCTCGGTCCCCTAAAAACAAATCTGGCATGGGGATCCTAGGTTCCACAACAGGCAACCTAGCAAGATATGCAGCAATACTCTGAACCTCAGTGGCAAGCTGATCCACACGGCCAGACAACTGTGCAAACTCCATTGGGAGAAAAGATCCTCCCCAGCACCCAGAGATACAGAGGGAAAAAAAAAAAAAAAATGCAACAAACAGAAAAATATCTCTGACAACTCTGACAACCTTTCTTCTTTCACAATATTTTTTCCCTTCTGTGAGTACCATACAATTTTCAATTTTTAGTCCAGTGATACTGTTATGTTACGGTAGCTGAGGAGTGCAGGTAAAAAAGGAAATACACCAGAGCAGTTGGAATCTATGAGATTGCAGTACCCTGACTAACCACCGCAACTAGAGGCAGCCGTGGAGCGTTCCTACGTTGGTCCTAGACGCCTCGTCACAGCCTGAGAAACTAACTACACCTAAAGATAGAAATAGGAAAGCTATCTGCCCGGAGCAGAACCCCAAAGATAATAGAAAGCCCCCAAACAAGTAATGGCGGTTAGACAAGAGGAAATACTGACACAGAAAGAAAATAGTATGAGCAAACGCTGGGGCCCAAACTATCTAAATAGAAAAGGACAGGAAGGGTACTTACTGCAATCTCAGAAAACCCTGAAAAACACCAACTCTACTAATTTCAAAATCACCTGAGATCACACGACCTCTACCACCTAAATTAGTTCTCTGGTGTAACAAAATCAAAACAGCAGCCACTGAAAAAACTGGAAAAAGCAAAAGTACAAAACTCAGTGGCTGAACTAAACTGAGAGGGCAAAAGCCCCCGGAGGGGACCCTGAAGGCCCCCACAGAAGTGCAGGACAAAATGCAAAAATAAAGCACAAACACAAAAGAAGAAAATGTCTTATCTGATAGCAGGAGATGCAGACACGACACAGCAGGCTACAAGGGAAACTGGAAAGAAGGATTCAGACCAGAACAATTGGTCACCGGCAACCCTGATGGGAAAATGACTCCCTTATATAAGACCAGTCAGTAACACCTGATTCCCAGTCCTCACAATCTTCACTAGTACCGCTTGTAACCACCAGAGGGAGCCTCTGCTCAGAACTCATCTCAAACCCATTCACAACACTCTTGCTTGGCTGCACAAGTTGCAACAATGGTGTGTTCACCTTTGACTCACACACTTATCCAAGAGGAAGGATGAAGCTTAGTATCATGCATGCAAATAGATAAGGCTTATATCATATCCCAGTCATACAGTTATGTACAGAGCACCATGCTGACTAACTAATCGTGACACTTGTACTATTAGATTAAGGCCAGGATCACACTTGCGAGAAACTCGCAGGATTCTCATGCGAGTTTCTCGCATCAACACCCGGCATTGCTGACGGCACTCGGACTGGAGCGTGCGGCTGCATAGAAATACATGGAGCCACACGCTCCGGTCCAAGTGCCGGGTGTTGATGCGAGAGACTCGCACGATTCTCGTGCGAGTTTCTCGGTAGTGTGATCCCGGCCTAACATCGGTTATCCAGCACCTAGGTAAGTAACCCTCACAAATTTAAAAACCTTTCTTTCTAAAGGCTGTAATAATGGGTGAGAAAAAGAAGATTTTCATTAATAGATTTTTGGAGCATGAGAGGAAACTCATAAGCCTGGAGGAAACTCACACTAACATATGGAAAATAAATAGGCCCCAATTAATTAAGAATATCATTGTGTAGGTCAATCTTATTGAGGGGTGAGCTCGAGTATGATGCGCTAATTAATTAAACAGAAGGTGACAGCTTCCCAGCTCCCCCAGACCACCACCATGTATTTATTACTGCCATTGTATCCTTCCTAACAAGGTCTTTTTATTGTCTTATTGATTTCATTTTTTTTATGGCAAAAAACTATTTAATATTTCTTCGGTTACTATATGCTAATCAGTGGATCACTAGATGTGGGGACGTTGTTTTCCCCGAACTAATCTACCTTCTAATCATATTATAGGCTATGTGCACGCGTTGCGGATTTGTTGCGGATCCGCAGCGTTTTTTCTGTGCGGAATTGCACCAAATCCGCAAATGATTGCTCATGCAAGGGTAATAAATGGGAATCCAGAATTGGTGTGCACATACTGCGGAAAATTCCATTTTATTTTCCGCAGCATGTCAATTCTTTGTGCGAATCTGCAGCGTTGTTTTTCCCCCATTGACTTCCATTGAGGCACTCAATTCCGCAACAAATCCTCAGGTGTAAAAATGTTTGCGGATTTGATGCAGATTTCATGTGGATTTGGCTGAAAAACCGCAGCGGATTTTTAAAATGCAAATAAATCAGAAGGAGGAAGAGTGTGTGGGCGGAGAATCTAAAATAGAGCCAATCTTGATTGAAACACATCCACAATGGAGGTAGGACTTGAAAAATGATTTTTTTTTTACTGTAGTACCTCTTTAATGAGGTAACAAATCCTCCGACAAAGCCACATCCAAAGCCGCATGTCAATCCGCATCAAAGCCGCATGAAATCCGCACAAAAATTGTGCGGAATTTCCACTGCGTTGTCTGCCAAGAGATGCAGAATCCACACAGAAATTTCCCCAGGCAAATCTGCAATGTGCGCACATAGCCACAATGCCCTTGTTGGCCTTGTTGGCGTGAATAACAGGATTTGCAAGAGTGGCATCACTGCCATCTATTTACACATCTCTGCCTCCCTGACAATACTCAGTGATCAAGGGATATGCACTCCAGCTTCATTCATACAATGCTCATGATATGATGCCATCTGTATGCAGTCTGTGAATTTCATAGACCTAAAGACTTTTATGGGTGATTTTGATCCATGAATAGGATCAAAAATGGAAATGTCTCTGTGGTTCTTCAGCAGACATATAGTATAGTCTGCATGAAACTACATATGTGAATAGAACCATAGGCTTTTGTGGATAAGAGTCTGTGAATAAGGCCGGTGTCTTTCGCATCAACACCCGGCACTGACGCCGCCACTCGGACCGGAGTGTGTGGCTGCATGGAAATATATGTAGCCGCACACTCTGGTCGAGTGCCGGAGGCAGTGTCGGGTGTTGATGCGAGAGACTAGTGCGAGTTTCTCGCATCACACACGCAAGTGTGAAACCCGGCCAAACATTGATAGAACGCGACTGGATGAGGCCTTAACTAGGCTCAACATTGACTATATTTAGTCAATCACGTTATTATGACCATTCATATCGGCCATAATTTGGTTTCATACATACCAAAAGAGTGTAGTACCTAATGAAACACTGATAATCTGAAGATAGACCAACTTTTCTTTTGTAGGTGGGTTTGATCTTTCAGATGAAAACATACAACTATTAGGATGTGGGCACATGATATCTTTGGCTGTTCAAGCAGAAGACACTTCAGAAAACTCTGGCATATTTTTTCCTGAAGTGTCTTTTGTTTAGTTTTTTTAGGTAATTTCCTGAGTATTTTTCTAAAGGTTTTGGCCACCAGCAATTGTTAGATGATTTTTCTATAGTTTTTGTGGCTTCTTTTATTACTTCATTTGCTGGTCGTGTTTTTTTCACTCCATTGAATAATAAAGAAACCGCTAGCATTTTCTTTAAAGAAAAACCATGGCAATAAGGTCCTAAACACATCTGGGTGTCATTTCAGCTATCTCTTTGACTTATATTGTAAAGTACAAAGCATAATTCAAATGGAAATGACAGAAGAATGGATACACTCGTCACTTCTTTAAACTGCTTGGCGTTTTTAGAAAGATGTTCAAAAGCCTGAACATATGGACATTGGACAGAAAGTTATTCGTTCATAGAAATGCTTCTGTTCATTCTTTTTAGTGTTTTCTAATTGTCGGAATCCACCTGAAAAATGCACAGTGTGCACATACCATTTGACATAATTTAGATGTCAGTTTTTTTCACATACGAGTATAATGGCTCAATTTTCATCAATGATTTTAAAAATTTTCATATGAGTTTCATCAGAGTTTTGGTCAATTTTCATCAGTTTTTCTCGTATTTGAAAAAAAAATAGTCCATAAAAAACGGAAACCCTTAAGTGGTTAAAACAAATTATATACTCATTCTTCTAGAATCTTCCCAGTCTTTTCAAATACTTAATATGTATCTAATTGTTTTGCAGCTCCTATCAATCGCAGAGAATGTAAGGATAAAGATCCAGGTAAGAATAAGCAGCTCCTCTGTGTCTTTTTGAGTTCATTGTATCACTTCAATAAAACATTTAGTAAATAAAGAAGCAGAAAAATCTAAATAAAACTACATTAAACTTTTTATATGTTGTAGTTGTTCCAAAATTACATAATTCTCGCCATATCAGCTTTTTCTAAGTTGAGATGTAAACAACATTTTTAAGTAAATGAAGAAATACCACCGAAAAATATTTTTTTTCCATTTAGGCCGAATTCAGATGTTTTTGTATCTCGATCCGAGTACAGACCGCAATGCATTGAATGGATGAAGGTCAACTGACCCAAACTTGACAGCCTCCTATTTTCCTATTAGGCTGTCAAGGCGTCCTCCTTCCAGTCAGAGCACTGCAGTCAGTACACAAACATGCAAATTTGTCCTAACACTGGAAAATAAATTACCTATTTTTAGAGACAATTCAATAATCTCTAAATGCTGAGAAGACAGTTGCATACTCAACTAGAGCCGCATAAATGTGTAGTGCAGTGTGGATTTATTATCAGGCTCTGTGGCCACGTTACGTTTTTTAAGCATTTTTGCAGCGTTTTTACGTGGCGTAAATGCTTAAAAATGCTAACAAAACACATCCCATTCATTTTAATTGCATTACGCATTGCTGTGCCCATGCTACGTATTTTTCCGGAACGTAATCGAATCGCGGTAAAATACACAGCATGTTCATTATTTTAGCGTAATCGCGGTGATTACGCCGCCATAGGATTGCATTGAAACGCTCACTTTACGCATGTGGCTATGCCCACCATGCGTAATGTAAGGGCTTCATGCGCGGTTGGTACCCAGGGTCTGGAGGAGAGTAGACTCTCCTC
The DNA here is from genome assembly GCA_033576555.1 of Oophaga sylvatica. Lineage (NCBI taxonomy): Eukaryota > Metazoa > Chordata > Amphibia > Anura > Dendrobatidae > Oophaga > Oophaga sylvatica. Next base: position 98,643,813 of record JARQOD010000009.1, on the reverse strand, counting down.
CAGGCCCTGGGTACCATATTCCTGTAAAAAATAGAAATAAAATAAAAAATATGGATATACTTACCCTCTGTCGGCCTCCGGAGTCCTCAGTGGTGCACTTGGTGCTGCCAGCAACTTCCGTTCCCAGGGATGCATTGCGAGAATCACCTCAGATGACGTAGCGGTCACACGACCGCTACGTCATCTGGGGTGATTCTCGCAATGCATGTCTGGGAACGGAACTTGCCGGCAGCGTCGCTGAGGACGGGAGGATTCCAGGGGCCAACAGAGGGTAAGTATACCTCTATTTTTTATTTTTTTAATTATTTTTAACATTCTATCTTTTACTATTGGTGCTGCATAGGCAGCATCAATAGTAAAAAGTTGGTCACACTTGTCAGCACTATGCTTGACAAGTGTGACCAACCTGTCAATCACTTTTCCAAGCAATACTTCAAATCGCTTGGAAAAGCGCGAGCATTCTGCAAGCTCAAAACGCTTGCAAAATGCTTGTGTTTTGCGGGAAACGCATACGAATTACGTATGCGTTTTACCGCGGCTGGGAGTTGCGCAAATGGTCTGGGAAATTACGGAGCATTTCTGCAACGTGTGCACATAGCCTAAGGTTAAGTTTACACATTATTTTTTCCAGACTTTCAGCCAAAGCAGAAACTCCAGGAATACACACTAAAGTCATGTTCATATATCGTGGAAACTTTCTGCTGTTGATTTGGTCACAAATTCACAGACAGAATCTGCATGTGCTACTTGCAGATATGTTGCAGATTTGGCTGCAGATTTCACCCTACCCATTGCAAAATATTGAATAGATTGAAAGCCACAATCAAAATCCGCACAAGAATGAATATTCTGCAGTTTTGAAATCTGCACCATGCTCTCATTTTCAAGTGGATTAAAAAAAACAAAAACTTTTATTTGCAATGTACTATAAGTTGCTGTGGATCTGCAGTGCGGAATCTACACTGCAAATCTATAACAAATCAGCACCCAGCAAATGCCATAAGATCTGCTTTCAGCACAACCATAGGCGAGTAGGTAACTAACTATGACTTTTTTTTACAATGGGAATATATGCTGCTGAGTGCTAATATGATCACAACAAATTACAAAGCTTCTTCTATGCTTTGTAATGTTAAACATGGACAGCACACTGATGCCATCCATGTGCTATATGTGTTTTCAGAGACCCATAGACTTACATAGGCACTTGTTATTCATGCTGCTGAAATAATACGTACATGTGAACAGCACCATAGATTATAATGGGTACGTGTTCTATCCATGGAAAAATTAATAGGACACGTATGTGCAACACAGATGTCTGAATAAGGCCTCATTCATTTGTTTCATATAAAATAATACTATTTATTCATATAACTCATATATAAGACAGTGGTCAATGCAATGCAATGCTAGAACGTCTGATATTGTTAAACCCAGAACACAGACAATTAAATCACTTGTAGATTATTGTAATTAAATATATTATATAATTAACTCTGTTTCTGTTCTTTGCAGTATATGCGTTATGTACCACAACTGGCAGGCATTTGATTTCATCCATCACAGAGTAGGTGTAGTAGTATCAATATTCAGAGGCCGCTCATAAATGTACATACTCCTCAAATAAAACAAATGTGTGTCTTTACAGTGTTGTGTGCCCAGACAACTGTATGAACGCAGATGCACCTCTGTGGGGATCGGATGTCTATACAGATGTAAGAAAAACACATTAAATAGACTCGTAATTTCTACACTTATTCAGCGTAAGTAACGTGGCACTGTTTTATTACAAGGATTCTTCAATTTGCCGATCTGCGATACATGCAGGAAAACTGCCTGATGACAGAGGAGGTATAGTAACTGTTGAGAAGACATATGGACAAGTAATTTATCCTGGAACCACAAGGAATCAGATCCATTCATACAACTATGGTCCGTGGTTCGTGTCCTTTACCTTCAGCTCTCCAGATATTGAATCTAAAGTGAAAGTGACAACTGCTGATACACCAACAGGTAATGTTTTTGAAAGATAAGAGGTCTAAATGCAAAATTCCAATAGAAACCTCAATTACATCATGAAAATGATTTCTCCATCTTATTTATAACAACTGGACAGTAATGATTTTGCAAGATAAGTGAGTACAAAAGCTTTAAAGGCCCATGCTGCGGCACTGCTAGGTCTGATTTTTATATTAAACATATTGCCTTTCCTATCAAAATCTTTTATGAGGCTGCTTGCTTCTTTATACTTCAATAAGGTATATGGAGTTACGTTCACATTGATTAAGTTATCGGACCAGTCATGTCCGCAAATTATGGACATGACCGGCTCCGTGTGCCTGTCCTCGAAGAGCGGCTTAAATTAGACCAGACTAGTGGATGCTGCAATTTTTTTTCACATTGTTCTGTGGTCTGTGTGAAAAATAGTCCATGTGAAGAAACACATAACCTTAGGTCTATGTGCTGTCTTTTTTGCACACAGACCGAAAATATGTTAGTCTGAATGTTCCCTTGATAAATTGTAAAATGAGTTATCATAAATATGTTTTAACAGCAGTCAACCCTTTACCTCTTAATAATCTGTCAAAATACTTTTTTTTATTTTGTTGCATACACATACAGTATATTATATAAATAACACAGCAGTGATGGAAATTAGCACCAAGACGTAAGCCTCATTCAGACGTCAGTGTTTTTCACGTATGCAAAAAAATGATACCGTATTTTGGATCAGTGTGGTCCTTTTTACCATCAGTGTTTTTCACATATGGATAAACAAATTACAAAACTTCTCTGATCCTTTGTAATGTTAAATACAGACAGAGAATTGATTGTACACTGATGCTATCTGTGTGCTTTACGTGTTTTTCACGGACCAATGGACTTGTATGGGCCCTTACCAAATGTGCGGAAGGAAAAAATTGGACATATCTCTGAGTTTTGCAAGGACACATGGTCAGTAAAAAACACTGACGTGAAAAGTCTCATTGACTATAATGGATACGTGCTGTATCCGTGTAAAACACAGATAGAACATGTATGTGCAACACAAACTTCTGAACAAGGCCTTACAGGATTCAGAAAATCACTACGTTATACACAGGTCGTATTGTGCTAGTGCAGCATATGCTAGATATCATAAAGGAATAAGCATGGACCTGCAAATCTAGGTATTCTATGAGCAGATAGTATGAGCAGATAGAGTTCTAAAAATGTCCATGACAGGAGGAAACAAAATTGACAAAGCACATTCTAGCAAAATGAAATAAATGTACAGCTGCCGTGACTGCACTATTCTAGCGTACAAAATAACGAATACAACCACGCTCTTAGTGCTCTAAAGTAAATGCAAAGATTAAAGATATGAATTTTAATTAGCATTCCTCTTATATAGACTATATGTATACATTGAGATTATAGTGCACATTTTTAACATAAACATGTGAGCACATGTGACAATAACAAGGTGATCTATTCAGATGGAGACATACACTAACAGACTCACCTTTCCTGGGCCTAGGTCTGCAAATTTAAAGGACAGATAGGATCCATTTCTAATTAAAAAAAGAAAACACCCTTGAAAAGATGGTAGGATTACTCAGTCAATATGGAGAAAGTCATATAACTCCACATGTGCACTGCAACAAATTATGAAATCAGCGCCAGGAGTTACAGATTTTACAAAATCTGCATCTATAAAGTTCTCCCTAGAGAGCTGTCACAATGTGTGACACGACCCAACGGGTAGTCAGTCAGTGGACTCACACACAAAGGCGAGAGGAGGGCCCTAACAATAGGGAATGAGGGATGGTCACCACCTGAGCTCAAACCTGAGCCTGTCCCTGCACTCCCCTAATGACCTATGCGGATCCTTCCCCCGCCACCATCAGGATGCCTCGTCCTAGTTGTCACCTATAACTGCCCTGGCTAGTGCACTGGCCGGCAAGGAGCACTAGCCTCACCTCTGCAGATAATAAACACAGGGGGAAGTGACAAACACCAAAGGGACAAGCTAACAAAAAATACCACACTTAGTTTGTGAACACCGCTGCTTAGCTCCACACAGCAGAAAACACAGCAACTGGACTCCAAACACCAGACGTGGCTGACACCAGAGAGCTGCTCCTGCTAAGCTGGTTTCCAGAAAGGACCTGTATCACCAACAGTCAGCTGATGCATCAGGTGACCTTTTAAAGGATGGTGGGAGTGGTCACCACCCACATCAGCTGACCCAGCAGCAGTGCAATTACACCAGATTGCCAGTGGGGTAAAACTGACATTAACCCCAATGGTCCAAAAGGAAAAAAGTTTTAAACTGAGTAGAACCAGAGCTGCCACAAATCCCAAAAATGGATCATGACAAGAGCTAAGTGTATACAACAATTCGAGGGTAGCTGCTACCTAACAACTCCTTTATTGGGGTATGTTGCTCAGATTTTCAATTCTGCAGGATAGTCAAGAGGTGTACAGCATCCTTGAATTCCAGTTTAGTTTGTTGTACTGCAGGCGATCTACATGTTCACTGACTTAACCTCTCATAGCTACATCTCATCAAAGGGGTAATTTACATGCTTTGCAAAAACAATTTCAGGGTTCTTTGCTGTCCAATAGCTTATATAGCCTCCATATATAGCTCATCATAAATGTGCAATTCCACCTGCTTTGGAGGTAATAGTGAGATCTCTTACCTCTTGGTAACCTATGGTGTCTTCAAGGCTTTGTATAACTTTTTTTTTATAAGATATTGTTAATCCTTAATTTAGTATTTGCATAAAAAATGTCTCCAATGTTAGTTCTAGCCTCATGTTGGATGACAGCACAAAAGATTTCTCAACAGATTGCCATGTAAGTATATGCAAATTTAAAGAATATATATTTATCAATGATGAGCAAATGTATTCGAGTGAAGTTAAATTCTCTTCAAAACTTGAAAAATTATCCAGAAAACGGCTTTTTTGTGTTTCTTTTGCAACTCTCTATGCACATGTTCCCATTACTGTACACTGCAATAGACCACTATATATAGTACGACCAAAAGTTTGGACACACCTTCTCATTTAAAGAATTTTCTCTATTTTCATGACTATGAAAATTGTACATTCACACTGAAGGCATCAAAACTATGAATTAACACATGTGGAATTATATACTTAACAAAAAAGTGTGTAACAGCTGAAATTATGTCATATTCTAGGTTCTTCAAAGTAGCCACCTTTTGCTTTGATGACTGCTTTGCACACTCTTGGTATTCTCTTGATGAGCTTCAAGAGGTAGTCACCGGAAATAGTTTTCACTTCACAGGTGTGCCCTGTCAGGTTTAGTAAGTGGGATTTCTGGCCTTATAAATGGGGTTGGGACCATCAGTTGTGTTGTGTAGTAGTCTGGTGGATACTCAGCTGATAGTCCTACTGAATAGACTGTTAGAATTTGTATTATGGCAAGAAAAAAGTAGCTAAGAAAAACAAGTGGCCATCATTACTTTAAGAAATGAAGGTCAGTCTGTCCGAAAAATTGGGAAAACTTTCAAAGTGTCCCAAAGTGCAGTTGCAAAAACCATCAAGCGCTACAAAGGAACTGGCTCACATGAGGACCGCCCAGGAAAGGAAGACCAAGAGTCACCGCTGCTTCTGAGGAAAAGTTTATCGAGTCACCAGCCTCAGAAATCGCAGGTTAACAGCAGCTCAGATTAGAGACCAGGTCAATGTCACACAGAGTTCTAGCAGCAGACACATCTCTACAACAACTGTTAAGAGTAGACTTTGTGCAGCAGGCCTTCATGGTAAAATAGCTGCTAGGAAACCACTGCTAAGGACTGGCAACAAGCAGAAGAGACTTGTTTGGGCTAAAGAACACAAGGAATGGACATTAGACCAGTGGAAATCTGTGCTTTGGTCTGATGAGTCCAAATTTGAGATCTTTGGTTCCAACCACCGTGTCTTTGTGCGACGCAGAAAAGGTGAACGGATGGACTCTACATGCCTGGTTCCAACCGTGAAGCATGGAGGAGGAGGTGTGATGGTGTGGGGGTGCTTTGCTGGTTACACTGTTGGGGATATATTCAAAATTGAAGGCATACGGAACCAGCATGGCTACCACAGCATCTTGCAGCAGCATGCTAGTCCATCCGGTTTGCGTTTAGTTGGACCATCATTTATTTTTCAACAGAACAATGATCCCAAACACACCTCCAGGCTGTGAAAGGGCTATTTGACCAAAAGGAGAGTGATGGGGTGCTACGCCAGATGACCTGGCCTCCACAGTCACCAGACCTGAACCCAATCGAGATGGTTTGGGCTGAGCTGGACCGCAGAGTGAAGGAAAAAGGGCCAACAAGTGCTAAGCATCTCTGGGAACTCCTTCAAGACTGTTGGAAGACCATTACCGGTGACTACCTCTTGAAGCTCATCAAGAGAATGCCAAGAGTGTGCAAAGCAGTCATCAAAGCAAAAGGTGGCTACTTTGAAGAACCTAGAAAGAATATAAGACATAATTTCAGTTGTTACACACTTTTTTGTTAAGTATATAATTCCACGTGTTAATTCATAGTTTTGATGCCTTCAGTGTGAATTTACAATTTTCATAGTCATAAAAATAGAGACAAATCTTTAAATGAGGTGTGTCCAAGTTCTTGGTCTGTACTGTAGGTATGTTAACATCTGACAAATACTCAAAAAATTTTCCTCCAGAATTGCAGGCTGAAAATCTGCAGCGTGTTACCATAGCATCCAAGGGAATAAGATTTTATCAAATACTATGTACATGCTATAGGAAAAATTTACAGCAGGAATTAACTTGCGTTAAGGATTTTAAACTTGCATTGTGTCTGTTTATGCTGTGGGTTTTGCCTACAGATTTCGCCCTTGTAATGTGGTCACACATGCAGAATTTTATGCAGGGTTGCAACGGATTCATGGCAAAATCCGCAGCCAAGTGTCTGATCGCTTCTGAGAAATAACTAAAAAGGTACTAAATGAACTTAAATCTTAAACAGTTTTAGGTAAGCATTGCGCATGCAAATTGTGGACATGACTAAGCTATATTTAAACATACTACAAAAAGAAGAACGATCAAAGAATCCCAAGAAAAATGATGAATAAGGTACAAAAAGCTTTATTAAATATAGCAATAAACAGGGGAGCAAGACAGGAAAAACTCCATGCCAGTCAGCACAAGTGGGAAAAGAGGACTCACATGGGATGAAGGACTATATTTGTAATTAATCCTTCAAGTTCAAAACTCTGCGAATGCAGAGAAAATATATAACAACAATATTGCAACAATATTGCAACATCCCGGATGGCCAATAAGTACATGTGAAACAGATAAATAATACTGAAATAATACTAATTACAAGCAAAAATAATGAACAAATTAATACAGCCTTAATATAACTTCACAATGGGAAAATATAATCTGCAAGTGCAGACCAATATTATGTACATGCCATATTGCAAAATTCCTAATGGCCAGATTGCTGAACAGGTAACACTAATACATGAATAGAATTACAAGTTAGTAAGACATGAATATACCTGAGTAAGTAACGAGAGAGTCACCCAGTGCGTCCACCCCCGACGCGCGTTTCGGCTAGTGTGCCTTCCCAAGGGGTGATGGAAAGGGGAAGTGAGAAAGCCACACATGATGTATGGCTGCCAAATGAAGGGGCAAGTGGTAACAAGCAAGCACTCTATTACTGGTGCCGCCCACTGAGGGGCAGTGTAATCCCCATAATCATATAATATGATAGCTGCCACATCCTATAAACACCCTCTGCTTATGGGTATATTGCTTTCAGCATTTTGATATAAAAGATGCCAGCAGCGTCATATTTCATCATCAAGTAGAGCTCAGCCTGCCTCCAGCGACGCGCCCGTTCACTGGGCAACCAGGGACGCCAGGCGCCGTTGGCATCACGTGCCCGATGACGTCACACTCACGTGATCTGCCACGTAGACAACAATAGACGCCGAGAGACGCCGGGCATAACTGGAGAACAGCACAGGCGCGTACCCGCAGTCAGTGTGTAATTGAAGACATGGACAGCGTGAATGTAACAACAGAGGGAAAAGAAATACACCAAAAAATCTAATTAGCAAACATAACATAGCAAGCCACTAGTATCAAAAAAGGAGAGATATGGTATGAAGACATATGGATGAATAGAACAAGGACAATAATATCAACATAGGTAAATATAATATATATATAATGCACATCAATAAATGAATGACAGAATAGTCTCAAGATACTAGATAGGGGATGTCAGAATGTCAGTGACTACAACATCAAGTATAGCCAGTCATTGCAATATAATATAATAGATACATCCACAGTAAAAAGACCAATTCTCTTATACAGCAATATGATGATATATCTCTGCATACATAAATACATGCAATAACAGAAGGCCATTTATATCTGCAAAAAGAATATAATAACAATCATGAATATAATGGCTGCATTTTGAATATAATAATAAACATGAATATAATGGCTGCATTTTGACGAATGGTCCTCATCCATGGGTATATAACTAATATCATGTTTGATGTAAAGATGAAATGATAAGAGATCCAAAGTGTCCAGTTGTGATAGAATGTTCTCCATCCATCTCAAAATAACACCACTCTCCGAGATAAAATAAGGTGAATGGTAACTAATAAAATTGGATAAAAAATAAATAATTAAAACCAAAACGAAACCACAAGTGCAGATATACAACGGATCTGTCATGTATAGTGTACAGTTCCTATAGCGTCTTGTGCTTGGGTGCGAGGAAAACACAGGAGACACAGGTTGATATGAAATGACTTGTATTACTTCATACAAGCATGCTGAAAAGTTCACACAGTTTGCAGGAACAGCGACAGGAGACACAGCAGGCCAGAGTAACTTCAAGCACTACAATAAATCTCCAAAGCAGGTTCAGGATCTCTTCTCTGTACCGTAATTCCTCTGCAAACATGGATTCACCAAACAGCAGGTTTCCAGAGTCCAAAAGTGTTCCAAGGTTCCTCAGTAGGGAATAGCTGGAGTACAAGTCAAAGGTTTCCAGAAGTCAGGTCACAGACTGACTGAGGCTTGATTCAGGAGCACTGATTGTTCAGCTGAGGCTGCTTAAGAAGCAAGAGGGAAGAATCAGGGCGGGAACATGAAAACTGGAAACTCCATATTAACTGAGGGCAAGAGCTGCAGAAAGACAGAAAGCAAAATGGCCGACGGAAAACTGAGTTTCAAGGAACATGTCAACAGAGACAAAGAACCTTACATTACTCCCCCTTAGGGACAACCTCCGGATGACCTCAGACCAGGCTTGTCAGGGTACCTCTGATGAAACTGGCGGAGCAGGCGAGGAGCATTTACATTACTTACTGGTTCCCATGAGTTGTCCTCCACTGGGTAGCCCTGCCATTTAATCAAATATTGCAACTGATTTCTGTACAACCTGGAATCTAGAATCCTTTCCACCATAAATTCTTCCTGACCATCGACCAGCACTGGGTCAGGGCAAGGAGAAGAACGTCCAGGAAACGTATTGGGTGTTGCAGCCTTTAGTAGGGATACATGAAAGACAGGGTGGATTCTCATAGTTCTGGGCAGTTGAAGACGACAAGCAACAGCACTTATAATCTTATTGATCTTATAAGGTCCAATGTACTTATGTCCCAATTTAGACGATGGAATCTTTAATTTAAGATTTCTGGTTGACAGCCAGACCAAATCTCCTACCTTGAAAGCTGGTGCAGGTTTACGAAATTTATCTGCTGCTTTCTTGTACCTTTCCTGAGCCAATTCTAGATTTTCCTTTAGAAGATCCATATTCTTTTGTAAAGAAGTGATTCTTTCAGCCACTGCCAGCAAGGGCGTATCTATGGGAAATCGAGGAAGAATGTTAGGATGATAACCTAGATTGGAGTAAAAAGGAGACTGCTTAGTGGAGGCGCTCTGAGAGTTGTTATAAGAGAACTCAGCCAGTGGAAGTAGATCCACCCAATCATCCTGTAGGTGGCAGATAAAACAGCGGAGATACTGCTCCAGGGTCTGATTGGTTCGTTCTGTCTGTCCATTAGTCTGGGGATGAAAAGCAGAAGAAAGGTTTACTTTAATGTCCAATGCTGCACAGAAATTTTGCCAAAACCTTGAAGTGAATTGCACCCCTCGATCCGAAATGACCTCATCCGGTACTCCATGTAAGCGAAACACATTCTTAATCATCAAGTCTGATGTCTGTTTTGCAGTGGGTAAGCCGACACAAGGGATAAAATGAGCTGCCTTTGTTAGACGGTCAACCACCACTAGAATGGTGTTCTTCCCTTGAGAGGTTGGTAACTCCACAATGAAGTCCATAGAAATGGATCCCCACTGGCGGGACGGGGTGGGAAGAGGTTGCAACAGACCAGTTGGTGAGGAGCGAGGTGTTTTGCATCTTGCACAGACTTCACATGAAGTGACATAGTTTAAGACATCTTTCCTGTAAGTGGGCCACCAAAAGAAACGAGAAAGAAATTCTTGTGTCTTTAGAATTCCCCTATGCCCGGCTATCTTGGAATCGTGGATGAGTTGCAATACTCTCAATCTGACTGTTTCAGGTATATACAGACGTTGTCCCTAATCCACACACCATTCTTAAAGACAAGACTTACGTCCCTTGGGGGTTGAGCCAACAAAGAATCCGCATGGTATGCTTCCTTGATGTCCTTAAGTAGGTTTTGATTATGAATCACTCCCAGGAATCTAGAGTCAGGAAGAATAGTCTTAGGAGGAGTAAGTGGACGTGTCTCTGCTGAATGAATCCTAGAGAGTGCATCAGCCTTTCCATTGCGCGATCCTGGTCTATAAGAAATGACAAAATTAAATTGGTTTAGGAAAAGATTCCAGCGAGCCTGGCGAGGAGTCAGGCACTTAGCCGACCTGATAAATTCAAGGTTACGATGGTCTGTCAGGACGACTATTTGCTGTGCAGCTCCCTGAAGAAGGTGTCTCCATTCCTTGAAGGCGGCAATAATGGCCAACAATTCTCTATTGCCCACATCGTAGTTCCTCTCAGCCGAAGACAACTGCTGGGAAAAGAAGGCACAGGGATGCAAGACATTCTTCTCACCTGTTCTCTGAGAGAGTATAGCTCCAACGGCACAGTCTGAAGCATCCACCTCTATTATGAAGGCAAGCACGGGGTTGGGATGTACTAAGATAGGTGCGGTGGTAAATTTATCCTTTAAACAGGAAAATGCTTCCTGAGCTTGCGGGGTCCAGGAGAACCTAGACTGTTTCCGGGTAAGTTGGGTGATAGGTGACAATACCTGAGAAAATTCTTAATGAAACGTCTATAGAAGTTGGCAAACCCGATGAAATGCTGCACCTCCTTCACATTTCTAGGAATTGGCCAATCCTTGATGGCTTGGGTCTTGCTTCCATCCATACTAATCCCTTGCGTAGATAGTACATACCCCAGAAATTGAATTTCGGTCCTATGGAATTCACATTTTTCAAGTTTGATGTAGAGATGGTTTTGTCTTAGGCGTTCTAAGACCATTCTCACATGTCCATGATGTTCCTCTGTGGAGTTAGAAAAAATTAGAATATCATCCAGATAAATCACCACAAATGTATCTAGGAGATCCCTGAAGATATCATTCACGAAGTGTTGGAAAGTGGCTGGGGCGGTACTCAGACCAAAAGGCATAACTAGATATTCAAAGTGTCCATAGCGTGACCTGAAAGCAGTCTTCCATTCATCCCCAGGTCTAATACGGACCAAGTTATAGGCCCCACGGAGATCCAGTTTAGAGAAAATTTTGGCATGCCACACACTCTCCAACAACTCAGGGATTAAAGGCAATGGATAACGGTTTCTAATAGTAACCTTATTGAGTTCCCTATAGTCTATGCAGGGTCTCAGAGATCCATCTTTCTTCTTCACAAAGAAGATGGGTGCACCTGCGGGAGATGAAGAGGGGCGTATGAAGCCCTTGGCTAAATTTTCGTCTATATAATCCTTCAAAGCTTTTAGCTCGGGCCCCGCTAGGGGGTAGATCTTACCAAAAGGTATCTCGGCTCCAGGCAATAATTCAATTGGACAATCATATGGACGGTGAGGAGGAAGCTGATCAGCGTTCTTCTTGTCACATAAATCCACATAGTCCTTGTATACAGCTGGTAGTTCAGGGACTGACATGGTTCCTTTAGGAACAGAGCAAGCTGAAACTCCTTGACTCATCTGTTTCTCCGGAAAGTGTAATTCCTTGGTCTCCCAGTTAATCGTAGGATTCTGCGCCTGCAGCCATGGTAGCCCTAGAATAATGGGAAAGTGGGGAGAAGAGATAAGCAAAAAGACATTTTCTCCTGATGATCTTTACCCATAAGGACCCTCAAAGGCTCTGTTTCTTGATCCACTGTCCAGAAGTCAGTAGAGAGCCATCCACAGTCTCCATCTGTACTGGAGTAGCCTTCTTCACTGAACGTATCCCCTGTTTCAGAGCAAAGGAGATATCCATAAAATTTCCACTTGCTCCTGAGTCGATCATAGCAGAGCTAGACACCCAGACTGAGTCAACCCAGAGTTTGATGGAAAGGAAGCAATGAGAACTGTTTCTTTTATAACTCAGCTGGGACACCGCTGAGGAAACTTGAAAAATTGCAGCATTTATACCGTCATCGTCCCCAGAACTAACAGAGTTTAAGTCCGAGAAATCAAGATCTCTTGCAGCAGATCTCTCTGGAGCCTGAGGCTCGGACATGACAGAGCTCCTCTCGCAACACTCACAGTGAATGACTGCTGCAGTAGTCTTACGAGAACGGCTGGGGCAGTTTATAATGAAGTGCCCTGACTTACCACAGTAGAAACATAGATTATCCTTTATACGATGTTCTTTGCGTGCATCACTAACCCGTCTTTGTAAAGAGTCCACCTGCATGGGTTCAGGTTCTGGTTCCCTTGTGATCCTACTCAAAGGTTCCTTAGCTGAGGAGGGAGGTAGTAAAAGGTTAGTGCGATTATTTTCGAACCATCTCTCTTGTCTGCGTTCAGTCAGACGAGCATCAATACGGATACAATAGTTAATAAAGTCACCTAACGCAGTGGGAGGGTCGGCACGAGCAAGTTCATCCTTAATCAGTGGAGACAACCGTTTCCGAAAAATAGATTTTTTAGCGGAAGTGTCCCAAGTGGTATCAAGAGCCCATCTCCTCAAATCCAGGGCATATTCGGCTACTGAACGCTTACCTTGGCGCAAAGTTAACATGGCTGCTTCAGCTGTTGCACCTCGATTGGGGTCATCAAACACCTGCCCCATGGCTGAAATAAAAGCATCAAGGTGATTCAAACAATCATCCTCAGTCTCAATCAGAGGGTTTGCCCACATCAAAGCCTTATTGGTAAGCAACATGATTATAGTAAGCACTTTGGATCGTTCAGTGGGAAATTGTGAAGCATGTGCAGAGAAAAATAAATTGCATTGATTAATAAATCCCCTGAATTTCTCACGTTCACCGCCAAAACGAAAAGGAGGTAATTTGGGGATCCCAGAACTCGGGGTTATGGCAGGAGCCTGGGCTCGTTCCTCTAGAGCCTCAATCCTGGCTCGCAATTCCTGGGTAGTCTGTCCAAACACTTGCAAATTATGATTAGTGAGGTCCTGTAGGCTTGCAAAACGGGTTTTTAAAGTCTGTACATCTGAAAGGATTGTATCAGTCACTCCGCAAAGTTCCTTTATGCGGGCCTCCATCTTCCAGATCTTTTAAGGCAGAAGTGCTGGAATGGTTGTGAGAAGTCACAACCACTGTCATCACATAAGGTATTAAACAGACATCTGATATCCACAGTCACAGCAGACACGGCTTTCCCAGACCCAGCAGACACTAAACATTGGCTCCTGAATCTTGTCATGTATAGTGTACAGTTCCTATAGCGTCTTGTGCTTGGGTGCGAGGAAAACACAGGAGACACAGGTTGATATGAAATGACTTGTATTACTTCATACAAGCATGCTGAAAAGTTCACACAGTTTGCAGGAACAGCGACAGGAGACACAGCAGGCCAGAGTAACTTCAAGCACTACAATAAATCTCCAAAGCAGGTTCAGGATCTCTTCTCTGTACCGTAATTCCTCTGCAAACATGGATTCACCAAACAGCAGGTTTCCAGAGTCCAAAAGTGTTCCAAGGTTCCTCAGTAGGGAATAGCTGGAGTACAAGTCCAAGGTTTGCAAAAGTCAGGTCACAGACTGACTGAGGCTTGATTCAGGAGCACTGATTGTTCAGCTGAGGCTGCTTAAGAAGCAAGAGGGAAGAATCAGGGCGGGAACATGAAAACTGGAAACTCCATATTAACTGAGGGCAAGAGCTGCAGAAAGACAGAAAGCAAAATGGCCGACGGAAAACTGAGTTTCAAGGAACATGTCAACAGAGACAAAGAACCTTACAGGATCAGACATAACCAGGAGGGTATTAAATAAATGGGGCAAAACTTATAGTTTCATTAAGTCCCTTAGGATGGACCGTATCCAATGCCCAAATCCACTTAGTTTCCCGTTGGGATAATTTGAGACCTAAATTGCCACCGCGAATACCTGCAATGATGACATCAATACCTCTTACACGAAGTAAGGAACTATCGCATCCATGGTGTAATTTAAAATGGCGTGGTAGGGTTCTAAGCGTGGTTGGATCATCATGGTCGGCCACCGCCTGAATCCCCAACACATGCTTACGATCACGCACCTTCAATTGCCAGGTTGTCATACCAATGTAGATTAATTTGCAAGGACAGGTGGCATAATAGATCACATAACGAGAATTACAGGAGATATAATCCCTGATATCGTATGTCCTTGTACCCGCTGAATTAGTAAAGGTAGTACTGCGATCAATGTTGGGGCAGGCGACGCACCGACCACAAGGGAAACAACCACTCCTAGGACGTACACCTCTGAGAAAACCACCCATGTTGTTATCACTGTGATAGTGGCTGTGTACAAGTTGATCCCTAAGATTTTGGGATCATCTAAAAGTGATACTAGGTCTATCAGGAAGGAACTGACTTAATATTGAATCGGTCTGGAGGATAGGCCAGGCCTTCTGGAGACAATTTCTCATTCGCGTGGCTTGGGAATGATATCCCGTTATAAATCTCACATTATGAAAGGATTTTTTCTTTTTCTCTTTGTTATATAACAATGAGTGACGGGTGGCGTGTTTGGCCCGATTATAGGCCCTTTTGAGGGCCCGTCTACTGTACCCTCTTTCTCGAAATCTCTGAAACAATTCACTAGCTTCCTTCTCAAAATCCTGATCATTCGAGCAGATCCTGCGAATGCGCAGAAACTGCCCTACAGGAATAGAGTTAATAAGTGGCTTAGGGTGAGCAGAGGAGGCGTGCAGCAGCATGTTAGTGGAAGTCTCCTTTCTGTAGACACCGGTTTGTAAGATGTCATTAGAGTCTCTCCTTATCGTGACATCCAAAAAATTGATTTTATTAACATCAAATGTAGATGTAATATGGATGTTCTTGTCATTAAGATTAATTTCAGAAATAAAATTACATAAGGATAAAAAATCACCCTGCCAGATCAGGAATATGTCATCAATGTACCACACCCAAAAAGGAATGCGGTCCATTGATGAACCCTGATCCGGCAGGGAGAGGTTCCTCTCCCACAGGCCCAGGAACAGGTAAGCTTAGGCAGGGGCAAAGGATGCACCCATTGCTGTACCCTGGAGCTGTAGGTAGAAGGACCCCTTGAAAATAAAAAAGTTGTGAGTAAGAGAAAACTCTAGGAGTTCCAGAACCAACTGGATGATCGTCTCTGGCAAATTTGACATACTAAGAAAATACTTAGTTGCATGGAGTCCATCACTATGTTTAATATTCGTATATAAGGACTCTACATCCCCCGTTACCAGTAATGTATTGGGGTCAATATGAAGACCATCCACTCGCCTCAGAAACTCACCGGTGTCCACCAGAAAGGAGGGAAGACTCTCAACCAACGGCTGCAGTTTAGAATCAATCCAATGGTTTACCTTCTCTAAATAATTTCCAGAGCCTGATATGATCGGACGTCCTGGGGGCACCTCCACATTTTTATGTATTTTAGGTAACAGATACATCGTGGACACTGTGGGTTCCTGTATTTGTAGTGCCGAAGCCAGCTCTTTGGTGATAACATCGTTGTGAACAGCATTCAAAAGAATTTTATTCAGCTGTTCCCTAAATGATAACAGGGGATTGTACGTCAACCACTTATAACATGTTTTGTTATTAAGTTGCTTGAAAGCCTCCTTTTCATATAGAGATTTTGACCACACAAAGATGTTACCACCTTTATTAGCTGGCTTCAGCACCACATAAGGTAATGCCCGCAGGACGTACAATCTCACACGCTCCTCTTTAGTCAGGTTATCCCTTGATAGTCTCTTGGGGATATTCATGAAATCCCTTGTTACAACCTGTACAAAGAGATCGATTGGGGCACATGTGGCAAGGGGAGGAAATTTTTTTGACTTGACTCTGATGGACGCAGGGATCTTACCTCCCTCGCCCAACTGATGCTCTGTGGACAAGTCCTCCAGGTCTTGTAGGGCTATTTGTTCCTCCTCTGTAAGAAATAAATTTTGTACATGAGGGTCAAAAAAATGTCTTTTGAAAATTAAGGATCTAGCAAAAAGATGCAGATCCTTGATTGCCGTAAATGTATCAAAGTTAGACTCAGGAGAAAACGATAGTCCCTTACTCAATAGCGACAGGTCGGTTTCAGATAATACATGCGTACTTAAGTTAATTACCTTATTGTTTTTTCTCTGCTCGGATGGCTGATTCTGCATCCGTTTATAGGGATGAAAATTAGTATCCCTCATTCCTTGAGTCTAGGTCCCGACCTTGTCGTCATTGAGGAAGCAGACCACTCCGAAGAATCACTCATGCTGGAAAGTGAGCGAGAGGGAGCCCCTGATATCTTGGAGGTCTGAACATTTGGTTTTCTCCAAAAGTATACATTCTTAATAGAATAGTCTCTTATGTCCCTCTGTAATTTGGATGCTTGAACCTCATGAATCTTCTTGACACATGCATCCAAATTTTTCTCAATGCGGGATTCATATCCAGAAATTTTGTCAGATGGACATTTTGCCTTTAAATCACTTTCCGCATCATCAATTGATCTATCAAGATTAGAGATGGTCTTAGAGTTAAGATCCACCAATAATTGCATGAAAGTCAAAGAACATGCGTTGCACTCCTCCTCCCATTTACTGATGAAGTCACCATCTTCCACAGGAAAGGTAGGAACAACCCGTATCCTTAACCCTCTCGGGATTAATTTACGCGAAATATACTTCTCCAGGATTGCCCGGTTCCACCATAGTCTGGTTCTCTTCAACAGCCATTTTTCTATCTCAAAAGCCTGATTATCATATGTCTGATCCACTGGTGGCTGGGGATTGTTACCACTTGCTCCAAAAACCTGATCAATTTGACCGAGCCATGTCTTATCCCTTGCTCGGAAGTCCATTTCCCAGAAGCAACAAAGACCTGTGCAAAACACAGCAATTAAATAGCACACACACTTCAAAGAAAACATGCCCATATATCTCAATGAGTCAATGAATTAGCAATAAATGAGCATGCTTAAATGGACAAAATTAAAGGGACAATCGCAGGATTAATGAACTACAAAAAGGAGAACGATCAAAGAATCCCAAGAAAAATGATGAATAAGGTACAAAAAGCTTTATTAAATATAACAATAAACAGGGGAGCAAGACAGGAAAAACTCCATGCCAGTAAGCACAAGTGGGAAAAGAGGACACACATGGGATGAAGGACTATATTTGTAATTAATCCTTCAAGTTCAAAACTCTGTGAATGCAGAGAAAATATATAACAACAATATTGCAACAATATTGCAACATCCCGGATGGCCAATAAGTACATGTGAAACAGATAAATAATACTGAAATAATACTAATTGCAATCAAAAATAATGAACAAAATAATACAGCCTTAACCCCTCTCTGACATTAGACGTACTATCCCGTCCATAAAACCCGTGACAATCTGACCATGGACGGGATAGTATGTCATAGGCGATCAGCTGCGCTCCCGGAGGGAGCGCAGCTAATCGCCGCCGGGTGTCAGCTGATTATCACAGCTGACACCCGTGACTGTGTGTCAGGAGCGGTCACGGACCGCTCCCGGAACATTAACCCCTTGCACACCGCGATCCAACATGATCGCGGTGTACTGGGGCACAGGGAAGCATCGCGCAGGGAGGGGGCTCCCTGCGCGCCCCCCTGAGACCCTCAGACCAGCGCAATGTGATCGCGCTGTTCTGAGGGCTTCCTCCCTCCCAGGACCTGGATCCAAGATGGCGCCGGGGTCCTGGAGGGAGGCGGCTTTCTCAGTGCCTGCTGAGAGCAGGCACTGAAAAGCCTGCTGCACTGCCTGAGCGATCGCTGGTGTGACAGAGTGCTGTGCACACTGTCACACCAGCGATCTGATAAAATACAGTGATGTCCCACCCTGGGACATAGTAAAAAAGTTAAAAAAATAAAAATAAACATGTTTTTAAAAAAAATCCAAAATGAATAAAAAAAAAAAATATATTCCCCAATAAATTCATTTCTTCCTGTAAATAAAAAAAACAAAACAATAAATGTACACATATTTGGTATCGACGCGTCCGTAACGACCCCCCCTATAAAACTGTCCCACTAGTTAACCCCTTTAATGAACCCCTTAAAAAAAAAAAAAAAACAAAGCAAAAAATCAATGCTTTATCATCATACCGCCGAACAAAAAGTGAAATAACACGCGATCAAAAAGACCGATATAAATAAACATGGTACCGCTGAAAACGTCATCTTGTCCCACAAAAAACGAGCCACCACACAGCATCATCAGCGAAAAAATAAAAAAGTTATAGCTCGCAGAATAAAGCGATGCAAAAATAATGATTTTTTATATAAAATTGTTTTTTATTCTATAAAAGTGCCAAAACATAAAAAAATGATATAAATGAGGTATCACCATAATCGTACTGACCCGAAGAATAAAACTGCTTTATCAATTTTACCACACGCGGAACAATATAAAAACGCCTCCCCCAAAAGAAATTCATGAATTGCTGATTTTTGTTCATTCTAACCTCCCAAAAATCGAAATAAAAAGCGATCAAAAAATGTCACGTGCTCAAAAATGGTACCAATAAAAACGTCAACTCATACCGCAAAAAATAAGACCTAACATGACTCTGTGGGCCAAAATATGCAAAAATTATAGCTCTCAAAATGTGGCGATGCAAAAAACTATTTTTGCAATAAAAAGCGTCTTTTAGCATGACAGCTGCCAATCATGAAAACCCGCTATAAATGGTAAATCAAACCCCCCTTTATCACCCCCTTAGTTAGGGAAAAGTAATAAAATAAAACAATGTATTTATTTCCATTTTCCCATTAAGGTTAGGGTTAGGGTTGCGGCTAAAGTTAGGGTTAGGGTTGGCGCTAAAGTTAGGATTAGGGTTAGGGTTGGGATTAGGGGTGTGTTAGGGTTAGGTTTGTGGTTAGGGTTGGGACTAGGGTTAGGGGTGTGTTGGGGTTAGGGTTGGAGTTAGAATTGGGGGGTTTCCGCTGTTTAGGCACATCAGGGCTCTCCAAATGTGACATGGCGTCTGATCTCAATTCCAGCCAATTCTGCGTTGAAAAAGTCAAACGGTGCTCCTTCACTTCTGAGCTCTGCCATGCGTCCAAACAGTAGTTTATCCCCACATATGGGGTATCAGCGTACTCTGGACCCCAAGAGTTATTGTGCAATTTGTCCTATTTCTTCTGTTACCCTTGGGAAAATAAAAAACTGGGGGCGAAAATATCATTTTTGTACAAAAAAAAATATTTTTTTGTTTTTACGGCTGTGCATTATAAACTTCTGTGAAGCACTTCAGGGTTCAAAGTGCTCACCACACATCTAGATAAGTTCCTTGTGGGGTCTATTTTCCAAAATGGGGTCACTTGTGGGGGGTTTCCACTGTTTAGGCGCATCAGGGGCTCTCCAAATGCAACATGACGCCCCCAGACCATTCCATCAAAGTCTGCAATCCAAAACGTCACTACTTCCCTTCCGAGCCCTGATGTGCGCCCATACAGTAGTTTTCTCCCACATATTGGGTATCAGCGTACTTAGGACAAATTGGACAACAACTTTTGGGGTCCAATTTCTCCTGTTACCCTTGTGAAAATAAAATATTGGGGGCGAAAAAATCATTTTTGTAAAAAAAAAAAGGATTTTTTATTTTTACGGCTGTACGTTATAAACTTCTGTGAAGCACTTCGGGTTCAAAGTGCTCACCACACATCTAGATAAGTTCCTTGTGGGGTCTATTTGCCAAAATGGGGTCACTTGTGGGGGGTTTCCACTGTTTAGGTGCATCAGGGGCTCTCCAAATGTGACATGACGCCCCAGACCATTCCATAAAAGTCTGCAATCCAAAACGTCACTACTTCCCTTCCGAGCCCCGACGTGTGCCCATACAGTAGTTTTCTCCCACATATTGGGTATCAGCGTACTCAGGACAAATTGGACAACAACTTTTGGTTCAAATTTCTCCTGTTACCCGTGTGAAAATAAAATATTGGGGGCGAAAAAATCATTTTTGTAAAAAAAAAAAAGATTTTTTATTTTACGGCTGTACGTTATAAACTTTAGTGAAACACCTGGGGGTTCAAAGTTCTCACCTTACATCTAGATAAGTTCCTTGAGGGGTCTAGTTTCCAAAATGGTGTCATTTATGGGGGTTTCCACTGTTTAGGCAGATCAGGAGCTCTCCAAACACGACATGGCGTTCAGCCAATTCTGCGTTGAAAAAGTCAGACGGCGCTCCTTCCCTTCCAAACTCTGCCATGCACACAAACAGTGGTTTACCCCCACATATGGGGTATCAGCGCACTCAGGACAAATTGCACAATAACTTTTGGAGTCTTGTTACCCTTGGAAAAATAAAAATTGGGGTGAAAAGATCATTTTTGTGGAAAAAATATGATTTTTAAATTTCTACGTTATAAACTTGTGTGAAGCACTTGGGGGTTCAAATTGCTCACCAAAGATCTAGATAAGTTCCTTAGGGGGTCTAGTTTCCCAAATGGGGTCATTTGTGGGGGGTTTCCACTGTTTAGGCACATCAGGGGCTCTCCAAATGCAACATGGCATCCAATCTCAATTCCAGCCAATTTTGGTTGGAAAAAGTCAAATGGTGCTCCTTCCATTCCGAGCTCTGCCGTGCACCCAAACAGTGGTTCCCCCCCACATATGGGGTATCAGCATACTCAGGACAAATTGTACAACAACTTATGTGGTCCAATTTCTCCTGTTACCCTTGGGAAAATAAAAAATTAGTGACTAAAAGATAATTTTTGTGGGAAAAAAATAGGATTTTTTATTTTCATGCCCGGGCATTATAAACTTGTGTGAAGCACTTGGGGGTTCAAAGTGCTCACCAAAGATCTAGATAAGTTCCTTAGGGGGTCTAGTTTCCAAAATGGGGTCACTTGTGGGGGTTTCCACTGTTTAGGCTCATCTGGGGTACTGCAAACGGAACATGACCCCCATCAACGTCTGCATTCCAAAACGTTACTACTTCCTTTCCCAGCCTGCCGTGCGCCCAAACAGTTTTCCCCCCCCACATATGGGGTATCAGTAAACTCAGGACAAATTGGACAACAACTTTTGGGGTCCAATTTCCTTGGGAAAATTCAAAAATTTGGGACTAAAAAATCATTTTTGTGGAAAATTGTTTTTTTTTTTTTTCACACCCAGGCATTATAAACTTTTGTGAAACACTTGGGGGTTCAAAGTGCTCACAACAGATCTAGATAAGTACCTTAGGGGGTCTAGTTTCCAAAATGGTGTCACTTGTGGGGGTTTCCACTGTTTAGGCGCATCAGAGGTTCTCCAAACGCGACATGGCATCCAATCTAAATTCCAGCCAATTTTAGTTTGAAAAAGTCAAACGGCGCTCCTTCCATTATGAGCTCTACCGTGTGCCCAAACAGTGGTTTTCCCCCACATATTGGGTATTGGCGTACTCAGGAGAAATTGCATAACAACCTTATCTGTCCATTTTCTCCTTTTACCCTTGTGAAAATAAAAAAAAAGTTTGTAAAAGATCATTTTTGTGGCTAAAAAGTTAAATATCATTTTTTCCTTCCACGTTGCTTTAGTTCCTGTGAAGCACCTGAAGGGTTAATAAACTTCTTGAATGTGGTTTTGAGTACCTTGAGGGGTGCAGTTTTTAGAATGGTGTCACTTTTGGGTATTTTCTACCATATAGACCCCTCAAAGTGACTTCAAATGTGAGGTGGTCCCTAAAAAAATGGCTTTGTAAATTTTGTTGTAAAAATGAGAAATCGCTGGTCAACTTTTAACCCTTATAACTTCCTAACAAAAAAAATTTTGGTTCCAAAATTGTGCTGATGTAAAGTAGGCATGTGGAAAATGTTATTTCTTAACTATTTTGTGTGATATATTTCTCTGTTTTAAGGGAATAAAAATTCAAAGTTTGAAAATTGCAAAATTTTAAAAATTTTCGCCATATTTGCGTTTTTTTTCAAAAATAAACGCAAGTTATATCGAAGAAATTTTACTTCTAACGTGAAGTACAATATGTCACGAGAAAACAGTCTCAGAATCGCGAATATCCGTTGAAGCGTTCCAGAGTTTTAACCTCTTAAAGAGACAGTGGTCAGAATTGTAAAAATTGGCCCGGTCATTAACGTGCAAACCACCCTTGGGGGTGAAGGGGTTAATATAACTGTTCACACATGGGAAAATATAATCTGCAAGTGCAGACCAATATTATGTACATGCCATATTGCAAAATTCCTAATGGCCAGATTGCTGAACAGGTAACACTAATACATGAATAGAATTACAAGTTAGTAAGACATGAATATACCTGAGCAAGTACAGAGAGAGTCATCCAGTGCGTCCACCCCCGACGTGCATTTCGGCTAGTGTGCCTTCCTCAAGGGGTGATGGGAAAGGGGAAGTGAGGGGTATAAAAATGCCCATCCACCAATGAAAAGTCCCATGTATGGCTGCCGTATAATGAGAAGGCTAATTAGTGCTGCCATCAGTGGATTAACAAATAGCAAGCACTCTATTACTGGTGCCGCCCACTGAGGGGCAGTGTAATCCCCATATTCATATAATATGATAGCTGCCACATCCTATAAAACACCCTCTGCTTATGGGTATATTGCTTTCAGCATTTTGATATAAAAGATGTCAGCAGCGTCATATTTCATCATCAAACAGAGCTCAGCCTGCCTCCAGTGACACGCCCGTTCACTGGGCCACCAGGGACGCCAGGCGCTGTCGGCGTCACGTGCCCGATGACGTCACACTCACGTGATCTGCCACCTAGACAACAATAGACGCCGAGAGACGCCGGGTGTAACTGGAGCACAGCACAGGCGCGTACCAGCAATGAGTGTGTAATTGAAGACATGGACAGCGTGAATGTAACAGCAGAGGGAAAAGAAATACACCAAAAAATCTAATTAGCAGACATGACATAGCAAGCCACTAGTATACAAAAAAGGAGAGATGCGGCAGCTATCATATTATGATTATGGGGATTACACTGCCCCTCAGTGGGCGGCACCAGTAATAGAGTGCTTGCTATTTGTTAATCCACTGATGGCAGCACTAATTAGCCTTCTTATTATACGGCAGCCATACATGGGACTTTTCATTGGTGGATGGGCATTTTTATACCCCTCACTTCCCCTTTCCCATCACCCCTTGAGGAAGGCACACTAGCCGAAACGCACGTCGGGGTGGACGCACTGGATGACTCTCTCGGTACTTGCTTAGGTATATTCATGTCTTACTAACTTGTAATTCTATTCATGTATTAGTGTTACCTATTCAGCAATCTGGCCAGTAGGAATTTTGCAATATGGCATGTACATAATATTGGTCTGCACTTGCAGATTATATTTTCCCATGTGTGAACAGTTATATTAAGGCTGTATTATTTTGCTCATTATTTTTGATTGCAATTAGTATTATTTCAGTATTATTTATCTGTTTCACATGTACTTATTGGCCATCCGGGATGTTGCAATATTGTTGCAATATTGTTGCAATATTGTTGTTATTATATTTTCTCTGCATTCGCAGAGTTTTGAACTTGAAGGATTAATTACAAATATAGTCCTTCATCCCATGTGTGTCCTCTTTTCCCACTTGTGCTGACTGGCATGGGGTTTTTCCTGTCTTGCTCCCATGTTTATTGTTATATTTAATAAAGCTTTTTGTACCTTATTCATCATTTTTCTTGGGATTCTTTGATCGTTCTCCTTTTAGTAGTTCATTAATCCTGCGATTGTCCCTTTAATTTTGTCCATTTAAGCATGCTCATTTATTGCTAATTCATTGACTCATTGAGATATATGGGCATGTTTTCTTTGAAGTGTGTGTGCTATATTTAAACATAGAAATACACACAGAGGTTTCCAAACCACCTTCACAATATTTAAAGAAAATTAGAGTATCTCTGACATTTTCATAAGTACCATTATTGCTTTGCTTGCATGACACCATTTTGACCACAACTTCTAACATGACAATTATAATATGACGATTGTCCTACCATGTAGGGTAAGAATGTTCCAGCTCCTTTCAAATGTTTTCTTCAACTTTATTCCAAAATTTAAAAACAGTATTAAGCTTCTAGACCATACTATGCAACCTACTGGGACACACAGTGACGCGTTTCAATCGCACCAGCGATCTTTTTCAAAGCTGCTGAAACTTAAACATGAACAGTGTTATATAGGAAAAAGACCAATGAAACACCTGACATATGTCACATAATATATAAGACTTAAGCACTGAACTTAAAAGGTTTATTAGTAGTATCTCCAAATGTTTCGGTCAGAAAAGACCTTCATCAGTGACTACTTATTTTTATATAGAAGATTGTCTCCTAAAAAGGGAGGAGAGGTGCATGCCCCAAGGAAAGTGTGCTGCTTAAAGACAAACGTAGCTTATAAGAATGCTCAGTAGAAATATCCAGTGACTAAGCTTGCGGTATCCACCGCTATGTAGACTGGAGCTCTGCCAGGATGCTGTCTGAGCCTGCTGATTTGGTTTCCATGAGTATGTGGGGCGGAAACCAAATCAGCAGGCTCAGACAGCATCCTGGCAGAGTTCCAGTCTACATAGCGGTGGATACCACAAGCTTAGTCACTGGATATTTCTACTGAGCATTCTTATAAGCTACGTTTGTCTTTAAGCAGCACACTTTCCTTGGGGCATGCACCTCTCCTCCCCTTTTAGGAGACAATCTTCTATATAAAAATAAGTAGTCACTGATGAAGGTCTTTTCTGACCGAAACATTTGGAGATACTACTAATAAACCTTTTAAGTTGAGTGCTTAAGCCTTTTTTCATTATTAGTACCTGGTGTGGGAACCTAGACTTTAAAGCACCAGTCTCATTCAGGTTGTGCTCACGGTTTTCTTACATAATATATAAGGTCCTAGAGAAAACACATAAAAAACAAACAGACATATAAAAATGCATACTAAAATTGGAAAAATCAATACAGAAAATTAAATAAAAAACAATAAATGCGATGATTGTATCGTCACCAATGATGGCTACTAATAATGAAACATAATTTCATTACGTCCGTTAAGTCCATTTGGATATCTAGTAACTAAATTATATATCCAGAATGCTTCACTGGTCAAAAGACGATGTTTAACATAACCTCCTCTCAAAGGTCTATTGACTCGTGCTAATGCACAAACCTGAAGTGACTAAATATTACGTGAACTTTGATATATAAAATGTTTAGCCACTGATGAATTATTACGATTATTGCTTGTAGTATTGTGTATATCATTGAGATGCTCAGCAATGCGAATTTTTAGTTTTCTCATTGTACATTTTACATAGGCTATATTACTTATAGTTCAATCAATTTTATAGATAACTTGTTTCGTATTACAATTAATACATTTTTTAATATTGTATCTAGAGTGTTATAGTAATTTTTGAACTGTTTTAAATTAAATTAATATTACAAGCAATAATCGTAATATTTCATCAGTGGCTAAACATTTTCTATATCAACATTCACGTAATATTTAGTCACTTCAGTTTTGTGCATTAGAACGAGTCAATAGACCTTTGAGAGGAGGTGATGTTAAACATCGTCTTTTGACCCGTGAAGCATTCTGGATATATAATTTAGTTACTAAATATCCAAATGGACTTAACGGACGTAATGAAGTTATGTTTCATTATTAGTAGCCATCATTGGTGACGATACAATCATCTCATTTATTCTTTTTATTTAATTTTCTGTATTGATTTTTCCAATTTTCGTATGAATTTTTATATGTCTGTTTGCTTTTTATGTGTTCTCTTATATATCATGTGACATATGTCAGGTGTTTGATTGGTCTTTTTCCGATATAACACTGTTCATGTTTAAGTTTCAGCAGCTTTGAAAAAGATCGCTGGTGCGATCGAAACGCGTCGCTGTTTGTCCCAGTAAGTTGCATAGTATGGTCTAGGAGCTAAATACTGTTTTTAAATTTTGGAATAAAGTTGAAGAAAAAATTTTAAAGGAGCTGGAAAAACCTCATTCTTTTCATGTGTGTACGTCTCATCAGGACAGAGTTCTGGTCACCTGGACTATCGGTGAGATGGCTTGTTTTTCCGTAGGGTAAGAATGTTGGATGGTATAATGTTAACTACCGAAAGCTGTGGTGATAGTATGAAATGTGTAACTGACTTTATTAATATCTAAGAGCAGTCAAATGTTACATATTATTTTCATTTCAATGATAGAAGGCAGCACAACTACAGTATTACGGTATATTGAATGAGCAGAAACATTTGTGATGTTATAACTAGTTGGTAAAATGTCTAAAATAGGTGGCTTCTTATGGTTCATATTTCAGAGTTCAATGCCCGCCAGGATGTTTGATGCACTCAGGAAAAGTGTGGGGAACTGATGTATACACAGAAGTAAGGCAATGACGTTAGAGACCTTTTAACTTTAAGTGTTCTTTTTTTAGAATAGCAAATAATATGTATACTTATAAAGCTTTTTTTGTGTGATATTTTATGTAGGATTCATCTATTTGCCAAGCTGCCATTCATTCAGGTGCAATAAACAATAATGGCGGAAAAGCACTTTGAAAAAAAGTCCAGGACAAAGTTGGTATGAAGAATCAACAAGGAATGGAATCATTTCAAGAAAATCTGGTCCTTGGACAAAGTCATTTGTATTGACTGCAGTTCAAGAAAACATTGGCATCCAGATACCAAAAGGTATTTATTTTATTGGAATTAATTATAAATCTATAATATTGACAAAAAATATGGGTTCTGTAGATTGGCATGACGGAGAGAACAGGTAGGCACTGACTCTGTCAAGAGGGGAGAAACTAAGTGTCTGGGCCCTGTGGAGACGTAAGAGGGCAGGAGATGTGCAACGTAAATGAATTCAGATCTCAGACGTATTATTTCATTAAGACCCCTGACCACACCCCAAATCAATTCAGATCTTTGCCAGACTCCAAACTAGATCAATTCAGATCCTAGCCAGACTCCAAACGAGATCAAGATCCCCTGATCAGACCCCTAAATTAATTTAGTCCCTGTCTTGGCCCCTAAATTAAAATCAGACTTCCAATTAGATCCCTTAATTAATTTGCACTCCCTATCACGTCTCTAAATTCATTTAGACCCCACAATTCATTTAGACTCTAGACCCCTTTAATTATTTTAGACATAAAACCAGACCCCTAAATTAATTATAGTCAGTGATTATACCCTTTTTAAAATCAGAACCTAGGTTAGATGCCCTTTTAAAACTTCTGATTTTGAATTTACAAGGTCCTTATCAGTGTTATGTTGCTGTTATTTTCATCAGGCTCACATGGTGAGGAGGACCCTCTAAGCTTTAGGTCCGGTTGGGCACATGGGCCATGTGAGCCAGTGCAGCAGCCAAATGGAGCACATGATACACGGAAATGTAGAATGCACACTGAAAGTTTAATAAAATCCAGGAAACCACACACAGATAGCAGGGTTACTGAACACATCGGGCAGATAGCAGAGTTACTGAAGAATTAGGACAGTTTGCAGAGTTAATGAAAACCTCGGATAGGTTGCAGAGTTACTGAAGAATGTAGGCAAATAGGAGATGTCATTGAGATGCAGATAGGTTGCACACAAAAGACCAGAGACAGGTAGCAGACAAAACTCTGGATTGACAAGAAAGTCTAATACCTTGGAAGCTGTAGACATCAATTATGACTTCCTGGAACCTTGCTTCTCCGGCTCTTGCTTCAATGTGGTAACAGAAGGAAATAACAGTTAAGAACCTTCCGTGTGTCGGAGTGCCACCTTCTTCACCTTCTCCAGCTAACTACAGTCATACTTTTTCCTGGTTGAGCACCCGTACAGCACGAAGTGTGCCAGCTGCAAGCAAGCCTCATCTGATCACAGCCGATCTTTTTCTCTCTACGCACTTTACAAAACTCTGGAATGACAAGAAAGTCTAATACTTTGGAGACTGCAGACATCAAGAAAGACGTCCTGGAAACCATATGCAGGTTGATACTGGAAACTGCAGGCAAGTAGATAACTAGAACTGTAAGCCGTAAACTGCCAGGAAGACATCCCGGAAGACGCAGGTGGATTGAAACTGGAAACTGCAGGCAAGTAGGTATTGATAGTAGAAACCACAGACAAACAAGGAAAGTCCTCCACTGACAGGTAACAAGGTTACTGGAAACTGCAGACAAACGGGAATCCTGAAGACTAGTAGTAGATAGCAGAGTTACTGGGATCCGCAGACCATCAGATAAAATCCTCCACTGACACAGCAGGGTTATTGAAAATCACAGACAAGTATATAGCAATCCTGGAAATCACAGGCAGGTAGGTAGCAAGGTTACTGGAAGCCGCAATTAAGTAACGATATTGGAAACCGCAGAGAAGTAACCCAGGGACTTGAAACCACAGACAAGCAGTTTTTATTCCTGTGGGCTAAGAACTTGCCGGCAGGTAACTGGTAACTGTAACTATCTGTCTGTTCTGCCCTCAGACTATCTTTCTCAGCTAAAACGGTGATTCTTCTGCTTCCTTTGACCTCATTTCAACAGAGCAGTTCTTTCTCTTCCGATCACCGGAAACAGGAGAATCATCGGCAGGAGCAGTCTGTGACACTTCTGATCCAGGAGTGGTCATCGTAGGGCAGAACAGGCAGGTAAATAGCAGCTACCTGCAAGTAAGTTCTTAGCCCAATAGGAAAATAATCCAAAAATCCCGGATAACTCTTTTAGCTACTTGACCTTTTTGCCTCGCTCATAAGTATCTGGCACTAAGGGTTCCGTCACACTCTTCAATGTCCCAGCGATCCCACCAATGATCCAACCTGGATGGGATCGCTGGGACATCGCTACCTGATCGCTGGTGAGCTGTCACATGGGCAGACTCACCAGCGATCAGGACCAGCTAACACGCTTCTGCTGTAGAGCGCTGGGAGCTTGTATCCAATGTACACATCGGGTAACTAAGCACCGCGCGGCATTTAGTTTCCCGATATGTACCCTGGATACCGGCTCCCAGCGCTTTACAGCAGTAGCTGGGAGACGGTATCCAGGGTACTTATCGGGTAACTAGGCGCGGCGCCGCCCTTAGTTACCAGATGTTTACATTGGATACCAGCTCGCTGATCGTTGGTCTCCCGCTGTCACACGCAGCGATGCGCGCTGGCCAGTGGGAGACCAACGATGAAAAAATGGTCCGGGACATTCAACGACGATCAGCGATACCCAGCATGGGGGCTGGTTGTCGCTGCGTGTCACACTAAGCGAGATCGCTGGCTAGGTCGCTGTTGCGTCACAAAATCGGTGACGCTTCAGCGATCTCGCTAGAGATCTCGCTTAGTGTGACGGGGGCTTAAGATATAAAGTTATAAAGCAGCAGTTCATTTAATTCCTGTACATCCCACAGAAGATAATTCAGATTGAGATCTGGGAAATTTGAAAGCTAAGCCAACTCATAACCTTTTTGTCCTGCTCCTTAAACTATTTCTGAAATTTGTTTACAGTGCATAGTGTCGCACTCATCTATTCTACAAAATAAATAGACAATATTATGATATCAGGAAATGTATACATTCAGCAGTTCAGTTTTAAATGTTAATTTATTTTAATTACTATTAATCTGTGTGTTTTTTCTATAGTTAAGATTCAGTGTACGACATCTGCAAACAAAATAACTGAGCCTGTTACAGAGTAAGTAACACTTTAAAGCCTAACTTAGGCAAAAATTCTAAATTATGGTAATCTTTTACGCAAGACATATAGTGTACCAAAAACAGCATTATGAAGTATATCAGAGCAAATGTTTAAATTTAAATGATTATAACCTTATATAAAACATATGCATATGTACAGTTTCTGTCTGTCTTGGTCTTTAAATCATTTTATTTGAGATGTGTGTGTGTGTAGCACTATGTCTGGCGCACCTGCATGGTGTCCCCTTCCCCCTCAGGGGTGCTGAGAGGTATTTAGTATAATTAGTACATTTGCTGGATGGCTTTCAGCCTATTGCTGGGAGGCATCCTGTGTAAAAGACTCCCTCTAAGGCCGGGTTCACACATGCAAGGAATACCGCCGAGTCTCGCATGTTAATACCCAGCACAAATGCCGGCCTCGGGAGAGGAGCGTGCAGCCGCACAGCAATTCATGGAGCTGCACGCGCCGCCCCCGAGGTCGGCAGCAGTGCCGAGTATTAACATGCGAGACTTGGGCGTATTTCTCGCATGTGTGATCCCGGCCTTACTTTGGGAGTTGCCAAGCATTGAGCTTAGTCATTAGGTAGTGTGGTATTCTACCAGTTCAGTTGTGTGGTCCCCTGGTCCCGGTGTGACTGTATCCATGGCAAGTGGAGGCTTCGGTTCGGCAGGAGAATTCGTGTTGCAAGCCGTGAAGAGTCAGTGTCAGATTCCCGTCCAACAACTCCAGAATCCAGTGAGGGTGTTGTCAAATGAAGGACGAGTCTTACTCAGAAGCAGTCAAGTCATGATGGAACAACATGAGTTTCAGATCGGAGCGTTATACACGGAGAAGAAGATCACCTTCTATGTGCTGTCTGTTATTCACATAGGTAGTCCAAAGCTGAGAATTCAAATGGCAGTTCTAGTCTGGAGACCCCATGTGGTGCTCCCTTGAGGAGAGATGAGTCACAATAGGTGTTTGGTCGCCATACGTCCAGGTGAGCCAGTGATGTTGCCATCTTCTCCACCAAGTCTACTAGTCACCGAGCAGCTGTGTGCTGTTGTCTTCAAAGAAACAGAAGTGGAGGCGAGGTCCCCACATAGTCCCAGTGATTGTATCAATGATGTGCCCCCAGGAAACACTCCCCACCTCGTGGACGAGTCATCTTGGAGACCAGACTGAAGACGGACTCTGAGGAGGTATTTTCAGTTACTAGGTGGTGTGGTGAAGAGAACGTCAAGATAGTGACATCTGCCAAATCTCAGCTATCCACCAACCAGGAAGAGGAACTCCAGTTGGTCCTTGAATCCTCTGGGGTAGTAGCTGGTCTCAATGAATGGAGAGAGACTTCCCAATAACCAGTTCCTGGTATTACACTCGTTTCGTCCTATGCTGAGGATGACTTGATAGAGTGAAGTGTTGTGAATGTGCTAGAAATGAATTCTGAGCAGAAGCTCCCTCTGGTGGTTACAAACAGTACTGAACTATCCAATGAAGATTGTGAAGATTGGCGATCAGGTGTTACTGACTGGTCTTATATAAGGGAGGTTCCCTCCCATCAGGGTTGCCGGTGATCAATTGTTCTGGTCTCATCTTTGATTCCTGTTCACTTTGTAGCTTGCTGTTTCGTGCCTGCATCTTCTGCTAACAGATAAGACATTTTCTTCTTTTAGTTTTTTGTGCTTGCTTTTTGCATTTTGTCCTGCACTTCTGTGGGGGTCTGCCGGGTCCCCTCCGGGGGCTTGTGCTCCTCTCAGTTTAGTTTAGCCACTGTTGTTTGTTCATTTGCCTTTTCCAGTTTTTTCAGTGGCTGCTGTTTAGTTTTGTTACACCAGAGAACTAATTTAGGTGGTAGAGGTCGTGTGATCTCAGGTGTTTTTGTAATTAGTAGAGTTGGTACTTTTCAGGGTTTTTGGGGATTGCAGTAAGTGTCCTTCCTATCCTTTTCTATTTAGGAAGTTTTGGCCCCAGCGTTTGCTCAATCTATTTTCTGCCTATGTTTGTGTTTTCATCATGTCTAACCGCCATTATATGTTTGGGGGCTTCCTATTTTCTTTGGGGATCTGCTCCGGGGCAGATAACTTTCATCTTTCTGTCTTTAGGTGTAGTTAGCTTCTCAGGCTGTGACGAGGCGTCTAGGACCAACGTAGGTACGCTCCACGGCTGCCTTTAGTTGTGGTGGTTAGTCAGGGTACTGCAATCCCATAGATTCCAACCTCTCTGGTGTATTTCCTTTTTTGCCTGCTCTCCTCAGCTACCAAATCATAACAGCGAGGAATATGAAAGCCCGCATAGAGTTTGCTAAAAAAAACATGAAGGACTCCCAGACTATGAGAAATAAGATTCTCTGGTATGATGAGACAAAGATAGTGGATAAAAGAAGTCATGGTCCTAAAGAGAAGTCCTAGGCGTTCATGAAGACGTGTCGGCCTCCAGCTTCTCTGCAGAGAGTCCTTGTGGGCTTGAAGAGTGGGATAAGGGAGGGTTTTGTAGCATCTTGGCCAGTGCCCCTGCATGGTGTCCCCTTCTCCCTCTATGCAGGGACATCCGCACACTCCACTAACCACGCCGTCCCGCGGCGTGCTCCTGAACCCTGCTATAGTGCGGGCCGCAACTCCCGGCAATGCACCTCCCCGATCTTAAAGCGGCAGTGCCGTATATAGTAATTGCCCTCAGCTTGTAGGTAAGAGGAATTTAGTATAAGTAGTACAGCTGCTGGTTGGCTCTCAGCCTATTGTTGGGAGTCATCCTGTATAAAAGACTCCCTCTCCCTTAGGGAGTCGCCAAACAACAAGTTTCATCATTAGGTAGTGTTGTTTTCTAGCAGTGCAGTTGTGAGATCCCCTGTCCTGGTTTGCCAGTGTCCTGAACCCGAATCCCTGGTACCTGTGTGGCCAGTACCTGAAAGTTATCCCTGGTCCTCTCGTGTGGCAAGTCCTGTTCCCTAAGTTCCCTGCCTACAGTGCAGTCAGTGCCTGAACGTTGTCCCCTGGCACTAGTGCAGCCAATGCCTGAAAGTTGCCCATAGTCCCAGTGAAGCCATGTCTGAAAGTTATCCTCTGGTCCGGGTGCAGCCAGTCCTCAATCCGATGTCCCCTGGTTCCAGTGCGACCAGTCCTGAATCCGAAATCCCTGGTCTCTATGCGGCCAGTCCTGAATCTGAAGTACCCCGGTCCAGGTGCAGCCGGTCCTGTTCCTAAAGTTCCCTGGTCCCAGTGCAGCCAGTGCCTGAACATTGTCCTCGGACCATGCGCTGCCAATCCCTTATCCATAAATCATTAATCCCAACAGTAAACCATCCAAACGATAAAGAGGCATATACAAAGAACATTAAAAAATAAATATTTTATTAATGATCCAATGTTAAAATAACAAATTTAAAATTTAATCAAGGATATTTCACTAAAATAGCAAGGGGCACAAAAATATAATGCTAGAGTTCGCAATATTATGGTCCTATCCTATGGAGGACCTATAATAATGAATTACTGGGTCAGAATGCCATAGTGCAAAGTCTATTGTGCATTTCAAGTGATACAATATAATCAAGTGATTCAAAGAAAACTGATCCAGAATTTTCTAGTTTACTAAGGTCCAAACTAAAGCTGTATATTCAAGATTCAATAATATGGATGCAAGAACGATTTAAAAATAATACAATAATAATAATAATACATAATAAAATAATAAAACAATTTGCCTACAAGTGCATGTGGAGTATTATATTGATCTGTGAGCCACTTGGCCATTCTGCTTATTATCTGCCCGCAATTGCATGTGGAGTATTATACTGACCATGAGCCACTTGGCCATTCATTTCATTATCTGCCTGAAATTACATGTGGAGCATTATATTGGTCTATGAGCCACTTGGCCATTTTGTTCATTATTTGCCTGCAATTGCATGTAGAGCCTTATGCTGATCTATAAACCACTTAACATTTATTGTATTATTTTTAAATCGTTCTTGCATCCATATTATTGAATCCTTGAATATATAGCTTTAGTTTGGACCTTAGTTAACTAGAGAATTCTGGATCAGTTTCTTCTGAATCACTTGATTATATTGTATCACTTGAAATGCACAATGCACTTTGCACTATTGACATTCTGACCCAGTAATTCATTATTATAGGTCCTCCATAGAATATGACCATAATATTGTAAACTCCAGCATTATATTATTATGCCCTTGCTATTTTAGTGAAATATCCTTGTTTAAATTTTAAATTTGTTATTTTAATGTTGGGATCATTAATAAAATATTTATATTTTAATGTTCTTTGTATATGCCTCTTTATCCCTTCTGGATGGTTTATTGTTGGGATTTATAATTTATTGTTAATAGTGGAGGTTATAATATGTTATATAGGATTTTTAGATTTACAATCCCTTATCCAGTATCCTAGACAGGTGTGTCTGAACATGACCCTTATCTGTGTCCACGAACCAGCAGCTGCAGTACCAGGATCTGCTTAGGAGTGGTACTTGGCGGCTACCCGCAGCCCAGTCTTTCTCCACCATCAGGAGCTCGAGTGAACATCTGGTAGCCACTTAGCTATGTCTCTTACTAGGAAGGGGCACAAGCCCTGTGGCACATTGGGTCCACAAATCCACTTGCATCACCGTTGGCTGTAACAGTGTGTATATGTATACTCATATCTAAAAGACTTAAAGACCAACACAGACAAAAACGGTGAGCCAGGGATCATGCTTGCATCAAAACTTTGCTTCCATTGAACGTAGTATAATGCAAAAAGCCAAATAGCCAATATATCTAATTTAATGAACAACAAAAGAGTACCTAACAGAAAGTGACATTATGTAATTAATAAGCAGCAATACCCTCTCTGCAAACTCTCCGCACCCTGGCAAACATTTCTCTTGCACTTCTTCCTTTGGGACTTAACAAATAGGAGAGGACCCCCAAACCTGCCATGCACATGTCCTGGCAGTTATCTACTTCTGCAACATCATCTGCGGTGCTCATCTTCCAATGCTAAAATGAGCATCATTACGCAACCCTTTTGTCAGTCCTGATCATTGAAGGACTAAATACATAGAATTTTTAGTATTTTTTAAACAAGAAACTCTACGTTTGGCTGCTGTAGCATTTTTGTAATGAATGAGAATTTAGAGAGGATTTGGCTTTACCTCAGCCAATATTTACATTATAACTCTTATTATTTTACCTATACTGTTCTTACTTATCCAATACTGTTTTATATTTTTCTATAGAGTGATATGTCCAGAAAATTGTCACAAAGTAAAAAGCATGGTCTGGGGCACAGATGTATATAGCAGTGTAAGTTGTCATATTTATAACAAAATATGTGAAATGAATATTTAATAAAGCTGGATTATTACATTTAATTGGGTTCTCTTTCTTATATAATAAAAAAAATAGGATTCTTCAGTATGCCAAGCATCAATTTTTGAAGGATTATTTCCACCTGAAATTGGAGGGCATGCAGTAATAGAGAGGAAACCTGGGCAGAAAATGTACAGTGCATCAACCAGGAATGGAATAACAACTAAATATTCTGGTGGAGCTTTATCTTCCTTTATAGTCAGGACACCACTTAGCACATTTGTGGAAACATCGTCAGAAACTGCAGGTAACCATATACAATACATTTTTGTTTAGTGTAAAAAAATAGTAATGAAATAACACCAGCTATGTTTAAAACAACTGTAATTTTTGCTATTTTTAATGGAGTTATACTGCTGATAATGTAACAGTGTAAAGGGAACCTGTCATCAGGATTATCCATGTTAAACTAAAAGTATGGGCATAATGGCGCTGTCTTATTGATTTAATAGATGCCTTCAGTGTAGAAATCTGCAGCCTGGTTTTAGTTAAATCATCATTAGACGTTTCAGAGTTCTAAACTTTTCTTGCATCGAGGCGGCACTATGGGGTGGGACTGTGGGTAGGATCTTCTTCATCATTTAAATTTATCTTCTAACTCATTTAAATTTTGTGCTGGAACTATCCTAGTACTTTGTAAAGACTGCAAAGTGTCGAGATATGTGCTTCCATCATGCGGTATGGGGGCCCAATTAGGACTTCTGCTATTGGACCCCATGACGTCTATATATGGCTCTGAACACATATAAGATAAACTGAAAATGAAATTCAAGAATGCATACTTTAATACAAAAGATGGATCCAATTTTACAGGTATCTTTATCAACATTAAAGTAGTATATATAAAAAAGGTGTTTTTAAATAAATACTTATAACCTATTTACTCAGTATTATTTCTTTGTTTTAGAAAGCTCAACTTGCTCAATAACTGGACAGGACTTAAAAGAACTTGTTACAGAGTAAGTAATTGGTCAAGTACATTGATCTCCATGAATGAAGTATGGACTGCAAATCATGAAGTTATGTATTGTAATAGTTGATATAATTTATATTATGTTTTAAACATAGCCTTTTAATTACATTTTAGATTAAACTGTCCATCTGACTGTCTAAAGAAAAAAATAACAGTATGGGGAACAGGGATCTATAAAGGGGTAAGAAATTAGATTATTTACATGTAACATTCATTTTCTTTCAAATGTTTCCACTCCCCAGCGGGTTCAGAATGTTTCCAGACACATCATGGGGGGCATGTAACGACCCTCATATAAATGATTTCCATCACTGCCTCACAATACTTATATATACAGTGGGTTCGGAAAGTATTCAGACCCCTTTACATTTTTCACTCTTTGTTTCATTGTAGCCATTTGTTAAATGAAAAAAAGTTCATTTTTTCTCATTAATGTACACTTTCCACCCCATCTTGACTGATAAAAACCAGAAATGAAGGAAGGGAGAAAAAAGAGCTATAAGGCGTTTTATGATTAGTCATAAAAATAGAATTTTTATTGGTAACAAACATTAATATCAATAATGACACAATACATCAGGTGACAATTGCAAGAAAGAACCACCTCACATTATACTCAATTGCCTCTAAAATGTTGGCACATGAACAATATATCTGTGGAATCAATAACCACACCCATGGAAATAAATAGCAGCAAAATACAGACGATGAGTGCCAAAGTGTGACAGGTCCCAAAGGAATCGATATGGCTATATCAAAAAAGAGTAACAGTATAGTACAAATAAATGCCAAATACTAAAAGACCCAATGGGATGAATGTAACGTGTCACACATTGGCAGTCAGTGTCCACAAAATTGAATCCAAAGTATTAGTGCCTAAATAGTAAATATATGGAGTAGATAGACTCACACTTTTAAATACATAATAGCACAATATAGATAATAATACCGAATGTGGCCGGTCCACATAAAGTCAATAAGGCTATTCACCTGTATGCAAAAAGTGGCAGTATAATAACAATCATAGGTGCCGAATATAAACAATCTCAGTAGAATCCATGTCGCATGTTACACATTAACAAAACGGCATCCATGAAAATAAAGTGCATTATAAGTGTAAAAGGTAAATCTTACCAAGATGGCAGAGGCAAAGGAGAATGTGCAGAGGAATAGTAAGCGCCCCGACGCGCGCTTCGCAACACCAATGTGTTGCTTCACCTTGTACTATACTGTTACTCTTTTTTGATATAGCCATATTGATTCCTTTGGGACCTGTCACACTTTGGCACTCATCGTCTGTATTTTGTTGCTATTTATTTCCATGGGTGTGGTTATTGACTCCACAGATATATTGTTCATGTGCCAACATTGTAGAGGCAATTGAGTATAATGTGAGGTGGTTCTTTCTTTCAATTGTCACCTGATGTACTGTGTCATTATTGATATTAATGTTTGTTACCAATAAAAATTATATTTTTATGACTAATCATAAAACGCCTTATAGCTCTTTTTTCTCCCTTCCTTCATGCTTTTTGAGCTGGTATAATTTAGCCAGATGAGGTATCACAGTATAACCCATCTGGGTTTTTCTAAATGTACATATTTGGGATTATATGTGTTAAAAACCAGAAATGTAGAAATTTTTGCAAATTTTTTTAAAAAAGAAAAACTGAAATATCACATGGTCTTAAGTATTCAGACCCTTTGCTCAGACACTCATATTTAAGTCACATGCTGTCCATTTCCTTGTGATCCTCCTTGAGATGGTTCTACTCCTTCATTTGAGTCAAGTTGTGTTTAATTAAACTGATAGGACTTGATTTGTAAAGGCACACACCTGTCTATATAAGACCTCACAGCTCACAGTGCATGTCAGACCAAATGAGAATCAGGAGGTCAAAGGAACTGGCCAAAGAGCTCAAAGACAGAATTGTGGCAAGGCACAGATCTGGCCAAGGTTACAAAAGAATTTCTGCAGTACTCAAGGTTCCTAAGAGCACAGTGGCCTCCATAATCCTTAAAAGGAAGAAGTTTGGGACCACCAGAAGTCTTCCTAGACCTGACCGTCCAGCCAATCTGAGCAATCGTGGGAGAAGAGGCTTGGTGAAAGAGGTAAAGAAGAACCCTAAGATCCCTCTGGCTGAGCGCCACAGATGCAGTAGGGAAATGGGAGAAAGTTCCACAAAGTCAACTATCACTGCAGCCCTCCACCAGTTGGGCCTTTAAGGCAGAGTGGCCAGATGGAAGCCTCTCCTCAGTGCGAGGTGTTATGAATGTTTTAGAAATGAATTCTGAGCAGAAGCTCCCTCTGGTGGTTACAAACAGTACTGAACCATTCAATAAGGACTGGCAATCAGGAATCACAGATTGGCTGGATATAAGGGAGGTTTCCCCCCATCATGGTTGCCGGTGATCAATTGTTCTTGTCTCAACGTTGTTTCCTGGTTCACTTTGAAGCTTGCTGAGTCTCGCCTCTTCTCCTGCTTTCAGATAAGATATTTTCTGTTTTTTGTTTTTGT
Source organism: Oophaga sylvatica (assembly GCA_033576555.1). Classification (NCBI taxonomy): domain Eukaryota; kingdom Metazoa; phylum Chordata; class Amphibia; order Anura; family Dendrobatidae; genus Oophaga; species Oophaga sylvatica. The sequence continues at coordinate 98,604,641 of JARQOD010000009.1, read as the reverse complement.
GCTTGCCATTTGCATATTTCTCTGCATTTCTGTGAGGTTGGCCAGGTTCCCCTCCCCGGGGGGCTTGGGCTCCTCTCGGTTCCTCTGGAGCCACTGTTGTTTGTTCATTTGCCTTTTCCAGTTTTTTCAGTGGCTGCGGCTTAGTTTTGTTACACCAGAGAACTAATTTAGGTGGTAGAGGTCGTGTGATCTCAGGTGTTTTTGCAATTAGTAGCGTTGGCTTTTTTTAGGGTTTTTTTGGATTGCAGTATGTATCCTTCCTATCCTTTTCTGTCTAGGCAGATTGGGCCCCAGCGTTTGCTCATACTATTTTCTGTCTGTGTCTGTATTTCCTCTTGTCTAACCGCCATTACATGTTTGGGGGCTTCCTATGTTCTTTGGGGATCTGCTCCGGGGCAGATAGCTTTCCTCTTTCTATCTTTAGGTGTAGTTAGCCTCTCAGGCTGTGACGAGGCGTCTAGGACCAACGTAGGAACGCTCCACGGCTGCCTTTAGTTGTGGTGGTTAGTCAGGGTACTGCAATGCAGTAGATTCCAACCTCTCTGGTGTATTGCCGTTTTTGCCTGCTCTCCTCAGCTACCAAAACATAACAGCGAGGAATATGAAAGCCCGCATAGAAGTTTGCTAAAAAAAACATGAAGGACTCCCAGACTATGAGAAATAAGATTCTCTGGTATGATGAGACAAAGATAGAACTTTTTGGTGATAATTCTAAGCGGAATGTGTGGAGAAAATCAGGGATTGCTCATCACCTGCCCAATACAATCCCAACAGTGAAACATGGTGTTGGCAGCATCATGCTATGGGGGTGTTTTTCAGGTGCAGGGACAGGACGACTGGTTGCAATTGAAGTAAACACGAATGCGGCCAAGTACAGAGATATCTTGGATGAAAACCTCTTCCAGAGTGCTCTTGACATCAGACTTGGCTGAAGGTTCACCTTCCAACAAGACAATGACACCAAGCACACAGCTAAAATACTAAGGATTGGCTTCAGAACAACTCTGTGACCATTCTTGAGGGCCCAGCCAAAGCCCTGACCTAAACCCAATTGAGCATCTCTGGAGAGACCTAAAAATGGCTGTCCACCAACGTTCACCATCCAACCTGACGGAACTTGAGAAGATCTGCAAGGACGAATGGCAGAGGATCCCAAATCCAGGGGTGTTTTTTTATCCTCATGCTATGGTTGCTCTGCCACTCCGTGCGTGGTAGTGAAGATATATTGTGCAACGTGAACATTGGGGTAGGTAAGCTGACCTATCGTATTTTTCTTTGGTGATAAGGTTATGTTCGGTTAGCTGAGGAGTGCAGGCGTAAAAAGGGCAATTACACCAGGCAGTTGGAATCTATGAGATTGCAGTACCCTGGTACTAACACCAAACCTTAGAGGCAGCCGCGGAGCTTCCTACGTTGGTCCTAAGACGCCTCGTCACAGCCTGAGAAAACTAACTACACTAAAGATAGAAAGAGGAAAAGCTATCTGCCACGGAGCGATCCCCAAAAGGATAACAGAAGCCCCCAAACATGTAATGGCGGTTAGACAGAAAGAAATACTGAAACAGACAGAAAATTAGTATGAGCAAACGGTTGGGGCCAAAACACCTAAAATATATAAGGATAGGAAGGGTACTTATGCAATCTTTTTTTTCAAAAAAAACATTGAAAAGCACCAACTCTACTAATTCAAAAACACCTGAGATCACAACGACATCTACCACCTAAATTAGTTCTCTGGTGTAACAAAATCCAAAACAGCGCCACTGAAAAAAAACTGGAAAAAGCAATGTACAAACCATCAGTGGCTGAACTAAACTGAGAGGGCAAAAAGCCCGGTGGGGAACCCCAAGGGCCCCCTCAGAAGTGCAGGACAAAAATGCAAAAATAAAGCACATACAAAAAAGAAGGGAATTGTCTTATCTGTAAGCAGGAGATGCAGGACAGGACACTGAAGGCCACAAAGGAATAGGGAATCTAGGATTGAGACCAGAAAATTGATCACCGGCAACCCCGCTGGATGGCGACTCCTTATATTAAGACAGTCAGTAAACACCTGAATTCCCATCCTCTCAATCTTTCACTGGACAGTCCAGTACCGCTAGTAAACCCTGAGGGAGACTCTGCCAGAACTCATCTCAAACCCATTCACAACAGTTAGGAGTTAGATTAGGGTTAGAGTTGGGATTAGGGTTAGTTTGTGGTTAGGGTTAGTTTAGAGTTAGGATAAGTGTTTTAGGGGTGTTTTGGGGTTTTGGGTTTGGATTAGGGGTAGGCTTGTAGTTAGGTTTATGTTGAGTGGGATTTTAGGGGTTGGGGAGTGTTGTTGGGGTTAGGGTTTGTGTTAGGGTTTGTATTATGGTTAGGGGACTGTGTAGGGGTAGGGTTGGGGGCGTGTGTGGGGTTTGGGTTGGAGGTTAGATTTGTGGGATTTCTACTATTTAGGCACATCAGGGGGTCTCCATACGCGAACATGGCGCACATTGTTTCATGCAATTTTGCGTTCAAAAAAGTCACACAGTGCTCCCTTTATTCCATGCCCCGATCGTGTGCCAAACTGCTGGTTAATCCCAACATATGGGTTTCAGCGTATCGGGAAAAAATTGCACTAACAACTTTGGGGGTCTAATTTCTCCTGTTACTGTTGGAAAAAAATTTGGGGACTAAAAAAGTTTTTTTTGTGGAAAGGAAAAAAAAAAAAAATGATTTTTTATTTTCACTAGGCTCTGCGTTATAAACATTCTGTAGAACTTGGAGTTTCAAAGTGCTTCCCACATCTAGAGGAGTTCCTTGGGGGATTAGTTTCCAAAATTGGGGTCTACTTGGGGAGGGGTTTTAATGTTAGGGCACATAATGGCTCTGCAAACGTAACATGACATCCGCGACCATTCCATCAAATCGGATTCAAAACGTCAATACTTACTTTCGAGGACCTCGAAGTGTGCCATACAGTAGTTTTTCTCCCACTTATGGGATATCGCGTACTCAGGACACATTGGACAACACTTTGGGGTCTAATTTCTCCTGTTACCCTTGGGAAAATAAAAAATTTGGGGACTAAAAGAAAAAAATCCACTTGTTTGTATGGAAAAAAATATGATTTTTTTAATTTTCATGCCTGGCGTTATAAAATTTCTGTGTAGCCCTTGGGGCTTCACAAGTTGGGGGGCTCTAGTTTCAAAAATTAGGGTCACTTGTGGGGGGTTTCTTCTGTTGAGGACACATCAGGGGCTCTGCCAACGCAACTGACGCCGCAGAACTATTCCATCACTGTCTGCATTCCAAAATGGCGCTCGCTTCCTTCTGAGCTCTCCCATGCGCCATAAACAGTGGTTCACACCAATATGAGGGTACCAGGTGTAATCGGACAAAACTGTACAACACTTTTGTGGTCCAATTTCTCTGTTACCCTTGTGAAAATAAAAAATTGCGGGTTAAAAAAATCAGTTTTTGAGGAAAAAAAAATGATTTTTTATTTTCTCGGCTTGTATTACAAACTTCGTTTGAAGCATGTGGGGGTCAGGTGATCACCGACACATCTAGATAAGTCTTGAGGGTTCTGGTTTCACTTAATTTGTGGTCAATTGTGGGGGTTTTATACTGTTTAGGCACATCAGGGGCTCTTGCACGCCGCAGACATTCCATCAAGTCTGGCATTTCAAAGCGTTTCATACTTCATCCCTGCGAGCCATGAAGTGTGCCCAAAAGTGGTTCCCCAACATGAGAGGTGCTTGCGTACTAAGGAATAATTAGACTATCAACTTTTCGGGTCCATTTTCTCTGTAAACCATGTGGAAAATAAAAATAGTGGGCTAAATATTCATTTTTGAGAAAAAAAAGGATTTTTTATGTTCACGGCCTCTGCGTTATAAATTCTGTGAGACATTGGTTCAAAAGTGCTCACTGGCATTCTTGATAAGGTTACTTTAGGGGGTCAGTTTCCAATATGGGCCTTTGTGGGGGAGCTCCCAAAGGTTAGGCATACAGGGGCTCTCCAAGCTTGGACATGGTCGTCCGCTAACGTTTGGAGATTATTTTCCATTCATTAAGTAAAATGGCGACTCACTTCCCATTCTGCCCACCTCACCCCCACCAGAGCCCTGCAGTGCGCCAGTGATTTATGGACCACTTATGAGGTTATATCTGTTACTCAGGAGGAAATTGCCCATCAAATTTTAGGATCCAATTTATACTGATGACCATGTGAAAATGAAAAAACTGAGGCTTAAAAGATAATTTTTTGGATGAAAAAAAAAGTATTCTTTCTTTTTTTACGGATCATTTTGTGAAGCCTGGGTATCAAAGTGCTCACTATGCATCTAGAGTTGTTCATTGGGGGGTCTTCGTTTCCAAAATGGGGGTCACTTGTGGGGAGCTCCTTATGTTTGGCCCACGGGACTCTCCAAATGCGACATGGCATCGCTAAATATTCCAGCCTATTTTACATTCAAAAAGTCTAATGGCGCTCCTTCCCTTTCGAGCCTGCAGTTGCGCCCAAACAGTGGGGTTTATGGACACATCATGAGGTATCGGTGTACTCAGGATAAATTTTGAGCCCACCAAAATTTTAGAAACCATTTTTTCCAGTTGCTTATGTGAAAAATGAAAACTGAGCTAAAGAAAATTTTTGTGAGAAAAAAAAAGTACTTCTCTGTTTTGTACGGAATCAATTAGTGAAGGACTGGGGTTTACAAAGGGCGCACTATACATCTAGAGAAGTTCCCTTGGGGGGGTCTTAATTCCAAAATGGGGTAACTTGTGGGGGAGCTGCAATGTTTAGGCACACAGGGGGACTCTCCATTTGCGACTTGGCAACAGCTTTTTATTCACAGCATATTTTCCATTTCAAAAAGTCAAATGGTTGTTCCTTCCATTCTGAGCCCTGACGTGTACGCACAAAACGTGGTTATGCCATTTATGAGGTATCGGTTTGTATAGGATAAATTGCCCAACAAAATTTTAGATCCATTTTATCCTGTTGCCCATGTGTAAAATGAAAAACTGTGGATAAAAGAAAATTTTTGTGAGAAAAAAAAATAAAGTACTTTATTTTTTTACGGATCAATTTGTGAAGCCTCCTGGGGTTCAAAGTGCTACACTCTTAATCTGATATAAGTTCCTTGGGGGGTTTCTAGTTTCCAAAATGGGGTCAATTGTGGGGGAGCTCTCAATGTTTATGCCACAGGGACTCTCCAATGCGGGAACTTGCAAACGCTAAAATTTTTACCAGAATATTTTACATGCAACAAGTCAAATGGGCTCCTTCCCATCTGAGCCCTGACGTCGCGCCATACAGTGGTTTATGCCTCATATGAGGTATATGTGTACAGGATAAATTGCCAAAATTTTAAGGGTACATTTTTATCCTGATGCCCATGCAAAAAAATGAAAAAATTGATGCTTAAAAGAAATATTTGTGTGGAAAAATTAAATGTCCAGTTTTTCATTCCACGTTGCTTTAGTTCCTGTGAAGCACCTGAAGGGGTATATATCTTCTTGAATGTAGTTTTGAGTAGATTGAGGGTGCTGTTTTTTATAATGGTGTCCATTTTGGGTATTTTCTGCCTTATGACACTCCAGAGTGACTTCAAATGTGAGGTGGTCACTAAAATAAATGGTTTTGTTAAATTTTGCTGTTAAAAATGAGAAATCGCTGGTCAACTTTTATACACTTTTAACTTCCTAACCAAAAAATGTTGTTCCCAAATTGTGCTGATGTAAAGAAGACATGTGGAAATGTTATTTTTAACTTATTTTGTGAGCAATAACTCTTTTGGTTTAACAGAATAAAAAATTCAAAAATTTGAAAAATGCGAAATTTTCAAAAAATTTTGGCCAAAGTTTTCATTTTTTTCACAAATAACGCAAAAATTATCGACATATATTTACACTAACATGAAGCCCAATATTGTCACGAAAAAACAATCTCAGAATCGCTTTGATCCATTGAAGCGTTCCTGTGTTATTACCCTCATAAAGGGACACTGGTCAGGAATTGGCAAAAAATGGCAGGTCTATTTAGGTTCAATATAGGTGGGTCATGATGGGGTTAAAATAGAGAAAACACAGTAGTTTGACAAAAAATTGGCTTCTGCCAACCACATAAACCGTGGAGTGAAGAAAAAGTTTGGTGTTTTCATCATATTCTCTGAAAAAAGGCTAAGAAAGCAAAATTTGGCTGGGGTTTGTAAACTTTTGAGGCACAAAACTGTATATATGTCCATATACCCCAAGAAACACAAGTGGTATGTTCGCACTTCCCCTATTGGTGGTACCTTAAGAAATATCCACAATCCAATATAAAAAGAGGATGCCACCAGCTCTTTGATTGCGGATACAGGATTGATTACATTATTTTTACTCTATTTGAATTGATGGGAGTGGTTACATAATTTGTGGTAATAGCAAATGTGGCTGACGATTTTATTTTTATATCCAAAAAGATGTTAATATTTGTAAAAACACCTAACTTTTGCATGTCTGTTAAAATTTGACTTTCATCTCTGTCTTTATAAGTAAAACTGGACCCTTCTTCAAAGAAGGTTTATTTGAAGATTTCTTCACATGAATAGCAAATATAGAAAAACAATAAAGAACCCTAGACATAGGAAAGCTACAAAATGGGTCATAGTGAATTGTTCATTATAGTCGCTTCAGATTGTTGGGGTTCCAATTTAAAAATCAGTTTGCACTCCCTTTTGCAATATTCTCTTATTCCAGCCCCTCTTCCTCATATCTTGTTTAATGACTTACAGTACTCAAAAGAATAAGGCCCTATTGAGTCTCCCGAATGACGCTCCTCAGACATTGCGGGTATAGGGTCTCCATTTTATGTGGTTTTGTTCCGTAAGTACTCCTCATTCCATCTCACTAAATTTCACTTTTTGTCTTTTCGAGCAGTCAAAGGGTCAGGAGAGGTGGCCAGGATTAACCACACCAGCTATCTTAAAATTGATTGTAGTCTGTCTTGTAATAACGGGAATGGATGTTCCTGCTCCATAAAATCTTGAACTTTATTAAATTACATATAAAATATTAGATTGTGGTATCTTGTTCTTGAATAGCTCTGCCTTGAGCATTCCAAGAGCATGTTACACATTTAATGTTTTATATGGATTAATAAAGTTCAAGATTTTATGGGAGCTGGAAGTCATTCCTTTTTTCCTTCTACTGAGTAGTCTGATCAAGCAGTGTTCAGTGCACCCGTGGTACACGGGGAAGCTAGCGGCTTTTGTTTTTTCTGTCATGGAAAATAACTTCTTCCATTTGAGCACTGGGTGAAATTCCTTTGAATGTTTTATTCAAATGCTATAGCAGCAATTGCTGCTCCTATAGGCTACACAACAGTTTCCTGTCCAACATGTGCCAGGTTGTAATGGCTAATTAGAGTGCTGTTCACCACCAGATCACCTAGTTGATTCCCCTTCCTAGATGTGATCATGACATGAGGTGAGGCAAGTGTTCAATCTCGGTTATCTGGTTCTCACTATGACGATGTGCCAGTTGTTTTACAGGAATACTTAAAAACTGCCTGCCCAGTCAAAATAGGACTCATGTCTTTCATGGAACTCCACCCCCCCAATAAAATCATACTTGTCTTGCATGCGTTTGAAGTGGGAGTCTTTATATTTTCCTAAGACATGTGAATAAATGTGGAATTTAGGACAGTTGGGGGGGGGGGCGGGGGGGGGGGGGGGGGGGGGGGGGGGGGGGGGGGGGGGGGGGGGGGGAGGGGGGGGGGGGGGGGGGGGGGGGGGGGGGGGGGGGGGGGGGGGGAGGGGGGGGGGGGGGCGGGGGCGGGGGCGGGGGAGGGGGGGGGGGGGGGGGGGGGGGGGGGGGGGCGGGGGGGGGGGGGGGGGGGGGGGGGGGGGGGGGGGGGGGGGGGGGGGGGGGGAGGGGGGGGGGGGGGGGGGGGGGGGGGGGGGGGGGGGGGGGGGGCGGGGGGGGGGGGGGGGGGGGGGAGGGGGGGGGGGGGGGGGGGGGGGGGGGGGCGGGGGGGGGCGGGGGGGGGGGGGGGGGGGGCGGGGGGGGGGGGGGGGGGGGAGGGCGGGGGGGGCGGGGGGGGGTGGGGGGGGGGGGGGGGGGGCGCGGGGGGGGGGGGGGGGGGGGGGGGGGGGGTGGGGGGGGGGGGGGGGGGGGGGGGGGGGGGGGCGGGGGGGGGGGGGGGGCGGGGGGGGGGGGGGGGGGGGGGCGGGGGGAGGGGGCGGGGGGGGGCGGGGGCGGGGGGGGGGGGGGGGGGCGGGGGGGGGGGGGAGGGGGGGGGGGGGGGGGGCGGGGGGGGGGGGGGGGGGGGGGGGGAGGGGGCGGGGGGGGGGGGGGGGGGGGGGGGGGGGGGCGGGGGGGGCGGGGGGGGGGGGGGGGGAGGCGGGGGGCGGCGGGGGGGGGGGGGGGGGGGGGGGGGGGGGGGGGGGGGGGGGGCGGGGGGGGGGGGCGGGAGGGGGGGGCGGGGGGGGGGGGCGGGGGGGGCGGGGGGGGGGGGGGGGGGGGGGGGAGGGGGGGGAGGGGGGGGGGGGCGGGGGGGGGGCGGGGGGCGGGGGGGGGGGGGGGCGGGGGGGGGGGGGGGGGGGGGGGGGGGGGGGGGGGGGGGGGGGGGGGGGGGGGGGGGGGGGGGGGGGGGGGGGGGGCGGGGGGGGGGGGCGGGCGGGGGGGGGGGGGGGGGGGGGGGGGGGGGGGGGGGGGGGGGGGCGGGGGGGCGGGGGGGGGGGGGGGGGGGGGGGGGGGGGGGGGGGAGGGGGGGGGAGGGGGGGGGGCGGGAGGGCGGGGGGGGGGGGGGGAGGCGGGGGGGGCGGGGGGGGGGGGGGGGGCGGGGGGGGGGGGGCGGGCGGGGGGGGGGGGGGGGGGGGGGGGGGGGGGGGGGGGGGGGCGGGGGGGGGGGGGGGGGGGGGGGGGGCGGGGGGGGGGCGGGGGCGAGGGGGGGGGGGGGGCGGGGGGGGGGGGGGCGGGGCGGAGGGGGTGGGGGGGGGGGGGCGGGGATGGGGGGGGGGGCGGGGGGGGGGGGGGGGGGGGGGGGGGGGGGGGGGGGGGGGGGGGGGGGCGGGGGGGGGGGCGCGGAGGGGGGGGGGGGGGGGGGGGGGGGGGGCGGGGGCGCGGGGGGGGGGGGGGGGGGGCGGGGCGGGGGGGGGGGGGGGGGGGGGGGGGGGGCGGGGGGGGGGGGGCCGGGGGGGGGGGGGGGGTGCGGGGGGGAGGGGGGGGCGGGGGGGGGGGGGGGGGGGGGGGGGGGGGGGAGGGGGGGGCGGGGGGGGGGGGGGGGGGGGGGGGGGCGGGGGGGGGGGGGGGGCGGGGGGGGGGGGGGGGGGGGGGGGGCGGGAGGGGCGGGGGGGGGGGGGGGGGGGGGGGCGGGGGGGGGGGGGGGGGGGGGGGGGGGGGGGGGGGGGGGGGGGGGGGCGGGGCGGGGGGGGGGGGGGGGGGGGGGGGGGGGGGGGGGGGGGGGGGGGGGGGGGGGGGGGGGGGGGGGGGGGGGGGGGGGGGGGGGGGGGGGCGGGGCGGGGGGGGGGGGGGGGGGGGGGGGGGGGGGGGGGGGGGGGGGGGGGGGGGGGGGGGGGGGGGGGGGCGGGGGGGGGGGGGGGGGGGGGGGGGGGGGGGCGGGGGGGGGGGGGGGGGGGGGGGGGGGGGGGGGGGGGGGGGGGGGGGGGGGGGGGGGGGGGGGGGGGGGGGGGGGCGGGGGGGGGGGGGGGGGGGGGGGGGGGGGGGGGGGGGGGGGGGGGGGGGGGGGGGCGGGGGGGGGGGGGGGTGGGCGGGGGGGGGGGGCGGGGGCGGGGGGGGGGGGGGGGTTTGATTTTTTTTTATCTGTTTTTCCTTGAAGGGGTTTTCCATCTTCAAGAATCATTCCCAATATGTAGTAGATGTAATAATTAATATTATTAGCAAATACATTCAATTAGTTAGGACATGTATTACAGTTCTGAGTTGTACGGAATTTAAAAAAAAATATTAAATTCATTGAATTGGACTGGACAGAATTGATGGTACCCTTAAATTAATTTTTTTTTGCACCAACCTTTTGAGACAATCCACGGTATCAAACCATTCCAGTAACTGTCAATGAGACTTCTGCACCTCTCGACATGTATTTTGGCCACTCCTCAAGAACAAAACGCTCCAGTTGTTCGTGTTTGAAGGTTGCCTTTTCCAGACGGCATGTTTCAGCTCTTTCCAAGATGCTCAATTTAGGATTTAGGTCAGGGCAACATTAGAAGGCACTTCAGAATAGGTTCCAATGTTTTCCTTTAGCCATTCTTGTGTTTCTGTGTGTTGTTTATGGGTCATTATCCTGTTGCAAGACCGAACCATGACCTGCGACTGAGACAAGCTTTTCTGACACTGGGCAGGCACTTTTCTTCTGGAATCCCTGTAGTCTTTGAGATTTATTGTACCTGCACGATTCCAGATTACCCTGTGCCAAATGCAGCAAACAAGCCCAGAAATTTGTAGCTGTACCTTCTCCTTGTTTCACAGTAGGGACGTGTTTTTTCTTTGATATGCTTAATTTTTCGTGTAGTGAACATTGAGATGATGTGCCTTGCAATAAAAGTTCCATTTTTGTTCTCATCTGTCAATAGGAAAATTCAATGTTTCGTTTGGAAATTCCAGTCTGCTTTTTATGGATTTTTTTTCAAACAATGGTTGTCCTCCATTGGTCGTCTCCATGAAGTCCACTTTGACACATATAACGATCTAGAGTTGAGCGATACTTCCGATATCCAAATGTATCGGAATCGGAATTTGTATCGCCGATACCCAAAAAAATATCGGCGATTAACCCGTACCATACGGAAAGGAAAATCCCAATGTAAGTCTATGGGAACACAAATATCGGAATAAAAAAACCCCATTCTTGCCTTGTTGGTCTAATTGTTTTTATACTCCATGAAGGAATACACAAAGTGTAATGTAGAATGTTATTGGGGAAGGTTTGGGAGACATTATAGGCATAGAAGTTTAACCCATTCCAAATGGAATAGCATAAATATTTTTTTTTAAAGATGTTCGGATTGACGAAAGAAATTGACAATGGTGTTAACGTTTTTTTATATTTTGGCAAATATGTATATATCACAACTTCCATGCTCTTCACCATTTTTAAACTTTTGACACACTTTTTCTCCTTCATAATCTTCAGAGCATCATCTTTTTCATCAAATTAGTCTTCATCTTCCATTCTTTATCTCTTCTTAACTTCTTGCTATTCATCTTTTTGTTAACATTTACTCATATTCTCTTATTAAACTATTATTCTTATTCACTATTGTACTTCATCTTTTTCATTCCATATTATTATTTGTGACAGAGAATCCTGTACTTGTACATCTGTCAAAGTATGAATTTTGTTTATCCTTCCGCTTTCTTTGCTGTCACAAAAGATTTACAATTACAACAGTATTTTGTCGGGTGTTCAGTTTAGCTGCAGCAGCAGGCATTTCCAGGGCCCTCGAGGAGGAACGGATCCCCCCCATTTCACTGCGTAGTCTTCTTATGCTTAGAATTTAGAGCATTTATTTTGATCTTCATTTTTGGTATATTATACTTCATGTTCTTGGCTTTTGATCTTCTGCTTATTGTTCATAAGTCTCTTGTTCTGTATCTTGTATAGTTTGTCTTAACTTATTAGTCCCTGTTGGTAATCTTTTTTTCTTCTTAGTGATGGTGTTTATGCTGGTTGGCTTGTGCTCGTCGTCACTTGTGGTCGTCATCTTCTTCGGGAGGGGTCATCAGGGTCGTCGTCTTCATTGTTGGGAGATCTCAGAGTGATTACCAAAAAAAGTATTGAAAAAATCTTCAATTTGTAAATGTAGCAGAAGTACAAGAGTCAATGCTAGTAACGAGGGACAGATGACTGTGCTGAACCCGGAAGGGCATCAGAAGGAAAAGAGCCATGGACACGAGGGAGGACAGCTGACGTTACTGGGACATGGTTTACTAAGCAGGAGGTACCTGTGCTCAAAGCACTACCAGGACCAGCAGACGTTGCTGTGGAACTCGGATACGAAGATGGAGGCCACCTAGCATGCACTGAGCGAGAAACCAGCTGACGGTAATGGAACCCGGACGGGTAGCGAAGGTACAGGAGCCAATGCAAGTAACGAGACCAGCTGACTGTGCTGGATCCACGGAGGGGCCAAGCAGAAGAAATGAGCCATTGGCCACAACCGAGGACAGCTGACGTTAACTGGGACACGGTTACTTAGCAGGTGGTACCTTTGTGCTCCAAAAGCTACTACCAAGGACCAGCAGACGTTGCTGGACTCGGTACAGAGATGGGTGGCACCTAGGCCAAAGGCACGGCGGAGAACCAGGACCGGTACTGGAACCGGGACGGGTAGCAGATAGGTACAGAGCCAATGCAATTAACGAGACCAGCTGACTGTGCTGGAAACCGGAGCGGGCAGCAGCAAGGAATAGAGCCAATGGCTAACCGAGGACCAGCTGACGTTACTGGGACACGCGTTAATAAGCAGGAGGTACCTGTGCTCCAAGCACTACCAAGGACCAGCAGACGTTGCTGGAACTCGGATACCGACATGGAGGCACTAGGCCAAAGGCACTGCGGAGGAACAAGCTGAAGGTTATGGACCCGGACGGGTAGCAGAGGTTACTAGAAGCCAATGCAAGTAACGAGGACCAGCTGAATGTGCTGGAACCCGGAGGGGGCAGCAGAAGGAAAAGAAGCCAATGGACCACCGAGGACCAGCTCGAAGTTACTGGGACACGGTTACTAAGCACGGTGTTCCTGTGCTCCAAAGAACTACCATAGGACAGCAGTTCGTTGATGGAACTCGGAACCGAGTTGGCAGGCACCTAGGCCAAAGGCATGCGGAGACCAGATGACGGTAATGGAACCCGACGGGGTTGCAGAAGGTACCATGGAAATTTAAGTTGACAGGCCGCGAGCCGGCCGCAGTTACCGAATCCCACAGTAATACAGTGGGTGATTTGTATATTGTCACAACGGATTCTGCTTTATTTGCATATCCGACAGCCACTCATAGGTAGCACTAAACTCCAAGCACCATAGAGTCGGCTAAAAGACCGCATACGACAGGCAATTATTAGGAGGCTAAGTGACGTTTACCGACGGAAACAGATGGCGTGATGTAACCAGGCTTAGCAGGAGTGAGTACCAGTGCCAATTACACTGCCGAGCAACAAATGGCGGTGTTGTTAGCCCAGGGATGAGTAGGAGAAACATGGTGGAGGCAGCGGAATTTTTGCCGTTCACATAAGCAGGGGAACAGCTGGGACATTACTGAACCCCAGTAAAACACAGGCGCAAAGTGTAGACTGTGCTAACAGCACTCCGTCGTGAAGAAAACAATGGCGGTGTTGTAGGCCCAGGGATGAGCAACGAGAACATGGTGGAGGCAGCAGGACTTTTTGCCGTTCACACGGGGCATCGGAACAGCTGACATTACTGAACCCCAGTAACACAGGAGCAAGTGTAGAATGTGCTAACAGCACTTCCGAAGAAAACAAGGGCGGTGTTGTATGTAGCCCCCAGGGATGAGGAAGAGAACATGGTGGAGGAAGCAGGACTTTTTGCCGTTCACCACGCTGGGGACAGCTGACATTACTGAACCCCAGTAACACAGGAGCAAGTGTTCACTGTGCACGCACTTCCGTGAACACAACTGGCGGTGTTGTACGCCCAGGATGAGAAGAGAACCAGTTGGAGGCAGCAGGACTTTTTGGCCGTACACAACAGCAGGGGAACAGCTGACATAACTGACCCCAGTAAACACGGGAGCATGTGTAGAATGTGTAAACCTGCACTTCCGGAACAAACTGGCGGTGTGTAGCCCAGGGGAGAAGAGAACATGGTGGATGGCAGCAGGACTTTTTGCCTTTCACACAGCATGGGGAACAGCTGACATTACTGTACCCAGTAACACAGGTGCAAGTGTAGACTTTGCTAACTTGCATTTCCGAGAATACAAAACTGGCGGTGTTGGTATCCCAGGGATTGAGATGAGTACATTGTGGAGCAGCAGCGACTTTTGCCGTTCACTCAGAAGGGGAACAGCCTGACATTACTGACCCCAGTAACCCACAGGAGCAACGTGTTGAACTGTGCTAACAGCACTACGAGAAAACAACTGGCGGTGTTGTGCTCCAGGGTTGAGAGAGAAACATGGTGGTGGCAGCAGGACTTTTTGCCGTTAACATCAGAAGTGGGAACAGCTGACCATTACTGTACCCCTGTAACAAAGGAGCAAGTGTAGACTGTGCTAACAGCACTTCCGAGAACAACTGGCGGTGTTGTAGCCCAGGGATGAGAAGAGAACATGGTGGAGGCAGCAGGACTTTTTGCCGTACACACAGCAGGGGGAACAGTGACATTAATGATCCACAGTAACTCAGGAGCATGTGTTAGTCTGTGCTAACTGCTCTTCCGAGCATCTCAACTGGCTGTGTTGTAGCACAGGGAATGTGAAGAGTAACTGGTGGAGGCTAGCAGACTTTTTGACCGTTTCACACAGCAAGGGGAACAGCTGTCATTATGACCCCAGTAACACAGGGAGCAAGTGTTCCACTGTTGCTAACAGCACATTCGGAAGAAACAACTGGCCGGGTTGTACGCCCAGGGATGAGAAGAGAAACATGGTGGAGCAGCAGGATTTTTGCCGTTCACACAGCAGGGGAAAAAGCGACATTACTGAACCCTCAGTAAACACAGGAGCATGTGTACACTGTCGCTAACAAGCACTTACGAGAGGAAACAAACTGGCGGTGTTGTTGCCCAGGGTGAGAACGAGAACATGGTGGAGCAGCCAGGACTTTTTGCCGACACAAAGCAGGGGAACAGCTGATTACTGAACCCAGTTAACTCAGGAGAGCAAGTGTTGACTTGCTAAAGCAATTCCGAGCAATAATGGCGGTGTTGGAGCCAGGTTCAAGGAGGATGTTTAAATACTATATCAAGTATTTTCCTGGTAAACGATTTGTCAATTAAAATGTCTATACTCCAACAAGAGAATATAAACTTTAGTACCATAAGATTGATGATTAACTTAAAAAAATATATGTAAATTAATTAATTTACAAAATAAACGCCATACATTAACATGTGAAAAGCAATGCAAACCACAATTAAATAGGTTAAATAATCTGCTATACGGTTTTAAAATTAAATCATACAAGTACATATCAGAATCCATTAATGTTGGCCTAAGTACATTAATGTCACCATTTTTATTGTGTGTAGACAATGAACATGGCTGACTTAAAAACATAATCAGCATTACAAGTTATCTTTGACATTCATAAAACTTTTCTGTGGTGAATAATATCACTAAAATTTAAAAAAAATACTCTAAAATTTCCATCATGGTTATACTGTTAATATTGTGCCCAATCATTTATATTACAAACAAAAAAATTTATATAGTGCATAGTGCACGAGTGAAAACTGATATTTATGCTGACTGTGGACTTGCAAGATACAAACGGATAGAAATTAAGGGTTTATTAATATAGATGAGACTGCATAGCCACAGATGGTGAATTGGCGATGTAATATGTACTCAATAAAGTGTTGGTTATACTACATACTTTTTTTTATATTGATTTATAAATGGTTAACGTGCATGTATGGGTTGCGCCTTTGTTTTGGTGGAACGCACTGACTGGCCTTCCTGCTGTGTCGCGTTGGGTATTGGAGCCGTCTGTACGTCGTTATGACGCCACTGACTAACATTCACGGTGCGCCATCGTTCATCATCGCAAGCGTACCGACAACACTTGGCGTTGTAATGACTGCTTTACTCAGTAAACATGACTATGATGGAAAACATACTCGCATGTGCCCTTTACATAACAAGCTACAGATAAAACGAGTGTGAGGTGTGACACAGCTGTTTTGTTAAGGTACAGTATTATATCGACATTGTACAGGTGTCGCTATTCAGTCTGATAAGTAGATATCATTCACCTATTCATTTCAGTTGTCGTTTCTTTCAGAACCAATTCACAGGTATATATTTTGCTATTGTGACTATGCACTATTGACTTTGACAAAAAGGTAATGCATGGATTTTTGTTAGCGATTATCATGTTTACATGAAGGTCCTTTATGATATGGGCTGTTAACTTTCTAATTAAATATGTATTTTTTAAAAATGACACTCAATTATAAGTAATGTTGTAGAGGGACTATTCCTACATTGCATTGTTTGCACAATATTACAGGTGTACATCACGTCCCTTAATCAACATTGGATTATTATATTTACTTTATGCTTTTATTGAAAAGGCAAAGAACACTGAAGTATAACCGTCAAACTGCAGCAGTTGTCAAAGTTCAACACACATTATGCACTTACAACTTGCAGCAATTTGAGTCATGTTGTGAGTTGGATTTGTCTAAGCTTTGGAGTGACAAAGTGACCATCAGTATCCTATAGGCATAAGTAGGCTTTTGTGTGTGCATTTGTTTTCGACATGTGCTATCTGTAATAATATGTCACATTTATTTTGTTACAGATTTGTGGACAAAGAATAATCATTTTTTTATGGTTTTAAAGTTGACGTTTCAAAATGTTTTACTGCTTAGAAATCAGGTGTTGCCTCTATCTATGTGTTAGCACTGACACTTTGTCATGTAATGTTTTTTTAACCATTGATTAGGTAGCTAGCAGTAGCAGTAATTTTTGGCCGGACACACAGCTGGGAACAGCAGGCGTTACTGAACCCGCAAACACATCAGCGATTGTTTTCATCTTGCATCTAACACTTCTGAGCAGCAACTGGCGGGGTGTGAAGCCCCAGGGTCTAGGAGGGTGTAGGAAGAGGCCTATTTTGAGATGTTTGAAGTTGAAGTTGTAGTTAGCAGCTGTATTTTTGCCAGACACCCAGCAGGGAAACGCAGGCGTTACTGAACCCCCAAAACATCAGCCGATTGTTTTCATTGTGCATCTAACACTTTGAGCAGCAACTGGCCGGTGTTGAAGCCAGCGGTCAAGGGAGGGTGTAGGCAGAGGGCCCCTTGTATGAGATGTTGAAGTTGAGTTGTAGTTTGCAGCAGTAATTTTTGCCCAGGACCACACAAGCAGGGGAACAGAAGGCAGTTACTGAACCAACATTCACATTCAGCGATTGGTTTTCATCTGTGCATTCTAACTTCCTGAGCAGCATCTTGCGTTGTTGAAGCCCAGGCGTCAAGGAGGGTGTTAGGCAGATGGCCACTAGTATGAGATGTTTGAAGTTGGAAGTTGTAGTTAGACAGCATGTAAATTTTGCCAGACACAAAGAAGTGGGGAATCCAGCATGCGTTACTGAACCCACAAACACTTCTGCGATTGTTTTCATCTGTTGCATCTAAACACTTCTGAGCAGGCAACTGGCGGTGTTGAAGCCCAGGGTCAAGGAGGTGTGTAGGCAGAGGCCTATAGTATGAGATGTTTCGACGTTGAAGTTGGCGTTAGCAGCAGTAATTTTTGCCCGACCACACTGCAGAGGGAAACAGCAGGCGTTCTGAACCCCACAAAACTCATCAGCGATTGTTTTTCATCTGTGCATTAACAACTTCTGAGCAGCAACTGGCGGGGTGGTTGAAGCCCTGGGTCAAGGGAGGGGGTAGGCATAATATATTCAGTTATTGCCCTTGTTACGTGGCCATTGCAAATGTATGTACTTCAAACAAGAATAAATGAAGTAGTTTTACTAGGACAATAAAATGTGTTTTTCAATTCCAAGAATAGAAAATATTTATACTTGTGGTCCGCTGTGGTTGATACCGTTTAATCGGCTAAATGAAATTTGGTAACAAATTCCATGCTTTCAAGACTACTCAGGTCTCTTCTTCAGGCTAAGACCTAAAACAAAAAATGAAGAATCCCATATTTCTACACAAAACAGGACACAGGAATAGGTAAGACAAGTGAGGGAGGACAAGTGAGGGGTGACCGGCCAAAAAATGAGAACAAGGATGAATGATCAGCGCCACACAATAAGAAAAAAAATAATGGGGATTTACCTGTGGCAAAACACTTGTTGTATGCCCGGTCATAGCATGATGGATATGGAATTACTGGTATTAAAATATAAACTTCAAATATGAGAAAAGATACACAAAGGTTTCAGAATATAAGTCTTTCATGACCTTTGACACTGTTAGTGATGGAATGATTAGATCACACGGATTTTATGTCATTCTTATCTATTATGGAATCTGCGGTCTCTGCCCTTTCCAGGGGCATGGAAACACAAAACTGACCCAATCAGAGGGCAATAAAACTTTCTATCCTTATCTTGAAGGGGGGGAAACTTTCAATATTTATGTTCATCCCTCTGTGCGATATTGACAGTTGTGCTACACATCACTTAATTGTCTTACCTATTGCACTATTCCATGTGTTCTGTAGTGTATAGAAATATGTGATGCTTATTTTTTTGTTTTAGTCTTTGCCTGATGGATAGACGTTGAGTCAGACTCGAATGCTGCAATTTGTTACCATTTTTCAGGTATCCATTCAAAGGTATCAACCACTGCGGATCTCATGTTCTAAATATTTATCTATCTACTGGCAACACGGTTTACAAAGATACACGTTTCCTAACTTCAAGAATAAAAATAAAGACACTGCCTAATTTAACGCATATATGCACAAGCCAACAACAAAATGGAACAACACACACCCAAAAAATGGTTACAATATATAGTGTTGTAAATTTAAGAATAAAAGTCCATTTTTGTATATGAATAATGCTTAAGGGAACGCTATGTTAAACCATAAATAGTGAAGACAATGGATTTTGTATAGTCACTTCATCATCATCAATCATGCAATTTAGATGTGACAGTCACAGACATTTCAATTATTTATGTTAATAAATAGTTACTTTCTACACCACTGTATTGACATGTCAGCATGGACTCTTCAAGGTGATGATGACACAATAATGTACGATAAAAAATTCCATTTAAAAAAAACTAATGCATTGGCACTATTTAAGTAGTTGTGCCTGCAAGTAGGTGAACAAAGGCTCTACTGGATAGCAAAGATATATTCTATGTCTGAATAGACAGTGCGATCAGCATTGATGGGTAATGGCGATGTTATATGTACGTTAATAAAAGTTCTGCGGCTGCATTATGCTTTTTTTGCTTGTACAAGTGTTGTAAGAGGGTAAAAAGCATGTCTCTGGTTTCGCAAGGCTTATCCTTCACAATACCTTCCTTAACTGTCACGTGTAGGTTAGGGTAGCGTGTGTCAATTAGATGACTCTATTAAAAGTGACGTTTCGCAGCGTTATTGCGCCATAGGGACGCCCAAAAATACAACAGCAGTAATCATTTATGTCTAATACTCCACGATGACCAACAAAAAAAAGGACCGTTTCCCTCTTTAAACAATCTACAAGACTATCAAGCATAATGGTTGACGCTGTCTTTATTGAGGGAAAGTATTACATCGACAGTGTCCATGAGTAACTATGAACTGTGATAACCTATATTCCATTATTAATTTATATCTGTTGTGGTTGTTTTCCACAGCACTTGCGGAATAACTAGCTATTGTGTATTGCATTGATGCCACTTTCTAGATGTTATAATTTATTATGCTTTTTACCAGGTTTAGATGCTGGCCATTTATATATGGTGTGTGAAGTTGGCAGTTGGCATCAGTATGTGTTTTTTTATATGTCTGTCATAATTAAACGCGTGATGTTGATGATGAGGATTTTATGATTCGTCATCCATGACTGATTATCTTACAGGTACAGATAAGTTCCTAAAAAGCATTTAATTGATAAGTTTGAAATGTACCTTTTATGCATTATTAAAATGTGAAAGGACTAGGTTTTGTTTTTGTTACCATTTGTAATAGGACTTGTGCAGATATGCGCTGTGTTGACAAATTATTATTTGTCCATATTTGTATAAAAATTTATCATTTCTAGGCCTGGAAAACTCTCAATTTCCTGTTTTAAGCATAACATCAGGGTGTTGCTTTCCCTATTTGGAGCATGTTCGACATGGGTTTTTCTGTGCATGTGTAGGGAACAGGAGACTTCTTGCCCGTATCACACAGCAGGGAAACAGCTGGCTGTTATGAACACCCATTAACACTATAGCTTGTGTAGTGGTATGTGGACACGACACTTCTGAGCAGCAACTGCAGTGTGGTAGCCCAGGGGAGTAGAGTTCAGGTGGTAGAAAGATGAAATAACAGGAGTACATGGATAACGTTGCGAACCAGTTATTTAATCTGGGTAGACGGACAGGCAAATTCTGGGCGAGATCCATGCCTTGTTCATTTTCAGGATAAAAGTTTAGCCGGTCTACCAATTTATCGGAGGTAGTCGCATGCGCGGTCTCAGTTAGTTCCACCACCTGCAGCACTAAAAGACGCGCTCCGATAATACACTGGCAGCAGGGCAAGCCAGCACCTCATATGCATACTGGCTAGCTCTGGCCATGTATCCAGCTTAGAAGACCCAAAAACATGCTGGGTAGAGCCACTGGAGTACACTGAGAGGGAAAGTACAGGTAGTTGTCACCATCTTACGGAAACGTTGCTCTGCTGAATGGAGCCGTCTGGTTGGTGTATGACATTTGTGCGGCTGCACACAAAACTTCGCCACATTTTGAACATACTGGTATTTGCCATGTGCAGAGGCGCTGCTTGTGCTCCCTCTTGTTCGCAGAGCTGTCTCCACTGCTCGATCGCACAGAGCTTGCTTTGTTAAAGCAGTAGCAGCAGCAGTGCTCTCGGCTGGAATGGTGAACATTATGGATTGCACCAGTGTGTCTTGGTACTCCCACATTTTACGGCTCCCGGTTCAATCGGTGTGATGAGGCTTTGTAAGTTGTCCGGTAGCGAGGGTTCTAGGAGGGTGTACACCCATAATCAGGACGTGGTGGAAGGTGGGCGATGCGGCGGTCGTTTCTGGCACTGCAGCATGAATCAACCATGTGCTGCAGATCCCAACTGGCCAAGATACGATGTCCCCTGAAGAGGCGTCATCTCTGCTGGACGGCTCTCGCATCACCCCACCCTCGCTCTACATACGACTGAGGTTGTGTACCTCCCTCCCCGGAGCGATGTCTTCCTACTCCATTGACTCCTCCTCATCCTCCTCACAAAGTGAGCCTGCCCAGACCATTGTGGAACACGTTGCGCTCTGACTGTCCAGAAAGGTGATGGAATTTGTGACTCCTCATCATCCACCTCTTCAAAAACCTCATCCCTTATTGCTTGGCAGTGTTTATTTGAAGAGGCGGATAAGGGGGACAGTCAGGCTGGACTAGTGCATCATCTGCACTCGCCATCCGCGTTGACTCATCAATCAGCACGCAAAATGTGGGCAGATGTCCTTCATAGAGGCCCACTCAGTAGTGAGTGAATAGTGTTTGAGCGATAATTGATCGATATCTAAAATTATCGTATCGAAATTGTAACGCGATAGCAACTAAATATCGTCGATATTCCGATTTCGATACGGAAGTCCCATGTAAGTCTATGGGAACAAAATATTGCAACAAAAAAAAAACCCTTTCTTTGTTGTATAACAACAAAATATAATCCACATAGATACATATATAATATATATATAATGTCATTGTAACATATATTTATACATATATTTATAGTTTATAAATTCTACATAGTAAAATCGACTCTAATTCAATTGCCGGGTAAGACGGGACATACCCTTAGTAGTCGCGGTCGTTGCAGGAGTACCAGAAAACCTCTGGGCTCTGTGCGACTCTACTTGGGCGTCACATCAGGATTCTGTAGCTGCTATAAGCGAGCCTGTGTGCCTGAATGCACTGGTTTGTGCTTGAGAAATGCTAAAATCATCAGAGAATGTATTTGCCATTTTTCGCCATATATGGGTCACGGACGAGGCACTGGTGAAGAAGAAGGGCGTTTGCTCTTGTGGGTGTAACTCACTCAGTGGCGTGAAAACGATGGTCCGCCCACTGTAATGGTACTGCAATGTAACATCGTGCCCCACAGCTCTGGGTTCCGCACCTCATCCATCCTCAGTGTGCGGAAACTAACACGAAGGTCCCGCCTCCTACAAAAGTGGGGCCCTTCTCCATGATGCTAATGACTCATGTTGTATTGGCAGAGATGGCTAATGACACGACGAGCAGAAGTGGGAAAGGATGGGAGCAGTCAGAGCTCTCCCCCACGGAAGCAACCGATCGCCACGGAACACCGTTGGGCACCCGGCCTGGAAAACCCTCCTACGCTGCCATGAAGCGGCGGTAACCCTAAGAGGCCTGGCCGGCACCGGGAGGAGGTCGCCAGGATGGAAGCACAGCGCGGGGGGCAGCCCCCCCCCCCCCCCCCCCCCGGTGTGGGTGCCCTAAAATTAAACTTGGAGCGGCGCAACCCTCTTACATGAAGTGTCTGTACCGGAAGGTGAGGCACCCGTTCTTGTAGAGGAGTCTCTTGCATGTGTTCCGGTTGACGTTGTCGCAGTGGAGGCCACCCTTCCTGCAAAACCGCAGCACCGTCAGCACCCCAGAACACGCTGTCTGCCCCGTCGCTGTGACAGAAGAAGCGACTCCCGGCCTCATGGAGGAGGCCGCGCAGCACCAGTGCACTACCTGCCATGTACCGGTGCCACGACTGTCTCTGTTTTAGAGCCGTCTGCTTCCTCCGAAGGGGAGCGCCGCCAGGACTGGGGGCGACAGGAGAGCTGCCGCAAAACGGACACTGTAAGCTGCAGTGAGTGGTGGTGACATGGAGCAGCTGGTGGAGGTGAATTTCAACCGGCGTCAGGAGGAGAGTGGAGACGTTGGGAGAGGGAAGGAGAGAGACCAAAGGGAGCAGCGTGAGATACCTAAAACTTCGCCAGCGTCAACTGGAGAAGGACAGGGACAGTTAAGGACCGGATGAGATAGGTCTAACGGACCGGGTGAGCCGCGGCGTAAGGGTGCGAGTAGGGAGCTTTAATTTGATAGGTGTGTTGGGCTTCATCATGGAGCCTGGACTTTATTTAGAAGTGTTGTGAACCGGCGGGACGTGGAGGGCTCACCTCCCAGAAGGACCACCGGGGAGGACCTGTTGCCAGGAGAAATGGTGACTTACACCCGACACTGGGTTACAATGGGTGTACGCCCTATATGTTACCAGGTGCGACCATACTCCCATGTGTGTCAGAATACCTGTGAGACCCTCGGGCTTCAACTCCCTCATCCAGGCTCTGCAAAAGTGCCCACCCACGCCGTAAATCTCCCCAAGCCTCCCTCAGTGGTCTCTCAGCAGCCCAGCTATCGGACTTGATAGTATAGCTGGCCGTTACCCGCGCGCCTGTTAGGCACACTGGGGTTCGTTCAGTCCGGGACATAGGGTTCCAGGACCGGAGGGAGATGAAAGAGGTGGGCAACTCAGACCCAGTTAGCGGGTTCTCGACGTCACTGTACAGGACAACACGACGTCATCAGGTCCTGGTGTCCTTGGTGCCGCGGATGTTGGCAATCTCAAGAGAGTACCAGGTGGTACCTGGAAGAGGCCAGCACAAAGAAGTCTAAATAACCGGGACCAGGGTCCCTGTATGTAAATAGTTAATTGTTTATGTACAAGGACGGTGTGAATGTTCCTAAAAAGTTTTTTAATTTATTAAAAAAAAAAAAAAAACACAGTTTTCATTACTTTTATATACTGTCTCATCCTGCGACGCCATCGAATTCTTCCTGTTAAAAAAATGAAAAAAAAAAAAAAAGTTACCACATGACCGACGCAGTCCATTGTATACGAGTGTCACACGACGATCCAGCTCTGCTAACTCAGAATGACAGGCAGAGCCTGTCATACCGGCGCAGCTCAGATGATTACCTGCTTCCAGGCGGTGCGGGTGTGGGGGGGTTGACCCGTCATCGGACTGAATGCTTTACGGCGGGATTACCCTGCAGTACACTGCAGTTTATCGCGAAAGAAGAAAAAGAAAAAACTGCATGTGACCGCCCAGGGAGAAGAATAAGGGCGGCCATCAGCAGTCCAGGACGTGACGCCGTGAGATCTTCTCGGCCAGGTAAGTGCCGCTGACTCTGACAGACCCGACGACGGACACTCACAGTGACGTTACAAAATCCGATTCCGGTATTCGATAAGACGAAAATATCGAAAAAGGAATTATCGGAAAGGCGATAGAGCTAATATCGGCCGATTGCCGATATTTGCATTATGTATCGCTTCAAACACTAGTGGTGAAGTTGAACGGCGCAAAATTGCGAGTTGATTGCGCCTGTTGCAGCTGATACTCCATTACTGCTGGCTGTTGCTCCACACAACCGCCTCAACATATGTAACGTGGATTCACTATACTGGTGGGTTACGTCATCTTATGATGCGTTGTTCAGGAAAGGCGAATCTGCGTTGCAGTGATGCAATGCGCGATATGGGCGATGCTGGAACGTCGCATGTGTGCGCACTCTAGGCGGACCTTGTGCTGCAGTGAATCAAGATCGGATAGTCCCTCAAAAAAATACTCTGCACAGACCAAGTTGAGCACATGTGTGCCAGACTTGGTTTATGTGAGGAGGTTGTCAGGGCACAGAGCTGCCACTGAGATTTCGGCCATTGTCACCACCACTTACCAAGCCTGGATGGGATAGATTCGCTGGCAAAAGTACCACACGTCGCTCTCCTGCATGATGGCATTCCAGAGTACTGCGCTGTGAGTGGCTTCGATTCCCCATGGTAATTAATTTCAGGACGGCTGAACTGTTGACGTTTGGCACGGGCTCGTGCTCATATCGGTCGCATCAGTAAGCGTTTCACGGGTCACATCGTGGAGGTAGACCGTGACGGCTCCATGCAGCGATGATTCTGAGGAACTGGGGTAGGAGAGGAGTTCAATGTGTGACAGACTTGATTCCTGCAATCCTTGGAGTTTGGCTGAACAGTACAGCGCCACTCGCAAGAATCTGTTACCCTGGCTCCTCAACATTGAACCCAATGGGCAGTGAGGGAAAGGTATCGTCCCCTGGCCATGGGGTACTGGTTCCACGCATCTGGTGGTCAGGTGAGACCTTGCTTATGATGGCGTTTAGTTAGCGCATGTTTAATTTTTCCCTCACTTGCTTTTGCAGACCAGGGGACGGCTTGCCGCTTGGAAATAAATCGGCTGGGCACATTTTATTGTGGGGTCTGCCAATGCCATTAAGTTACGGAAAATGTCAGTCTCCACCAGCCTGTATGACAGCATTTTCAGCGGACAGGAGTTTTGAAATGACTGCATTCAGAGCTGTGCTCGTGGATGGGTTTGCCGAGTATGGCCGTCTTTTTTTCACATCGCCTGTGCTACCGATGGCTGTTTTGTGGCATTGGGAGTGTGAGGATGACAGGGAACTTGCAGCTGTGGGTGGATTAACACTGGGTCTCTGTAGTGTTGAGCAGTATACGATAATGAAAATATCGGATATTCGGCCGATATTAGCTATATCGGCCTTTCGATATTTGTTTCATTATTTTGTCTTATCGAAATACCGGAATCGGATTTGTCACTGTCACTGTGAGTGTCCGTCGGTCGGGTCCTGTAAGGAGGTCAGCGGCTACTTACCTGGCAGAAGATCTCCGGCGGTAACGTCTGACTGCTTGAGGGCCCGCCATTTCTTCTCCCTGGCCGGTTCACATGCAGTTTTAGCGATAACTCTGCAGTGACTGCAGCGGTAATCCGCCGTTAAGCAGTCAGTCGATGAAGTACACAGCCGGGGAAGCAGGTATTCAGCTGTGCTGCGCCTGGGGATGACAGGCTCTGCCTGTCATTCTGATGTAGCAGAAGCTGGATCGTCGTGGTACACTCGTTACTATGGTCAGGTGGTAGACTTTTTTTTATTTTTTCATTATTTTTTTAAGGAGATCGATGGCGTCGCAGGATGAGACAGTAATAAAAGAAATGAAAACTGTGTTTTTTTTTTTTTTTAAATTAAAAAAACTTTTTTTAGGATACTTTCACCGTCGGGTACATAAACAATTTTACTATTTACATACAGGGACCCGTCCGGGGTTTTTTAGTCTTATTGGATGGCCTCTTCTGTACCACCTTGGTACTCTTCTTGAGATTGCCAAACGTCCGAGGCACCAAGGACCACAGACCTGATGACGTCGTTGTGGCCTGTACAGGGACGTCGTGACCCGCTATTGGGTCTGTGTGGCCACCTCTTTCACTTCCACCTCCGGGTCTGGTACCCTATGTCCCAGGAATGTTACGAACCCAGGGTGCCTAACTGGCGGCGGGTACGGGCCAGCTATACTTATCATGTCCTTAGTGGGGCTGCTGAGGAGACCAACTGGGAGGCTTGGGAGATTTACGGCCAGTGGGGTGGGCACTTTTGGAAGAGGCCTGGATGTGGGAGGCTGAGGCTCTCGAGGGTCTAACAGGTTCCTGACACACTGGGGAGTAGGGGGTCGACCTGGTACATTTTGGGCGGGCATTACCCACCAATTGTAACCCAGTGTCGGGTGTAAGTCCCAGTCTCCTGGCAACAGGTCCTTCCCCTGTGGTGTCCTTCTGGGGGGTGAGCCTCCACGTCCGCGGTTCACAAAGTCTTCCAAATAAAGTCCAGGTCCTTGATGAAGCCCCAAACACCTTTCAATTTAAAGATCCGTACTGCACCCTTACGCGCGGCCTCACTCAGGGTTCCTTATCCTTTCTAATAAAGGTCTTATCTGCCCGGTCATTCTCCAGGTGGACGTTGGCGAAGTTTAGGGGTTTTCTCGCTGCTCCCTTTGGCGCTCGGGCTTTCCTCTCCAACGTCTCCACTCTTCTCCTGATGCGGTTGAAATTCTCCATCCTCCAGCTGTCCTTGTCTACACCACTCCACCTGCACTTACAGATGTAAGGTTGCGGCAGCTCTCCTGTCGCCCCCCCAGTCCCTGGAGGCGGCTCCCCTGCGTTAGGAAGCATAGGCTCTAAATCAGATGACAGTCGGGGCTCCGGTACTAGGCAGGTAGTGCTTGGTGCCTGCGCGGCCTCCTACATGTAGGACGGGTGTCGCTTCTTCTGTCTCAGCGTACGGGGGCAGACAGCGGGTTCTGGCGGTGCTGACAGTGCTGCGGTTTTGCAAGGAAACGGGTGCTCCACTGCGACAACGTTCAACCGGATCATATTGCAAGGACTCCTTACTAGAAGGGTGCCTCACCTTCCGGTACAGTACCTTAAGGTAAGAGGGTTGGCGCCGCTCTCAAGTTTATTTTTAGGGGAACGACCAGGCATGGTTCCATCCTGGCGGACCTCCTTCCCGGGCCGGGCCAGGCTCTTAGGGTATCGCCGTTCTTGCAGGTTGGAGGGTTTCCAGGCCGGGTGCCCAACGGTGGTTCCGTGGCGATAGGGCGTCGGATTCCGTGGGGGGAGTGCTACTGACTGCTCATCCTTCCCACTTCTGCTCGTCGGTCCATTAGCCCATATATGCCAAGTCACATGTGTCATTTAGCATCTGGAGAGGGACCCTCTTTTGTAGGGAGGCGGGACCTTAGTGTTAGATCCGCACACTGAGGAGGATGGAGGAGGCGGGAACGCAGAGCTGTGGGGCACGATGGTACATTGCAGTACATTTACAGTGGGCGGCCATCGTGTTCACGCCACTGAGTGAGTGAACACACGAAGAGCACGCCCCTTCTTCTTCAACCAGTGCCTCGGTCGTGACGCAAGATATGGCGGAAAAATGGCAAATACATTCTCTGATGATTTTAGCAAATCTCAAGACAAAACCAGAGCAATTCAGGCACACAGGACTCGCTTTTTAGCGTAGCTACAAGAATCCTGTTCGTGCCGCCCAAGTTGAGTCGCACTGAGCCAGAGGTTTTCGGGGTACTCGGCACCGAGACCGTCGAATTCTTTGGGGTATGTCACGTCTTTACACGGCAATTTGTATTAGAGTCGATCTTTACTTGTAGAAGTGTTATATAAACTATATATATATGTTATATATATGTCACAAGGAATTTGTATATATATATATATGTTATTCTATGTGTGATATTATGTGTTAAACGAAAGAAAGGGTTATTTTTTGTTGCGCTAGTTTGTTCATAGACTTACATGGACTTCGGTAGCGGAATATCGGATATCGACGATTTTAGTTCTATAGGCAGTTTACGATTTCGATACGATATTTTTAGATAATCGGCAATATCGCCTCAACAATTGTCTGCTGGACAACAGGACAGAGGTTCTTCCTTGGCGATCCTGTGAGAAGCCGAATCAGGCTGTGTGTGAGCTGGAGGAAGAGTGCTCCAACACAAGCTGAAGATGTAGGTGCTGCTGTTGGTTGGCCCTCATCTCACAGTGTGTGTCTTTGTAAACTCAACCACGTTGCTTTGACCGCAATGTTTCCCACATATTGTGGTATTAAGGTTACTGACACTTTTACCTCTTTGTACTTTTTGTTGACACAGCTTGAATTTGGACATAGCAAATTTCATCTGCAAGTTTGTGTCAAAAAAGGACCACGCAGTGCTAGTCTGGGAGGCCCGTTTGGGCTGTTGGAAGAGAACTGTAAATGGGTGCCACAACTGGAGGCTACAGGCAACCGAGTCTGCAGCTACCTCTCCATTCAGGTTTGGACCGTTGGGGCAATCATCTTCCTCAGAGCGATACCACCACCTCCTGTGCCTCACGCCATGTTGGGTCTTGGACTCATCATCTCTATAACCTCTTCCAACAACTGCTCTGTTGGGTGGTCTGGCCAGGCACCAGGCTCATCAGAATGTGGCACCTGAGTCTCATCTTCATCAGATGCGGTTCTGCTCGGGTGTGCTGACATCGGCACTGGATCTACCCGGCTCTTCACATTTAGGAGAGACACAGCTGTGTGGTGCCATTCACTGCATACGCCTCTTCTTCACATCCAGGAATGCATGCTTGGCTGGGCCCCTGTGTTGCAAGCCAACAGATTCTGAAGATGAACAGAAGCAGAGGACTCAGCTGTACAGTTATCAGAACTCTCTGACTGCCTGGGGAAATTTGGCAGGCGGTGAAGAGTCAGATGGTTTGTTTCAACAGTGCTGTGGTCCTGAGAGGAGGTGGAAAGGCAATTGATGTCGATGCATTGGTTGCCATCCAACAACAATCTGGCTTCAATTTGTTCTTCCGAAGCAGGGGGGTACGCTCGAGCTCCTACAAAGTGCGCAATAAAGGGAACGCTCACGGGGAAACTGTGGATGCTGGGTTCACTGGGATTGGGCAGACGCCCAACAGAATCCACCACGTCCTCTCCTGCTGAAACTCCACGGCCACGACCACGTGCCTTAATCCCTGCCTTCTTATCTTGGTAGATTAATAAAGAAAGTCATGAAAGTTATAAAGGCCTAAGTGTGGTTATCCTCAGGAGACTGCAGTGACACTGCAGACAAAACTGTTCAGTAGCTGTGAAAGGCCCCCCTTTGTGTACTTATATAGTGTTGCAACCAATGTAGTGTATACGGATGGAAGCGCGTCACACTAAAGATTAGATTTTTTTCAAATATAATGGAGCAGCACCCATTAGAGAAAAATGGGAAGGATGAGGCAGTGAACACAAGCTCAGCAGACTACAACCAGCAGTGGTTGAAGAACTAACTGGAGCGATAATCGGCACTCAAATAATGAAAAAGCTCACTAGCTACAGTGAAACACTGCAGACAACTGTTCAGTAGCTGAGATAAGGCCACCTTTGTGTACTTCTATTGTGTTTGCAACACCAATGTATTGTATACAAGATGGAAGCGCGTCACATCTAATAAGATGAGTTTTTTTTCAAAATATAATGGAGCAGCTCCAATTACAGAAATATGTGAAGGATGAGGCAGTGACAACGCTTCAGCAGACTACAACCAGCCAGTGGTTGAAGACTAATGGATGCGTGATCTGACACCAAAAAATCAAAAACCTCACAGACTGCAGTGAACACTGAAACACAATGTTCACTATCTGTGAAAGGCTCTCCTTTCTGAACTTCTATAGTGTTTGCACCTATGTTTGTATACAGATGGAAGCGCGTCACACTAATAGATTAGATTTTTTTCAAATTATACATGGAGTAACGGAGCCAGCACCAATTAGAGAAAATGTGAAGTTGAGGCAGTGACCACCCGTAAGCAGACTAATCCGCAGGTGGTTGAAGAAACTAACTGGATCCAGCGTGTTCTGCACTCACACAAATTCAAAACCCTCACAGATGCAGTTGACAAAGAAACTCAACGTTCACTTGACTGTGAAAGGCCACTTTCTGTTACTTAGATAGTGTTTGCAACCTATGTTTAGGATACGGATGGTAGCCGTCACACTATAATTTCTATTCAATGGAGCCAGCTAGTTGTACTAAAGAAAAAAAAATGAGTCTGTGAGTGGACACGTTGAGAATGCCTACAGACAGCGTTGGATGCAGAGCCAAACTGCAGCGTCACCTGCACTCTAAACACCTCACCTTGCACAGAGCTGTTAAAACATCACTGCAAGGCAAAAGGAAGCTTCACACAGGGTTGGTAAAAAAACCCTGCCTAAGCAAAGTAAAAAAAAATCGAAATTCTCAACTGCCCTCAGAGTCAGGGAGCGCGTTCTGTCCAAAATGAGTTCACAGGGACAGTGACGCTTTAAAAAACCCCGGGGGGCCTTTTATAAATGCTTCTGATTTATTTCAGCAGCCAATCACAGCCATCCCCTTGTTAAGTGACCGCAGCATTACAGGAGGCCCACATTCTAAGACCCCCTTGGCGACTAAAATTAAATTGCCTCCCCAAAAAATTTTTGGGAATTTCCCCTTTCCCCGGGATACGATTTGGAAAAATATCGGAAAAAATACGGGAAATTCCCCTACAGCAAATAAAGGGCCCATTTCCCGTTTTTGCGGGGATCGGAAAAGCTAAAAACTAATTAAAGTGGATGGAGCGATCTGAACTGATGTTCCTTGAGCTTAAAATTCACCTTTAATCGGGTTTTGTGTTTTTCTGGGCTTTTTGTTCCCTTCATATTATCCTCTCTTTGATTTGTCAAAATTTTCCCCTGCGACCACCCGGGAGGTTGGCTAGGTCCCATGGAGTTTAAATTTCGAAAATGTGAAAAATGTTTTCCCCGGTTTATCAAAAATGCTTGAAAAATTTGGGCTTTAACTTTTTCCTTTAACATTTTGTCTTAATTTCTTTCTTAAAATTTTTGAGGGGCAACTCTTTCCCCTTTTTCCCCCCCGGGGCCCTGTTGAGTGTGATTTCACCCTGTCACAAAACGCACAGTGGTTCTGAAGCCCCTTTTTAAAGGCCCCCCCACTGATTCCAAGATTCTAGGGGACCTGTGATGTTAAAATTTTTTTGGGCACACCTGATTTTAAAATTTTCCCCCTTTTTTCACATTGTTTTCGTGGTACCATTTATTTCTGCCAGGCTTATTTTTATGAGTTTTTTTTTTTTTAAAAATACGGGGAAGCATGATTGAAAGCATGTCTGACTTTCTTTTTTTCTTTTCATAAATTTTTGATTTATTTCTTTTGTAAAAGTTAAAAATTTTTTGTGGGCCTTTTTTTTTTTTCTCTATTTTAAAAAAGGGGTCCCCAAAAAATTTTTCCCCCCTGTATTATAGTATTACACATGTAAATTTATGATGTTTGTAAATATTTTTTAATTTAAAATTTTATGTATTTCACTTTTCATCACCAAAATATAATTTTCTTTTTTTCTTTTTTTTTTTAAATTTGGATTTTAGCTATTTGTCAATTGCTTTAATTTAAGGGGAAAAAAAGGAAAAAAAGGAGGGGGGGGTTTTAGGGAAAAAAAAGTTCCCGGTAAACCCAAATTTTAAAGAAACAAAAAAAAGGAGTTTCCCAAAAATCAAAAATGGCCCCTTGGGCCCCGACTATTTGGATTCCACAAAAAAAAATCTCAAAAGGCAATTCCCCCAGCAAAAGATGAGGGAAACCCCGCTTTTAAATGCAATGAGTTTTAAAGAGCCTTTAAGAGAGTAAGTATTGGTTACCATATTTCCTCCAAATTTTTTTATTTTTTAAAATTTTAAATTTAAAAAAAATTTTAAGGTAATTTTTACGAAAATTTTGGGATGGTTTTTGTCCCGGAAATAAAAACCCCCTTTTTTTTAAAATTTTATTTGAAGGTTTAAAAAAAGGGGAAGGTGCCATTTTAAAGCACTGCGAGATTGCAGAAACAGAGATCAAACTTGACATAGGCCTGTGGGCTTTCAGTATTTTTCCACACTGGAAGTTTTAAAATTTTTTTTTGTCCCGATGTCCTTCTAAAGAAAAATTTCCCAAAAAAACCCGGGGTTTTAGTGAAAGAAAGTGTGTTCCCGGCATGTTAAAAAAGGGTTTAAAACCATATATTTTTTAAACCCTTCTCCATCTGCGTACGTAACTGCGCAAAAAATGAAAAAGGGATATGGGGAAAATAACAGACTTAACCCCCCTTATACCGGCAGATAATGGCTGTGACCCAGCCCCCATCTGCCCCCAATAGGTGGGGGGGGGAAAAGAGTTCCCCTTCAACTTTTGAACCCTTGGGAAAGGGGTGTCCCGACTTTTTTTAATTTTGTCTGATTATTTATTATTTTTTTAATTTTAATAATTTTTTTTTTGCGCTT
This sequence comes from Oophaga sylvatica, assembly GCA_033576555.1. Classification (NCBI taxonomy): domain Eukaryota; kingdom Metazoa; phylum Chordata; class Amphibia; order Anura; family Dendrobatidae; genus Oophaga; species Oophaga sylvatica. Next base: position 98,572,127 of record JARQOD010000009.1, on the reverse strand, counting down.
TTTCGAGGTCGGGCAAAAAAATGCTTAGAGGGCACCAGTGCTGCGCTTTCGTACAGGTCGGGCAGCCCCCTTTATATGTACTGTTTGTTTGTAAACTATGTGCCTGTCATAAACCAGGGGTTTTTGACCTATACCCCCCCAGTTGTCGCTTTTTAGTGTTTAAGCCGTAGGAAAACTCATTAATTTCAAAACTGATAGTTATGCTATGTCAGTGTAAGGAGGAGGACCCCCGGGGGGGGGGTACCTGAACTGACTGGGTCCGGGGGAATGTTGGGGGTGCCTTTTCCCCCTTTCTGGGGAAAAAATGAGGAGCCAGATCAACCTCATGCCCCCGGGAAGCGGGGGGAAAATAAAAATGAAAGGGAAAAAGCAGCAGGCAGT
>JARQOD010000009.1:98503365-98571646 GCA_033576555.1 Oophaga sylvatica | reverse complement strand
CTTTTTTCTTTTCACTGGGTGCTCACAGGGTTTTTCCCCCAGGGTAGTGCGTTATATTATAAATAAGTTTACCCTCAGTCAGAGTTAGAATTGAGAAGATTAAGTCAAAAGGTTTGTCGCTCTGCTACATTTTTGTGGACCTGTATGTTAAGTATACTGTTTATTTTTAATACATTTATTAAGAATTTAAATTTTTTAAACTATTTCTGCTCCACGCTGGATTTTCCCTTTTTTTTCCCCTTTGCTCTGGTTTTGCTCTGCCACTCCGTTGCGAGGAGTGAAGATATATGTGCAACGTGAACATTGGGGTAAAGCTGACATCGTCTGTTTCTTTGGTGATACTGTTATGTTACGGTTAGCTGAGGAGTGCAGGTAAAAAGGGCAATACACCAGAGCAGTTGGAATCTATGAGATTGCAGTACCCTGACTAACCACCACAACTAGGGGCCCAGCCGTGGAGCTTTCTACTTTGGTCCTGACGCCTCGTCACAGCCTGAGAAATAACTACACCTAAAATAGAAAGAGGAAAGCTATCTGCCCGGAGCAGATCCCCAAAGATAACAAAAAGCCCCCAAACATGTAATGGCGGTTAGACAAAAAAGAAATACTGACACAGACAGAAAATAGTATGAGCAAACGTTGGGGCCCAAACACCTAAATAGAAAGGATAGGAAGGGTACTTATGCAATCCCAAAAAAACCTGAAAAGCACCAACTCTACTAATTTTCAAAAACACCTGAGATCACACGACCTCTACCACCTAAATTAGTTCTCTGGTGTAACAAAATCAAAACAGCGCCACTGAAAAAAATGGAAAAAGCAAATGTACAAACATCAGTGGCTGAACTAAACTGAGAGGGCAAAACCCCCCGGAGGGGACCCCCAAGGCCCCCCACAGAAGTGCAGGACAAAAATGCAAAAAATAAAGCACAAAAACAAAAAGAAGGAATGTCTTATCTGTAAGCAGGAGATGCAGACACGACACAGAGGGCCACAAAGGAATCAGGAATCAAGGATTGAGACCAGAACAATTGATCACCGGAAAACCCTGATGGGAGGCGACTCCCTTATATAAGACCAGTCAGTAAACACCTGATTCCCATCCTCAAAATCTTCACTGGACAGTCCAGTACCGCTTGTAAACCCCCAGAGGGAGCCTCTGCTCAGAACTCATCTCAAACCCATTCACAACAGTTAGGGTTGGAATTAGGGTTAGGGTTGGGATTAGGGTTAGGTTTGTGGTTAGGGTTAGATTATGGATAAGTGTTAGGGGTGTTTTGGGGTTAGGGTTGGGATTAGGGTTAGGCTTGTAGTTAGGTTTATGGTTAGAGTTGGGATTAGGGTTGGGGGTGTGTTGGGGTTAGGGTTATGGTTAGGGTTTGTATTAGGGTTAGGGGTGTGTAGGGGTTAGGGTTGGGGGTGTGTTGGGGTTAGGGTTGGAGTTAGAATTGAGGGATTTCTACTATTTAGGCACATCAGGGGGTCTCCATACGCGACATGGCGCCACCATTGATTCCTGCAAATTTTGCGTTCAAAAAGTCAAACAGTGCTCCCTTTATTCCAAGCCCCGACGTGTGCCCAAACAGTGGTTTACTCCCACATATGGGGTATCAGCGTACTCGGGAAAAATTGCACAACAACTTTGGGGGTCTAATTTCTCCTGTTACTGTTGGAAAAAAAAATTGGGGACTAAAAAAGTTATTTTTGTGGAAAAAAAATGATTTTTTATTTTCACGGCTCTGCGTTATAAACTTCTGTGAAGAACTTGGAGATTCAAAGTGCTTACCACACATCTAGAGGAGTTCCTTGGGGGATCTAGTTTCCAAAATGGGGTCACTTGGGGGGGGTTTCTACTGTTTAGGCACATCATGGGCTCTGCAAACGTAACATGACACCGCAGACCATTCCATCAAGTCGGCATTTCAAAACGTCACTACTTACTTTCCGAGCCTCGACGTGTGCCCATACAGTAGTTTTCTCCCACATATGGGATATCAGCGTATCAGGACAAATTGGACAACAACTTTTGGGGTCTAATTTCTCCTGTTACCCTTGGGAAAATAAAAAAATTGGGGACTAAAAGATCATGTTTGTGGAAAAAATATGATTTTTTTATTTTCATGCCCTGGCGTTATAAATTTCTGTGTAGCCCTTGGGGCTTCAAGTTGGGGGGTCTAGTTTCCAAAATAGGGTCACTTGTGGGGGGTTTCTACTGTTTAGGCACATCAGGGGCTCTGCAAACGCAACATGACGCCCGCAGAACATTCCATCAAGTCTGCATTCCAAAATGGCGCTCCTTCCCTTCTGAGCTCTCCCATGCGCCAAAACAGTGGTTCACCCCCACATATGGGGTACCAGTGTACTCAGGACAAACTGTACAACAACTTTTGTGGTCCAATTTCTCCTGTTACCCTTGTGAAAATAAAAAATTGCGGGTTAAAAAAATCAGTTTTTGAGGAAAAAAATGATTTTTTATTTTCACGGCTCTGTATTACAAACTTCTTTGAAGCATGTGGGGGTTCAAGGTGCTCACCACACATCTAGATAAGTCCCTTGAGGGGTCTAGTTTACAAAATGTGGTCACTTGTGGGGGGTTTCTACTGTTTAGGCACATCAGGGGCTCTGCCCGCCCGCAGACCATTCCATCAAGTCGGCATTTCAAAGCGTCACTACATCCCTTCCGAGCCCTGACGTGTGCCCAAAAAGTGGTTCCCCCCACATGAGAGGTGCTAGCGTACTTAGGACAAATTAGACAACAACTTTTGGGGTCCAATTTCTCCTGTAACCATTGTGAAAATAAAAAATAGTGGGCTAAATAATCATTTTTTGAGAAAAAAAATGATTTTTTATTTTCACGGCTCTGCGTTATAAACTTCTGTGAAGCACCTGGGGTTCAAAGTGCTCACTGTGCATCTAGATAAGTTACTTAGGGGGTCTAGTTTCCAAAATGGGGTCATTTGTGGGGGAGCTCCAAAGTTTAGGCATACAGGGCTCTCCAAGCATGACATGGTGTCCGCTAACGATTGGAGCTAATTTTCCATTCAAAAAGTCAAATGGCGCTCCTTCCCTTCTGAGCCCTGCCGTGCGCCCAGTGATTTATGACCACATATGAGGTATCTCTGTACTCAGGAGAAATTGCCCAACAAATTTTAGGATCCAATTTATACTGTTGCCCATGTGAAAATGAAAAAACTGAGGCTAAAAGAAAATTTTTGTGAAAAAAAAGTACTTTCTTTTTTTTACGGATCATTTTGTGAAGGACCTGGGGTTTCAAAGTGCTCACTATGCATCTAGAGAAGTTCCTTGGGGGGTCTAGTTTCCAAAATGGGGTCACTTGTGGGGGAGCTCCAATGTTTAGGCACACAGGGACTCTCCAAATGCGACATGGCAACCGCTAAATATTCCAGCATATTTTCCATTCAAAAAGTCTAATGGCGCTCCTTCCCTTCTGAGCCCTGCCGTGCGCCCAAACAGTGGTTTATGACCACATATGAGGTATCGGTGTACTCAGGATAAATTGCCCAACAAATTTTAGAAACCATTTTTTCCTGTTGCTTATGTGAAAATGAAAAAACTGAGGCTAAAAGAAAATTTTTGTGAAAAAAAAAGTACTTTCTTTTTTTTACGGATCAATTTGTGAAGGAACTGGGGTTTCAAAGTGCTCACTATACATCTAGAGAAGTTCCTTGGGGGGTCTAATTTCCAAAATGGGGTCACTTGTGGGGGAGCTCCAATGTTTAGGCACACAGGGACTCTCCAAATGCGACATGGCAACCGCTAAATATTCCAGCATATTTTCCATTCAAAAAGTCAAATGGTGTTCCTTCCCTTCTGAGCCCTGCCGTGCGCCCAAACAGTGGTTTATGACCATATATGAGATATCGGTGTACTCAGGATAAATTGCCCAACAAATTTTAGGATCCATTTTATCCTGTTGCCCATGTGAAAATGAAAAAACTGAGGCTAAAAGAAAATTTTTGTGAAAAAAAAGTACTTTCTTTTTTTTACGGATCAATTTGTGAAGCACCTGGGGGTTCAAAGTGCTCACTCTTCATCTAGATAAGTTCCTTGGGGGGTCTAGTTTCCAAAATGGGGTCACTTGTGGGGGAGCTCCAATGTTTAGGCACACAGGGACTCTCCAAATGCGACATGGCAACCGCTAAATATTCCAGCATATTTTCCATTCAAAAAGTCAAATGGCGCTCCTTCCCTTCTGAGCCCTGCCGTGCGCCCATACAGTGGTTTATGACCACATATGAGGTATCTGTGTACTCAGGATAAATTGCCCAACAAATTTTAGGGTCCATTTTATCCTGTTGCCCATGCAAAAATGAAAAAATTGATGCTAAAAAAAAAATTTGTTGGAAAAATTAAAATGTCCATTTTTTCCTTCCACGTTGCTTTAGTTCCTGTGAAGCACCTGAAGGGTTAATAATCTTCTTGAATGTAGTTTTGAGTAGCTTGAGGGTGCAGTTTTTATAATGGTGTCACTTTTGGGTATTTTCTGCCATATAGACCCCTCAAAGTGACTTCAAATGTGAGGTGGTCACTAAAAAAAATGGTTTTGTAAATTTTGCTGTAAAAATGAGAAATCGCTGGTCAACTTTTAACCCTTATAACTTCCTAACAAAAAAATGTTGTTCCCAAAATTGTGCTGATGTAAAGAAGACATGTGGAAAATGTTATTTATTAACTATTTTGTGTCACATAACTCTTTGGTTTAACAGAATAAAAATTAAAAATTTGAAAATTGCGAAATTTTCAAAATTTTGGCCAAAGTTTCATTTTTTTCACAAATAAACGCAAAAATTATCGACCTAAATTTACCACTAACATGAAGCCCAATATGTCACGAAAAAAACAATCTCAGAATCGCTATGATCCATTGAAGCGTTCCTGAGTTATTACCTCATAAAGGGACACTGGTCAGAATTGCAAAAAATGGCCAGGTCATTTAGGTCAAAATAGGCTGGGTCATGAAGGGGTTAAAAAGAGAAAACACAGTAGTTTGACAAAAATTGGCTTCAGCCAACCACTAACCGTGAGTGAAGAAAAAGTTTTGGTGTTATCATTCATATTCTCTGAAAAAAGGCTAAGAAAGCAAAAATTCTGCTGGGGTATGTAAACTTTTGAGCACAACTGTATATATATCCATATACCCCAAGCAACACAAGTGGTATGTTGCCTTCCCCTATTGGTGGACCCATAAGAAATATCCCCAATCCAATATCAAAAAGAGGATGCCCAGCTATGATTGCGGATACAGATTGATTACAATATTTTTACTCTATTTGAACTGATGAGTGGTACCTTATTAGTGGTAATGCAAATGAGGCTGAGATATTATATCCCAAAAAGATGTTAATATTTGTAAAAACACCCAAATTTTGAGTTGATAAAATATGACTTTCATCTCTGTCTATATAGTAACTGGACCCTACTTCAAAGAATGTTTATATGAAGATTTCTTACATGAATAGCAAAATATAGAAAACAATAAAGAACCCTAGACATTAGGAAAGCTACAAAAAGGGTCATATGTGAATTGTTCATTAAGTCGCTTCAGATTTTGGGGTTCCAATATAAAAATCAGTTTGCACTCCTTTTGCAATATTCTCTTATTCCAGCCCCTCTTCCTCATATCTTGTTTAATGACTTCCAGTACACAAAAGAATAAGGCCCTATTGAGTCACCCTGATGAAGCTCTCAGACATTGCGGGCAATAGGGTCTCCATTTTATGTAGGATGTTCCCGAAGTACTCCTCAATCCATCTCCTAAATTCACATTTTGTCATTCTATGCAGTCAAAGGGACAGGAGCAGGTGGCCAGATAAACCACACCAGCTATCTTACAATTGATGTAGTCTGTCATGAAATAACGGAATGATGTTCCAGCTCCCATAAAATCTTGAACTTTATTAATCCATATAAAATATTAGATGTGGTAACTTGTTCTTGGAATAGCTCTGCCTTGAGCTATTCCAAGAGCATGTTACCACATTTAATGTTTTATATGGATTAATAAAGTTCAAGATTTTATGGGAGCTGGAACGTCATTCCTTTTTTCCTTCATACTGAGTACGTCTGATCAAGCAGAGTTCCGTGCACCCGTGGTACACCGGTGAGCTAGTCTGCTTTTGTTTTTTCTGTCATGAAATAACATCTTCCATTTGAAGCACTGGTGAAATGCTTTGAATGTTTAATTCAACTGCAATAGCAGCAATAGCTGCACCTATAGGCTACACAACGTTTCCTGTCCAACCATGTGCCAGGTTGTAATGGTAATTATAGAGCCTGTTCACCACCAGATCACTAGTTGATCTCCCCTTCCTAGATGTGATCATGACATGAGGTGAGGCAGTACATCACGGATATCTGGTTCCACTATGACGATGTGCCAGTGTTTTATCAGAATACTAAAAACTGCCTGCCCAGTCATCAAAGGTACTCATGTCTTTCATGGAACTCCCCCAATCAACTTGTCTTGGCCTGCGTTTGAAGAGGGAGTCTTTATCTTTTCCTAAGACATGTGAAAATGTGGAATTAAGGACGTTCATATGGTGTCCCATGTAGGAACCTTTCCCTAAGGTTTCTTGATTGTATGTAGAAATCTCGACTCCTAGAGCAATGTCTCCACATCTTCAAATAGAGCAGAAATGCCTTTCTTAAAGGGCCTGGGTGGTGACTCTCCCATCTAAGAAGGCTATATGTGGAGGTGGGTTTCCTGTATGTGCAGGTGGAGAGGATCCCATTCTGGTCCTTTGTGAAAAAGATATCCAGGAATGGTAAGTGTGACTCGTCTGTATTCATAGTAGATTGTAAACCCAGATCATTAACATTGAGAACATTGAGAAAAGATTTGAACTCTTCTGTGGACCTGGACCACAGTATGAAAATTTTGTCTATAAACTTGCCCCAAAATATAATTTTGGAGGTCCACCAGGCTAGGTCATCACAGAGGACCGGTTTCCTCCAAGCAGCCCAGGAGGAGATTAACATATGACAGGCAATAGGAGCTCCCTATCACTGTACCCCTATGCTGGGGAAGTACTTCCCATCAAAAAGATTGTTGCGTGTAAGAACAAAACTGAGAAGTCAGAGAACAAGGGAATTTTGCAATCTGCATTAGGTGGACCTTGATTTAAGAAAATATTCCACCTCCTCAATCCCCTTGTTGCATGGAATGATCCTGTGAAGGGACTCGACATCAATAGATGCCAATAGAGTATTGTTGTCCAGGGTTACATCTCCAAGCTTGCCTTGAAGATCTGCCATGTCCCTAAAATAGGACGGTAGTGTAAGGACAAAGGGTTTTAAGATTTTATCCAAGTAAAAACTGGCATTTTGGTTTATAGAATTAACTCCGGAGACTATGAGGCATCCTTTTAAAGGGTTGAATCCCTGTGTACTTTTGATAAGGCATAAAATATTGGGATGGTAGGAGCAGTTGGCATCAGAAAGTCAAACTCGTTTTTATATACTAGCCTCTGATCAAGGGCCTCAACCAAAAGATCAAACAGTAGGACCCTCAATTGGCCTGTTGGATCCTTGTCCAATATTTCATAGTTGTCCATTGCCCCCATATAACATAACACATTGACTTGTAGTTATCATGACCCAAGATTGCCAGAATACCATTATGCGAGGGTTTGATTTTTATACTGTTTTCTCCTTGAAGGGGTATTCCCATCTTCAAGATCATATCCCAATATGTAGTAGATGTAATAATAATAATATTAGCAAATACATTCAATTAGTTAGACATGTATTATAGTTCTGAGTTGGTACGGAATTTAAAAAAAAATAAAATTCATTGAAATTGGCCTGGACAGAAATGATGGTACCCTTAAATTAATATTTTGTTGCACAACCTTTTGAGACAATCACTGCAATCAAACCATTCCTGTAACTGTCAATGAGACTTCTGCACCTCTCGACATGTATTTTGGCCCACTCCTCAAGAACAAACTGCTCCAGTTGTCTCGTGTTTGAAGGTTGCCTTTTCCAGACGGCATGTTTCAGCTCTTTCCAAAGATGCTCAATAGGATTTAGGTCAGGGCACATAGAAGGCCACTTCAGAATAGTCCAATGTTTTCCTCTTAGCCATTCTTGGGTGTTTTGAGCTGTGTGTTTTGGGTCATTATCCTGTTGCAAGACCCATGACCTGCGACTGAGACCAAGCTTTCTGACACTGGGCACTACATTTCTCTCTGGAATCCCTTGATAGTCTTGAGATTTCATTGTACCCTGCACGGATTCCAGATACCCTGTGCCAGATGCAGCAAAACAGCCCCAGAAAATAGCAGTACCTCCTCCTTGTTTCACAGTAGGGACAGTGTTCTTTTTTGATATGCTTAATTTTTCCGTGTGTGTGAACATAGAGCTGATGTGCCTTGCAAAAAAAGTTCCATTTTTGTCTCATCTGTCCATAGGACATTCCATGTAGTTTGGAAAATTCCAGTCTGGCTTTTTATGATTTTTTTTCAACAATGGTGTCCTCCTTGGTCGTCTCCCATGAAGTCCACTTTGACTCATATAACGACTAGAGTTGAGCGATACTTTCCGATATCCAAAAGTATCGGAATCGGAATTGTATCGCCGATACCCAAAAAATATCGGCGATACCCGATACCAATACCGGAAATCCAATGTAAGTCTATGGGAACAAAATATCGGAATTAAAAAAACCCCATTCTTGCCTTGTTGGTTAATTGTACATGAAGGAAAACAACAAAGAGTAATGTAGAATGTATTGGGGAAGGTTGAGGAGACATTAAAGGCATAGATGTTTAACCCAATCAAATGGAATAGCATAAATATTTTTTTTTTAAAGATGTTCGGATTGACGAAGAAATTGACAATGTTGTTAACGTTTTTTCTATTTTGGCAAATATGTATATTTCACAACTTCCATGCTCTTCACCTTTTTAACTTTTGACACACTTTCTCCTTCATAATCTTCAGCAGCATCATCTTTTTCATCAAATTATTCTTCATCTTCACCTTCTTTATCTTCTTCTTAAACTTCTTGCTATTCATCTTTTTGTTAACATTACTCATATTCTTCTTATTAAACTATTATTCTTATTCATATTGTACTTCATCTTCTTCATCATATTCTTATTTGTGACAGAGAATCCTGTACTTGTAATCTGTCAAAGTATGAATTTTTCATCCTTCCGTTCTTGCTGTCACAAAAGATTTAAATTACAACAGTATTTGTCCGTGTTCAGTTTAGCCTGCAGCAGCAGGCATTTTCCAGGGGCACCACGAGGAGGAACGGACTCACCCCCATACACTGCTTAGTCTTCTTCTGCTTAGAATTTAGAGCATATATTTTGCTCTTCATTTTGGTCTTATACTTCATGTTCTTCTGCTTTTTGATCTTCTGCTTATTGTTCTTAAGTCTCTTGTTCTGTATCTTGTAGTTTGTCTTAACCTTCTTAGTCCTGTTTGGTAATCTTTTATTTCTTCTTTGTGATGGTGTTTAGGCTGGTTGGCTTGATGCTCGTCGTCCTTGTGGTCGTCATCTTCTTCGGGGTGGTCATCAGGGTCGTCGTCTTCATTGTTGGAGATCCAGAGTGATTACCCAAAAAAGTATTGAAAAAATCTTCAATTTGTAAATGTAGCAGAAGGTACAAGAGTCAATGCAAGTAACGAGGACCAGCTGACTGTGCTGGAACCCGGAGGGGCAGCAGAAGGAAAAGAGCCAATGGCACAACCGAGGACCAGCTGACGTTACTGGGACATGGTTACTAAGCAGGAGGTACCTGTGCTCCAAAGCACTACCAAGGACCAGCAGACGTTGCTGGAACTCGGATACCGAGATGGAGGCACCTAGGCCAAAGGCACTGCGGAGAACCAGCTGACGGTACTGGAACCCGGACGGGTAGCAGAAGGTACAAGAGCCAATGCAAGTAACGAGGACCAGCTGACTGTGCTGGAACCCGGAGGGGCAGCAGAAGGAAAAGAGCCAATGGCACAACCGAGGACCAGCTGACGTTACTGGGACACGGTTACTAAGCAGGAGGTACCTGTGCTCCAAAGCACTACCAAGGACCAGCAGACGTTGCTGGAACTCGGATACCGAGATGGAGGCACCTAGGCCAAAGGCACTGCGGAGAACCAGCTGACGGTACTGGAACCCGGACGGGTAGCAGAAGGTACAAGAGCCAATGCAAGTAACGAGGACCAGCTGACTGTTCTGGAACCCGGAGGGGCAGCAGAAGGAAAAGAGCCAATGGCACAACCGAGGACCAGCTGACGTTACTGGGACACGGTTACTAAGCAGGAGGTACCTGTGCTCCAAAGCACTACCAAGGACCAGCAGACGTTGCTGGAACTCGGATACCGACATGGAGGCACCTAGGCCAAAGGCACTGCGGAGAACCAGCTGACGGTACTGGAACCCGGACGGGTAGCAGAAGGTACAAGAGCCAATGCAAGTAACGAGGACCAGCTGACTGTGCTGGAACCCGGAGGGGCAGCAGAAGGAAAAGAGCCAATGGCACAACCGAGGACCAGCTGACGTTACTGGGACACGGTTACTAAGCAGGAGGTACCTGTGCTCCAAAGCACTACCAAGGACCAGCAGACGTTGCTGGAACTCGGATACCGAGATGGAGGCACCTAGGCCAAAGGCACTGTGGAGAACCAGCTGACGGTACTGGAACCCGGACGGATAGCAGAAGGTACCCATGGAAATTTAAGTTGACAGGCCGCGAGCCGGCCGCAGTTACCGAATCCCACAGTACTACAGTGGGTGATTGTCCTATTGTCACAACGGAAACAGCCTTTATTTGCATATCCCGCAGCACACATAGGAAGCACCTAAACTCCAAGCACCATAGAGTCGGCTAACCCGACCGCAACACGACAGGACAACTTATTGGAGGCTAAGTGACGTTTACACTGACAGGAAACAGATGGCGTGCTGTAACCAGTCTTAGCAGGAGTGAGTACCCGTGCCAATTACACTTCCGAGCAACAACTGGCGGTGTTGTAGCCCAGGGATGAGAAGAGAACATGGTGGAGGCAGCAGGACTTTTTGCCGTTCACATAGCAGGGGAACAGCTGACATTACTGAACCCCAGTAACACAGGAGCAAGTGTAGACTGTGCTAACAGCACTTCCGAGAAACAACTGGCGGTGTTGTAGCCCAGGGATGAGAAGAGAACATGGTGGAGGCAGCAGGACTTTTTGCCGTTCACACAGCAGGGGAACAGCTGACATTACTGAACCCCAGTAACACAGGAGCAAGTGTAGACTGTGCTAACAGCACTTCCGAGAAACAACTGGCGGTGTTGTAGCCCAGGGATGAGAAGAGAACATGGTGGAGGCAGCAGGACTTTTTGCCGTTCACACAGCAGGGGAACAGCTGACATTACTGAACCCCAGTAACACAGGAGCAAGTGTTCACTGTGCTAACAGCACTTCCGAGAAACAACTGGCGGTGTTGTAGCCCAGGGATGAGAAGAGAACATGGTGGAGGCAGCAGGACTTTTTGCCGTACACACAGCAGGGGAACAGCTGACATTACTGAACCCCAGTAACACAGGAGCAAGTGTAGACTGTGCTAACAGCACTTCCGAGAAACAACTGGCGGTGTTGTAGCCCAGGGATGAGAAGAGAACATGGTGGAGGCAGCAGGACTTTTTGCCATTCACACAGCAGGGGAACAGCTGACATTACTGAACCCCAGTAACACAGGAGCAAGTGTAGACTTTGCTAACAGCACTTCCGAGAAACAACTGGTGGTGTTGTATCCCAGGGATGAGAAGAGAACATGGTGGAGGCAGCAGGACTTTTTGCCGTACACACAGCAGGGGAACAGCTGACATTACTGAACCCCAGTAACACAGGAGCAAGTGTAGACTGTGCTAACAGCACTTCCGAGAAACAACTGGTGGTGTTGTAGCCCAGGGATGAGAAGAGAACATGGTGGAGGCAGCAGGACTTTTTGCCGTTCACACAGCAGGGGAACAGCTGACATTACTGAACCCCAGTAACACAGGAGCAAGTGTAGACTGTGCTAACAGCACTTCCGAGAAACAACTGGCGGTGTTGTAGCCCAGGGATGAGAAAAGAACATGGTGGAGGCAGCAGGACTTTTTGCCGTACACACAGCAGGGGAACAGCTGACATTACTGAACCCCAGTAACTCAGGAGCAAGTGTAGACTGTGCTAACAGCACTTCCGAGCAACAACTGGCGGTGTTGTAGCCCAGGGATGAGAAGAGAACATGGTGGAGGCAGCAGGACTTTTTGCCGTTCACACAGCAGGGGAACAGCTGACATTACTGAACCCCAGTAACACAGGAGCAAGTGTTCACTGTGCTAACAGCACTTCCGAGAAACAACTGGCGGTGTTGTAGCCCAGGGATGAGAAGAGAACATGGTGGAGGCAGCAGGACTTTTTGCCGTTCACACAGCAGGGGAACAGCTGACATTACTGAACCCCAGTAACACAGGAGCAAGTGTTCACTGTGCTAACAGCACTTCCGGAGAAACAACTGGCGGTGTTGTAGCCCAGGGATGAGAAGAGAACATGGTGGAGGCAGCAGGACTTTTTGCCGTACACACAGCAGGGGAACAGCTGACATTACTGAACCCCAGTAACACAGGAGCAAGTGTTGACTGTGCTAACAGCACTTCCGAGCAATAACTGGCGGTGTTGGAGCCCAGGGTCAAGGAGGATGTTTAAATACTATATCAAGTATTTTCCTTGTTACGTGTCAATTAAAAATGTCTATACTCCAAACAAGAGAAATATAAACTTTAGTACCATAAGATGATGATTAAACTTAAAAAAATATATGTAAATTAATAATTTACAAACATAAACGCATACATTAACATGTTGAAAAGCAATGCAAACCACAATTAAAATAGGTTAAATAATCTGCTATACGGTTTAAAATAAAATCATACAAGTACATATCAGAATCCATTAATGATGGCTAAGTAACAGTATGTACACCATTTTTATTGTGTAGACAATGAATGGCTGACTTAAAAACATAATCAGCATTACAAGTTATCTTTGACATTCATAAAACTTTACATTTGGTGAATAATATCACTAAAAATTTAAAAAAAATATCTAAAATTTCCATCATGTAATACTGATAATATGTGCCAATCATTTATATTAACAAACAAAAAATTTAAAAAGTGCATAGTGCAGAGTGAAAACAGATATTTATGCCTGACTGTGGACTTGCAAGCATGACAACGGATAGATAAGGTATATATAGATGAGACTGCATAGCCACAGATGGTGAATGGCGATGTAATACTGTACCTCAATAAAGTGTGCGTTACTACTACATACTTTTTTTTATATAGCTTTATAAAAGGTTACGTGCATGTATGGTTGCGCCTTTGTTTGGACGCACAGACTGGCTTCCTGCTGTGACGCGTTGGGTATTGGAGCGTCTGTACGTCTTATGACGCAGACTAACATTCACGGTGCGCATCGTTCATCATCGCAAGCGTACCGACAACACAAAGGCGTTGTCATGACTGCTTTACTCAGTAAACATGCACCTATGATGAAACATACACGCATGTGCCCTATTACATAACAAGCTACAAGAAAAACGAGTGTGAGGTGTGACACAGCTGTTTTGTTAAGGTACAGTATTATATCGACATTGTACAGGTGTCGCTATTCAGTCTGATAAATAGATATCATTCACCTATTCTATCAGTTGTCGTTCTTTCAGCACCACTTACAGGTATATATTTTGCTATTGTGACTATGCACTATTGACTTTACCAAGGTAATGCATGATTTTTGTTAGCGATTATCATGTTTACATGAAGGACCTTTATGATATGGGCTGTTAACTTTCTAATTAAATATGTATTTTTTAAAATGACACAAATATAAGTAATGTTGAAGAGGACTATTCCTACATGCATTGTTTGCACAATATTACAGGTGTACATCACGTCCCTTAATCAACATTGGATTATTATATTTACTTGTATGCTTTTATTGAAAAGGCAAGAACACTGAAGTATAACCTTCACACTGCAGCAGTTGTCAAAGTTCAACCCACATTATGCACTTACAACATTGCAGCATTTGAGTCATGATGTGAGTTGGATTTGTCTAAGCTATGGAGTGATAAAGTTGACCATCAGTATCCTATAGCATAAGTAGGCTTTTGTGTTTGCATTTGTTTTCGACATGTGCATATCTGTAATAATATGTCACAATTATTTTGTTACAGATTTGTGACAAAGAATAATCATTTTATGGTTTTAAAGTTGACGTTTCAAATGTTTACAGCTTAGAAATCAGGGTGTAGCCTCATATCTATGTGTAGCACTAGACACTTTGACATGTCATGTTTTTTTAACCATGATTAGGTAGCTAGCAGTAATTTTTGCCGGACACACAGCAGGGGAACAGCAGGCGTTACTGAACCCCACAAACACATCAGCGATTGTTTTCATCTGTGCATCTAACACTTCTGAGCAGCAACTGGCGGTGTTGAAGCCCAGGGTCAAGGAGGGTGTAGGCAGAGGCCTAGTATGAGATGTTTGAAGTTGAAGTTGTAGTTAGCAGCAGTAATTTTTGCCAGACACACAGCAGGGAAACAGCAGGCGTTACTGAACCCCACAAACACATCAGCGATTGTTTTCATCTGTGCATCTAACACTTCTGAGCAGCAACTGGCGGTGTTGAAGCCCAGGGTCAAGGAGGGTGTAGGCAGAGGCCTAGTATGAGATGTTTGAAGTTGAAGTTGTAGTTAGCAGCAGTAATTTTTGCCAGACACACAGCAGGGGAACAGCAGGCGTTACTGAACCCCACAAACACATCAGCGATTGTTTTCATCTGTGCATCTAACACTTCTGAGCAGCAACTGGCGGTGTTGAAGCCCAGGGTCAAGGAGGGTGTAGGCAGAGGCCTAGTATGAGATGTTTGAAGTTGAAGTTGTAGTTAGCAGCAGTAATTTTTGCCAGACACACAGCAGGGAACAGCAGGCGTTACTGAACCCCACAAACACATCAGCGATTGTTTTCATCTGTGCATCTAACACTTCTGAGCAGCAACTGGCGGTGTTGAAGCCCAGGGTCAAGGAGGGTGTAGGCAGAGGCCTAGTATGAGATGTTTGAAGTTGAAGTTGCAGTTAGCAGCAGTAATTTTTGCCAGACACACAGCAGGGAACAGCAGGCGTTACTGAACCCCACAAACACATCAGCGATTGTTTTCATCTGTGCATCTAACACTTCTGAGCAGCAACTGGCGGTGTTGAAGCCCAGGGTCAAGGAGGGTGTAGGCATAAAATATTCAGTTATTGCCTTGTTACGTGGCCATTGCAAATGTATGTACTTCAAACAAGAATAAATGAAGTTTTACTAGGACAATAAAATGATGAATTTCAATTCCAAGAATAGAAAAATATTTATACTTGAGAGTCCGCTGTGGTTGATACCGTTTAATGGCTAACTGAAAATATGGTAACAAATTCCAAGCTTTCCAGACTACTCAGGTCTCTTCATCAGGCTAAGACTAAAACAAAAAATGAAGAATCACATATTTCTACACACAACAGGACACAGGAATAGGTAAGACAAGTGAGGGAGGGACAAGTGAGGGGAGACCGGCCAAAAAATGAGAACAAGGATGAATTATCAGCGCCACACAATAAGAAAAAAAATAATGGATTTACCTGTGGCAAAACACTTTTGTATGCCCGGTCATAGCATGATGGATATGGAATTACTGGTATTAAAATATAACTTCAAATATGAGAAAGATACAAAGGTTTCAGAATATAAGCTCATCATGACCTTTGACACTGTTAGTGATGGAATGAATAGATCACACGGATTTATGTCATTCTATATCAATTAAGGAATCTGCGTCTCTGCCCTTCCAGGGGCATGAAAACACAAAACCAGACCCCAATCAGAGGGCAATAAAACTTTCTATCCTTATCTAGGAACTGTTCCAATATTTATGTTCATCCCTCTGTGATAATGACAGTTGTGCTACACATCACTTACTTGTCTTACCTATTGCACTATTCCTGTGTCCTGTTGTGTATAGAAATATGTGATGCTTCATTTTTTGTTTTAGTCTTTGCCTGATGAAGAGACGTGAGTAGCCTCGAAAGCTTGCAATTTGTTACCATCTTTTCAGTTATCCATTCAAAGGTATCAACCACTGCGGACTCTCAAGTCTAAATATTTATCTATCTACTGGCTAACACGGTACAAAGATACACGTTTCCTAACTTCAAGAATAAAAATAAAGACACTGCAAATATAAACGCATATATGCACAAGCCAACAACAAATGGAACAACACACCACCCAAAAAATTGGTTACAAAATATAGTGTTGTAAATTTAAGAATAAAAGTCCATTTTTGTATTTATGAATAATGCTTAAGGAACGCTATGTTAAACCATAACATAGTGAAGACAATGGATTTTGTAATAGTCACTCATCATCATCATCATTGCAATTTAGATGTGACAGTCACAGACATTTCAATTATTTAAGTTAATAAAATAGTTACTTTCTACACCATGTATGACATGTCCAGCATGGACTCATCAATGTGATGATGACACAATAATGTACGATAAAAAATAACCATTTAAAAAAACATAATGCATTGTCACAATTTAAGTGTGTGCCTGCAAGTGTAGGTGAAACAAAGGCTACGGATAGCAAAGATATATTCTATGTCTGTATCAGACAGTGGACAGCCTCTGATGGGTAATGGCGATGTTATACTGTACGTTAATAAAGTCTGCGGCTGCAATCATGCATTTTTTGCTTGTACAGTGTTGAAGAGGGTAAAAGCATGTCTGGTTGCGCAAGGCTTTATCCGTCAACACTACCTTCCTACTGTCACGCGTAGGGTAGGGTAGCTTGTGTCAATTAGATGACTCTATAAAAAGTGACGTTACGCAGCGTTATTGCGCCCTAGGGACGCCAAAAATACGACAGCAGTAATCATTTACTGTCTAATACTCCACCTATGACCAACAAAAAAAGACCGTTCCCTCTTTAACAATCTACAAGACTAACAAGCATAATGGTTGACGCTGACTTTATTGAGGTACAGTATTACATCGACATTGTCCATGAGTAACTATGCACTGTGATACCTATATACCATTATTAATTTATATCTGTTGTGGTTGTTTCAACAGCACTTGCAGGTATAACTAGCTATTGTCAGTATGCATGATGCACTTTCTAGATGTAATAATTTATTATTGCACATTATTACCAGGTTTAGATGCTGGCCATTTCATATATGGTGTGTGAAGTTGCAGTTGGCATCAGTATGTGTATTTTATAATGTCTGTCATAAATAAAACTCGTGATGATGATGATGAGGATTTTATGATTCGTACATCCATTGACTGCATTATCTTACAGGTACAGATAAAGTTCCTTAAAAAGCATTAATTGATAAGTATGAAATGTACTTTTATGCATTAATTTCAAAAAGTGAAGACTATGTTTTAGTTTTTGTTACCATTTGTAATAGACATGTGCAGATATGCGCTGTGATGACAAATTATTATTTGTCCATATTTGTAATAAAAATTTATCATTCTAGGCCTGGAAAACTTCACAATTTCCTGTTTTAAGCATAACAATCAGGGTGATGGCTCTTCCCTATTTGGAGCATGTTCGACATGGGTTTTTCTGTGCATGTGTAGGGAACAGGAGACTTCTTGCCGTACACACAGCAGGGGAACAGCTGGCGTTACTGAACCCCACTAACACTATAGCTTGTGTATTGGTCTGTGGACACGACACTTCTGAGCAGCAACTGGCAGTGTTGTAGCCCAGGGAGTAGAGTTCAGGTGGTAGAAAGATGAACATAACAGGAGACATGGATAACGTTGCGAACCAGTTATTTAATCTGAAAACGGACAGGCAAATTCTGGCGAGATCCATGCCTTGTTCATTTTCAGAAAAGTAAGCCGGTCTACATTATCGGAGGATAGTCGCATGCGATGGTCAGTTAGTTCACCACCTGCAGCACTAAAGACGCACTCCGATAATACACTGGCAGCAGGGCAAGCCAGCACCTCCAATGCATACTGGCTAAGCTCTGGCCATGTATCCAGCTTAGAGACCCAAAACTTGAATGGGGAAGAGCCACCTGGGAGTACACTGAGAGGGAAAGACATGTAGTCTGTCACCATCTTACGGAAACGTTGCCTCCTGCTGACTGGAGCCGTCTCGGATGGTGTAGACATTTGTGGCGCTGCCACAAAACTTCGCCACATTTGGAACATACTGGTCTTGCCCTGTGCAGAGGCGCTGCTTGTGCTCCCTCTTGTTGCAGAGCTGTCTCCACTGCCTCGACGCACAGAGCTGCTTTGTAAAGCAGTAGCAGCAGCAGTGCTCTCGGCTGGAATGGAGAACATTATGGATTGCACCAGTGTGTCTTGGTACTCCCACATTTTACGCTCCCGGTTCAACGGTGTGATGAGGCTTTGTAAGTTGTCCCGGTAGCGAGGGTCTAGGAGGGTGTACACCCAATAATCAGACGTGGTGAGAATGTGGGCGATGCGGCGGTCCTTTCTCAGGCACTGCAGCATGAAATCAACCATGTGCTGCAGACTCCCAACTGGCCAAGAAACGCTGTCCCCTGCAAGAGGCGTCATCTCTGCCTGCTCTGCATCACCCCACCCTCGCTCTACATACTGACTAGAGCGTTGTGTACCTCCCTCTGGAGCGATGTCTTCCTCCTCCATTGACTCCTCCTCATCCTCCTCACAAAGTGAGCCCTGCCCATCCCTTTGTGAGGAACCACGTTGCGCTGACTGTCCAGAAGGTGATGGAATTTGTGACTCCTCATCCTCCACCTCTTCCAAAACCTCATCCCTTATTGCTTGCAGTGTTTTTTGAAGCAGGCAGATAAGGGGGACAGTCAGGCTACTAGTGCATCATCTGCACTCGCCATCCGCGTTGACTCATCAAACGCACGCAAAATGTGGCAGATGTCCTTCATAGAGGCCCACTCAGTAGTGGTGAATAGTGTTGAGCGATATTGCTCGATATCTAAAAATATCGTATCGAAATTGTATCGCCGATAGCACTAAATATCGTCGATATCCGATTTCGATACCGGAAGTCCCATGTAAGTCTATGGGAACAAAATATCGCAACAAAAAAAACCCTTTCTTTCGTTGTAAACACAAAATATACACACATAGAATACATATATATATATATATATACATGTCATTGTGACATATATATATACATATATTTATAGTTTATACACTTCTACATAGTAAAATCGACTCTAATTCAATTGCCGGGTAAAGACGTGACATACCCCATAGAAGTCGACGGGCTCGGTGCCGAGTACCCAGAAAACCTCTGGCTCTGTGCGACTCAACTTGGGCGTCACGAACAGGATTCTGTAGCTCGCTATAAGCGAGTCCTGTGTGCCTGAATTGCACTGGTTTTGTGCTTGAGAAATGCTAAAATCATCAGAGAATGTATTTGCCATTTTTCCGCCATATCTGCGTCACGACGAGGCACTGGTGAAGAAGAAGGGCGTGCTCTTCGTGGGTGTCACTCACTCAGTGGCGTGAAAACGATGGCCGCCCACTGTAAATGGTACTGCAATGTAACATCGTGCCCCACAGCTCTGGAGTTCCGCCTCCTCATCCTCCTCAGTGTGCGGAAACTAACACGAAGGTCCCGCCTCCTACAAAAGAGGGGCCCTCTCCAGATGCTAATGACACATGTGACTTGGCAGAGATGGCTAATGGACACGACGAGCAGAAGTGGGAAGGGATGGAGCAGTCAGAGCTCTCCCCCCACGGAAGCGACCCGATCGCCACGGAACCACCGTTGGGCACCCGGCCTGGAAACCCTCCTACGCTGCAAGAAGCGGCGGATACCCTAAGAGGCCTGGCCCGGCACCGGGAGGAGGTCGCCAGGATGGAAGCCAGCTGGCGTGCCCTAAAAATAAACTTGGAGCGGCGCCAATCCCTCTTACCTGAAGTGTCTGTACCGGAAGGTGAGGCACCCGTTCTAGTAGAGGAGTCCTTGCAATGTGATCCGGTTGACGTTGTCGCAGTGGAGGCACCCATTCCTGCAAAAACCGCAGCACCGTCAGCACCCCAGAACCCGCTGTCTGCCCCCGTCGCTGAGACAGAAGAAGCGACACCCGTCCTCATGGAGGAGGCCGCGCAGGCACCAGAGCACTACCTGCCTGTACCGGAGCCCCGACTGTCATCTGATTTAGAGCCGTCTGCTTCCTCCGCAGGGGAGCGCCGCCAGGACTGGGGGGCGACAGGAGAGCTGCCGCAAACCGGACACTGTAAGCTGCAGTGGAGTGGTGGAGACATGGAGCAGCTGGTGGAGGAGAATTTCAACCGGCGTCAGGAGGAAGAGTGGAGACGTTGGGAGCGGGAAGGAGAGCGACAAAGGGAGTAGCGAGAAACCCTAAAACTTCGCCAGCGTCACCTGGAGAAGGACAGGGCAGTTAAGGACCGGATGAGAAAGGATAAAGGAACCCTGAGTGAGCCGCGGCGTAAGGGTGCAGTACGGAGCTTTAAATTGAAAGGTGGTTGGGGCTTCATCAAGGAGCCTGGACTTTATTTAGAAGTTTTTGTGAACCGGCGGGACGTGGAGGCTCACCTCCCAGAAGGACACCCGGGGAGGGACCTGTTGCCAGGAGACTTGGTGACTTACACCCGACACTGGGGTTACAATGGGTGGTACGCCCTAAATGTTACCAGGTGCGACCCCTACTCCCCAGTGTGTCAGGAACCTGTGAGACCCTCGGAGCCTTCAACCTCCCACATCCAGGCCTCTGCAAAAGTGCCCACCCCACGCCGTAAATCTCCCAAGCCTCCCTCAGTGGTCTCCTCAGCAGCCCCAGCTATGGACATGATAAGTATAGCTGGCCCGTACCCGGCGCCTGTTAGGCACCCTGGGGTTCTACAGTCCGGGACATAGGGTTCCAGACCCGGAGGGAGATGAAAGAGGTGGCCACACAGACCCAGATAGCGGGTCACGACGTCACTGTACAGGCCACACGACGTCATCAGGTCCTGGTGGTCCTTGGTGCCTCGGATGTTTGGCAATCTCAAGAAGAGTACCAGGTGGTACCTGGAAGAGGCCAGCCAAAGAAGTCTAAATAACCCGGACAGGGTCCCTGTATGTAAATAGTTAAATTGTTTATGTACCCGGACGGGTGAATGTTCCTAAAAAAGTTTTTTAATTTAATAAAAAAAAAAAAAACACAGTTTTCATTTCTTTTATTACTGTCTCATCCTGCGACGCCATCAATCTCCTGTAAAAAAAAAAAAAAAAATTATACCACCTGACCGACGCAGTCCATAGTAACGAGTGTCCCACGACGATCCAGCTCTGCTACATCAGAATGACAGGCAGAGCCTGTCATCCCGGCGCAGCACAGCTGATTACCTGCTTCCCCGGCGGTGACGTCATCGGACTGACTGCTTTACGGCCGGGATTACCCTGCAGTCACTGCAGTTATCGCGAAAAACTGCATGTGACCGCCAGGGAGAAGATAATGGCGGCCATCAAGCAGTCCAGGACGTGACCGCCGGAGATCTTCTGCCAGGTAAGTGCCGCTGACTCCTGACAGACCCGACCGACGGACACTCACAGTGACAGTGACAAATCCGATTCCGGTATTCGATAAGACGAAAATATCGAAACGAATTATCGAAAGGCCGATAGAGCTAATATCGGCCGATAGCCGATATTTGCATTATCGTATCGCTCAACACTAGTGGTGAAGTGTGAACGGCGCAAATTGCGAGTTGATTGCGCCTGATGCAGCTGATACTCCATTACTGCTGGCTGCTGCTCACACAACCGCTCCAACATATGTAACGTGGAATTCCACCTGGTGGGTACGTCACATATGATGCGATGTTCAGGAAGGCGAAATCTGCGTTGCAGAGCTGCAATGCGCGATCTGGCGATGCTGGAACGTCGCAAGTGAGCGCACTCTAGGCGGACCTTGTGCAGCAGTGCATCAAGATCCGGATAGTCCCTCAAAAAACTCTGCACGACCAAGTTGAGCACATGTGCCAGACATGGTATGTGAGTGAGGTTGCCAAGGCCCAGAGCTGCCACCAGATTTCGGCCATTGTCACACACTACCAAGCCTGGCTGGAGATTCGCTGGCAAAAACCACACGTCGCTCTCCTGCTTGATGGCATTCCAGAGCTCCTGCGCTGTGTGGCTTCGATTCCCCATGGAAATTAATTTCAGGACGGCCTGTTGACGTTTGGCCACGGCTGTGCTCATATCGGTCGCATCAGGTAAGCGTTCACGGGTCCATGTGGAGGTAGACCGTGACGGCTCCTGCAGCGATGATTCTGAGGAACTGGGGTAGGAGGAGGAGTCAATGTGGACAGACTTGATTCCTGCAATCCTTGGAGTTGGCAGAACACGTACAGCGCCACTCGCAAGATCTGTACCTGGCTCCACAACATTGACCCAATGGGCAGTGAGGGAAAGGTATCGTCCCTAGCCATGGGTACTGGTTCACGCATCGGTGGTCAGGTGGACCTTGCTACTGACGGCGTTTAGTAGCGCATGTTTAATTTTTCCCTCAACATGCTTTTGCAGACCAGGGACGGCTTGCCTGCTGAAATAAAATCGGCTGGGCACATTGTATTGTGGGACTGCCAATGCCATTAAGTTACGGAAACTGTCAGTCTCCACCAGCCTGAATGACAGCATTTCAAGGGACAGGAGTTTTGCAATGCCAGCATTCAGAGCCTGTGCTCGTGGATGGTTTGCCGAGTATGGCCGTCTTTTATCCCATGCCTGTGCTACCGATGGCTGTTTTGTGGCCTGGGAGTGTGAGGATGACAGGGAACTTGCAGCTGTGGGTGGAATAACACTGGGTCTCTGGTAGTGTTGAGCGATACGATAATGCAAATATCGGCTATCGGCCGATATTAGCTCTATCGGCCTTTCGATAATTTGTTTCGATATTTTCGTCTTATCGAATACCGGAATCGGATTTGTCACTGTCACTGTGAGTGTCCGTCGGTCGGGTCTGTAAGGAGTCAGCGGCACTTACCTGGCAGAAGATCTCCGGCGGTCACGTCCTGGACTGCTTGATGGCCGCCATTATCTTCTCCCTGGCGGTCACATGCAGTTTTTCGCGATAACTGCAGTGACTGCAGGGTAATCCCGGCCGTAAAGCAGTCAGTCCGATGACGTCACCGCCGGGGAAGCAGGTAATCAGCTGTGCTGCGCCGGGATGACAGGCTCTGCCTGTCATTCTGATGTAGCAGAGCTGGATCGTCGTGGGACACTCGTTACTATGGTCAGGTGGTATACTTTTTTTTTTTTTTCATTTTTTTACAGGAGATCGATGGCGTCGCAGGATGAGACAGTAATAAAAGAAATGAAAACTGTGTTTTTTTTTTTATTAAATTAAAAAACTTTTTTAGGAACATTCACCCGTCCGGGTACATAAACAATTTAACTATTTACATACAGGGACCCTGTCCGGGTTATTTAGACTTCTTTGGCTGGCCTCTTCCAGGTACCACCTGGTACTCTTCTTGAGATTGCTAAACATCCGAGGCACCAAGGACCACCAGGACCTGATGACGTCGTGTGGCCTGTACAGTGACGTCGTGACCCGCTATCTGGGTCTGTGTGGCCACCTCTTTCATCTCCCTCCGGGTCTGGAACCCTATGTCCCGGACTGTACGAACCCCAGGGTGCCTAACAGGCGCCGGGTACGGGCCAGCTATACTTATCATGTCCATAGCTGGGGCTGCTGAGGAGACCACTGAGGGAGGCTTGGGAGATTTACGGCGTGGGGTGGGCACTTTTGCAGAGGCCTGGATGTGGGAGGTTGAAGGCTCCGAGGGTCTCACAGGTTCCTGACACACTGGGGAGTAGGGGTCGCACCTGGTAACATTTAGGGCGTACCACCCATTGTAACCCCAGTGTCGGGTGTAAGTCACCAAGTCTCCTGGCAACAGGTCCCTCCCCGGGTGTCCTTCTGGGAGGTGAGCCTCCACGTCCCGCCGGTTCACAAAAACTTCCAAATAAAGTCCAGGCTCCTTGATGAAGCCCCAACCACCTTTCAATTTAAAGCTCCGTACTGCACCCTTACGCCGCGGCTCACTCAGGGTTCCTTTATCCTTTCTCATCCGGTCCTTATCTGCCCGGTCCTTCTCCAGGTGACGTTGGCGAAGTTTTAGGGTTTCTCGCTGCTCCCTTTGTCGCTCTGCTTTCCGCTCCCAACGTCTCCACTCTTCCTCCTGATGCCGGTTGAAATTCTCCTCCACCAGCTGCTCCATGTCTCCACCACTCCACTGCAGCTTACAGTGTCCGGTTTGCGGCAGCTCTCCTGTCGCCCCCCAGTCCTGGCGGCGCTCCCCTGCGGAGGAAGCAGACGGCTCTAAATCAGATGACAGTCGGGGCTCCGGTACAGGCAGGTAGTGCTCTGGTGCCTGCGCGGCCTCCTCCATGAGGACGGGTGTCGCTTCTTCTGTCTCAGCGACGGGGGCAGACAGCGGGTTCTGGGGTGCTGACAGTGCTGCGGTTTTTGCAGGAACGGGTGCCTCCACTGCGACAACGTCAACCGGATCACATTGCAAGGACTCCTCTACTAGAACGGGTGCCTCACCTTCCGGTACAGACACTTCAGGTAAGAGGGATTGGCGCCGCTCCAAGTTTATTTTTAGGGCACGCCAGCTGGCTTCCATCCTGGCGACCTCCTCCCGGTGCCGGGCCAGGCCTCTTAGGGTATCCGCCGCTTCTTGCAGCGTAGGAGGGTTTCCAGGCGGTGCCCAACGGTGGTTCCGTGGCGATCGGGTCGCTTCCGTGGGGGGAGAGCTCTGACTGCTCCATCCCTTCCCACTTCTGCTCGTCGTGTCCATTAGCCATCTCTGCCAAGTCACATGTGTCATTAGCATCTGGAGAGGGCCCCTCTTTTGTAGGGAGGCGGGACCTTCGTGTTAGTTTCCGCACACTGAGGAGGATGAGGAGGCGGAACTCCAGAGCTGTGGGGCACGATGTTACATTGCAGTACCATTTACAGTGGGCGGCCATCGTTTTCACGCCACTGAGTGAGTGACACCCACGAAGAGCACGCCCTTCTTCTTCACCAGTGCCTCGTCGTGACGCAGATATGGCGGAAAAATGGCAAATACATTCTCTGATGATTTTAGCAATTCTCAAGCACAAAACCAGAGCAATTCAGGCACACAGGACTCGCTTATAGCGAGCTACAGAATCCTGTTCGTGACGCCCAAGTTGAGTCGCACAGAGCCAGAGGTTTTCTGGGTACTCGGCACCGAGCCCGTCGACTTCTATGGGGTATGTCACGTCTTTACCCGGCAATTGAATTAGAGTCGATTTTACTATGTAGAAGTGTATAAACTATAAATATATGTATATATATATGTCACAATGACATGTATATATATATATATGTATTCTATGTGTGTATATTATGTGTTGTAAGCTTTCCGGGGGGTTTAGCTCTAGGATCGCTGTCTGGGTAGACAGAATGGCACGGAAACAGTTCATTCAGACAGCAGTTCTGGTGAAAACTGGCCGCAACCAGTTTTATTAAAGTCCACAGCACACAGATAAAAACAAATCATAAACAGAAAACCTGGGCTTGTCTAGCCACTAAATTACACTTAGATAGATGGCCCTCTCTATCCGGGACCCAGACTCTACCAGTCTGTGCCCAAAACAACACATATCACATATGTTACCAGTATGGAGTTTCACAGACACTCCTCTTTATGTCCGAAGACAACTCCAATGTCCAGACTTGAGAGAGGTCACCTCCTATTCAGTCGCTATTCGCACGGATTCTCACTGTGACTACTCCTGTGTCCGGGGTACTTCCTGCACCCAGACTGAGATAGCTCACACTCTTAGAGACTGCTTCCTTGTGCCAGGACACCTCCCTGTGTCCGGGCTAAAGACAGCTCCCACACTCTTGGAGACACCTTCTGTGTCTGGACCCCTTGTCCAGACTGAATGAGCTCTCTGACTGTGCTCACAAGCACCTACTTCTGGCTTCCTAATCAACACCTGAGTGGATTCAGGTCTGAGCTGCAAGCGTGTACTGAATGGCAGGTGTAGTGACCTTTCTTTACCACCAGGTTTACAAAGCCACACATTTCGCTCATACCAGTCAGCAAGGTACTTAGGTGAAATATACACCTCATTCACCACATATTCCTTCACTGTCTCACATATCCCCTCCCTCTTCTCCAGACCGGAGGGCTGGTCATCCAGACCGGAGGGCTGGTCAACAATCCAACAGAGACAGTGAACTCTGGACCAGTCATGGCCCTCATCAGCTTCATCCTCACCACTGTCATAGCCAACATCAGTTTTCTCTTCATCTGAAGCATCCGCACTACCCTGTACCCTCCCAGGCCTATACTCTCTGCGGGCCTCGGGTATCCTGCACTGTTTCATCTTGACTTTAGTGCCAGCCTCAGTCTCGGTATAGTGGCTCACCAGATAAGTACGACCAGGCACGTCAGAACAGCTCTGCTGATTCTTCCTCAGAAACTTTCGTACCTCCTGTTTTTGGGGCACTGACCCTGTGTCACCAACTGTCACAGGAGGTATAGGGGTTTTCTCTAATTCCCCCTGAACTTTCTTTAGCACATCTACTTTCTTAAATATCAGTTGATTCATAAATTCTACCTCACAGAACCCAAGCGCCTCTGTCATGGTCTCTGACCATTCCGAGCCACACTGTTCAAACGATTGGCACTGTAGAGGGAGCTGATCGTTTTTCTTGGTCGGTACACATAATTTATCCTCTTCTGGTACAGGCTCACTTTGCATAAGACTCAGAGCTCTTACTTCTTTCTCCAGGAGATCCTCATGGCTACGCATCTTCTCCTGTAGTTGTTGGATGTCCTTTACGTCTTCGGCCCTTTCTTCAGGCTCTTCTGGTAGGACATGCTCAGAAGCCCTACCATCAGTCTTCTTTTCCACCATGTTCTGCATCCCATCTGAGCTCCCGTGTATCTGCAGCGGCAACGGAGCGACACATCGCCCCTCCCACTCACTGGGACGTGGTTCAAGTGTAGACTCCATGAAAATGCGCCTGAGCTCACCAAGGCCAACCCGAGGTCTCAAAATCTCATCTTGGGATTTATCCAGATCCTTTGGGTCGCTCGAGAACTCCGATGGCGCACCGGGCGCCGAACTTCCGGCCCGAGCTTCGCGAGTCGCAGCCACGGATCCGGACAGTACACCGTCCACGCCGTTGTCTCCAACAGAAACATATTCCGGGGCAGAGTCATTCCCCACATCTTCAGTCTTGTTCCTCACAGCTTCACTTGAGACATCAGCCTCTGGTGAGGCACCTGGCCTGGTGTCCACCACTTCCATGGCTTTCTCCACCTCTGCAGCATCACCTTCCGAGTCCTTGGCATGATGCAGATCCACACCACACACTGACAACTTCTCATCTTCAACAGCATCCACTTGTGCTGTGTTCAGTTTCAGAGTCCTGCCTTTAAAGCTCAGCTCTCCTCCTTTCACCTTAGTCTTCGCCAGGGAACCGGCCAACTGTAAAACATCTTCAGATGCCATCTTCTGTCTGGCTGTAAGGTCAGCATCAGCTTTCTTCTCAGGACTCTCAACCTCCTCTGCTACCATGCCTTCCTCATTTGCACTGGTTGCTTTATGGTCATCAGATAATTCACTATCACTATCTGACCCCTTTTTCTCAGCCACATCTGGCTCACTGTCAGGGCTATACACTTCATTTTCATTCACATCCTGCTCACTGTCAGGGTTATACAATTCATTTTCATTCATATCCTGCTCACTGTCAGGGTTATACAATTCATTTTCATTCACATCCTGCTCACTGTCAGGGTTATACAATTCATTTTCATTCACATCTTGATCTGGAACCTTAGTTAACATGTCATCCACAACATTAACTTCACCATCTGGTCCCTCAAGTATGTGACTATGTGACAACCCCAGCACTATACTTCTATATAGTTCAGGCACTAGGAGCTGACTCACAACCTCTCCCTGGACTTCAGTGTTTATGGCAACATGAGAGAACCTCTCCTCAGAGTCAGGCTCCTGGGAAACCTCATTTAGAACAATCATATTTTCCTGTGCTGTTTTAAGAGAGGGTTCTCGCCACTGCTCACTCTCAAAACCGTCACAGGACACAGGCAAGTCAGGGACACTCGGTTCCCGAGAACCACCATCCTCGTCTCCCAACATCACCTGCAAAGGAATTTCATCACTACCACAGTCATCATTATTATCAACATCATTATCATGACTATGATCAGTATTATCATCACTATCATTATCAGCATCCTCATCATGGTCATCATCATTATCATGATCATCATTATCATTTAAGTTTAACGGCCCACTAGCATTGTGTTCCGCCCCTCGGGACTGCGCACCCTCAGTAGGAGCTTCATCACACTGTCCATCAGAAACATTTTTCCCCCAGAGATCCTTAGACCGGGGAAAGTCATTACCCAATATAACGGGGTGCACCAGGGTCTTCACTACCCCCACTTCATATGAAACCTCCCCGAGTTTGGGGACCAAGTCCACGGCAGTCTCTGGGTAGACTTTGGTGTCTTCATGGATGTACACCACACTCAGGTGCTTATCAGGGATGAAGTCCCTATCACTCAGGCTGTCATATACGGAAGTCACTGGACTCTCTGAGTCCAAGAGGGCCTGTGCTGGGCAGTCACTTACAACCACCGGGGACCCCTGTGGTCCAGTCTCTTCGGCTGAGGTGGACACACACACAGGTTCTGCGCAGAGAGAGAGGGATCTGCCATCATCACAACACATAGGCTCCCCCTCTATTGGACAGTTGGCTGCAATTTCACGCCAGCTCCAACACTGTCCATCACACTCTCCCACCCACATGTCCCCTCGGGCCTGAACCCGCTTATCAGCATACCCCATGTCCCCAACAGCTGGAACGCTCTTACCGCGAGAGTTCAGCGTCCGGGAACTCCGAAGTGACGACCTCTCAGACGGCTGTACCTCAGGAGGACGTGCTTGGGTGTAGCGGTCCACTATCACCTTTTCAACTCCATAATCAGGCCTGCTGACTGCAGACTCCCAACTGTATCTCCAGTCACGAACTCCCCTGGCATGGGCTGTCACCGTAACACCCAGCCGGGTAAGAATCGCCGCTTTCAACTTGGCATAGTCTTCGCTGTCCTGCTTGCTCAGGTCAGCCCAGACTTTTTGGGGTTCCCCAATCAGATAGGGTACGACCACCATGGCCCATTCAGATAGTGGCAGATTCTCCTTCTCTGCCAGTCTCTCAAACCTAGTAAGATATACCTCCACATCATCACGAGGTGTCATTTTTCTCAAGGACCGTCTTACCGCCTTCTTTATAGCGGACAACGCCGGTGCCTTCACAACATTACTTCGGGACGCGGCACCGAAATCCTTTTTTGGTGCTGTCATCTGCTCAACAAATAACCGGTTATTCTCCTGCTGCTGCTGCAGGAATTGCTGCTGGGCCTGCTGCATGCGCTGCTGGTGCTGCAGGCGCTGCTGCTCCATGCTTCGCTGGGCCTGGGCCAGGTACTCAATGAGCTCCTCCATACTGCCGGACTCATCTGTCTCAACCACGGCAGTTTTATGTTGCACATTAACTTGTGCCATTTGTTCAAACAGCGCCTCCATGCTGTCATCCATGCTGTCAGACTTCTCTGTCTTAACAACGGCAGTCTTCACTCAAGACATACACACTACACAGCTTTTTTTTCCACAGAAAATTCAGCCTTGCTGTGCAACCACTTTTTTTTTTTTTTTTCTTTTGCAAAGTCTATTAGGGCTACTGTCTCTTTAAGACTGCTCCACAAACTTTTCTTTTGCTGCTGCACATTCCACAGTCATTTTCACAACAAGTCCAGCTTTGCTGTGCATACATTTTCTTTCTGCAGACCCTATCAGGGCCACTGTCTCTCCAAGACTGCTCCAAACAGACGTTTCTGCTGACACACACTTTTTTTTTTTTTTCCTGTTGCTATTTCAATAGACTTCACCTTTAATGCTGTCTCTCGCCACTGTGCTGCATGCACACTCCAGCACTAACTGTACCAGGCCCTGCGCTGCCCCAGCATTCTCCGCCAATTGTAAGCTTTCCGGGGGGTTTAGCTCTAGGATCGCTGTCTGGGTAGACAGAATGGCACGGAAACAGTTCATTCAGACAGCAGTTCTGGTGAAAACTGGCCGCAACCAGTTTTATTAAAGTCCACAGCACACAGATAAAAACAAATCATAAACAGAAAACCTGGGCTTGTCTAGCCACTAAATTACACTTAGATAGATGGCCCTCTCTATCCGGGACCCAGACTCTACCAGTCTGTGCCCAAAACAACACATATCACATATGTTACCAGTATGGAGTTTCACAGACACTCCTCTTTATGTCCGAAGACAACTCCAATGTCCAGACTTGAGAGAGGTCACCTCCTATTCAGTCGCTATTCGCACGGATTCTCACTGTGACTACTCCTGTGTCCGGGGTACTTCCTGCACCCAGACTGAGATAGCTCACACTCTTAGAGACTGCTTCCTTGTGCCAGGACACCTCCCTGTGTCCGGGCTAAAGACAGCTCCCACACTCTTGGAGACACCTTCTGTGTCTGGACCCCTTGTCCAGACTGAATGAGCTCTCTGACTGTGCTCACAAGCACCTACTTCTGGCTTCCTAATCAACACCTGAGTGGATTCAGGTCTGAGCTGCAAGCGTGTACTGAATGGCAGGTGTAGTGACCTTTCTTTACCACCAGGTTTACAAAGCCACACATTTCGCTCATACCAGTCAGCAAGGTACTTAGGTGAAATATACACCTCATTCACCACATATTCCTTCACTGTCTCACAGTGTTTACAACGAAAGAAAGGGTTTTTTTTGTTGCGATATTTTGTTCCCATAGACTTACATGGGACTTCCGGTATCGAAATCGGATATCGACGATATTTAGTGCTATTGGCGATACAATTTCGATACGATATTTTTAGATATCGAGCAATATCGCTCAACACTAGTCTCTGGACAACAGTGACAGAGGTTCTTCCATGGCGATCCTGTGAGAAAGCCGAAACAGCTGTGTGTGAGCTGGAGGAAGAGGCTCCAACACAAGCTGAAGATGTAGGTGCTGCTGTAGGTTGGCCTACATCTCCAGTGTGTCTTTGTAACTCAACCACGTGCTTTGACCGCACATGTTTCCACATATTTGTGGTATTAAGGTTACTGACACTTTTACCTCTTTTTACTTTTTGATGACACAGCTTGCATTTGACATAGCAAATATCATCTGCAAGTGTGTCAAAAAAGGACCACGCAGTGCAAGTCCTGGGAGCGCCCGTTTTGGCTGTTGGAAGAGAACTGCTACGAACGGGTGCCAAACTGGAGGCTACAGGCAACCGAGTCTGCAGCCTACCTCTCCCTACTGTTTGGACCGTTGGGGCAATCTCTTCCTCAGAGCTGCTACCACCACCTTCCTGTTCCTCACGCCATGTTGGGTCTTGGACCTCATCATCTCTACTACCCTCTTCCAACACCTGCTGCTGTTGGGTGGTCTGGCCAGCACCATGCTCAACAGAAACTGGCACCTGAGTCTCATCATCATCAGATGCGTTCTGCGGTGTGCTGACCATCGGCACTGGCTCACCCGCCTCTTTACATTTAGAGAGACACAGCTGTTGCGCATCACTGCATACTGCCTCTTCTTCACATTCCAGAATGCTGCTTGGCTGGGCCCCTGTTTGCAAGCCAACAGATTCTGAGAACAGAAGCAGAGACTCAGCTGGCTCCAGTTCAGAACTCTCTGACTGCCTGGGCAATTTGGCAGGCGGTGAAGAGACAGATGGTTGTTCAACAGTGCTGTGGTCCTGAGAGGAGGTGGAAGCAATTGAAGTCGATGCATTGGCTGCCATCCAACCAACAACGGCTTCAATTTGTTCTTCCCGAAGCAGGGGGGTACGCTGAGCTCCTACAAAAGTGCGCATAAAGGAACGCTCACGGGGAAAACTGGTGGATGCTGTGTCACTGGGTGCGGCAGCAGCCACAGAATCCCCACGTCCTCTCCCTGCTGAAACTCCACGGCCACGACCACGTGCCTTACTCCCTGCCTTCTTCATCTTGGTAGATTGATAAAGAAAGTCAGAAAAGTTATAAGGCCTAAGTGTGGTTATTCCTCAGAGACTGCAGTGAACACTGCAGACAACTGTTCAGTAGCTGTGAAAGGCCCCTTTGTGTACTTCTATAGTGTTTGCAACCAATGTATTGTATACGGATGGAAGCGCGTCACACTAATAGATTAGATTTTTTTCAAATATAATGGAGCAGCACCAATTAGAGAAAAATGTGAAGGATGAGGCAGTGACACACGCTCAGCAGACTACAACCAGCAGTGGTTGAAGAACTAACTGGAGCGTAATCTGCACTCAAAAAATGAAAAGCTCACAGACTACAGTGAACACTGCAGACAACTGTTCAGTAGCTGTGAAAGGCCCCTTTGTGTACTTCTATAGTGTTTGCAACCAATGTATTGTATACAGATGGAAGCGCGTCACACTAATAGATTAGATTTTTTTCAAATATAATGGAGCAGCACCAATTACAGAAAAATGTGAAGGATGAGGCAGTGACACACGCTCAGCAGACTACAACCAGCAGTGGTTGAAGAACTAACTGGAGCGTGATCTGCACTCAAAAAATCAAAACCTCACAGACTGCAGTGAACACTGAAACACAACTGTTCACTATCTGTGAAAGGCTCCTTTCTGAACTTCTATAGTGTTTGCAACCAATGTATTGTATACAGATGGAAGCGCGTCACACTAATAGATTAGATTTTTTTCAAATATAATGGAGCAGCACCAATTAGAGAAAAATGTGAAGGATGAGGCAGTGACACACGCTCAGCAGACTACAACCAGCAGTGGTTGAAGAACTAACTGGAGCGTGATCTGCACTCAAAAAATCAAAACCTCACAGACTGCAGTGAACACTGAAACACAACTGTTCACTTGCTGTGAAAGGCCCCTTTCTGTACTTCTATAGTGTTTGCAACCAATGTATAGTATACGGATGGAAGCGCGTCACACTATAATTTCTATTCAATGGAGCAGCTAGAAGTACTAAAGAAAAAAAAAAAGAGTCTGTGAGTGACACGTGCAGATGCCTACAGACAGCGTTGGATGCAGAGCAAACTGCAGCGTCACCTGCACTCTCACACACACACCTTGCACAGAGCTGTTAAAACAACACTGCAAGGCAAAAGGAAGCTTCACACAGCGGTTGGTAAAATAGCCTGCCTAAAGCAAAGTACACAAAATCGCAATCTCTAACTGTCCCTCAGAGTCAGCAGAGCAGCGTTCTGTCCCTAACTGAGTTCACAGCACAGTGACGCTAAAATGGCGGCGGCGCCTTTTATAGTGCATTCTGACATCATTTCAGCAGCCAATCACAGCCATGCCATTAGTTAAGATGACCGCAGCATTACAGGATGTGCCCACACTTCATAAGATTCCTCATTGGCTGACTAAAATCACATTGCCTCTCAAAGAATTATGGGAACTTCCGATTCCGGTATACGATATAGGAAAAATATCGGAACTAAGTATCGGAATTCCGATACAGCAAATATCGGCCGATACCCGATACTTGCGGTATCGGAATGCTCAACACTAATAACGATGGATGGTGCGATCTGACACTGATGTTCCTTGAGCTTGAAGTTCACCTTTAATCTGTTTAGTAGTTTTTCTGGGCTCTTTTGTTACCATTCATATTATCCATCTCTTTGATTTGTCATCAATTTTCCTCCTGCAGACGCATCCAGGGAGGTTGGCTAGAGTCCCATGGAGTTTAAATTTCTGAATAATATGTGCAACTGTAGTCACAGGATCATCAAGCTGCTTGAAAATGGTCTTATAACTTTTACCTTTAACATGTTTGTCTATAATTTTCTTTCTAATCTCATGAGACAACTCTTTCCTTCGCTTCCTCTGGTCCATGTTGAGTGTGATACACACCATGTCACAAAACAGCACAGTGAGTATCTGAAGCCCTCTATACAGGCCCATTCACTGATTCCAAGATTCTAGACACCTGTGATGCTAATTAGTGGACACACCTTGATTTAATATGTCCCTTTTGTCACATTGTTTTCAGTGGTACCATCATTTCTGTCCAGGCTTATTTCATGAGCTTTATTTTTTTAAAAAATACTGTGGAAGCATGATTGAAAAGCAATGTCTGACTTTCATTTGTTCATTTTCATAAATTTTTGATTTATTTCTTTTGTCAGATTCAAGTTATTTCTGTGACCATTGTTTTTTTTCTCTCATTAAACAAGGGGTACCAACAATTTTGACCACGTGTATATATAGTATATACACATGTAACATTTATGATGTAGATAAATATATTTTAATTAATTATATGTATTTCACTAAGCATCACCAAAAATATAATTTTCTTTTTTTCTTTCTTTTTTTTCATTAGGATTCAGCTATTTGTCAATCTGCTATACATTATGGGGCAATAGGAAAAGAAGGAGGGCGAGTTTTAGTAGAAAAAGTTCCCGGTCAACCAAGTTATAAAGAATCTAAAAGAAATGGAGTGCAAAGTATCAAATATGGCTCTTGGGCAGACTCATTTGTATTCCACACAAAAAATACTCAAGTGACAACTTCACACCAGCAAAAGATAGACGGAACCTGTTCATTAACTGCAATGAGTATTAAAGAGCCTTCAAGAGAGTAAGTATTGGTTACCATATTTCCTCCATTTATTCTATTTTTATAATTTAAGTATAAAATGTTTGAAGGTAATATACGAAGATTGGAGATGGTCATGTCCCAGAGAAATAAAACATTTTTTTGAAATTTGATATAGAAGGATAAAAAAGCAAGGTGCCATTTCATGCACTGCTGAAGATTGCAGCAGACAGAGATCAAGCTCATGACATCAGGCCATGTGGGCTTGCAGTATTTTTCACACACTGGAAGTTTAATATGCTTCTGTCCTGATGTCCTTCTAAAGAAAAATCCTAAAACCAAGGCTTGTATGTGAAAGAAAGTGTGCTTCCTGGCATGTAATAAGGATAAGCCATATATTTTTTCAAACCGTTCTCAACATCTGCTGTACATGTAACTGCGCAAGTCATGAACAGGCATATGGAACAAGCTAACAGACTTAACCCATTCCATACCTGGCAGATAATGGCTGTGACACGCAGCCATGATCTGCCTCTAATAAGCGTGGGTGGAACAGAGTTCCACTCTCAACTGTGAACCTATTGAAGGGAATGTGTCCTGACTTTTATTTAATTTTGTACTGTATTATTTATTATTTTATTAATTTTAATAATTTTTTTCTGCAGCATTAACAGAAGGTCGGGCAACAGTGCTTAGAGGAGCACCAGTGCTGCGACGTTGCGTACAGGTCGGGCAGCCTGGTATTATACTGTACTGTACTGTATTGTACAACTATGTAGCCTAGCATCATAATACCAGGCTTTTCGACCTATACCCACTGCAGTTGTCAGCATTGCAGTGTTCAAAGCACAGTAGTGAAATCATCATTAACTGCACACTGACTCAGTTATGCTATGTCAGTGTAAGGAGGAGGACCGGGCTGCGGGTACCTGAACTGAGCTGGGTCCGGAACTGTTGGGGCTGCCTTCCCTGTTGCTGGGGAAGAAATGAGGAGCCAGATCAACCTCATGACCTGGGTAAGCGGGGTAAAATAAAAATGAAAGCGCAAGCAGCAGCAGGCAGTTTGGCACCAACCCGCAGCAGCACGCAGTCAGGTTATCACCGGCGCCACGACAGGCCACATTGGTTGGGCCCCACCGTGTGCAGTGGGACAGCTGCGCTGAGAGGTGCTGTGCTCCCAGTAACTGCCGGAGACAGAGGTGCCATGCGCTCCATGACTGTGAGTACTGCTCACATGCAGAGGAGGGAAAGCCGAGTACCGGATGGACTCCTGCAGCCTTCTCTGCCACTTGCTCTACACCCGTTCCCTTTGGACTCTAAAGGTGCTGCGGCTTTGTTTTGCTCCGGCCGCACATGTTTATGGATTAGGGGCTCAGCGGAAGGTACCGGAGACCGACCGCTGACACCAGAAGACAGACCACCTTTTAAAAGACCCCATCTGAGGACATCACTCCCCGGACTCTGCCGGAGCTGCAACCCCTGCGGGATCATCTTCGACAGAGAATCATACAGGATACTATAAGTTCTTTTACTGGACTACCTTGTTTTACATTTGCTATTCTTTAATCATTTACCTCTCTGGGAGGAGTGAAAACCCTGTTCTATTAAATTGTTACATTTTGTTAACCCTTTCTCTGACTCCTGGCTGTCACTGAATCCCGCAACCTGCTTACATCAGTGTAAAACCTCATTCAGACATTATGCAGACGCCTGAATGAGGCTTTAGCACATCAGAAAAGGTGAATTTTATCACTAGCTACATGTACAGAGATCAGTGACCATCTGAATGATGATTTACACTAGGCAGAGATCTCCCTGTAACTGCAGGGGTGCCACCATGTAAACTCTTGCAGCAAGCACCAGTCTAGTTAATAAGCCTCTACAAAATACTGTTCTGTCTGCTGTGGTTAGAGTACTCCCTGGTTTTAAAGACACATGACCAGTCTAGAGTCTACAATTACAGTGTTCTCACTCCGCAATCCGCCTGGCACTTCTCGACCACTGTGAGAGCGTCTTCGTTGATTCACGCCGGCCATTTTAGACTCAGGTGATGGGCAAGTGATTCTGGTGGCACGTAAGTCCCACAAGCTGTCATACCATAGCATACAGAATTTCTTTCCCCGAAGAGGAAAAATGACTGTCATCAGGGGCACAGCACCTGGGTAAGTGCTGCACTGACACATTACCCACAGCCTTCCCCTTTTTAGACAAAGTGCTCTGCTGCACAACTTTGCAGAGCTACGCTGCCTTACAGCTGCGCTGGTGTATACGTCTAGCATTTCCTGCAGTGTACAAACTACTCCGCTCCGTGACAACTGTGATCCTAAACATGGCTAGTGACCCCTAGTATGCTCAGGAGCCCTTCACTGTCACCGAGTCTGGTGTACCTAGTCCCCTTAAGTGGACTTCGTCACTGTCGCAATTCACGGCCTCTCTGGCCAAAGCGATTGAATCCCTCTGTAGATCGGGCAGCTCCCATTACTGAGGTAGATGGATCCTCTCCTACAAGGGTGTTGTCGTCTAGCAGGGGCCGCAAGCATTCTAGAAATGTGCAGACGTCTAGAAAATTGATCCGTAATACGCCTACTGAGCTATCATGTGCCTTGGCATCCGCGAGCACCGCTTCTCTCTCTTGTACCAGAGGTGTGTAACGAACATAATTCTGAGTATGATTCTGAGGTTTACTGGATCTGGTTCTGACAGTTTTCCGGAAAACAGTGGTTTCACTTATTGAGGCTGGCAACAAATCTCTGTAGGTTTACGAGAACTCTGGCTCTGCTCCGGATCACGCAGTGTCCTTCAAAACTATTAAACTCCCTCATAGTACATTTACATTCACCCGGACCGGAGCGACTGGATAAGCGATTCACTCAGCAGAAACCTCCTGAAACGCGGTATTCTTTTCAGGCAACAGATGTGCACATGGAGTGTCGCCTCCATGTATCCTCCCCTTCAACGTAAGATGCCATGCCTGGTCTGGCTTTCAGATCAAAAATCCTTTTTCATTTTTAATTTCTCATCAGATGACAGGGACGACGGATCCTTTCAAGGTTCCAATCTCCCCAAACCAACAACAGGCGAGCATGCGGTGTTGCATA
Organism: Oophaga sylvatica; assembly: GCA_033576555.1. Classification (NCBI taxonomy): domain Eukaryota; kingdom Metazoa; phylum Chordata; class Amphibia; order Anura; family Dendrobatidae; genus Oophaga; species Oophaga sylvatica. Next base: position 98,533,788 of record JARQOD010000009.1, on the reverse strand, counting down.
CACGTATCCTCTCCTGCAACGTGGGATGCCATGCCTGGGCTGATGTTTAAAGGGCCACAGGTCCCTTAAAGGGCACCGATCTCCCCACACCATCTGCAACCAGGCCATTGCTTGACAACTAGCCCTGTCCACCCGGGGGCTTGAACTTCGTGGAGGCACCCCCCTTTTTGGCATCTGAGCAGCCCCCACTGCATCTCCACTGTTTAGCGGATGATGCAAGGTGGTGGACAGTCCCTCGCCACCTCCATGTTATGGGGATGGTAGATGGTTCATCACCTTAATTCTGCACTGTCCAAAGACAGCAGTGACAGCAAGAGATGGATACAACTGCATATTCTACCACCCGGAAATTTCTCCGGGTACGTGTAAAAAAAAGATCTGAAGGAAGTTTGGGCCAATTCTCCTGTAGTAGACCCTCCTGTATCCCAACTGGGAACAGTAACCTCCTCCCGGAGGCAGTGCAACTAGCCAATCAACTTTCTCGAGCGAGAGACTATGGGTCCACGCCTCTTTGGATGCAACTACATACGTGGCGCTGTCAGCAGCGAATACCATTACAATCAGAAGGGCATTATGGCTCAGAAAATGGAAAGTGGACTCTGCATCCAAAACAGTCTCCAACACCTCTCCCTTACCAGAGTAGTCGGTTATTCGGTGAGAAGTGGGAACCAATCCAGGCTGGCCCACTACTTCCTCCCAATCAGGGTGTTCCCCACGCAGGGACAAAGAACCAATCCGAAACCTCAAATTTCTAACAAGTTTATTAAGGTCTGTCTTTTTGGGATGGAATTCCTCCGATCGTTTATTACCTCAACGGGAAAAGGTGAAGTTTCTGACATCCATCGTCAATCGGGATGCTTACCTCTACATTCCAATTTTTTCCCCTCACCGAAGATTTCTCGCTTCCCCATTCGCAAACGGCATTTTCGGTTCACGGCCTTGCCCTTCGGCCTTGCTACCGCTCCCATGGTGTTCACAAGGGTCATGGCAGCTGCCATGTCCATCTTGCACTCTCAGGGCATGGTCTTCCTGTCCTATCTGAATGATTTTCTAGTCAAGGGACCATACTTCCAGAACTGCACTGAGTCTGTATGTATCACTTGTGATACCCTGTCTCACCTGGGCTGGTTGTTAAGCCTAACCAAGTCTTTCCCATTTCCAACCCAGCGGTTATCCTTTTTGAGGATGTTCCTGGACACCTCCAGAGGGTTGATACTTTTTCCTCGAGACAAGGCTTTGGTCCTCCAGCAGGGAGCTTGCACACTGTGTCCCTCGTCTCCTCTCCTTCCATTCGGGTTGCGACGAGGGTTCTGGGAAATATGGTGGCGGCAATGGAAGCAGTCCCCTTTGCTCCGCTTGTCTCTGCGGGTCAGACTGGCTTTTAGTCAGTGGACTTAAGCTCCTACCTCAATTAGGGAAGATCCTTTTTTCCGGTCTAATGTTAGTAGTGTCTACCGATGGCCAGGCTTAACCACAATACTCAAAGCCGCCGGCCAACTCGGATGCCCAGACTCCTGATCAACGTTTTGAAGATCCGAGTGATATGACTAGCCCTACAGCAGTTCTACTGTCTTCTGCCGGGTCCCCATCCAAATTCTCGTGATCTCGGCAGGGTGCATCCCAGGAGTAGGAAACTGGGCTGCAGATTTCCTCAGCCGTCAGGGTCTAGCCTCAGGCGAGTGGGAACTTCATCCAAAAGCTTTCCAACTAATCTGTCTTCGCTAGGGCACTCGGATGTAGATCTGATGGTGTTCAGACTACGAATACTCGAGTTCTGACCCAGGCTGGACTCTCACAAGTTGTGAGTGACTGTTGCTGTAAGGCCGCCTTAGCATGCATTTTGTGGGTAATCGCGGTGGTGCACCCAAAGTAATCCTCATGATGAGCGAAGATGTTCCAATATTGGCTCAGTAGAGCCTCCACCTGTTGGACTTGTGATGGAGTGAGGTCGGACAGCTCAGTCCGCATCCAGGGTTCACAGATACCTACCCTTCTTTTCCTTCATAACAATTTGGATTCAGGCCTGGCGTTCAGTTCTCTGAAAATCCTGATTTTGGCCTTTTCAGTCTCCTTGCAACAAATTTGCAAGTAAGGTCTTTCACGCAGGGAGTATCTCATTTGTTTCTTCCCTATCGCATACCGCTAGAATTTTTGTTTGAGACCTTAACTGCTCCTTGGGGTCTTACTGGAAACTCCTTTTTTTGATTCAGAGTGACCTTACAGTCATGGAAGTTCGCACTTTTTTCCTCTGCGGTCACTTCATTCAGGTGACTTTTCGAAGGTCCCGCTCTGTCTTTTCAGACAACTTTCCTTATTTCCATCAAGGCAAGGTTGTCCTCAGACGCCTCTGTCTTTTCAGACACCTTTACTTAATTTCATCAAGGCAAGGTTGTCCTCAGGCTGCTCTTTCTTTTCAGACACTTTCCTTATTTCCATCAAGGCAAGGCTGTCCTCAGGCTGTTTTCGCCCCTTGTTGCCAAGGTGGTATCGTACTTCCACAAAGCGGAACGGGTTCTCCATACTCTGAACGAAGTGAGAGCTCTCAGAAGGTGCATATCGAGGACGGCATCATTCCAAAGGTCGGACTCTTTATTCAGGCTTCCTGATGGTCACAGGAAGGGTTTAGCCGCTTTATCAATTGTGATCTCCAGGAGGATTTGTTCCACCTTCCGGGAGTCGGTCTGCGTCAGACATCAGCCTATCCCAGCGGGGATCGGGGCATACTCTACACGATCGATAGGGGTTGCTTGGGCCATTAGGCACCAGGTGTCGGCACAGCAGGCCGGCAAGACTGCGGTTTCGTCCAGTCCGTACACATTCTTGAAGCTCTATAATATTCACATCCAGACTTCTGCAGATGTGAGTCTTTGCAGGCGGACTCTACAGGCCGCGGTTAGCGCACTTTTAGGCAGCGGTTCTGCTGGATCTGATCTGATATGTTGTCCCCACCCAGGGACTACTTTGGGATGTCCCATGGTCTGTGTCCCCCAATGAGGCGAAGGAGAAATAGGGATTTTTGTGTACTCACCCTAAATCCTTTTCTCCCATCCAATCATTGGGGACACAGCACCCACCCTGTTAATGGCTTTGTGCTTGTCCTGTAAATTGACATGTTGTACTCTTATATGTTGTTATTGATCTCCTACTGCTTTTGCACTGAACTGGTTCTCTGGGAGCCAGCATGAGGATGTATACTGCAGAGGAGGAGCTAACTTTCTTTGTATTACTTAGTATCAGCCCCTTGGTGGTAGCAGCATAACACCCATGGTCTGTGTCCCCCAATGATTGGCTCGGAGAAAAGGATTTTAAGGTGAGTACACAAAAAATCCCTATTTAAGCAATGCATATAATCATTTCAAGTGTGATACAGTATGTGTTTGTAATCCTGTCATGTGTGATACAGTGTGCTGATCTGTGTATCTAAGTCTATCATGTATGATACAGTATGCTGAGCTGTGTATCTAATCCTAACTAGTGTGATACAGTTCATGTATCTAATTTTATCTTGAAAGATAGTTTTCTGAGCTGAGTATGCAATCCAAGCATGTGTGATCCAAGCATGTGTGATAGTCAATGTATCTAATTCTATCATGTATGATACAGTCTGCTGAGCTTTATATATAATCCGAACAAGTGTGATATAGTTAATGTATCTAATCCTATTTTGAGTGATAGTCTACTGAGCTGAGTATCCAATCCTAGCATTTGTCATACAGTCAATGTATCTAATTCTGTCTTATGTTATATAGTCTACTGGACCATGTATCTAATCCTATTATGTTTGATTCTGACTGCTGAATTGGATAATTACTTGATGTGAGTGCTGCAGCCACTATGATATGACTGATCTCTGTAAAGATCTGTCACCAGCGCTGCACCAGCCAACAGAATCGGCACTGCCAGAAGTCCTTGGCAACACTGTCCATATCTGGATATCACACTGACTAAATGGTGCTGCACTGTGATCTTAAACTTCAGTCTCCCTTATCTTTTGCAAACACCCAGAAGTGGAGGAGAGGTGTGGCATCAGACACATGGAGCAGATCCCGCCCACTTTTACTGCAGCCGTAATGCAAGCTAACTGTATACTCCATTTTCATGGCAAATTTCAGCTGCTGCTCCTCCTGGAGATTAAAATTTGAAAATATCAAAACTTTTTACATTATTTTCACAATTTGTACCATTAAAAAATGTAAAATATTTAAAAACAAATTAAAGCATTAATACTTTACATTTTTAAGTTACTAAAAACAAATCATATTAATTTAAAATGCTGTGGATAAAGAGGACCTGTCACCAATATTTTCACGTTGAAATGGACACATTATGTAATAGTGAATGCAGAATAGAATAAAACATATCTATTATGTTTTAATTTCAAATCTTTTTTGTGGAGATATTAGCAATCGAATATTTGGCACCTAATGCATTTACCTTTAAGGCTATGGTTCCACGGTCCGGAACCACAGCGCTTTGGACGGAGCGGAAATTCCGCTCTGTCTAAGCCCCGCCCCCTTTATGACGCGCGATCTTTCCGGAGGTGTTCAGGACACCCCCGGAACACCTCCGGAAAGAGCGCAGGGCTAGATAGCCCTGTGTTAATTCTGTTGCGGCGACGCACCGTCGCCGCAATACGCGAGGACATGCTGCGGTCTAAAAAGACGCGCCGCATGTCCGTTTACGCAGGTTTGCCACCTGCGTATTGTTACGCATAGTGGAGACGGGATTTCTTGAAATCCCCTCCACTATGCTGTAACATCTGGACGCTGCGTGTTTGGCGCTGCGCCAGCGCACAGCGCCAAACACGCAGCGTTTCCTGACCGTGGAAACTCACCCTAAGACCAAGTAGGTGTTATTAGACAGTTTTCACAGGTGGTGTGTACTTCTTCTTCAAAGATCAACCGCTATCTAATAGCACACACTTGGACTTCACAAAACTTAACGCATTAGTGGCTCAGAGGATAGCACTACAGCCTTTCAGCGCTGGAGTCCTGGGTTCAAATCCCGCCTAGGACAACATCTGCAAGGAGTTTGTATGTTCTCCCCATGTTTGCGTGGGTTTCCTCCCCACACTCCAAAAACATACTGATAGAATCTAGATTATGAGCCCCATCGGGGACAGGGACGATAATGTGTGCAAACTGTAAAGCGCTGCGGAATATGTTAGCGCTATATAAAGATTATTATTATCTCCAGAATGGTGAGGCAAAATAACAAAAATCTTTTATTCATCTCTGCAGTCTCTATTACTTAATTTGTCCAGTTCAACATGAAAAATTTGGTGAAAGGTCCTCTTTAATCTCTATCGGTGACATTAATCCCTTAACTCCTGGAGCTTTTTTCGTTTTTTTGGCTTTTGTTTTTCGCTCTCTTTCTTTCCAGAGCCATAACTTTTTTATTTTTCCATCAATATAGCCATGTGAAGGCTTATATTTTGCAGGACGAGTAGTACTTTTGAACGACACCATTGTTTTTACCATGTCGTGTACTCGAAAACTGGAAAAAAATTAAAAACTTGTTTTTTGTGTGGCTTTTTTGATAGGTTCACTAAATGCTAAAACTGACCTGCCATTATGATTCTCCAGGTCATTACAAGTTCACACACACAAAACATATCTAGGTTCTCTTTTATCTAAGTGGTGAAAAAAATTCAAAAGTTTGCTAAAAGAAAAAAAAAATTACGCCATTTTCCGAGACCTGTAGCGTCTCCATTTTTCGTGAATTCGGGTTGGGTGAGGGCTTATTTTTTGTGTGCCAAGCTGATGTTTTTAATGATACCACTTTTGTGCAGATACTTCTTTTGATTGCCCATTATTGCATTTTAATGCAATGTAGCGGCGACCAAAAAAACATAATTCTGGCATTTTGATATTTTTCTTGCTACGCCGATTAGCGATCAGGTTAATCCTTTTTTTTATTGATAGATCGGGCAATTCTGAACGCAGCGATACCAAAGCGGGGGATACTGCCAGCTGATGTACTATTCCGTCCGCTGGCAGTAAGGATTTAACAGTGCGTCAGCATGACAGCGCATCATTCTATGCACCCATCAGCAGCACGGTTATGGAATCATAGGATGTTGATGAGTTGAATGCTTCCATACCTACTATCACTGAGCTCTAAATAAACTCAGGCTATGGCTGGGTTTCTAAGGAAACAGTGATTTTTACTATATACAGTATACTATTTTTCCTTAGCATTATGTGGTAAAATAAATAGTATCATTCAAAAGAACATATCATCCTACAAAACACAGCAGTCACACGGCAATATCGATGGAAATATAGAAAAAGTTGTGGCTCATGGGTGACCGACAGGAAAAAACGAAAACTCAAAAACTGATAATGCCTATGTCGGGAAGGGTTTAAAAATAAATAAGAAAAATCTTCACATTCCAAAAATTTAAATGCAACTGTACACCTAACAAAGTGTGTGCCTAGTAAAAATGTAAAAAAATTTTACACAGAAAACTGCAATATTAGACAAGAACAAGAGATGTAAACACGTGTTGGTTACACATAATACCATCCATTTTCCACTAGACAGACAGGCTAAGGAAAGTGGGTTATTCGGAAGGATATGTTTGTGCCTTAGAGCTGAAAATGTGTTCAATACAAATCTTAGGAGACTCTGGGTAATTAGTGGATTTGGTTTATTGAGTCACAATTAACTGTGAAAAGAATTTGGGAGAAATATCAACAAAGCTGGCAAGAAGGAATTGCAAAAAACTCGCTCATCTCTAATGAAGATATATGGTTTAATCAAAACGTATATAAATATTTAAAAATAAGATCCATCTACTTTTTTTTAGAATAAAATGTCCACCTGAATGTCTCAAACAGAATGCCCCAGTTTATGGATCTGGAACCTACGCAGCAGTAAGTTAAAAAAATACATTGAAAATGCAGTTGTGTTTTTAGCCAAAAAAAAGTTAAAAAAAAAGCAAAGAAAAAAAGATAACAAAGAACGGAAAAGTTGTATTATTAAATATCTGCCTTTGTCCGTAGGTATCCTCCATCTGCAGAGCCGCTCTTCATGATGGAATAATAGACAACAAAGGAGGAAAAATATTTATTGAAAAGGTGAAAGGGCTACCTAGTTATGAAGAAAACACAAAGAATGGAGTGAAGTCCAATAAATACGGCTCCTGTAAAGAATCATTTAGGGTCTATAAGCCAAAGAATAAACCTTCTGGATGGGAAACTGTGGAGAAATCTGAGCTTACTGATTACACATCGACACTTGAAGCTCTGGAACTCTACAAACAAACAGACCCTTTTCATCCTAAAGGAACAGAAGTAAATACTGAACCAGGTGGAAAGAAAAAAAATAAACCAATAGGTAAAAATTTTCATAAGAAATATTAAAACATAATAAAATGTGAATATTTTCATATATTCTTTTATTTTATAGTATTAAATTCTTTGCTTTCTCATAAAATACAGAAGATAATACTGCAGCAAATATTTAACCTTTTAGTAACATGTAATATAGTGAACTACCTGAGATCACTATGATTAGCTTAAAATACATTTTTATCCACTTCAACTTCTAGCAATATATTGATTAGACTAAATGATTAAAGCATTTAATTAATTAAAGCATCCATTTAGTAAGGAACTATAATACTATACAAACACCAATAGGAACATGCTAGCCACCATTTCATCTATAGGCTAAAAATAAATTATTTGAATTTTTTTTCCTAATAGTTAACGGTCAGTGCTCATCAACTGCCGAACAGTTGGCTGAACCATTTGCAGAGTAAGTTTAACAAGCAGCTACGGGTCTCTGCCTTTTGAGATTTTTTCTTGTACCTCTTCTTTTGTCTGCATTCTTCTTACATATATGTGCACCCTTTTCCTAGAGTACGGTGCCCATCTGGTTGCCATAAACATCCAAACAATGTGTGGGGTACAGGTAACTACAGCATTGTAAGTTGACTCTAAAACTGAAAAATATAATCCTATGTGACCTTGTGTTTGCCATATATTAAAGTTTTATGGTATTAAAAGCAATAGTAAAAATACTCATTTATTTATCTTTTCCCTTTAGAAATCTTCAATGTGTCAAGCAGCAATACATTTCGGAATACTTAGTCCAGAAGAAAGTAAAGTCATAATAGTGGAAAGAATCCCAGGTCAAAAGAGTTATGGACAATCAACCAGGAAGGGAATTACATCAAAATCATCAGGCGCTGCTCCTTGGTCATTTAAAGTTAGATTGCCAAGTGAAGAACCGGAGGAGCCAGCTCAGGAACCATTTAGATTACCAGCAGGTGATGAGTCATGTCTACTATTTTTCCATAGCATGCAAGAGTTCTATATGTAGAACAATGTGTTTATGTAAAAAACTGCTTAGAAACCAACCACATAAGGTTTTAAAAAAAATCAGTTCACGTGAAAAAACAAATACACAAGTTCATTTAAGATAAAAATTTTGCAGCAGTACATATATTATATAGTTACTAGACTAAAATAGTTTTCATTCTCCAGTGCAGGGTGGAAAAAGCAGTATGGGTGTAATAATTATAGGGGATAACTCAGGAGACTTCTTGCTTGGAAACAAGACAACTACACAACACAGTCTTATAAGTGGAAAAATCTATATTATCACTCGGTGATTCAAACAGGTGCAAAGCAAAGTTCAAGTCCACAACACTTGGTGTAGATAATAAATGCAGCTTAACAGTCTATAGGAAACTTCAGAGAGAAATGCAATCAAGCAGAGAGTCTATGAAGCACAGTTAAACTTGAGGATACTTGACACGACTAAGTCTTAGTTTAGTCCAAGCACAGGTAGGCAGTTCAAATGATATCTTTTCGCATGTGAACAATGGTGCAGTGGTCTCAAGGGGCGCCAAAGGAATAATGGACAATTTAATAAATGTTAGCCAAACTTTATTCTTCCTCGAATACCACTGCCACAACGCGTTACAACGATCCAAACCGTCTTCATCAGGTGGGGCCCTTAGGAACTCTTGTGTCTTCTGTACCCCCCTGTGACCAGCCAACTTGGAGTCATGTACCAACTTGAGGATCTGCAGACGAACGGCTTCAGGGACGTAGATACCTCAATCTCTGAACCACATGCCACCCTTAAAGACAAGATTAATATCAACAGGTGGGTTGGCCAGAAATACATCACCGTCATAAGCCTCCCTGCACTCCTTCCACAAGTCTTGATCGTGGATAACTCCGCTGAAATTGGCATCAGATAGAATAGTCTTGGACGGGGCTCCAGGTACGGAATCCGAAGCATGGATTCGGGATAAAGCATCAGCCTTCCCATTACGAGAACCTGGACGGTACGAGATAACAAAATTAAATTGATTTAAAAATAAATTCCAACGAGCCTGACGAGGAGAAAGACATCTAGCGGATCTAAGGAACTCTAAATTGCAATGGTCAGTTAGCACTACGATCTGTTGTGCAGCTCCTTGCAGATGACGCCTCCATTCCTTGAAAGCTGCAATAATAGCCAGCAATTCCTTGTCTCCCACGTCGTAATTCTTCTCTACTGAGGTTAGTCTATGGGAAAAGAAAGCACAAGGATGTAGCAGCCCCTTCTCTCCAGTTCTTTGAGAGAGAATAGCCCCCAAAGCATTATCAGAAGCGTCCACCTCCACAATAAAAGACAGTGTTGGATCTGGGTGTATCAACAGCGGTGCTGAGGTGAAACAGATCTTAAGCCGATCAAAAGCTTCTTGAGCCTGTGAAGACCACTTAAAAGACTTTTCCTTCTTTGTCAAGGAAGTAATGGGATGGACAATATCAGAAAAATTTCGAATGAAACGTCTGTAGAAATTTGCAAAAACATAAAACGTTTGACCTCCTTAACGTTCTTGGGTACCGGCCAGTCAAGGAAGCACTGAATCTTACCAGATTCCATGTTCAGCCCCTGAGGAGAGATGATATAACCTAAGAACTGTATCTCAGAACGATGGAACTCGCATTTCTCCGGCTTGATATACAGATGGTTCTCTTTCAGACGTCTTAAAACCGCTTTGACATGTTCTTCATGTTCCTGTAGAGAGTCAGAAAATATTAACATATCGTCCAAATAGATCACCACAAACTGGCCCAACAAATCTCTGAAGATGTCATTAGCAAGGTGTTGAAATGTTGCAGGGGCGTTACAAAGCCCGAAGGGCATCACGAGATATTCAAAGTGTCCATACCGGCATCTGAATGCTGTCTTCCACTCATCCCCTGGACGAATACGCACCAAATTTTAAGCCCCACGAAGATCCAGTTTAGAGAACACCTTAGCATGGCGGACTCTTTCCAGTAGTTCAGGAATCAGAGGCAAAGGGTAACGGTTTCGTATGTTTACCTTATAGAGTTCCCGATAGTCTACACAGGGTCTCAGGGTCCCATCCTTCTTCTTTTCAAAAAATATAGGTGCCCCTGCTGGTGAGGAAGAAGGACGTATGAAGCCTTTGGCCAGGTTTTCATCAATATACTCCTTTAAAGCTTGGAGCTCAGGTGCCGCCAAAGGGTATGCGTTGCCAAAAGGAATAGTTGCCCCAGGAAGCAGCTCAATGGGACAGTCATAATGCCTGTGTGGAGGAAGCTGATCTGCATTCTTCTTGTCACAGATGTCAGAGAACTCTTTATATGCTGAAGGTAAAGTAAATACCTGTACAGGTGGTTCCGTGGCAGTGGACTCAGGGACAACTTCAGTTAATGCTGGGTTGCTCCTTGTTGGAAAGATAACCTCCTTGGTCTCCCAGTTGATAGTTGGATTCTGAGAACGCATGCCTAAAATCACAGGAAAATGAGGAGAAATTAGCAAGAAAGAGAGTTGCTCCTGATGATTAGGCTCCAACAAAATCTCAAGGGGTGCAGTCTCCTGATCCACAGGCCTGGAGATTAAAGGTGACTCATCCACTGTTTCCATGGTAATTGGAGAGGCTCTTTGCTGAATTTCAATACCATGTTCTTTGGCAAATGCGATATCCATAAAGTTGCCACCTGCACCAGAGTCAATCATAGCTGCACTGGAAACCCACTGTCCAGAACACAGGATCTTAATAGGGAGAGAACAGTGAGAGTTCTTTTCCTTCAGCTCCTTGGGTGGGGAAGTCATAGAAAGTGAGTGGAATACAGCGTTTATAGGCAGGCTACATTCAGAGATGTCAGATTCATCATCACAGTAGTCATACTCTCCTACCGCTGCTAGCACCTTGTTAGGCCGCTTGGGACACTTGGGCCAATTGATTAAAAAGTGGTCAGACTGGCCGCAGTAGAAACAGACTTTCACAAAGTCGATGCTCCCGGCGCTCATTACTCTCGCGCTTCTGAACAGAATCAATTTGCATGGGCACCTCCTCCACCTCCCGAGATGTTTTACCTGCAGGCTCTCTGGAAGGAAGGGAAAAGTTAGAGATACGGTTCAAGGCAGCAAACTTCTCCTGCCTACGCTCAGTAAGGCAAATGTCAATGCGCACACAATGCTGTATAAATGTCTCTAGCTCTTGTGGTGATTTAGAGCGAGCTAATTCATCCTTTACAATGCTAGACACACCCCTTTTAAAAATAGGCAATTGTGCATAACTGTCCCAATTGGTATCTACTGCTAATCTCCTGAATTCGGTAGCATAGTCAATAACAGAACGTTTAGCCTGGCGTAAAGACAATAAAGCAGATTCAGCAGTTGCACGGCGATTAGGATCATCAAACATTAATGCCATAGCGGCCAAGAAATCATCCAAATTATTTAACCGCGGGTCACGAGACTTATTCATCGGATTCGCCCAGGTGAGCGCTCGTGCGGTCAGCAGCATTATTATACACAATACTTTTGATCTATCATTAGGGAAAAGGTCAGCATGCACATCAAACTATAACATACTATTACTTCTGCACAAGGGGAATCTTGAGTCATCCCTGCTGCGGTCTCCCATCCATCTCCGGCCGCAGTGGACTCTGCTCAGCTTAGACGTCGGTCTCAGCGTCTCGCCCAGTCTAACATTGTGCAGAGGATTACTGCTGTCTCTCCAGGCTCTGCTATTGTAGCCAGTAATGGTTAGCGGCGAGCAGACGTCTTTAGGACAAAGTCCTTGCTTTCTCCTTCTGAGCATGCCCAGAGTAAGATCTCTCATTGGAGATCAGGGGTCACATGCTCAGGTACTGCAGCAGCTCCTATTGGTCGCCAGGAAGGTCCTGAAACCACTTGTGTTCTGGAGCAGTTTCCTATTGGTCCTTATCTGGCAGGTCCTGTAGTTGCTATTATAAAAGGGTGGCATGGTTGTGCCGCCATGCGCTAGTATCAATCACATTATGTGCTTTGCGCCAGGGTGATCTTGCAGGCATGTTTTAGGGCTCGGCTGAAATAAGCCCCTAGAATACCGGCTTCTCCGGTGAGGAGATTGTCTGATTGCATTGCTGATTGCGTTACTACGGACTGCTGTCCGCACAGCAGTTGTCTGTGCATACCTGTGGAGTTAACAGGACACAGTCCATATTTCTGTATCTCTACCTTAGCGACTCTGTGATGTAACAGAGTTCGCTTATACCGCCATATAGGGCCACAGTGTCTATAGTTGCGACTCTGTGAAGTAACAGAGTTTGCCATACCGCCATCCTACTAGCAGCAGGCTCTGCCTGCACGGTGGACCCCGGGCTGCGAACGCACTTATTATTTATATTTATTTTGTACGTTCCGCCAGCCCTAACATAATACTAGCGCCAGGGTCTGGCTAGTAAAATGGCGGATGACCAGCGTCTACTGCAGGACATCCAGCAGCTGGAGGGTAGGCTGGCGGCTCTTGAGCGCACAACCTCAGCTGTGGATGTTACCGCAGTCGCTGTTCAGGCTGCTAGCGTGGCTGCAGCCAGTGTGTCCACTGCCACCTCTGCCCCTACTTTATCCCACCTCCCACTTCCAGACAAGTTCGCTGGTGACAGCAAGCAATGTCGGGGATTCGTGAGTCAGTGCTCTATACAACTCGAGCTTCTGGCTGCATGTTTCCCCACGGATCGGGCACAAGTGGGCTTTGTAATATCTCTTCTGTCGGGCAGAGCGTTGGAGTGGGCCACTCCACTGTGGGTGCGTGACGACCGTGTGGTGTGGAGTGCTCCTCGTTTTCTGGATGCTCTAAAAAAGGTCTTTCTAGGACCTCAGGTCACCCACGATGCGGCGCTCCAACTCCTGGCAAGTTCACAGGGTTCGTCCTTGGTCAGCTGTTTTGCTGTCCAATTTCGGACTTGTCCTCGGAGTTGGACTGGCCAGATAAAGTCCTCATTCCCGTTTTTTGGAGAGGACTAGCGGGCCATGTGAAAGACGCCTTGGCTACCCGGGAAATTCCCGCCACACTGGAGAAGCTTATCGCCATATCTACCCGCATCGACCTCCGTTTTCACGAGCGGAGGTTGGAGCGGTCCCAGTGTAGGCAACTCTCTCTAGTAAAAAATCTCCTTCGCCAGACCTCTGGAATCTTCCAGCCAGGCGCCCAACTCCCATGAGTCCATGGAGGTTTCTTGAGCAGGACCTAAGTCCCGGGCACTCGAGTACCCGTGGTCTGTAACATCTGCCAGCAGTTAGGACATTATGCCAACAAATGTCCACAGCGGTCGGGAAAACGGTCGCATCTACTGATCTTGGGAGGAGGTTCACTAGACACTGCGGCATTTTCCACCAAGTTGTCCTTTAAGGGGACAATTACTGTAGGTCCATCCACTCTCACCACCGAGCTCTGTGTGGATTCTGGAGCCGAGGGGAATTTCATGTCCTCTGCCTTTGCTCTCCTCCACACTATACCTCTGGTGATGCTCGCCAAACCGGTGACTGTGCAAGTAGTGAATGGATCGATTCTGCCCTCACAAATCACCCACCAGACTATCCCTCTCACTTTGTCTTTGTCCCTTCCCATCAGGAGAGTATTTCCTTTCTTGTCCTGCCCGAGGGAATAGACAAGGTGTTGCTGGGAGTACCTTGGCTCCGTCACCACTCTCCCCATATTGAGTGGTCCTCTGGGAGGATACTGGGTTGGGGTGATTCATGTAGAGGCAGGTGTGTCAGGGAGTGTGTTCAGGTCACCACCACAGAGATACCCGTAGATCTCACTTTTCTTCCCCAGTGTTATTGGTCATACGCAGACGTTTTCTCCAAGAAGGCGGCGGAGACTCTTCCGCCTCATCGCCCCTATGACTGTCCTATTGATCTCTTGCCTGGAGCAGAACCTCCTCGGGGAAGAGTCTATCCCCTCTCGCTTCCTGAGATGGAGGCCATGTCCCAGTATATTCAGGAGAATCTGGCAAGAGGGTTCATTAGGAAGTTAGTGTCACCAGCAGGGGCGGGGTTCTTCTTCGTGCAAAAGAAGAACGGAGAATTATGTCCATGTATTGACTACAGGGGTCCTAACGCCATCACCGTCAAGAATAAGTACCCGTTGCCCCTAATCTCTGAGCTCTTTGATAGGCTCCGAGAAGCAAAGGTATTTACCAAGCTAGATCTACGTAGTGCCTATAACCTAATTCGCATCCGTGAAGGGGACGAGTGGAAGACAGCTTTTAACACCAGGGATGGGCATTATAAATACCTGGTGATGCCCTTCGGGCTCTGTTATGCTCCCGCTGTTTTCCAAGACTTTGTTAATGACATCTTCCGGATATGCTCTCCACCTCTGTAGTAGTCTATCTGGATGATTTTCTCATCTTTTCACCAGATATAGACTTTCACAGGAGGGATGTCAACAAAGTCTTCGACCTCTTATGGGCAAACTCCCTCTATGCCAAGCTGGAGAAATGTGTGTTTGAACAGGAGTCCTTACCTTTCCTTGGCTACATCATCCCCGCCCAGGAATTGGCTATGGATCCTGCCAAACTACAGGCTGTAATGGACTGGCAAGAACCCCATTCTCTTAAAGCGGTGTAGCGCTTTATGGGGTTCATTAATTATTATCGCCAGTTCATTCCCCATTTCTCGACTTTGGTAGCTCCCTTGGTAGCCCTCACCAAGAAGGGAGCAAATCCCAAGTTGTGGTCTGAGGAGGTCTCCAAGGCGTTCTCTTCCATCAAGTCGCATTTTGCCAGTGCTCCCATATTACATCGCCCTGATGTTGATAAGCCATTTATTTTAGAGGTGGATGCCTCTTCTGTTGGTGCTGGAGCAGTCCTTTATCAAAAGGATGCTTAAGGTCGGAAGCATCCCTGCTTCTTCTTTTCTAAGACCTTTACACCAGCAGAGAGGAATTATTCCATCGGGGACCGGGAGTTGCTGGCTATGAAGTTGGCCTTCTCTGAGTGGAGACATCTTCTGGGGGGGGCTCTTTTTCCCTTCCAAGTCTTCACCGACCACAAAAACTTGGTATATTTGCAAACGGCTCAGCGGCTAAATTCTCGCCAGGCCAGATGGTCCCTATTCTTCTCTCGGTTCCACTTCACCCTCCATTTTCTCTCCGGTGAGAAGAATGTTCGGGCCGACGCTCTCTCTCGCTCCTTAGTGTCATCAGAGGAGGAGGATGAGGAACCTCGGCTTATTGTCCCGAAGAGAGCCTGAGAACTGTAGCCCCGGTTTCGCTAGAGTCTGTGCCTCCAGGCAAGACTTTTGTGTCCACTAATTTGTGACCGGAGGTACTCTCTTGCGCACACTCGTCCAGGGTGGGTGGACACTTTGGGGCAAAGAGGACAACTGAATTATTGGCGAGGACATACTGGTGGCCACATATGGCCCGTGACGTCAGGGAGTATGTTCAGGCGTGTGTCTCCTGCGCCCGGCACAAGTCCCCTCGACAACGGCCAGCTGGGTTACTTTTTCCTTTGCCGGTGGCAGATAGGCCCTGGGAGATGGTCGGGACGGACTTTGTGGTGGGCTTACCCAAGTCTCGGGGTTGCACTATCATTTGGGTAATCACCGACCACTTCTCCAAAATGGTGCACTTAGTGCCCTTCCCGGTTACCTTCTGCACGGGCCTTGGCAGCATTATTTATTAGACACATCTTCCGTCTACACGGTATGCCAGACAAGATTGTCAGTGATCGAGGTCCCCAATTTGCGTCTCGGTTCTGGAGAGAGTTGTGTCATCTACTCTGTATTGCGTTAAACCTCTCTTCTTGTCTCTGCCAGGCAAGATGACTGGGCATCCTTGCTCCCATGGGCAGAGTTCGCGCTAAACAATACTGTGGCTGACTCCACCGGACAGACCCCATTCCTCTTAAATTACGGCCAGCATCCGCGGGTACCGGTGCCTATGCCCGTGGCTTCCGCCGACTCCAGGGTGGCAGACTGGGCTGTGGAGGCACGGGACATATGGGACCGCACCCAGGATGCCATTAAGGCTTCCAAGGAAAGGATGAGGTCCTCTGCCGATGCCCATCAGCGTCCCGCTCCGACATTTGCTCCTGGCGACCTAGTGTGGCTCTCCGCCCGAAACATCAGGCTATGGGTGGAATCCACTAAGTTGGCACCCCACTATTTAGGTCCCTTCAAGGTTCTCGAGCAGGTGAACCCTGTGGTTTACCGTTTGGCCCTTCCGCCTCGCCTTGGTATCTCCGACACCTTCCATGTGTCCCTCCTAAAACCCGTGGTCATCTCCCGGTTGCCTGAGTCATCTGCCTGGACTTCGGGTTCGTCTAAGGACGATTACGAGGTGAACGCCATTGTAGGGTGAAAAAATTTTTTGGGGTGGATTGGAGGGGTTATGGGCCTGAGGATAGGTCCTGGGAGCCTGCCGAACATATTCATGCTCCGCAGCTCATCGCTGCTTTTGAACGTAGCGAGGCCCAAAGAAGGGGGGGCCCTAGGAGGGGGGTAATGTTAGGGGTCGAGTTCCCGCTTCTGCACAAGGGGAATCTCGAGTCGTCCCTGCTGCGGTCTCCCATCCGTCTCCGGCCGCAGTGGACTCTGCTCAGCTTAGACGTTGGTCCCAGTGTCTCACCCAGTCTAACATTGTGCAGAGGATTACTGCTGTCTCTCCAGGCTCTGCTATTGTAGCCAGTAATGGTTAGCGGCGAGCAGACGTCTTTAGGACAAAGTCCTTGCTTTCTCCTTCTGAGCATGCCCAGAGTAAGATCTCTCATTGGAGATCAGGGGTCACATGCTCAGGTACTGCAGCAGCTCCTATTGGTCCGCCAGGAAGGTCCTGAAACCACTTGTGTTCTGGAGCAATTTCCTATTGGTCCTTATCTGGCAGGTCCTGTACTTGCTATTATAAAAGGGTGGCATGGTCGTGCCGCCATGTGCTAGTATCAATCACATTATGTGCTTTGTGCCAGGGTGATCTTGCATGCATGTGTTAGGGCTCGGCTGAAATAAGCCCCTAGAATACCGGCACCTCCGGTGAGGAAATTGTATGCACGTGTTTAGGGCTCGGCTGAAATAAGCCCCTAGAATACCGGCTTCTCCGGTGAGGAGATTGATTGCATTGCTGATTGCGTTACTACGGACTGCTGTCCGCACAGCAGTTGTCTGTGCATACCTGTGGAGTTAACAGGACACAGTCCATATTTCTGCGTCTCTACCTTAGCGACTCTGTGCTGTAACAGAGTTCGCTTATACCGCCATACAGGGCCACAGTATTTATAGTTGCGACTCTGTGAAGTAACAGAGTTTGCCATACCGCCATCCTACTAGCAGCAGGCTCTGCCTGCACGGTGGACCCCGGGCTGCGAACGCACTTATTATTTATATTTATTTTGTGCGTTCCGCCAGCCCTAACACATACATTGATTGAGAAAGCCACGAAATTTGTCGCGATCACCATTAAATCTGAATTGGGCAACTTAGGTGGGCTAGCTGGTGGCGGTTGCCCAGAAGGTTGTGCCACTATTTGCGTGCTTATGTCCTGAAAAGCCTGTCCATACTGGGACTCCATGCCAGTAAGTTTATTTTCCTGGGCTGCCATGCAGGTGCTTAAGTCCTGCAAAGTTGGTCCAAGCACCTGTTCATTGCGTTCAAAGCTTCCAAATTTCTTTTGCAGACCTTCCACATCTTTCTGCAGTGATCTAATTATGGAAAACACCTGCTCTAATCTGCCTTCTGCAGTCATTGTTCCAGCAGTCTCCTCTTTTGAGGCTAGAGTATCCTGTAATAATTATAGGGGATAACTCAGGAGACTTCTTGCGTGGAAACAAGACAACTACAGGACACAGTCTTATAAGTGGAAAAGTCTATATTATCACACGGTGATTCAAACAGGTGCAAAGCAAAGTTTAAGTCCACAACACTTGGTGTAGATAATTAATGCAGCTTAACAGTCTATAGGAAACTTCAGAGAGAAATGCAATCAAGCAGAGAGTCTATGAAGCACAGTTAAACTTGAGGATACTTGACACGACGAAGTCTTAGTTTAGTCCAAGCACAGGTAGGCCGTTCAAATGATCTCTTTAGCTCAACCAGGAAGGCCTAGGTGATAGTCTCAGTTTTAAGCAGCGCAGGGCTGCAACAGCTTACATGTCCAGCAAATGCAGATGGGAGTAACACAAGCAGACAGATGAAGGAGGATTACTGGAAACCGATGTATGCAGCAGGAACTCAGAGCAGAGTAGCAGGATCATAAAACAGGTTTACAGGAGCAGGTACAAAGCCAGGGAGCCACCAGAGGTCAGAAGCTGGATGCAAGGCAGAATACTCTAGCACAGACTAAAGGCTGGAGTGGAGTTATACAGCAGGACGACACAGTGCACATGAGACCAAAGATGCCATCTTGGAAAAGGACAATAATGCACAAAAGGCAATCAAAAATGTTCAGAGTCCTGACATTGGGTTTATATCATCATTATGTCTTGCAACAGAGTTTCTTTTCAATTTTTAGACAATTTCTCCAAAGTGAAGATTTATGGAACACTAAGAGTTGATATCACGTTTTACAGATACTGTTATAATTTCTGCACATTTCTTATCAAATACTGTAGTTTAGTTTAGTTTTGCTTTCCAAGCTCAGATTTATCGGTGTGTCAGCAGGCTATTTTATATACCAACTTATTCAAAAGTTATTTTCATTCTCTTACCCGATGTATAATTTCCATTTTAGGAAAATCATCTTGTGCCTTAACTGCACTGGAAGTTAAAGAGCGTTTTACAGAGTAAGCATTGTTTTCTGTTTTCATTAAATTTTCCTACATTAGCTCTATCATGTTATGAAATCAATGGGCAAAGACTTCTAAAAAAATAATTGCTTATTCAAAAGAAAATTTAAATTCAAATTTTCTTGGTTTCATTTGCTTAGAATGAACTGTCCATCTGAGTGTATGAAAGACAAATCTCCAGTTTATGGATCTGGAACCTACGCATCAGTAAGTTGAAATGTTAAATAAGAGCATAAGTCCATTGAAAATGCAGTTATGATTGTGGAAAAAAAAAACTAGAGGAATAAAGAAATAAAAAATAAAAAAAATCTTAGAAAAGTTGTAATATTAGATATCTACCTTTGTCCGTAGGTTTCCTCCATGTGCAGAGCTGCTCTTCATCATGGAGTAATAAACAACAAAGGAGGAAAAATATTTATTGAAAAGGTGAAAGGGCTACCTAGTTATGAAGAAAGCACAAAGAATGGAGTGAAGTCCAATAAATACGGCTCATGTAAAGAATCATTCATGGTCTATAAGCCAAAGAATAAACCTTCTGGATGGGAAACTGTGGAGAAATCTGAACTTACTGATTACACATCGACACTTGAAGCTCTTGAATACTACAAACAAACTGACCCTTTCCATCCTAAAGGAACAGAAGTAAATACTGAACCAGGTGGAAAGAAAAAAAATAAACCAATAGGTAAACATTTTTCATAAGATATATTAAAACGTAATAAAATGTGAATAATTTCATATATTCTTTTATTTTATAGTATTGAATTCGTTGCTTTCTTAAAAAATACAGAAGATAATACTGCAGCAAATATTTAACCTTTAAGTAACATGTAATATAGTGAACTACCTGAGATCACTGTGATTAGCTTAAAATACATTTTTATCCACTTTAACATCTAGCAATATATTGATTAGATTGAATGATTAAAGCATTTAATTAATTAAAGCATCCATTTAGTAAGGAACTATAATACTATACAAACACCAATAGGAACATGCTAGCCACCATTTCATCTATAGGTCAAAAATAAATTATTTGAATTTTTTTTCCTAATAGTTAACGGTCAGTGCTCATCAACTGCCGAACAGTTGGCTGAACCATTTGCAGAGTAAGTTTAACAAGCAGCTACGGGTCTTTGCCTTTTGAGATTTTTCTTGTACCTCTTCTTTTGTCTGCACTCTTCTTACATATATGTGCACCCTTTTCCTAGAGTACGGTGCCCATCTGGTTGCCATAAACATCCAAACAATGTGTGGGGTACAGGTAACTACAGCATTGTAAGTTGACTCTAAAACTGAAAAATATAATCCTATGTGACCTTGTGTTTGCCATATATTAAAGTTTTATGGTATTAAAAGCAATAGTAAAAATACTCATTTATTTATCTTTTCCCTTTAGAAATCTTCAATGTGTCAAGCAGCAATACATTTCGGAATACTTAGTCCAGAAGAAAGTAAAGTCATAATAGTGGAAAGAATCCCAGGTCAAAAGAGTTATGGACAATCAACCAGGAAGGGAATTACATCAAAATCATCAGGCGCTGCTCCTTGGTCATTTAAAGTTAGATTGCCAAGTGAAGAACCGGAGGAGCCAGCTCAGGAACCATTTAGATTACCAGCAGGTGATGAGTCATGTCTACTATTTTTCCATAGCATGCAAGAGTTCTATATGTAGAACAATGTGTTTATGTTAAAATTTGCTTAGAAACCAACCACATTAGGTTTTAAAAAAAATCAGTTCACGTGAAAAAACAAATACACAAGTTCATTTAAGATAAAAATTTTGCAGCAGTACATATATTATATAGTTACTAGACTAAAATAGTTCTCATTCTCCAGTGCAGGGTGGCAAAAGCAGTATGGGTTTATATCATCATTATGTCTTGCAACAGAGTTTCTTTTCAATTTTTAGACAATTTCTCCAAAGTGAAGATTTATGGAACACTAAGAGTTGATATCACGTTTTACAGATACTGTTATAATTTATGCACATTTCTGATCAAATACTGTAAAAATGATATGCACTATTGCTCCCCAATGCTTTGTTAGTTAAAGCTGCATGTAGGCGCACCTTATATCCACGTGTGTAATTAACTATGTCAGTTATAAAAAAAGATATGTGTTAAAAATAACTGATGATCCCTAGAAGGCTACCTGTGCTTCTATGCGAATAAAGTATGGCGTTCTGTCCTGTATAGGAATGCTTCACCAGAAGGTATGGAGACGTGGTATGTCAGCGTCCTGGATCTGTGCTTGATACTCCACAGACAATGTAGACAGTGTACCGACCAGTCATGTCTGTTCAAACACTAGTTTGAAAAATTCTGCCGCCTTGTTCCTTTATGATCTCACCAAACTACAGGCTCTCTTTCTGGGAAAAAAAAGAGTACCAGCTGTTTATCCAATGTGTTTCTGAGACTCCGACCTCCTTCGCCAGGGACTACATGCACAATTGGTAGCAGTTCTTATATAGATAGGTCACTGTATCAGCATATTGGTACAGAGAATGGAGCTCACGTTAAAAGGCGAATAATTCTACAGTGGGTACGGAAAGTATCCATACTGCTTTAAATTTTTCACTCTTTGTTTCATTGCAGCCATTTGGTAAATTCAAGAAAGTTCTTTTTTTCTCATTAATGTACATTCTGCACCTGATCTTGACAGAAAAAAAACAGAAATGTAGACATTTTTGCAAATTTATTAAAAAGAAAAACTGAAATATCACAATCATTAGAAAATGGGAGAAACACAAGATGACTGTCAACCTTTCTTGGCCTGGGGATACATGCAAGATCTCCCCTTGTGGGGTAAGAATGATTCTGAGGAAGATCAGGAATTAGCCCAGAACTACACAGGAGGACCTGGTCAATGACCTGAAGAGAGCTAGGACCACAGTCTCAAACATTACTGTTGGTAACACACTATGCCGTCACGGATTCAAATCCTGCAGGGTACGCCAGGTTCCCTGCCCATGTCCAGTCCTGTTTGAAGTTCACCAATGATCATCTGGATAATCCAGATGACACATGGGGGAAAGTCATGGTCAGATGAGACCAAAATAGAACTTTTTGGTATCAACTCCACTCGCCATATTTGAAGGAAGAAGAAAGATGAGTACTACCCCAAGAACACCATACCAACCATGAAGCATAGTATAAGAACATCATACTTTCATACTATGGGAGTAATTTTCTGCAAAAAGGACAGGATGACTGCACCATATTGAAGGGAGGCTGGATGTAGTTATGTATTGCGAGATTTTGGCCAACCTCTTCCCTCCTTAAGAGCATTGAACATGTGTCTGAGTCTTCCAGCTTGACAATGACCTAAAACACACAGCCAGGGCAACTAAGGAGTGGGTCTGTATGAAGCATTGCAAAGTCCTGGAGTGACCTAGCCAGTCTTCTGACCTGAACTCTATAGAAAATATTAGGAGGGACTTGAAACGCAATATTGCCCAGCGACAGCCCCGAAACCTGAAATATCTGGAGAAGATATGTATGGAGGAGTGGGCCAAAATCCCTGCTGCAGTGTATGCAAACTTGGCCAAGAACTACAGGAAACGTCTGACTTCTGTAATTGCAAACTAAGGTTTCTATACAAAATATTAAGTTCTGTCAAAATCATATAATGTGATTTTTTTGGATTATTTTTTTAAGATTCTGTTTCTCAAAATTGAAGTGTACCTACGATGAAAATTACAGATCTCTCCATTCTTTGTAGATGAGAAAACTTGAAAAATTGGCAGTGTATCAAATACTTATTTTCCCCACTGCATATAAAACTGCACAGCTGCTTGTGATTTATATGAAGCCACCTGGAAATTTTACACAGTTTCAAATCTGATAGGTTCTCTTTAATGTCATTCTTCTGTCTAGTATTTTTAGCAAAAGATATAATTGGTCGCCCACAAGTACTACCTTCTTGTATTTCTCAGTTGTCTCATTCTTATTGGCTTACACTGGCTGAGGGGGTTTTAATGTTGAAAACTATCTGCTTAAATTTGCTATCATATGTAATTTTTTGTTATATTGCTAGTTTCAGGCACCTGCACCATGAATGCGGCAACATTTTCAGGAACATTCACAAAGTAGGTATATCTGTGAATATTAGAGGTGAACAAATCAATTCACAGGATACTCGTCCAGTGACCAGGTTAGTAATCCATCACAGTGCTTTTTATAATTAGCCAGTCTGACATGACATCTTCTTTGTGGCGTGATGCACACCAAACACCATATCAAGTCAATTAATCAAAAGGGGAGCCCGGAATGCCATCAGGTTAAAGGTAGTATGAAGGGTAGTCCAGCAGATATGAGATATTGATTGCGATCGATGGAACAGGGTTCTGTGAATTTATTTGCTCATTTGTAGTGAATATAAAATGTTATTTCTAGTTTATTTACAGTACTTGCATGGAAAATCAGTTTCTCTTTTTGCTTCATTTTAGAGTAAAATGTCCCAGTGGGTGTTTAAGTCACAAAAGCCCTGTTAGAGGATATTTGATCTATACCGATGTAAGTAAAAAAAGAATCTCCATTGTTTGAGTCTTTCAAACTTTCAGTATTTTAGAAATAAAAAAAAATAAAAAAAATTCTAAACT
Organism: Oophaga sylvatica; assembly: GCA_033576555.1. Classification (NCBI taxonomy): domain Eukaryota; kingdom Metazoa; phylum Chordata; class Amphibia; order Anura; family Dendrobatidae; genus Oophaga; species Oophaga sylvatica. The sequence continues at coordinate 98,510,154 of JARQOD010000009.1, read as the reverse complement.
ATTTGACTTCTAGAATTCCTCTATTTGCCGAGCCGCTATCCAGACTGGTGTAATTAATAATGATGGTGGAATTGTTTTGGTCAAGAAGATTCCAGGACGAGAAAGCTATGATGAATCCAATAAGAATGGAGTAAAGTCAACCAAGTTTGGGAGCACTCCATGGTCTTTTGAATTCGTTACACCCACATCATCATCCAGAGGAGAAACAACTCCTGTAAACCCTAATGCAACACAAATTCCAGTGTTCAAATCACCAGAAGGTAAAATATTTAAAATATTTTAAAGTCAACTTGTGAGAAAAGCAAGTTTGCAAGTTCTTATAAGTCTTATAGAATACAAATATACTGAACCAATGCAATTATGAACCCTGTGGATCAACATATATCTAGAAAAGGCTGTGCATTTGTATTAAAGTATACAATGTCATTACACTTGGACCCACACGTCATTTTAATGTTTTGCAATATACATGTCATGTCTACATGAGATTTAATGAGTGTTTTAGCATTCTATGCCATTGGTTCAAATTATTTACAATTAATGATATCTTTTATCTCTCTAGTAACATGTAAGACAGGAGGACATCAGATACCTGTGGACACTGCAGTGTAAGTTTTAAATCAGCTACCGTATTAATAAGTGCATTATATTAGAAGTAAAAACATAAAGAAAACATTTGTAATGAAAGCAACAATGCATCATACTGTGTTTTTATGCTCACTGTTTACCAGAATCATATGTCCATCTGGATGTCTCAGTGAAAAAACTAAGGTGTGGGGATCTGGTGTCTTCAAGGAAGTAAGATGGCATTTCTTTCTTTTTTTTTTTTTTTAAATTGACTACGTTTCTATAATTTTCTGAAGTGTGGCTATTAGTGATTAGTAGATTTTAAAGGACAACTAGTATGTAATGCTGGACTCTCATTACAGTCGCTCAAGGTAGTTCTATTAGCTTTATTGGTAAAAATAGCACATGACGTGCTATTTTTCCACAAGGTGTTCATCATGTGAAATATCCAGTACTGCTGTCATAGTTTGTACCAAAAATATATTATTCAAACACGCAGCATCCAGATGTTACAGCATAGTTGGAGGGGATTTCAAGAAATCCCGTCTCCACTATGCGTAAAAAACACGCAGGCGGCAGACCTGCGTTAACGGACATGCCGCGCGTCTTTTTAGATCGCAGCATGTCCTATTCCCTTGCGGCGACGCTGCGGCGCCGCAAGGGAAATAACACAGGGCTATGCAGCCCTGCGGTCATTCCGCATGTGTTCCGGATGTGTTCAATGAACACATCTGGATTGACCGCACATTCACTAGGGGGCGGGCTTTGGGCGGAGCGGACTTTCCGCTCCGTCCAAAGCGCTGTGGTTCCGGATCATGGAACCACAGCCTTAGATGTAGAAGGTGATGTGAAAGGTCTGTATGAAACATGAGTTTTTTGGGGGCCACGCTTAAAGCACCACTCCAATTGGGGGGTTCAGCGCTGGAGTGCTGTAATGTAAGGTCCCGTACCATAGTTTTGTGCTCAACCTCTGCCGTCTTCACCTTTTTCTGCTCTGTTTCAGTCCTGCGGCGCCATCTTGTGACTTCAACGTCTGGCTGTCCGGAAGTCAGAAGTTACATCACAAACTCGTAATGCAAGTCTATGAGGGCAATAACGAGACTCTCATAGGTTTGCATTGAAAAGTGACCTCTGGCTCGCTCCAGCAAACACTTGAGCAATCCAGCAGGTCACAAACTGCTAGAGACATGTAAGTATGTAAGAGTAAGAGCAGGGAACTTAGATTAAAAGCACCATTCTAATGCTGCAATAAAAAAACACTGGAGCGGTGCTTTAAAACTGTGGATAATTATTGTCTGAGGTAGTTCATTCAAGAGATATGGTGTTGCATGAGAGAAGTCTTGGAGACGTGAAAAGGAGGTTCATGTTATGGAGGATGATAGTCTTAGATCATTAGCAGAACATACAGTATGGGTAGGGTTTTAGCCATACATGAGAGAATTTATATATGAACTAAAACAGAAGAGGTGACAGCAGGCGCTCTTCAAGCAAAGTTTCACTGAAAAGAATGTTTGTGTGTTTTTGTGTAAAAGTGTTGTAAAAGTACAAGTCTGTAATATTAATTTTGTTGTTTACATCTTAGGACTCCTCTATTTGCCAAGCTGCAATTTACGATGACAAACTGCCTCCATCAGGGGGATCTGTTACACTAGAAAAGATACCCGGTTCAAACAGCTATGAAGGCGGTACAATACATGGAGTAAAATCTTTAAATTATGGAAAATGGCCAGTGTCCTTTAAATTCCGCTCTACAGTAGTTCAGCCATCTCCAGCAAGTCCTAAACAAAACATCCAAGCTGCTATAGGTACTTTTATTGCTTTCAGTTAGAATGATTTATAAAAGGTCACATTTAGACTTCAAAGAGCCCGATAATAAAATGTAATGGACCCTTGTCACCCAGTGGCAGCAGCAATTTAAGGTGTGTATAATTGGGTCATAGTAGTGTAGATAGCAGAACTCACCTAAATGCTATTACGTCATGTCTATACTGTACTGTAGCTACGCTATATTTATACTCATGTCTCTGTATTAAAGGGAAGCTGTCACAAGGTATTTGTAACCTCATCTGAGCGCAGCATGATATAGGGGCAGAAATCCTAATTCCAGTGATATATCACTTACTTTATTGGGTGCTACAATTTTGATTAAAAACTATTTTATCTTCTACAAATCTGCAAGTTCTCTGAATGCTGAGCCCTGTGTAACCCCACACCCACCAATGATTGGCAAGTTTCTGTGCATACTGTGCATAAGCAGAAAGCTACCAATCAGTGGTGGGGCAGTGTTTGACAACCTTGCAGCAGGGTTTCTAGTTCTTTAGTGATCATCTCCAGCTGATAAAACAGTTATTTTATAAAAACTGCAACAAGCAGCCAACTAAGTGATACATAACTTGAATCATGGTCTCTGCACTTATATATTATGCTACTGTCAGATTGCACAGCAAAAACCTTGTGATAGATTCTCTTTAAACCTACACCTGTACACTATACAATGATATTTTTTTGAAATAATCATCTTAACCACATTACAAACAATAGAGCTATTTTGCATCTATTAAAGTCTCTGGCACTGAGATATAGACTTGAACAATCAAGACTTGAAATTATAAATGTTATAAATGACTAAATCAAGAATTCTCAATAAATCCCTGTAAGAAGTGTATGTATTCCATTTTATTCCATTTTACTAATGATTTTTAATTTATTTAAATAACTTTTCACATAATTTTGTGTTTCCTACAGTGGCAGCTTCATGCAAAATGCCAGCAAAATATCTACCTGAGACTTTTTATGAGTAAGTCTGCATGTTTTAATTGTTCATTAAAGAGGCTGTTCAATACGTTTACACTGATGACCTATCCTTGGGATAGGTCATTAATGTCTGATCGGCCGGGGTTCAACACCCGGCACCCCTGCCGATCAGCAGTTGTCATTGGCGTCAGCCGCCAGCCGGACATACTCACTTGCGGACCTCCTCCGTCATCTGGTAGTGGCCTGGGCTTCGTACTGCATTTCTTCCTCCTATTCAACCAAAGGGAGGCAGATGTGTAGTACCTTGTGGCAGCCACTATCAGAAGTGCACTTATTAAGCCTACTGCGTGTCTTGTTGTCGGGAGAAGCATGGAAACTAGGCCTCACTTGACGTCAAAATGTTGAAGGGCTTTATAAGGCAAGAGGCACCCAGGATACCAAACGTCTGGTCAATGAAGTGAAATTTGTTCTCGTCCAGGTTCCAAGGAACACTGTATGCTGGACCAAGGCAGTACAAATATTTTTGCTCAACTCTACTATTCCTGGTGTGTGATGTTGTTTAGTATGTACTAAAAGCGGTTTAATGAAGGCCAACTAGTGAACCGTTGTCAGGAGCATGTGTTTCTAAGACTCATTGAGAGATGTGAAGATTGAAGGGTAGTCCGTCAGTTCCAATGATGCAAAAAGTTATTGCAGCACAAATTGTTAAAAAGTTAATGCTGGCAAGAACAGAAAGAAGTCAGATGTCACAATTTACTGCTTTTGGGCTTTGGGGAAATGGGAAAATCTGCCTCTGCTGATCCCTGTCCACTGCTGAATTTGCCTAAAATTAAAATATTATCATTAGAATTGGGCACATGAACAATGAATAACTGAAAGGGAACCTGTCATGTTGAAAATGTTATTTGATCTGCAAACAGGATGACATAGAGCAGGAGGAGGTGATAAGACCGATAAACATTTTTGTATGAAAAGTTTCAATAAAACTTGCATTTTATTCATTGAAATCCCTGGTGTGCCTGGTGTTTGTATACTTATAAATCCAATAGGCAGTCATATTCAGGGATTGATAGTCTTTCCTGTTTGACTGTGCATCCAGAGATAGCTGTCAATTACCAGTAGGTCCGCCCTGACTCATGCACACAAATACCAGGGATTTAAATGAATGAAATACAAGTTAAACTGAATCTTTTCCAACAAACCTACACATCATTATGTTCAGGTTCCCTTTCACTATACCAAGATATCCACAGATTGGAGTGAATGTACAACATGACTGTCACCACACAGCTGTCAGGTGACTCGGGACCAGGGGCTTCTTCCCTGTCCCTAACACTAAGGGGCACCCTAGCTCATCATGCTCCCCGGGATACTTCAGATGGCAAAGATGTCAGGGCCTCCATCCTTGCCTAATCTCCTAAGTTAGCCCTCTGTCTGTTCTCTTCCCCAAACAGGGAAGAGGGGGCGCTACTGTGCACTGCAGTACACCAACCCGACAAACAGGGCAACACAGACAAGAGTAAACAGAAAACTCCAGGCATACAAAATATTCACTCACCTATAAGAAAGGAATACACCGGGGTGTGAAGGTAGGGGAATAAACCAAAATAGAGAAGGATAAGGAATTACCACTCATACAAGCCAAGCAACAGTCGCTAATAACTCCTTCAACTCTCCTTCTCATACCAACTGCTTTCCCACCGCAAGCCATGCAGCAATAAAGCTAGCTCTGACAAGGATTAGTAACAGTGCCCAGATTATAAAGGGAAAATGAGTGGCTAACCAAGCTCAGCTGTGAGCACAGGGATTTCCAACATGGCCGATTCACCCCTTTTATGCCAGAAGAAATAAAAACATTTTAAAATGGAGAAGTGCTTCTTCTCAGTATCGGAGTAGACGCAATCAGACGCAGTGGTCTTCTGGCTCCACACTGTCGCGATAACCCTGTTACAAAGACTTGTTCTCTTTAAGAGACCTTATGGAGGCCTTTTCTGGGTCCGAACTATTTCTGGAGGCACAAGAGGTACAGTTTAGTCAGGTAGTTTTAATGTTATGACTGATGAGTTTATATAAAAAAGAGAGAAAGAGAAACATGAAGTTGTAAAATTGCAATGTTGATTGCATAAGAAAAAGTGGAAAACAAATATGGAAGTCAATTTGCAGTTGAACTGACTCAATATATCTCTATGTTTTACATGATGTCTCCTGCTGCATTAATAAACATATATATTTTGCTTATTCCTAGAGTCACATGTCCACCAGGTTGTCTAAAAGAAATAGTTGCCATCTGGGGAAGTGGTGTTTATATGGATGTAAGAATTTATTTTTAGATTAATTCATAACCTTTGATCAAAAATAGGAAAAAACATAATGAAATAATATAATGTTATTGTTGAGCTGATTTCTAAGACCAGATTTGTGCTTAGTAGAATAAGTGTAAAATGTATATATACATTTTTTATTTAAAAAATCTTATGAATGAGTAAGAACTTTTCTCAAATTTCTTTAGGAATCCTCTGTGTGCAGAGCTGCAATACATGATGGAAAACTAACAGATGTCGGAGGAACCACTTGGGTGGAGAAGACGCCAGGACAAAACAGTTATAAACAATCCAGTAAAAATGGAGTGACGTCCAGAAATTATGGAATATCAACAGGATCCTTTATATTCCATAAAGATATCGCTACATACATAGCGGCCAGACAAGTTTATTTTTCTGCTCTCTATCAATGTAACTATTTCTGTTAAACCTTACATTTAATACAAGTAAAAGTTGCTTTAAAAAGTCCTAGCGAAGATTAAAGGGAACCTGGCAGGAGATCAGTGATCGGTGACCTCACCTACATACAAGGGCGGTGCTGATCTCCTACATGCCGGATATTCTAACACCGCTGCATTACTGCAGATCTGAGCTGACAAAAGAGCGGAGGTTGTGACTGTGCAGATTGCACAGAGTACAATGCGGTAACTGTCCAGGGACCAGCCACGTCCCTGAACCCTGACCCGAGCGTCACTAATGACATGCAGGGGCTGGACAATGACCACAGTTTCTGCCCCATGCGCTGATGACACTTCATTTGAGTATCCCAGGATGCAATGAGGGCTCTCAAATGAATCGTCATCAGACACGAAGTAAAAAAAATAGACAGTTTAGTCAGGAACATTAGACAATTTTTAAAGGAAGTTTGTTAGAAAATAGGTTACATTATGGCATCAAATAGATAAGGATTAAGATAAAATTGACTTTCACGTTTGGAGCACCCCTTTAACCTGAACGTCAAGGCACCTTTAATAAAAAAAATATATACTTTTATTCTTATAACCATATTTATAACACATATAAAAGTAATTGTTAAAAAGTGGTTTAACCGCTTTAAGCTAGAGAATTAAGCTTTTATACTGAACACATCTAGTAAAAGTTTTATTTTGTACAGATATTTTATATTAATATGTGATCAAAGCTCATC
>JARQOD010000009.1:98474600-98503265 GCA_033576555.1 Oophaga sylvatica | reverse complement strand
GCAAACTGGAAGAAATCATCCATACATACAATTTGAGGGAAAAATGCAACCAGGTTCATACCAACCTCCTAGTGCAGTTATACAACCTGGTAGTAAGCAACCATCTGATAAATACAAACCTGGAGAAAAACAGTCATCTAATGGATATGGATTACCTTATGCAAATTTACAACCTGGTGGAAACCAAACAACCTGGTCCAAACCAACCACCTAGAGCAAATGTTCAATCACCTGATGCATACAAAACATCTCCACAAAATCAGCCAGATTCTGAAAACTTGCAACCTGGAAGAAATCTCCCATTTGTCCAAACATACAATTTGGTGGAAACGAGCAACCAAGTTCATACCAACCTCCTAGTGCAATTATGCAACCTGGTAGCAATCAACCATCTGATAAATATCAACCTGGAGAAAAACAGTCACCTAATGAATAAAAAATCACCTTATGCAAATTTACAACCTGATCCAAACCAACAACCTAATCCATACCAACCAGCTAGTGCAAATGTCCAATCACCTGATGCATACAAAACATCTTCACAAAATCAGCCAGATTCTGAAAACTTGCAAACTGGAAGAAATCATCCATACATACAATTTGAGGGGAAAATGCAACCAGGTTCATATCAACCTCCTAGTGCAGTTATACAACCTGGTAGTAAGCAACCATCTGATAAATACCAACCTGGAGAAAAACAGTCATCTAATGCATATAGATTACCTTTAGCACATTTACAACCTGGTGGAAACCAACAACCTGGTCCAAACCAACCACCTAGAGCAAATGTTCAATCACCTGATGCATACAAAACATCTCCACAAAATCAGCCAGATTCTGAAAACTTGCAACCTGGAAGAAATCTCCCATTTGGTCCAAACATACAATTTGGTGGAAACGAGCAACCAAGTTCATACCAACCTCCTAGTGCAATTATGCAACCTGGTAGCAATCAACCATCTGATAAATATCAACCTGGAGAAAAACAGTCACCTAATGAATATAAATCACCTTATGCAAATTTACAACCTGATCCAAACCAACAACCTAATCCATACCAACCAGCTAGTGCAAATGTCCAATCACCTGATGCATACAAAACATCTCCACAAAATCAGCCAGATTCTAAAAACTTGCAACCTGGAAGAAATCTCCCATTTGCTCCAAACATACAATTTGGTGGAAACGAGCAACCAAGTTCATACCAACCTCCTAGTGCAATTATGCAACCTGGTAGCAATCAACCATCTGATAAATATCAACCTGGAGAAAAACAGTCACCTAATGAATATAAATCAACTTATGCAAATTTACAACCTGATCCAAACCAACAACCTAATCCATACCAACCAGCTAGTGCAAATGTCCAATCACCTGATGCATACAAAACATCTCCACAAAATCAGCTAGATTCTGAAAACTTGCAAACTGGAAGAAATCATACATACATACAATTTGAGGGAAAAATGCAACCAGGTTCATACCAACCTCCTAGTGCAGTTATACAACCTGGTAGTAAGCAATCATCTGATAAATACCAACCTGGAGAAAAGCAGTCATCTAATGGATATGGATTACCTTATGCAAATTTACAACCTGGTGGAAACCAACAACCTGGTCCAAACCAACCACCTAGAGCAAATGTTCAATCACCTGATGCATACAAAACATCTCCACAAAATCAGCCAGATTCTAAAAACTTGCAACCTGGAAGAAATCTCCCATTTGGTCCAAACTTACAATTTGGTGGAAACGAGCAACCAAGTTCATACCAACCTCCTAGTGCAATTATGCAGCCTGGTAGCAATCAACCATCTGATAAATATCAACCTGGAGAAAAACAGTCACCTAATGAATATAAATCACCTTATGCAAATTTACAACCTGATCCAAACCAACAACCTAATCCATACCAACCAGCTAGTGCAAATGTCCAGTCACCTGATGCATACAAAACATCTCCACAAAATCAGCCAGATTCTGAAAACTTGCAAACTGGAAGAAATCATCCATACATACAATTTGAGGGAAAAATGCAACCAGGTTCATACAAACCTCCTAGTGCAGTTATACAACCTGGTAGTAAGCAACCATCTGATAAAAACCAACCTGGAGAAAAACAGTCACCTAATGAATATAAATCACCTTATGCAAATTTACAACCTGATCCAAACCAACAACCTAATCCATACCAACCAGCTAGTGCAAATGTCCAATCACCTGATGCATACAAAACATCTCCACAAAATCAGCTAGATTCTGAAAACTTGCAAACTGGAAGAAATCATCCATACATACAATTTGAGGGAAAAATGCAACCAGGTTCATACCAACCTCCTAGTGCAGTTATACAACCTAGTAGTAAGCAATCATCTGATAAATACCAACCTGGAGAAAAACAGTCATCTAATGGATATGGATTACCTTATGCAAATTTACAACCTGGTGGAAACCAACAACCTGGTCCAAACCAACCACCTAGAGCAAATGTTCAATCACCTGATGCATACAAAACATCTCCACAAAATCAGCCAGATTCTAAAAACTTGCAACCTGGAAGAAATCTCCCATTTGGTCCAAACTTACAATTTGGTGGAAACGAGCAACCAAGTTCATACCAACCTCCTAGTGCAGTTATGCAACCTGGTAGCAATCAACTATCTGATAAATATCAACCAGGAGAAAAACAGTCACCTAATGAATATAAATCACCTTATGCAAATTTACAACCTGATCCAAACCAACAACCTAATCCATACCAACCAGCTAGTGCAAATGTCCAATCACCTGATGCATACAAAACATCTCCACAAAATCAGCCAGATTCTGAAAACCTACCTCCAGGTAAATATACATTACATAAAAAGTATTATCTTGTTCAAAACAATTTTTTAGAAAATTAGCAGTATACTGAGGGGGTGGGAGGGGTTTTCTTCAAGATTCTCATCTTTTGACTAGTATGGAAATAGTATCTGTTGCTGTGACAGACCAATCCTGTCCTCCATTGTAAGCAACCCATTGATTTAGATAGACAATGTTTAATGTTTAATTACTCCTTTGGTGGCATTGCAGGGAAATCGAGCACCTGATGCTAAGTTAGGGAAACACTTTGTAATCTGCTTTATGTCACGGTTTCCTTTTATTTGATTGAAATCACCCATGATGACAATTCAACTTAAAAATGTGCCATAATGTAATGTCAGGACAAAGCTTGCATTAATTTCACCTTATTGCAGAATTATCAACATCATATTTATTCCTTTTTTTTTCCAGTGCAAGCTTTTTGTTCTTTACTGCAGCTCATTTGACAGCAAAACTTACAAGGTGACTACAGATATACATAAAACAAATAATAAAGGGGTCATATACAAAATATTTCCTGAAATCCAGTTAGCTAAAAATGTTGTCTCTACTTTTAGACTTGTGTGCTCTCCCGGCTGCTTACTTCAACATGGAGATGTGTGGGGGACTGATGACTACACAGATGTAAGATTTACTGCTTTATAATAACTTGCTTGTATTTTAATTTCTATTCAAATATTCTAACTAAGTATTTTAATGATCATTTGTTTATCAGTATCATCTAATTTTATTTTACAATTCTGAGAGCTATAAAGAAATAGGAAGTATTTTCTATGTTATTGTTGAAGGAGAACTCTACTTTTTAACATTGCATTGTACAACTAACCATAAATTGTCTATTATTAAAAATATTTGGCTTAATATTTAGTATTTCTAAGTTAAATTATGTATTTCTATTCCATTCCAAAAGAAATCTAAATTTAAATTCTTCCAGACACCAGTGAATTGAGTGAGTTGAGATGATATTGATTGTTACAGCTATAACCTGTTAGGACAGCTGTCTCCTTCTACTCAGTAGCCATGGCAAGAAAGTCTATAAACATACAGTGTTAAAACTGAAAGATGCAGAGCACCTGTCTGGGGAGTCTAAGGGGGTATGTTTCTTCCTGTGGTTAGTTGCAAGCCAGCGTAAGGAGACTTATAAGCCATGCAGTGCTTCTCTGGGAATTAAGCAAATATCCTCTTCAGAGAGGAAGAAAAATAAAACTTTAGTGTCACATCTGGATATCTTCATATCAATTTCATAGTACTTAGAAATCTTGTCAATCAGCAAGAATTTCAATGAAAAATGGATAATATCAAGGACCCCAAAAAATTTCAATGCTTTTAAAATATCTTGTAAACTTGTAATAGCAAATATAGGTAAACGCCACCATGGCTCAAAAAGAATAGTAGCATCCTCCTGATTAACAGGTTTAATTTGCAGAAATAAAGGATTTAGAGTTTTATTAATGTTTTAAGATTTTAACCATTTTTAGTGAAAACTATTAAGTTCATACATGTTAAGAGACTTTTTTGGAATAGCTTTTTTTAATAAAATGTGCCAAATTAATTAAAGGTTCATGTCTCTTAATCAATCAGACATTCTGGATTCCTTCAAGATCTAAAATTTGTACCATTTTTTGTATGTACATAAAAAAAGATAGTCAGCTTACCGTGCGCTGTGTGTTGACCCCCTGCTACCAACTCCTCGCCCGGATCAAGTTGTGTAAACAAGAAGCATGATTATGAGGAAGACTAAAGTAGAAATGCGCTGATCTTCTCCTTTGTGTGTACAGTGCCAGACAATATGTGTTTCTATTATTTTTAACACTTTTGTAATATAAGCTATATTTTAACTACCACCGCCTATCGCTGGATCCCTTTCCATTTTTTTTCTTTCTCATTTTTTGTATGTAGTAATAATAATTCTCATCAGCAGTTGTTCGTCACTCCCCTTGTCTACATTTCTAGCCACATTTGAAAACTAACCAGTGGCAAGAAAAGTTAATAATTTTTTTGCATATATGAAATGCATCACAATTTGCAACTTTTTGGTGCCACAGAGCTGGAAAATTTCTTAGAGAATTGCCAGCAGTTTTATTTTATATATATATATATATATATATATATATATATATATATATATATATATATTCACTGCTCAAAAACATAAAGGTAACACTCAAATAACACATCCTAGTTCTGAATGAATGAAATATTCTCACTGAATACTTTGTTCTGTACAAAGTTGAATGTGCTGACAACAAAATCACACAAAAATCATCAATGGAAATCAAATTTATTTACCAATGGAGGCTTGGATTTGGAGTCACACACAAAATTAAAATGGAATGTAATGTCTTTAAAACAAGTCAAAATGATGCTCAGTAGTGTGTGTGGCCTCCAAGTGCCTGTATGACCTCCCTGTGCCTGTATGACCTCCCTACAATGCCTGGGCATGCTCCTGATGAGGCAGCGGATGGTCTCCTGAAGGATCTCCTCCCAGACCTGGACTAAAGCATCCGCCAACTCCTGGACAGTCTGTGGTGCAACGTGATGTTGGTGGATGGAGCGGGACATGATGTCCCAGGTGTGCACAATCTTATTCACGTCTGGAGAACGGGCGGGTCAGTCCATAGCTTCAATGCCTTCATCTTGCAGGAACTGCTGACATACTCCAGCCACATTAGGTCTGGCATTGTCCTGCATTAGGAGGAACCCAGGGCCAACCGCACCAGCATATGGTCTCACAAGGGGTCTGAGGATCTCATCTCGGTACCTAATGGCAGTCAGGTTACCTCTGTCAAGCACATGAAGGGCTGTGTGGCCCTCCAAACCTCCAAAGAAATGCCACCCCACACCATTACTGACCTACTGCCAAACCACTCATGCTGAAGGATGTTGCAGGCAGCAGATTGCTCTCCACAGCTTCTCCAAACTCTGTCATGTCTGTCACATGTGCTCAGTGTGAACCTGCTTTCATCTGTGAAGAGCACAGGACGCCAGTGGTGAATTTGCCAATCCTGGTGTTCTGTCGCAAATGTCAAGCGTCCTGCATGGTGTTGGCCTGTGAGCACAACCCCCATCTGTGGACGTCGGGCGCTCAGACAATCCTCATGGAGTCGGTTTCTGTTTGTGTAGATACATGCAGATTTGTGGCCTGCTGGAGGTCATTTTGCAGGGCTCTGGCAGTGCTCCTCCTGTTCCTCTTGCACAAAGGCGAGGTAACGATCCTGCTGCTGGGTTGTTGTCCTCCTACGGCCCCCTCCACGTCTCCTGGTGTACTGGCCTGTCTCCTGGTAGCGTCTCCAGCCTCTGGACACTACATTGACAGACACAGCAAACCTTCTTGCCACAGCTCGCATTGATGTGACATCCTGGATGAGCTGCACAACCTGAGCCACTTGTGTGGATTGTAGAGTCCGTCTCATGCTACCACAAGTGTGAAAGCACAACCAACTTTCAAAAGTGATCAAAACATCAGCCAGAAAGCATTGGTACTGAGATGTGGCATGTGGTCCCCACCTGCAGAACCACTCCTCTATTGTGTCTTGATAATTGCCTATAATTTCCATCTGTTGTCTATTCCATTTGCACAACAGCATGTGAAATTGATTGTCTATTAGTGTTGCTTCCTAAGTGGACAGTTTCATTTCACAGAAGTTTGATTTACTTGGAGTTATATTCTGTTGTTTAAGTGTTCCCTTTATTTTTTTGACCAGTGTATATATATAGACATGTTCATCAAAATCTTTAAGGAAAATATCTGCTATGTAGTGTTTGGAAGGGAATTTCTTCCCTACATGGATCAATAAGCATCTGCCTCATTGTTTTTTTTTTGCCTTCCTCTGGATCAACATGTTAGGCTATAGGTTGAACTCAATCTAAAAAGAGAATTTTGTTGATCTTAATTGTGATCAAGAATTCTGATAATTTTTTTTTCATAAAACCCTTTATGTTTTTTTATTGGAAGAAAGCATCTAAGTGATCTTTTTTTTCTAAAAATGTTGATTCTGCAAGTCAAGTTGAGCTTACCATTTAGAACTGTACAAAAATGTTTTTTTTTCCCAAGCTAGAGTCCTGTTTTGTTCATTTAGGCAACTTTACAGCGAAAAATGTATGGGTTTGTGAAATTTGATTGCACCCTTATCTTCTACAATTAAATGTGTTTTCTGGTAACTGAATACATTTTAAAAAGATCTGTGTCACAGAAAAAACAATGCAAAAAAGGGTCAAAAAGCACTACCGTGATCAGCCAATTGGTACTGGTCAGGCTCCCAGCACTTATGGCATATACTGTTTTTTCAGGGAGAGAAACCTTTTCTAGTGAGTGGTGATGATTCAGATGCTCAACTTACAGTGTTACAATTGCAACAATATCAAAGGGTATACCACTGGCTGTAACCACACCACGGGTCATGGACCTGAAGGTAGTAGTAAGGAGATGGGCATCTGTTCCTGCACCACTGGTGACATCCCACGAACGGAATCTAGAGATGAATTTGAATAAAAGTGGTTTTATTTTGTGGTTTAAAATCTATGCATTTCAAAGTTATCCAGCTTCTTATTCAGGTTAAGTCCTAAAGAAGAAGTTGGATAGCTTCGAAATGCGTAGATTTTAAACCACAAAATAAAACCACTTTTATTCCAATTCATCTCTCTATTCTTTTATTGAGTTATCGCCAGCAGCGCAGGAAAAGCCACCCATTTCCTTACTACTAGGCTCTTATGGTTTATATACCGGCGACCCCACTCAGTGATGCCTGCATGTATAAGGTGCCAGAGGGCAAGCTGCCGTGTTTGAGCTGCTGCTCCCTAACGCCCTGCCATCCTTCAGGAAAATCGTGTCCTAGTGTGTTGTCTCTTATGAAGTGCATTACACTCACTTGAAGGCCGCATGTCTCCACTGTCTTCAATTCTCCATATTCAAGAACAGCCGCACACAACTCGGGGGACACCTGGTTTCTTTCAACACATAAAAGTTTACTGGATAGTTCAACTACATCAGATTCTATCATGTAGTATTGGGCACATCACCCTCCATTTCTTGTTTCAGTAACACGGCACAGCTTCCACTTTAATTTCTGCTCTTCCTGGACTATCCCTACATCCACTGATCCTGTCAGTCTGAGGGATTTTCTGTTCAGACCGCAGTTTAATTGCGATCCATTACATTTCCCTCATGCAGTTCCAGGTCCATCTTTCTCTGTACAGAAGGGGTTCAGGTGCTGTCTATAGCACCTTGTATCAAGCCATAGGCTCCGAATGTTGCAGGAGTGTTGGCAAGGATTCTTGTAGGGTCTCAAACTGCTCAGAACACTTTGTATTCGCTTCTGTTATCAGCCCACTGCACCTTTAACTTCACCTTGCCGCCTTCTTACAGGCCCTAACCCCTCCCTTTGTGGGCTAGACCAAATACGTAACTGTCTCTTATCCTAATTTCCTAGCTTAACTCTAAACTAAGCACTAAACTATGTCCTAATGTGTGCTGACCCTACACTAGTGTTGGAGTGTACCTTACTTACACTAGGCATTATATTTACAGTACCTACACAGCAGCCCTATTGCCTCAAACAATAAGCATTATTACAATTACATTCCTAAAACCACATGACATAATTCACTCTTCACATATCGCAATAAATTACAAAAACAAATGACACTGTTCACTTTATGGGATTGTTGTTTTCAGGTGCAGAAACAGGACAGTCACTGTCAACACCCTTAAGGCCCCATCACACATAGCGACGCACCAGCGATCCCGACAACGATATGCACTTGTCAGGATCGCTGATGTGTCACTACATGATCGCTGCTGAGCTGCCAAACAGGTAGCTCAGACAGCGATCAGGACAGCGACACTGCGGGTAACGTCGCTTAGTTGCCCGCAGTGTATGTTGGATACCAGCCCGATGATGCAGGGAGCTGGTAACCAAGGTACACATTGGGTTTCCAGGTGCTGTGCGACGCCTGGAAACCCGATGTTTACCTTGGTTACCAGCTCCCCTGCAGCAGCGCGCTGGTATCCAAAGTACACATCGGGTTTCCGGGCACCGCCCGGCGCCTGAAAACCCGATGTGTACCTTGGTTACCAGCTGATCGCTGGTCTCCTGCCTGCCACACGCAGCAATGTGTGCTGGCCAGCAGGAGACCAACGATCAAAAAAATGTCCAGGACATTCAGCGACGATCAGCGATACCCAGCAGGGGGGCTGATCGTTGCTGAATGTCACACACAGCGATATCGCTGGGGAGATCGCTATTGCGTCACAAAACTAGTGACTCAGCAGCAATCTCGCTAGCGAGATCGCTGTGTGTGACGGGGGCTTTACACATGCAAAGAATAAAGAATTAGGACAGGGGTTGTTTAATAGTTATTTCTTGTTAAAATAGTAAAGTATGGTGACCAAGCAGATACATTTATGTGGCTGACAGATTTTACTATTATACTATACCCCACCCTTTTGCAATATGTCAATTTCTTTTTTATTTCCTTTTTCTTTATCAGAACTCTGCCATTTGCAAAGCTGCCATCCATGCCGGAATAATAACTAATTATGGGGGTGAATTATTTGTGGAGAAGAATTCAGGGCTACATAAATATGAAGCATCTGAACGCAATGGCATAACATCTTTTTATTATGGAGCATGGCCTTATTCTTTCAGATTCATCTCCCTTTCTGTTACATCTCAAATAACTGATACGCCAATTGATGCAAGCCAATCAACTGATGCTACTGAATCACCTTCAAACTACATGCCAAAAAGTAATAATGTCATTAATCAATGTATTATTAGGTTAATATTCAATGATTGTTACATATTGTATATATATATATGTATATATATTTATATACTTCAATTAGATTAGATAGTCAGATAAAATGGTGCTCATGAGCTAAAACCATCAATGATCCCAAGAAGTATCTGAATTTCAGGATTATGGCAGACCCCAATATGCGCTATCATGAATCAGATATTTTCTTTTTCTTCCAGTGACAGTATACAGGAATGGAGAAAATTATATGTTAAACGTTAAATAATGAATAAGTTACACTTATATAACTTACAAATATAAATTTTATTTATTCTCCACCTTTAGTTGAAGTCCTGTGCTCATCCACTGCAATGCATCTATCTGCAATTGTAACTGAGTAAGTATTGGTAAAAGAATAGATTTATAGATCGATGTAGATTAATCTTCAACAGCACTTTACTTATGTAGGAGACATACCAAGTAAAAGCAGAGCTTGGTAGGGTGTTGATGTAATACTGTAGTTTGCATGAAGTGCTTGACACAGTGAAAATTGAACTCCTGTCCACAAAAGAAAGCAAACTTTAAACTAGGCATCAGACCAGGGTCATGTTATATAATAGGGGTCTGGAACCTATGGCTCGCGAGCCAGATGTGGCTCTTTTGATGGCTGCATCTGACTCTCAGATAAATCTTTAATAGAGATGTGTGGACACCTGGATGTTCGGGTCGGCGGGTTCTGCCAAACAGTTACAAAAAGTCGGGTTCGGGTTCCAGAGGAGTACCCAGACTCGAACCTGAACCTGGACCCCATTCACTTGAATGGGGGGCCCGAGCATCCAGTGTTTGCTGTGCTGTCATGTGCATGACAGTGCGGCAACACCGCTTCTGGTCGGCAGTGAAACTATCCCCGCCGGTCAGAGAGCTGCGGTTCCCATGTTGTAACAAGACGGCCGGAGTGCTCAGCTGTGATCGCAGGTATAAAGTTTACCTCCCGTCACTGGTGTCAATTGATGGGACAACTGCTCCCATCATCTGACACCTGCTGTCGCTAATAACAGCTAGAGCAGGAGCAGTGGATGGGAGTATTCATCAGCAGCTCCTGCACTGTAAAGAAATAATTTAAAAAAACGTCATGGGTTTCCCTGTATTTTTGTTAACCAGCCAAGCAAAACTCACAGCTGGGGGCAGCAACCCTCAGCTGTCAGCTTCAGCAAGGCTAGTTATCAATAATAGAGGGGTCTACACGCCATATTTTTTAATTATTTAAATAAATAATTACAAAAATGGTGTGGGGTCCCCCCCATTTTTGACAAACAGCCTTGCTAAGCAGACAGCTGGGGGCTGGTATTCTCAGACTGGTAAGGGGCCATGGATATTGGCCCCCCAACCTAAAAATAGCAGCCTGCAGCTGCCCAGAAAAGGCACATCTATTAGATTCTGGCACTTTGCCTGGCTCTTCCTACTTGCCCTGTAGCAGTGGCAAGTGGGGTGTTACTTGGGGGGTTGATGTCACTTTTGTATTGTCAGGTGACATCAAGCCCCAAGGTTAGTAATGGAGAAGTGTCAATAAGACGCCAAAATTACTAACCCCAAAGTCACACTGTATGAAACCACTGACACCAAGAAAAAAGTCATTTAATTGAAAAAATGACACAGACTCCTTTAATAATCTCAATTAAACCATACTTATGACCTCGCCTAATTCCTCCAAAGCCCTCGTTCTTCTGTAATAAACCAAAAATAAAAAACAACAATATCCCTCACCGGTCTGTCATTCTGTCCCATGCCGTAATCCATGTCTGGGGGGAAAAACAGTTCTCAGCCTCAGTGACCGTAGGTAACCTCGATGATGTCACCTGTAGTCACTGAGACTGCGCTCACAGAAGTTCAGTCACCAGTGGTTCTCAGCCTGGACGGTCATATTTTGCCACCATCCAGGTTGAAAACTGTTTTTCCCCCCAGACTTGGATTACGGCATAGGAAGGGATCTCGCAACTGTAGAGGGGACTCAGGAGCTGAGCTCCCTCCTCAGATAGTAGATGCCAAATAGACATATCCGTTGGCTCTGTAACATAACAGTCAAGCCAGAGCTGCACTTTAGCTGCAGCTATTAGTCATTGAGATCTCTTAAAGCAAAATTTAAATACAGCAGTTTCCAGCGCGTGTGCTGACCGGCTCCTATCGCCCACCTTCTTCCTGCTATGGGGAACCAATGGATTACAATGCAAACTTGATACTCCTGTGAAGCTCAGCCAGATGCTGAGTTTCATAGGATACTGTGATTTTTCCAATATACTACAATACTGTCTTATATAAAGTACAAAGATCAAATGATTGCAGGTTCAAATCCCCAAGGGGACTATAAAATAATGTAAAAAAGAAGAAGGAAAAACATGAAAATTCAAGTCACTCTATTTTCCTCTAATATGTAAAAAAAAGTAAAATAAAAATTAAAACATTAGATTTTGCTGTGTACGTAAAAGTCCATACATGTAAAAACAGATACTAGCCCCCACATGGCGCTGTTACAGCAATAATATGCCATGTGAGTGCTGCAACCAATCAGTGGCCTTCAATGGACTTCTTCATTTACACTTCCCTGGGTTGAAGCTCGGCTGTCCGAGGGCAGTGGGAACAATGCTGCTCTTTAGTATCTGCTAATTGGTTACAACACTCACGTGGTAAAACAATTTTATGGAAGTAACGTTCAGACTAAATTTAATATTAGCTAATAGTACATTTTTAACTTCATGCTTTCCATATGTTTGGTAGAATCATATGTCCATCTCACTGTCTTGAAGAGGAAGCTGATGACGTGTGGGGATCTGGTATTTATACCGATGTATGTGCAAAGTAAATTTAATGTTAAAAATGTTAAAACAGTAATAGAGGTAGAGTTATTTTTAAAGACAATTATCATTGTATCTGCATTGCCATTATTTGTGCCAAATTTGTCAAAGTATAGTGAAATATATTTAGAGTTGAGAGTCCTCAGTGGTTGATACCTTTTAATGGCTAACTGAAAAGATGGTAACAAATTGCAAGCTTTCGAGACTACTCAGGTCTCTTCATCAGGCTAGACTAATACAAAATCTGAAGAATCACATATTTATACACAACACAGCACAGAAAAAATGCAATAGGTAAGACAAGTGACGTGAAGCAGAATAGTCATTATGGCAGAGGGATGAGCATAAATATTGGAACAGTTCATAGATAAGGAGTGTGAAAGTTTTATTGACCTCTGATTGGGGTCTGGTAATGTTTTGTGATGTTCTCACAGGGTCTTTGGACTAAATTCCTTAATTGATGACGTTTTACATCAATTAAGGAATTTACTCCAAAGACCCTGTGAGAACATCACAAAACATTACCAGACCCCAATCAGAGGGCAATAAAACTTTCACACTCCTTATCTATGAACTGTTCCAATATTTATGCTCATCCCTCTGCCATAATGACTATTCTGCTTCACGTCACTTGTCTTACCTATTGCATTTTTTCTGTGCTGTGTTGTGTATAAATATGTGATTCTTCAGATTTTGTATTAGTCTAGCCTGATGAAGAGACCTGAGTAGTCTCGAAAGCTTGCAATTTGTTACCATCTTTTCAGTTAGCCATTAAAAGGTATCAACCACTGAGGACTCTCAACTCTAAATATTTTTCTATCTACTGGCTAACACGGTACAAAGATATACATCTTTACTGTATCAAAGTATAGTGCAATTTTTGATATTTTTTTTGCATTTTACTTCCGGCTAGAAGCACTTACTAATTCAGTTTTTGTGGCAAAAAAAAGATTACAACTTTTTTACTAAAAAAAAAAATAGCAATTAATAAATCTGAATAATGCCTTATTTGTATCACTAACCATGCAAAGTGACAAGAGCAGAGTAAAATTGCAAAAACTCGCAAACATTTGTGCAATAATGGCATGTTGCAAAATTTGTGAATTATTGATGCAGGAAATCTGTGCAATATTCTTGGCAAATGTCTCCTAAATCATCATTATATTATAGTGGATTTCAGGCTACAGTATTTAAAGGGGTATTCCCATCTCCAAGATCCTATCCCAATATGTAGTAGGTGAAATAATAATAATATTAGCAATTGCCTCCAATTAGAAATGTAGTTTATATTTTCTGATTCACTCTGTCTCTTTCCTCATGTGCAGGCATTGCAGGACCTTAGGTATCCATGATTATGACCATTGACATAGTGACAGTTAGTTAACTGATTGCTAGTGGTCATAACCATGGATACCTAAGGTCCTGCAATGCCTGCACATGAGGAAAGAGACAGAGTGAATCAGAAAATATAAACTACATTTCTAATTGGAGGCAATTGCTAATATTATTATTAATAATAATAATAATATTGTTACACCAACTACACATTGGGATAGGATCTTGGAGATAGGAATACCCTTTTAAATCTGTATTCTGTTTTTTCTTTCTTTGCTATTTCTTTCTTTTTCTATCTAAATTAAATCCAATCAATTCAGATTACTGGAAATATAAATGCAAATTACATAGTATTAATATAGTCCCAAGTTTGTATCAACCAACCAGGATACTCTTTCATATACAGTTAAAAATTCATTTTTAATTTGCTGTTTTATATTTTGCTTATTAGGATTCTCCCATTTGTCATGCTGCTATTCATTCAGGATGGCTTAAACCTGAAGGAGGTAAAGTATATCTAGAGAAGAAGCCAGGTCAGGATGCATACGTAGGATCTGCTAGAAATGGTGTAACTTCATTTGAACACTGCGAGTGGTCTGGTTCATATACATTCATCAGTCCAGAAGCAGCCGCCAAGTATACTACAGTAACTGCACATCTTGTGAAGACAAAACCAGCACCTAAATTACCTGTTGGTAAGTTTTTTCTACATATTCATCTATGTAACAGGTGAAAGCATCCTTAGTAGATTTATGGACAGTGTATAGCAATAGAAACAAGGTCTTATGTAAAGGGATTTTTCACTTTGGACCATCCACTCTTGTTAGAAGGGTGCCTTACAATAATGAGATTCCTTTGTGTTCCTATCCCCCTCCCCGAACAATTTGATGTAAATTGTTGGTGAATTTGGCAGTAATTGTTCAATTTCTTTTCAGTGCTGTATTTTCTATAAGTTCTAATAGGCAGTCACACAGGGGCCAAAGAGGTAAGGGACCCCACTTCCACCTCCTAAGCAGGTGGAATTCTGCATTACGATGAGCTATCAGACTGCAAAGGGACCATATGTTGTTCTTGCACAAGGGCCCTCTCCTGTCTGTGTCTGCTGCTGAGTTCTAACTTCAATACAGTCTAGTCTAAGTTCCAGTCATTCAAACATGCAACACTCATCTGCAGCCGACTGCAACGAGACAATAGTGGATATAACCCTATACACTATCTTCAGACATCACATCTCTTTTTATTTCTCTTTGTAGGATTAATTGAAGTGTGTAGATCAATCATTTTATGTTATAATGTACAGAAAACTAGGAAATTTTTTTTAAGTGAGCTGAAATGTTGAAAAAAAACCTAAAACTAATTTAGCCATTTTTTTTATTTATTTTTTATGGTTTTCATTGTGTAGTAGAAATGAGCTGGAAATCTGTTTTTTGAGGTCAATTTGATAATGATAATACCAAATGTCTTAAAGTTTGTTTATATTTTAGTGGTTAAAAAAAATCTGAACTTTGTGGATAAAAAAACATTTTTTGGCTTGTGTTGCCATTTTCTGAGAATCATAACATCTTTATTCTTTCATCAATGAACTTTATATTTTTTTCAAGCCAAACTGAAATTTTCAATTATACCATTTTGGGGTACATACAATGTTTTGATAGCGTTTTATTAAATTTTTTAGGGAAAGTGCAGAAACAAAAACAATAACAATTCTGGCATTTCAAGTTTTTTCTTTTCAGCTTGTAACATATGGGTTATCTAATTTTATTTTTTCATAGATTGGACTTTTACAGGTGCGACAATATCAAATATGTTTACTTTCTTATTCCCTTTTTATTATTTGGAAAGGAGGGATTACTTAAAATAGTATACGTTTTTTAAGCTTTTTTCTTAATTTTTATGTTTACTTCCCTTCGAGGACTTGAACTTGTGAATGTTTGATTGCTTTTAATATATACAATATTAGAACTATAGAATGCACTATATAGTAAAATTAATGATCTCCTATTATATACGTCAAGAAGGGGTTAAAGTTTATAATGAGTGCAACAAAATATGCTTCTTCTTGATTGGACACTTCAACTAGAGAATCTAAGGATATAGAACTTAATCATAACTTTAGTAGTAATATACAAAGCTTTCAAATTACTGCACGATCAAGCAAGACCTATTTTCTTTTACAGATCTAAGTACTTATTTGGTATTTAAAACAAAATTAAAAGTAAAAAAATAATTGAAATAATAATTTGAGATCTTCTACAATGTACACCTGGCTGAACCATCTATAGACTGATCAATATTTTTTCAAGTAAAAAATGCCACGTGCACAGTTATGGTATTAGCTCCCATTCCACTGTCGATCATCTCTGACAGGCGAGGTCTCACTTGACCTTGGCAGTGGTGCCTCAGAAATGCAAAATGACGTCAAAGCTGTCGAGCCAGGATGGCTGAGAGCTCTAATGACCAGTTAGATAATTAGATGGTCTGATCCAACCAGATAATCACAGGAATTGGTCAACAGAACAATCAATGGACAAGTTAAATGGCCAACTGAAAAACAATTCTCGCTATTTAAATATCCCTGTTACCTGTGCTAGCAACTATATAACTTTGGCTACCACCCTAGTGTGTTACCAATGTTGTTAACTTAATTTTTTATTTTTCTGGCTGGCTTATCAAAAAATCACAGACAGACAATATTTTCTCTGGATACATTGAAAACCACAACAAATCATTATGATTATAACAGTCAAAATAATCTGTGTCAAAAAAATCAACACTCAAAATAATCTGTAAGTTTCTTTATCTTTAAAAATATCGTGGACGCCTTATTTTTTTATGGACAGGGCAAAAGAGCCCTGTTTTTATGGGCAGTCCTGGAATTTCTTGGCAGTTGACAATCCTGTGTCCATGGTCTGACCTGACTTGTATGATATTTTCCCCTCTGCTCATTCCACCAGTTATCAGCTACTTCTCAGACACAAACTGGTGGCACCTGCAGTGAAGTCTTGATATTTGCATATTGGTTAAATGGCTCTGTAAATTTGATTTTTTTTGGCTGAAATCCATATTAAATAATGTATTTGCAAAAATGAAAATACAGTTAGGTCCATAAATATTTGGACAGAGACAACATTTATCTAATTTTGGTTCTAGACATTACCACAATGAATTTGAAACAAAACAAATCAGATGCAGTTGAAGTTCAGACTTTCAGCTTTCATTTGAGGGTATCCACATTAAAATTGGATGAAGGGTTTAGGAGTTTCAGCTCCTTAACATGTGCCACCCTGTTTTTAAAGGGACCAAAAGTAATTGGACAATTGACTCCAAGGCTATTTCATGGACAGGTGTGGGCAATCCCTTCATTATATCATTCTCAATTAAGCAGATAAAAGGGCTGGTGTTGATTTGAGGTTGGTGTTTGCATTTGGAAGGTTTAGCTGTGAAGGAAACATGCGGTCAAAGGAGCTCTCCATGCAGGTGAAACAAGCTATCCTTAAGCTGCAAAAAACAGAAAAAAACCCATCCGAGAAATTGCTACAACTTTAGGAGTGGCAAAATCTACAGTTTGGTACATTCTGAGAAAGAAAGAAAGCACTGGTGAACTCATCAATGCAAAAAGACCTGGGCGCTGTGATGAACGGGCACGCGGTCCGCCACACGGTAGCCCGGGGTATCACGGCTTGTGATCCCTCCGTGCTGCAAATGTGACGAAAACGCGCACACACACGACGGCTGCTGCCGTCCGACCCAGTAAACTGCAGGGATTTATAATTATCCCACTTCCACTTAGGAACTTGCAGCTCTCTGGCGCCCCCCTTACCCTCAGGTCAGTCAGGGAACTGCACCTAGGATAATTGGTCGCCAGACGGGTCACTTGGATGTGTGCTGGCTATTGGGCACGCTGCAGTGAGGGAATTATAATTACTCCTGGCTGCAGCCAGGCAGTACCCTTATAAACCCCGCTCCGTCACTGCCAGCGTCACCCAATAGATTAACACTTTACACCCCTTCCTTTTAGCTGCCACCAGCTACGGCTTTTGATGAACAATTTATCAAGAGGGTCCGTAGCAACCCCAAAACAGTAGCGTAGTGCTTCAGGCACGTTCAAATTCGTTTATAGAGCAGGAGAAACAAACTAATAAATTTATAGGTTTATTCCTTAAAAAACAGGCAGTGCTTATATAATATAAAAAGATGTAACAAACTGAGACAATATCGTTATGTACAGATGCAGTTATAAAATAAAATGGGATTAAGAATGAAAGATAACTCACATGGTAGTTACATATGCATAGGCAAGCCAGGCTGGGGGAAGGAGCCACACGTCATAGTTCATTGGCAGATCTGTTAGTCAGGACATCCCAGCAGAAAGTGACTAAGGAACTTCACTGCAAGACTTATGCATGTCAGCTTCTGACCTCACAAAAAGGGGCTGGTTTTCTGGCCACCTCCCCTGGCTACAAGCTATGGTTTGAGCTCTGCAATATCATAAGGTCCATAACTCGTCCTGTGAACCTAGCAGAATAACGGCAGACCTATCAATGATCTTACTCTAAAATGACGGTTCCAATGAGCCCACACTTGGGTGGGCTAGTTCATGGGGCACCCGAGAATTCCATTTCTCGGGTTCTGTTGGAGTTACGGGTTTACCAGTACCACGGGAACGATGCCCGTCGGCGCATGGTTCAACACAGTAACTTTCGTGTTTCTAGCGAATGCTCCCACCGTGTTATTAACCAAAAAAGAATGAATTCTCCAAAATGGCTGCTATAGGAAGAAAGCACGTGTGCAGACAATGGAGGACCCCTGCGGTGAAGCGGCAAAACTTCCAGCACTGGTAGCTCAGGTTACACTGAGCTTGACTGCAGGTTGACAGGGGGGAAGGGAAGCGTGAGCTGCAGAGAAAAGGAGGGAGGGGTAACTTTGCCCTGTGCTTGCAAACGGTGGGGGTTGTAGTTCTAGCAACAGCACAAGACATGGAGCTACAGTATCATCACACCTCCCCCTTTAGAGGGCGCTACGGAGGCATGACCTCTCGGTAATCCGACATGCGCACCTCAGCGGGTTCGCCACGTCGTGATAACCCATTGGCCATGGCTTGGGCTAGCATGTCTAGGAGGGGATCCTCTTCCCCGTCCTCGGGCAGATTGCAGACCGGTAGGACGCAGGCTTCACGTTCGTGATGGGCCTTCATCATGTTGACGTGAAAGGCCTTGCGCCTACCCCGAGTGTGGTCAAGCGTGACCACGTAGGTGGCTGGGTTGAGCTGTTGGTGCACGACGTACGGGCCTTCCCAGGCTGCCTGAAGCTTATCCTTTGGTACGGGGACCAGCACCCACACCTTTTGACCCACCTGGTAGGTCCGCTCCCGGGCGTTCTGGTCGTACCAGTGCTTCTGGTCAGCCTGAGCCTGCGTCATGTTGTCATGCACCAACTACGTCAAGGTCTGCATCTTGTCGCGGAAGCGCATGACATAATCCACGATGGACACCTCCGTGGGGTTTGGCTCATCTTCCCAGGATTCTCTTATCAACCCAAGGGGTCCCCGGACTCGCCTACCATACAGGAGCTCGAAGGGGGAGAACCCCGTCGAGGCCTGCGGGACTTCTCTGTAGGCAAATAGCAGGTGTGGGAGGTACCGCTCCCAATCGCGTCCCTGGGTCTCAACCAGCATGCGGAGCATCTGTTTGAGGGTACCGTTAAAGCGCTCACACAAACCATTGGTCTGTGGGTGATACGCACTCTATACCATACGCGTCACCTGCATTTTGCTGCAGAGAGCCTTCATTAGGCGAGACATAAATTGGGTCCCTTGATCGGTAAGCATCTCCCTGGGAAATCCTACCCGTGAAAAGATGGTCACCAGTGCATCTGCCACCTTATCTGCCCTAGTTGAGGACAGAGCTACCGCCTCCGGGTACCGGGTAGCGTAGTCTACCACAGTCAGGATGTATTGCTTTCCAGAGCTGCTGGGGACGGCCAGCGGGCCCACAATGTCCACCGCGATCCTCTGGAAAGGCTCCTCTATCACTGGCAACGGGATCAGGGGAGCCTTAAGAGCAGGCCCCGCCTTCCCCACTCTTTGACAGGTGATACAGGAGCGGCAGTAGTTAGTCACATCTGTCCCCATCTTGGGCCAATAGAAGTGTTGAGACAGCCGTGCCTTAGTTTTGCTGATCCCCAAGTGTCCAGCGAGTGGAATCTCATGGGCAATCCTCAACAACTCACCTCGGAACTGGTGCGGGACGACCAGCTGTTTTTCCCTCAACCACTCCTTTTGGGAGTCTCTGGGTACTGTCTCCCGGTACAACCTTCCTCGTTCCCAGAACACCCTCTCCTTATCAGTCACGGAGGTGGGCGTCTCGGCGAGGTGCCTCAAGTTCTCCAGGCTCCCATCTGAGTGCAGAGCAGCCTGGAACTCCTGGCTGGAGGCAGCCAGAAGTGACGTCAGGGTTCCTTCCTCACTGGGACCCTCTGGGACCGGCTCTGGGTCCACCTCTGGTTCAGTCTCTCCTGTAGCGGAGGAGGGTCCAGATGGCAGGGTGCTACCTGCGATCCGGGCACTCTGACTGCGGGTGACAGCAGCTACATATGCAGTCTCCCCGGGGATTTCTATAGACCCATCAGCCTGCGCTGCTATGGGCTCTACCTCCCCATCCAACCCCAACACTTCAGGAGCAGTGCTACTTATGGGCCAGTTACCTTCCTCGGTGGCACTGGTCAGTGTCATGGCTTCACCTTCCTCACGGTTCCCATGCACCTCCCCATTTCCTTGAGCACTGTCGCTTGCTCCTGCTAGGGGTTCCTCAGCCGTCTCACTCCGCAGAGCGACGTGTGTTGTGAATGGGTTTGAGATGAGTTCTGAGCAGAGGCTCCCTCTGGTGGTTACAAGCGGTACTAGTGAAGATTGTGAGGACTGGGAATCAGGTGTTACTGACTGGTCTTATAAGGGAGTCATTTTCCCATCAGGGTTGCCGGTGATCAATTGTTCTGGTCTGAATCCTTCTTTCCAGTTTCCCTTGTAGCCTGCTGTGTCGTGTCTGCATCTCCTGCTATCAGATAAGACATTTTCTTCTTTTGTGTTTGTGCTATATTTTTGCATTTTGTCCTGCACTTCTGTGGGGGCCTTCTGGGTCCCCTCCGGGGGCTTTTGCCCTCTCAGTTTGTTCAGCCACTGAGTTTTGTACTTTTGCTTTTCCAGTTTTTTCAGTGGCTGCTGTTTTGATTTTGTTACACCAGAGAACTAATTTAGGTGGTAGAGGTCGTGTGATCTCAGGTGATTTTGAAATTAGTAGAGTTGGTGTTTTTCAGGGTTTTCTGGGATTGCAGTAAGTGCCCTTCCTGTCCTTTTCTATTTAGATAGTTTTGGCCCCAGCGTTTGCTCATACTATTTTCTTTCTGTGTCAGTATTTCCTCTTGTCTAACCGCCATTACATGTTTGGGGGCTTTCTATTATCTTTGGGGTCTGCTCCGGGGCAGATAGCTTTCCTATTTCTATCTTTAGGTGTAGTTAGTATCTCAGGCTGTGACGAGGCGTCTAGGACCAACGTAGGAACGCTCCACGGCTGCCTCTAGTTGCGGTGGTTAGTCAGG
Source organism: Oophaga sylvatica (assembly GCA_033576555.1). Lineage (NCBI taxonomy): Eukaryota > Metazoa > Chordata > Amphibia > Anura > Dendrobatidae > Oophaga > Oophaga sylvatica. The sequence continues at coordinate 98,481,888 of JARQOD010000009.1, read as the reverse complement.
GTACTGCAATCTCATAGATTCCAACTGCTCTGGTGTATTGCCTTTTTTACCTGCACTCCTCAGCTACCGTAACATAACAGTATCACCGGCCCAAAAATTGTATGGTACTCACAGAAGGGAAAAAATATTGTGACAGAAGAAAGGTTGTCAGAGTTGTCAGAGATATTTTTCTGTTTGTTGCATTTTTTTTCCCTCTGTATCTCTGGGTGCTGGGGAGGATCTTTTCTCCCAATGGAGTTTGCACAGTTGTCTGGCCGTGTGGATCAGCTTGCCACTGAGGTTCAGAGTATTGCTGCATATCTTGCTAGGTTGCCTGTTGTGGAACCTAGGATCCCCATGCCAGATTTGTTTTTAGGGGATCGAGCTAAGTTTCAGAATTTCAAAAATAATTGTAAATTGTTTTTTGCCTTAAAATCTAAGTCCTCAGGAAACGCAGCGCAGCAGGTTCAAATTGTCATCTCTCTCCTGCGCGGCGATCCTCAGGATTGGGCTTTTTCCCTGATACCTGGGGATCCTGTTTTGAGTGATGTTGATGCATTTTTTCAGGCTTTGGGGTTATTGTACGATGAGCCTAATGTCACTGATCAAGCTGAAAAAGCCTTGTTGGCATTAAATCAGGGGCTTGATGATGCTGAGTTATACTGTCAGAGATTCCGTAGGTGGGCAGTCCTGACCAAATGGAATGACGACGCTTTGGCGGCCCTTTTCCGGAAGGGTCTGTCGGATAATGTAAAGGATGTTATGGTGGGATTCCCTGTCCCCTCTGGTCTCAATGATTCTATGTCATTAGCGATTCAAATTGACAGACGTTTGCGTGAGCGGAGAAGTATGCGTGGAGTGGTGTTGCCTTGTGAGCCAGCTTCTGAGCCCATGCAGTGTGATGGAGTGGTGTCTGGGGCACAGCGTCATGAGTTTCGAAAGCGCAATGGGTTATGTTTCTACTGTGGTGATGCCTCTCATGCTATTTCAGTCTGCCCTAAGCGGGGAAGACGTTTTGCACGCTCAGTTGTCTTGGGTAGTGTTCAGACTAAGTTTTTATTAACTGTCACTCTGATATGCTCTCTGTCCTCATTTTCTGCTCAGGCTTTTGTTGATTCTGGAGCAGCTATTAACCTGATGGATTATGATTTTGCTAAACGTTGTGGGTTTCCCTTGATACCCCTACAGAAGTCTATTCCCCTACTGGGGATCGATTCTACCCTTTGGCTGAGAATAAACCCCAGTTTTCTACTCAGGTGATAATGAGGGTTGAACCTGATCACCAGGAGTGCTGCAAATTTTTGGTTCTATATAATCTGCATGACATTATCGTGCTGGGTTTCCCTTGGTTACAGTCTCATAATCCTGTTTTGGATTGGAAATCTGTGTCTGTAACCAGTTGGGGCTGCCAATGTGTTAATACCAACACTCCTGTTTTTTCTGCCTCCCCCCAGGCTCAGGATGTTCCTGACTTTTTGTTTGATTTTTCTGATGTGTTTAGCGAAAGTAAATCTGCATCCTTGCCTCCCCATAGGAGCTATGACTGCGCTATTGAATTAGTGCCGGGTAGTAAATTCCCTAAAGGTCGCCTTTTTAACTTATCTGTACCTGAACATGACGCTATGCGGTCTTATATCAAGGAATCATTGGAGAAGGGTCATATCAGACCATCCTCTTCACCCTTAGGTGCCGGTTTTTTATTTGTGGCCAAAAAAGATGGTTCATTAAGGCCGTGTATTGATTATCGTCTCTTGAACAATATTACTGTGAAATATCAATACCCGTTACCCTTGATTTCTGACCTGTTTTCCAGGGTGAAAAACGCTACTTGGTTTACCAAGCTTGACTTCAGGGGGGCGTATAACCTTATTCGCATTAAGCACGGGGATGAATGGAAGACGGCATTCAATACCCCTGAAGGGCATTTTGAGTACCTAGTGATGCCCTTTGGGCTCACTAATGCTCCTTCCGTCTTCCAGTCCTTCATGAATGACATTTTCAGGGATTTTGTGGACAAATTTCTGATTGTTTATTTGGATGATATCTTGATTTTTTCTAATGACTGGGACTCTCATGTGAAACATGTTCGAACTGTATTCCAGATTTTGAGAGAGAATGCTCTGTATGTGAAGGGATCAAAGTGTCTTTTTGGCGTACAGAAGATCTCATTTCTGGGATTCATTTTGTCCCCATCTGTTATTGAAATGGACCCGGTCAAGGTTCAGGCCATCTGTGATTGGGTCCAACCTACTTCATTAAAGGCTCTTCAGAGATTTTTGGGTTTTGCCAATTTTTATCGTAAATTTATTGGTAATTTCTCGGTTATTGTTAAACCATTAACTGATTTGACCAGAAAGGGTTCTGATGTGGTGAATTGGCCTCCTGAGGCAGTCTCTGCATTTCAGGAACTTAAGCAGAGATTCACTTCTGCTCCTGTTCTACGGCAGCCTGATGTTTCTCTGCCATTTCAGGTGGAGGTTGATGCCTCTGAAATTGGGGCAGGTGCCGTTTTGTCCCAAAAAGATCCAGAGACCTCTAAAAGTAACCCTTGTGCCTTTTTCTCTCGAAAATTTTCTCCTACTGAACGTAATTATGACGTGGGTAATCGGGAGTTATTGGCCATGAAGTGGGCTTTTGAAGAGTGGAGACATTGGCTGGAGGGAGCCAAACATCAGGTGGTGGTCCTTACGGACCATAAGAATCTGGTCTATCTGGAATCTGCCAAGCGACTCAATCCTAGACAGGCCAGGTGGGCCTTGTTTTTCACACGTTTTAATTTTGTGGTTTCCTTTCTTCCTGGCACTAAGAATGTTAAGGCGGATGCCCTCTCGAGGAGTTTCCTTGCGGACTCTCCTGAGTTATCTGATCCTTCTGTTATTTTGAAAGAGGTGTAGTTCTTTCCGCCATCTCGCCCAATTTGAGACTTGCTCTGGAGGGGTGTCAGGAGGATAGGCCCGAGCGCTGCCCTGTTGGAAAATTGTTTGTCCCGGACCAATGGAAAAAGAGTGTGATGTCTGAGATTCATTGTTCCGCATTGGCTGGGCATCCCGGAATTTTTGGTACCAGAGACTTGGTTAGTCGGTCCTTTTGGTGGCCTACCTTGTCTCGCGATGTCAGGGAATTTGTGCAGTCCTGCGGGACTTGCTCTCGCTCCAAGCCTTGCTCTCGCTCTAGTGGTTTGTTGATGCCATTGCCTGTGCCCAAGAGACCATGGACCCATATCTCTATGGATTTCATTTCCGATCTTCCTGTTTCTCAGAGAATGACCACCATCTGGGTAATTTGTGATAGGTTTTCCAAAATGATACATCTTGTGCCATTACCTAAGTTGCCTTCCTCCTCTGAATTGGTGCCGTTGTTCCTTCAGCACGTGGTTCGTTTACACGGCATTCCTGAGAACATTGTGTCTGACAGAGGAGTCCAGTTTGTTTCCAGATTTTGGAGGACTTTTTGTTCTAAACTAGGTGTTCAATTGTCTTTCTCCTCGGCATTTCATCCTCAGACCAATGGTCAAACTGAGAGAACAAACCAGACATTGGAGACTTATCTAAGATGCTTTGTGTCTGCTGATCAGGATGACTGGGTCTCTTTTTTGCCTTTGGCTGAGTTTGCTCTTAATAATAGGGCTAGCTCTGCCACTTTGATGTCTCCGTTTTTCTGTAATTCTGGGTTTCACCCTCGATTTTCTTCAGGACAGACGGAAGCTTCTGTCTGTCCAGGTGTTGACTCTGTTGTTGAGCGTATGCAACAGATTTGGGACCAGGTAGTGGAGAGGTTGTCCCTCTCTCAGGAGAAGGCCCAGCGGTTTGCTAACCGGCATAGGACTGATGGTCCTCGGTTTAAAGTGGGGGACTTGGTCTGGTTGTCCTCAAAGAATATTCCTATGAGAGTAGCATCTCCTAAATTTAAGCCTAGGTTCATTGGACCTTATAAGATCATGGAGATTATTAATCCTGTTTCTTTTCGTTTGCTTCTTCCAGGGACATTTAAGATCCATAACGTGTTCCACAAGTCCTTGTTGAAGAGGTTTGTTGAGCCAGTGGTTCCTGCTGCTGTGCCTCCTGACCCTGTTTTGGTTGAGGGCAATCTGGAGTATGTGGTTGAGAAAATATTGGATTCTCGTTTTTCTAGACGAAGACTCCAGTATTTGGTTAAATGGAGAGGTTATGGTCAGGAAGACAATTCTTGGGTGTTTGCTTCGGACATCCATGCTAGGAGACTTATCCGTGCTTATCATAGAACTCATCCTGACCGACCTGGTTGCTCAAATGAGGGTTCGGTGACCCCTCCTCAAGGGGGGGGTACTGTTGTGAATGGGTTTGAGATGAGTTCTGAGCAGAGGCTCCCTCTGGTGGTTACAAGCGGTACTAGTGAAGATTGTGAGGACTGGGAATCAGGTGTTACTGACTGGTCTTATATAAGGGAGTCATTTTCCCATCAGGGTTGCCGGTGATCAATTGTTCTGGTCTGAATCCTTCTTTCCAGTTTCCCTTGTAGCCTGCTGTGTCGTGTCTGCATCTCCTGCTATCAGATAAGACATTTTCTTCTTTTGTGTTTGTGCTATATTTTTGCATTTTGTCCTGCACTTCTGTGGGGGCCTTCTGGGTCCCCTCCGGGGGCTTTTGCCCTCTCAGTTTGTTCAGCCACTGAGTTTTGTACTTTTGCTTTTCCAGTTTTTTCAGTGGCTGCTGTTTTGATTTTGTTACACCAGAGAACTAATTTAGGTGGTAGAGGTCGTGTGATCTCAGGTGATTTTGAAATTAGTAGAGTTGGTGTTTTTCAGGGTTTTCTGGGATTGCAGTAAGTGCCCTTCCTGTTCTTTTCTATTTAGATAGTTTTGGCCCCAGCGTTTGCTCATACTATTTTCTTTCTGTGTCAGTATTTCCTCTTGTCTAACCGCCATTACATGTTTGGGGGCTTTCTATTATCTTTGGGGTCTGCTCCGGGGCAGATAGCTTTCCTATTTCTATCTTTAGGTGTAGTTAGTTTCTCAGGCTGTGACGAGGCGTCTAGGACCAACGTAGGAACGCTCCACGGCTGCCTCTAGTTGCGGTGGTTAGTCAGGGTACTGCAATCTCATAGATTCCAACTGCTCTGGTGTATTGCCTTTTTTACCTGCACTCCTCAGCTACCGTAACATAACAGACGTGGCTGAACACTCCTGTACCTGTGGACACATCTACCACTTCAGAGAAAGGGTTAACAGCTTCAGATGGCACAGATACATCACTATCAACATCATTCCTAGGGAAAGAAAGGTTATCAGTTGCATAATCACTTCGCAAAGCATTGTCAGGTAACACATTCAGTTTCCCATCATCATCAACATCATCATCATGGTTAACGTTAACCTTATCATCAGATTGGGAAGGGGTGTCAGGGACATAGTACGCCACCATCCTCCCCAGATCAGTCCCCAGTAAAACATCAGTGGGCAGGTTTTCGGACACCCCCACTTCCTTCACCCTGCTCCCGGCACCCCAGTCAATGAAAACTCGGGCTATCGGCAAGGGGTAGTGGACGCTCCCAATCCCGGTGACAGTTAAGGTTTTCCCGGAATCAACTCTTCAGGGGCCGCCAGTTCGGGTCGGATGAGGGTTCGCTCAGCCCCGGTGTCCTTGAGGCCTGTAGCAAGACGGGCCCCCACGCGGACGGGCTGCACGTTGTCATCAACCCTCCCCACCACACCACCCACCAAAAGAACAGAGGCGTTGGGCCCGGAGGCCTTGGCTGGGGGGTTCTTCTGCCACTCCGGACAGGTGGCGCTGATGTGTCCAGTCCTTTTACAGGAGAAACACTGGCGGGGGTCTGATGTAGGCCTGGCGCTGGCAAAGGGGATAGTGCCTCCAGAGGGATGACTGGCAGGGGCACTGGGGTTGGTTGCAGGCTTACCCCCTCCCCAGCGGGGGGTGACGGGCTTCCGCACCTCTGGTTTCCGGTTGGCCTCATAGCTGTCGGCGATCCGGGCTGTTGTGACCGCGTCCTCTGGTTCTCGGTCCAGGATGAACTGTTGGACCTCAGCTGGGCACAGATGCAGGAACTGGTCTTTGATCATCAGGTCTTTCAGCTCCTCATAGGTGTCAACTGACAGTCCATGGATCCACTGGTCAAAGTGGTTCCTGAGTCCTTGCACCACATCGCTATAACTGTCGTGTGGGCCACGTTGGAGGTTCCGGAACTTCTTTCGGTATACCTCAGGGGTTAGCTGGTACTTGGCAATCAGGGCCTGCTTGATGGCCTCATAGTCACTGTCTTGATCTGGCGCGAGGGAAGCAAACGCCTCCAAAGCTTTGCCCTTTAGCCCGGGGGTCAAGTACCTGGCCCATTGGTAGGCAGGCAGCCGGTACTGTCTGCAGACTTTCTCAAAGGCCCGCAGAAAAGTGTCCAAGTCTCCGTCCCTTTCCAGCACGGGAAAGTGCTCCGGCCGGGGCTTCGGACTCTGAGAGCTGCTGGGTGTACTGCTCTGGGCTGTGGAGGGCATTGCCCCTTGTCTGAGCAGCTCCAGTTCATGGGCTCTCTGAGCTTCCCGCTTGGCTCTCTCAGCCTCCCGCTCGGCTCTCTCAGCCTCTCGCTGTTTGGCCTCTCGCTGGTCGGCTCTCTCTTGAGCTTGCTGGATCAGCTTCAGGCGTTCTTCCTGGTTGTCAGCGGAGAGTCCCGCCAGGGCCGCCTGCAAGTAAGGGTCCACCTCTCTCTGGGTGTAAGCAGTCAGGGGTTGGGCCTCTGCTCCTGCGGCACCACCTTGGCTTGGGCCGGCTCCTGCGCCCGCCACGCTCCGATGCTCGCCCAGCTCCTTCAGGGCCTGGACCAGTTGGCCTTTGGTTCGGTTCGTGTGGACAAGGCCGTGGTACTTGCAGATTCCCACAAGAGTGTCCTTGCTCTGCTTTTCGAACCAACTTGCTCCTATGGTAGCCATGTTTGCCAAATAAAAGATAGGATAGAAAAACAAAGAGAAGGGAGGGGTAACCACAAGTACACACAATTGTCTCAGGACTAATAAACACTGAGTCTGTTCTCCAAAACTTTAGATGCAGGGTCGCTGAAGAACCGTGCAAGTTTTTTTTTAGTGAATGGAATGATTGCTCAAACCAGATCACTAATGCTCTATAATCCCACTGCTGCCACCAATATGTGATGAACGGGCACGCGGTCCGCCACACGGTAGCCCGGGGTATCACGGCTTGTGATCCCTCCGTGCTGCAAATGTGACGAAAACGCGCACACACACGACGGCTGCTGCCGTCCGACCCAGTAAACTGCAGGGATTTATAATTATCCCACTTCCACTTAGGAACTTGCAGCTCTCTGGCGC
>JARQOD010000009.1:98419978-98474500 GCA_033576555.1 Oophaga sylvatica | reverse complement strand
TTAACAAGATGTTTCCACTTTTTAACTTTCCAAATTCCCTCTGCGTCCTCCTCCCCCCTCTTTCTCTTATCACACACAAAACAAAAATACAATTTTCCCAAAACAATTTTTAAACAATTTTTAACCTCAATCTCCTTCCTCTTAAACACATACACGTTCCTCACATCCCACAACACCTCTTTTATACATGCATGCATCAACCACAACACTCTCTCCTTTTCCCACACATACCCAACCCAAACATAAATAACTCAAACGTCAAAAAATTCACATCACACAACTCCTTACACAACGGGCCCAAACCTGAAATCACATTTCTAGCATACTGACAATTCCAAAACAAATGCACCACACTCTCTCTCCCACCACATCCCCTCCTCGGACACATCTCACTCCTCACTAAACCCCGGTTTCTCTGGAAGTCTCTCACCGGTAACACCTCATGCAATGACTGCCACACAATCTCGCTCTGTCTATTTGTCATACCATCCATACGTACCTTCTTCCATACCTTCTGCACATCACTTCCTCTCACCATATAGATACCACATTCCATCTCTCTACACTCTATCATCCTATATACCGCTTTCTTCTTCTCTAACAACCTCACATCCACATCACACAGTTCATACTTCACCAAAAATTTGTAAACCCACACATACCACACAGGCACCTCAAAAGCCACTGGGCACCTTAGATCCCTTTCCCGCCACTTCAAACGGAACAGAAAACTTCCAAACAAATACCTACACATACATGCACACTTCCCATCCATCCTAATCACACCCAATACAAACACCATAATATTCACGCCAAAAAATACATTCAAATTTGGGAATCCCAGCCCCCCTTATCCATTCTCTTCATCACAACCTCTCTCCTTGCACGCTCCATACTTGAACGCCAAAAAAATACAAACAAAACCCTATTTAATCTTCTAACACACATATAACCTGGTGGAAAAACCACCGCAACATGCAAAAAAATTGGTAACACCACGCTCTTAATAACTAAAATTTTACCAAAAAACGTCAAATCTCTCATCTTCCAAAAATTTAACTTGCGCTCCACTCTCTCTCTCACATCCACCCAACTTTCCTCTCCATCCAACTTCTCTGAAAATTTCACACCCAGCACCTTTATCGGTCCACTCACCACATTCACCCCAATATCATTGCTCAGAGTCCTCCCACCAAAAATCTTACATTCAGTCTTCTCCCAATTCACTTTAAACGCAGACGCTCCACAAAAAACGGATACCAACAACTTCACACGACGCACCGAACACTCTGAATCACACAAAACACACACATCATCCATGTAACCATTCACCTTCCACTCCCTCCCCCCCGCCCCGGCACTTGCACACCCCGAATCACCTTATCTTTCCTCAACATACACAACAACGGCTCAATCGCGCAAATGAACACAACAGGGGACAATGGGCACCCCTGCCCTACACCGGAAAACACATTCACTCTCCTCCCTACATTCCCATTCAACAAAACACAACTATAAATATTTTTATGCAAACTTCTCACTCTCTCAACAAACTCAGCCGGAAAACCCATCTTCACCAACACTCTAAACAGAAAACCATGCGCCAACCTATCATACGCCTTCTCAAAATCCAAACTCAACACATACACACCCTTCTTACGGTTCAAACAGTCCCACAAACAATCTCTCAGCATACACACACCCTCATTTAACTGCCTTCCAGGCACCGAACAACACTGCTCCTCACCCACCACACTCCCAACCACATCACGCATCCTATTTGCCAAAAGCTTCGCATAGATTTTATAATCACAATTAAGCAACGTGATCGGCCTCCAGTTTTTTAGATTTTTCAAATCACCTTTTTTTGGCAACAGCACAACCACTCCTGCACGCATACCATTCGCCACCTCTGCATTCGCCCACATATACTTACATACATCAACAAAATCCTTCCCAATCACATCCCACATCACACGATAAAATTCCACCGGGAGACCATCCTCCCCGGCGTTTTATTCAGCGCCATGCTACACACCACCTTCCATATTTCTTCACTCGTCACCTCCCCCATCAAACTCTCCCTTTCTATCCCATTCAATCTATTTTCCAAAACACTCAGCACATCACTCTCCAAACCTTCATCCCTCCATTTCACTGCATACAAATCATCATAAAACTTTGCCACTTCCTCACATAAGTCCGCACCACTCACTTCATTTCCATCCACTCCATTCAAAACACTCATGCTCTGTCTTTTTCCAAAAACTTTCTTGAAAAAAAACCGCGAACACTTCTCATTCTTTTCCAAGTTCTCTATTTTAGCCCTATACACAATACTCCTCCCTCTCTCTCTCAAAAACTCGTTCACTTCTTTTTTCACTCTCAACAAATCTTCACTCACATCCATCCCGCCCTCTCTTAGCTTATATAACACACTCAATCTTGCATTCAACCCAGCAAACCTTTCTCTCTTAGCAGCTGCACACTTGTAACCAAGTTTTTAAAAAAAAAACCTTGGTTTTCCATTTAACCCAATCCCACCATTCACACACATTACTGAATTCACTTCTGCTCTCACACCACTCCTTATAATGTCTCTCATACTCCTCTCTCACCTCCACCCCATCCAGTAAACTCACATTCAGCTTCCATATACCTTTCCCAGTTACCTCCTCGGTATGCACATCCACTTCACACTTCATACACACATGATCTGAAAACGGCACACTCTCCTGTGCATAACTAACAGCAATCAGGTTTTTTGAAACAAAACAATAGTCCAGTCTAGACGCCACCCTCCCACTCTCAGAAAAAAATGTATTTAACAATGGAGTTACTTTACACTCCCCTGCATATCCCTCAAACCAAAATCACTCACCATGTCCATTAACTCTTTCCTTGACACATCCACATTCACCTTTCCCACATCAACATTCATATCACCCACAATCACAACAGGCACTCTACCTGGAATAAAAAACTTAATTTTTTCAAATAAAACTTTACGCTCCTGTTTTTTCACAGGAGCATACACATTAATAACACTAAAACGAATATTTCTAAACTCAAATTTGCTAACACGCATCTCCCAACCTCAATCACCATATAGTCACACAAACTCACATTACGCCCCTTCACCAAAAAACCAACACCGTCATTCCTATTACATGCACTCCCTGACCACACAGACGCACCATGAGGCCATTTACTCCCCTTCACACCATCCACAATCCCACACTCCTGTAAACAAAAAATTTCCGCATTTTGCGCTGCAAAAAACTCAAAAATGGCCGCACGCCGCAACTTATTTTTAAAAACCCTCACATTTTGAGATATAATTCTAACACCCATACTATACACAAACCAAAAGGCTTAAAAAAACACTTGTCCAAAAAAGCCAAAAAAGGAAAAAAATACAAAAACAACCTACAGATATAACTTGACACACATTACATAAAACACACAAAAAAAACAGATAGCCATTGCTTAAAGAGCAAAGCTATGTACACAAAAAAACCCTACCTGGCTACTGGAAAAGTAAAACGTACTTAACCAGTACCGCCAGTGTCCTCCTCCACCATTTGTGCCGAGCAGCCTTCCGAGCCGCTGGCCTCCATATACTCCTCCACCCGTGCCAGTCTTCCTCTGGGCCATTCCTTCTTCCACCACCTCAATGTCTCTGTTTTCCCCACCACCCTCCCTGTGACACTTTAACCCTCCTGAGTCCTCTTCCGAGGAGAAGTCACCAATATTTCTCGGATCAGACTCATGAACTAAAACCTCAGCCTCCTCCTCTGCCACAGATATATCGAAATCCATCAGGCATTCTGACCATGATTCAGCAACTGGGACTTCTTTTTTTACTTCTTTTTTAGGCCATGAACGCTCCTCTCGCCTTATGGCCTTCCAAAATTCCTTGTCCTCCTTTTCCTCCTGTTGCTTCTCCTTCCTTCTCTCAGCCTCCTTGTCCTCCTGCCGCTTCTCCCTCCGTCTCTCGGCAGGAGTGGGTGGCGCCCTCACAACGCTTTGCAGCGCGGCGACTTCGCCTTCCCTCTGCTTCTTCTTCCTCTCCCGCCTCTTAACCTCCTCCTCTCTCTTCCTTTCTTCCTCCCGCCTCCGCTCCTCCTCACGTCTCTTTCTTTCCTCCTCCTCTCTAGTTGACCTCCTCGGCACACCAAACGGGCAGTCTCTATACAGGTGCTCTAAACTGCCACACCTGTCACATTCACGAGGCATCGGACACCTAGCCGCCACATGACCCTCTTGCTTGCAATTACGGCAAACCAACTCCTTGCTACACATGTTTAGCAGGTGCCCGAACTGAAAGCACCTCCTGCAGTATAGTGGCTGCCTGGGTATGACAGGAAGCCCCTATGACCCGCCACTGAAAAGTTCGCTGGTGGGTGGGTGAAACCTCCCAAACAACCTGGGTCCTTCTTCAATTTCACCCGAAACACATACTTGCAGTTGAAAATGCCCAAGACATTTTTCTGCTTCTCCCCTCCCTTCACGTATTCACAGTACCGCTCCAGGAACTGCTCCAGTAGTGCTACTTCTGTATAGGGGTTGTACACAGTCACAGTCACCACTTTTTTCATGAGCCCAAACAGGGGCTCCACCCGCACTCCCTCCAGGCATGGATCACCTTCATTACTTCTGAGCCATTCAAAGACGGTCAAACAGCATCCCTCATTCACAAAGGTTACATCATATGTACCTTGACTCCGGAATTCATTGACGCTGTAGATATCCTGACGATGGGCTCCAGCCTTTCCCTCCAACAGGTCACGAACGACGTACACCAGGTTGTTTTTCTCACCACCTTCCACCACCACACGGATCGTATTCTTAATGAACATTCTCAGTACAGACTGCCGGTACGGATTCCGCAGTAGAAAATCAGCAGCACGCTGCCAGCAAAGCCCCTGGATCACTCCAGGAAAACTCGCACCCTCTGACCGCGACACACGATCGCAGCCAAAAGGCCGAGATCACACTGGCGCATAGCATACAATGGTTGATATTAGCGCATGGCGGCCCAGCCATGCTACCCTTTTATAGCAACAGCTACAGGACCTTCCAGGAACAAGGACCAATGAGAAACTGTTACAAACACATGTAGCTACATGACCTTCCTGGCGGACCAATAGGAGCCGCTGCAGCACCTGAACATGTGACCCTGATCTCCAATGAGAGATCTCACTCTGGGCATGCTCAGAAGGGAAAACGCAGAACTTTGTCCCAAAGACGTCTGCTCCAGCACTGGCTATAATAGCAGATACAGGAACAGCAGCAGCAAGTCACTGCACAGTAGTGGAGTGGGCAAGACGCTTGGACCGACGTCTCTGCTGAGCAGGCTCCACTGCGGCCGGAGATGAATGGGAGACCGCAGCGGGACGGGTTTGAGACTCCCCTTGTGCAGCAGCGGGAAATCGAACCCTAACATGGCCCACCCTTCTTTGGGCCTCGCTGCGCTCAAAGGCAGCGATGAGCTGCGGAGCGTGAACATGCTCGGCAGGCTTCCAGGATCTATCCTCAGGCCCATAACCCCTCCAATCCACCAAATAAAATTTTTTGCCTCGTACCACCTTGCACCAAACAATGGCGTTCACCTCATGATCGTCGGTAGATGAACCCGACGTCCCGGCAGATGACTCGGAAAACCGGGAAATGGCCACGGGTTTCAAGAGGGACACGTGAAAGGTGTCAGTGATACCAAGGCGAGGCGGAAGGGCTAGGCGGTAAACCACCGGGTTCACCTGCTCAAGAACTTTAAAGGGGCCCAAAAAGCGAGGTGCCAACTTGGTGGACTCTACCGTAGCCTGATGTTTCGGGCAGAAAGCCACACTAGGTCACCCGGAGCAAATGTAGGAGCGGGGCGCCGATGGGCATCGGCCGAAGACCTCATCCTCTCTTTGGAGAGCCTGAATGGCATCCCAAATGTCCCGTGCCTCCACAGCCCAGTCTGCCACCCTGAAATCGGCGGACGACACGGGCATAGGCACTGGTACCCGCGGATGCTGACCGTAGTTCAGGAGGAATGGGGTCTGTCCGGTGGAGTCAGCCACAGCATTATTTAGAGCGAACTCAGCCCACGGTAGCAAGGATGCCCAGTCATCCTGCCTGGCAGAGACAAAATGTCGCAAGTATGTGACCAAGGTCTGGTTGGCCCTCTCTACCAACCCATTCGTCTCGGGATGGTATGCAGAGGAGAGATTCAACTCAATGCTGAGTAGACGACACAGCTCTCTCCAGAACCGAGACGCAAACTGGGGACCTCGATCACTGACAATTTTGTCTGGCATATCGTGTAGGCGGAAAATATGCCTAATGAATAATGCTGCCAAGGCCCGTGCAGACGGTAACCATGGTAACGGCACTAAGTGCACCATTTTGGAGAAGTGGTCGGTTATCACCAGATGATGGTGCAGCCCCGAGACTTGGGTAAGCCCACCACAAAATCCATCCTGACCATCTCCCAAGGCCTGTCTGCCACCGGTAAAGGAAAAAGTAACCCAGCTGTCCGTTGTCGAGGGGACTTATTCTTGGCGCAGGAGACGCACGCCTGAACATATTCCCTGACGTCACGGGCCATCTGCGGCCACCAGTATGTCCTCGCCAGCAACTCAGAAGTCCTTTTGGTCCCAAAATGTCCACCTACCCTGGACGAATGTGCCCAAGAGAGTACTTCCGGTCGCAAATTGGTGGGCACAAAAGTCTTGCCCAGAGGCACAGACTCAAGCGAAACCGGAGCCACCGTTCTTAGGCTTTCTGTGTGGACAATCAGCCGAGGCTCCTCCTCCACCTCCTCAGAGGACACCACGGAGCGGGATAGAGCATCTGCGCGAATGTTCTTCTCACCGGAGAGGAAATGGAGGGTGAAATGGAACCAGGAGAAAAACAAGGACCATCTGGCCTGACGGGAATTTAGCCGCTGGGCTGTCTGCAAATACACCAAGTTCTTGTGGTCTGTGAACACTTGGAAGGGGAAGCGAGCCCCCTCCAGAAGATGTCGCCACTCGGAGAAGGCCAACTTTATAGCCAGTAACTCCCTGTCCCCGATGGAATAATTCCTCTCTGCTGGTGTAAAGGTTTTGGAAAAGAAGAAGCAGGGATGCTTCCGACCCTGAGCATCCTTTTGAAAAAGGACTGCTCCAGCACCAACAGAAGAGGCATCCACCTCTAAGATAAAGGGTTTATCGACATCGGGGCGATGTAAGATGGGAGCACTGGCGAAATGCGACTTGATGGAGGAGAACGCCTTGGTGACCTCCTCTGACCACAACTTGGGATTAGCTCCCTTCTTGGTGAGGGCTACCAAGGGAGCTACCAAAGTGGAGAAGTGAGGAATGAATTGGCGATAGTAGTTAATGAACCCCATAAAGCGCTGCACCGCCTTAAGGGAGTGGGGTTCTTGCCAATCCATCACAGCCTGTAGTTTGGTAGGATCCATAGCCAATCCCTGGGTGGAGATGATATAGCCCAGAAAAGGTAGAGACTCCTGCTCAAACATGCACTTCTCCAACTTCGCATATAGGGAATTTGCTCGCAAGAGGTCGAAAACCTTGCAGACATCTCTCCGGTGGGAGGCCATATCTGGAGAAAAGATGAGAATGTCATCCAGATAGACTACCACCGAGGTGGTCAACATATCCCGGAAGATGTCGTTCACAAAGTCTTGGAAGACAGCTGGAGCATTACAGAGCCCAAAGGGCATTACCAGATATTCATAATGCCCATCCCTGGTGTTAAATGCCGTCTTCCACTCGTCCCCCTCATGGATGCGAATCAGGTTATACGCACCCCGCAGGTCTAGCTTAGTAAATACCCTTGCTCCCCGAAGCCTGTCAAAAAGCTCAGAGATTAGCGGCAAAAGATACTTATTTTTCACGGTGATAGCGTTGAGACCCCTATAATCAATGCACGGACGTAGTTCTCCATTCTTCTTCTGCACAAAGAAGAACCCCGCTCCCGCTGGTGACACCGACTTCCTAATGAATCCCCTTGCCAAGTTCTCCTGAATATATTGGGACATGGCCTCTGTCTCAGGAAGAGAGAGGGGATAGACCCTTCCTCTAGGAGGCTCAGCTCCAGGCAAGAGGTCGATAGGACAGTCATAGGGGCGATGAGGCGGAAGAGTCTCCGCAGCCTTCTTTGAGAAAACGTCGGCATAAGACCAATAGACCTTGGGAAGAGGAGAGAGGTCTATGGGTATCTCAGTGGTGTTGACCTGCACGCTGTCCCTAATGCATCTGCCTTTACATAAATTACCCCAACCCAGAATTCTCCCTGAAGCCCACTCAATATGGGGAGAGTGGTGGCGGAGCCAGGGTAATCCCAACAAAACCTCATCTATACCCTCAGGGAGGATAAAAAATGATATATTCTCCTGATGGGAAGGAGACATAGACAAGGTGAGTGGGACAGACTGATGGGTGATTTGTGAGGGCAGAATTGCTCCGTTCAATACCCGAACCGATACTGGTTCAGCCAGCAACACCAAAGGCATGGTGTGGCGAGAAGCAAAGGAGGATGACATAAAATTTCCCTCTGCCCCAGAATCCACACACAGCTTGACGGGTAGGGTGGTAGAACCGTGGGTAATTATCCCCTTGAGGAGCACTTTAGGGGCAAAACTCATGGCGTCCAGTGACCCTGTTCCTACGGTTACTGGGCGCGACCGCTTATTCAGCCGCTGTGGACATCGGTTGGCAAAATGTCCCTCCTGCTGGCAAATATAACAAATCGGGGATGGACGAGTGACCCGAGATTTAGATCCTGCAGGAGCAACCTCCTGAAGGTCGGGCGCCTGAACAGGCGACTCCAGAGGGTTGGTGAACGTAGGAGCCAACTGGACCCTCTGCCTACACTGGACACGTTTCAGCCTCCGCTCGTGGAAACGGAGGTCGACGCGGGTGGAAATAGCGATAAGCTTCTCCAGTGTGGCAGGAATCTCTCTGGTAGCCAAGGCGTCTTTCACATGACCCGCCAGTCCTCTCCAGAACACGGGAATGAGGACTTTATCTGGCCACTCTAATTCCGAGGCCAGAGTCCGAAATTGAACAGCAAAATGGCTGACCAAAGCCGAACCCTGGGTACTTGCCAGCAGTTTGAGCGCTGCATCGTGGGTGACCTGAGGTCCTAGAAAAACCTTTTTCAGAGCCTCCAGAAAACGAGAAGCGCTCTGCACCACACGGTCGTCGCGCTCCCACAGCGGCGTTGCCCACTCCAACGCTCTGCCCGACAGAAGAGCTATCACAAAGCCCACTTGTGCCCGATCCATGGGGAAACGTGCAGCCAGAAGCTCGAGGTGTATGGAGCACTGACTTACGAATCCCCGACATTGCTTGCTGTCACCAGCAAACTTGTCTGGAAGCGGGAGGTGGGACAATGTAGGGACAGAGGTGGCAGAGGACAAACTGGCTGCAGCTACACTAGCAGCCTGAAGAGCGACTGCGGTAACATCCACAGCTGAGGTTGTGCGCTCAAGAGCCACCAACCTACCCTCCAGCTGCTGGATGTACAGCTGTAATCACTGTTCATCCGCCATTTTACTAGCCAGACCCTGGAGCTAATATTATGTTATGGGTCTGCGGAACACACCAAATATATAATGTAGAAAGGTGCGTTCGCAGCCCGGGGTCCACCGTGCAAGCGGAGCTTGCTGCTAGTAAAAATGGCGCGAGAAGCAAACTCTGTTATCCCGCAGAGTCGCCAACATAAACGCCGTAATGCGCTGTGGCAATGAGTGCGAACTCTGTTACTCCACAGAGCCGCTGGAAGGAGAGCCGCAGCGCTATATGGCGATGTGTGCGCACTCACTAGACACAACTGAGTGGCAAAGAAAACACGCTAGGGCGCTGACTAGCGTTGAAAGTGAACCCTGTTACGTCATAGGGCCGCTGAGAAAAAGCACTGTGTCCTGTAAGGCTCTCAGGTACACAGTTAAGTGCTAAGCGTACATAAAGCGTGATCATGTGCTAATGTCCTCGCGGGAGTCACCCGCAATCTATGGCGTCTGAACGCCAGACCCTGAATACGGCAATCAAAACTCCTCACCGGTTATGCCGGTAATCTAGGGCATCTAGGACACCGACCCTGACCAGCTACCATACCAAACTCCTCACCGATTAAGTCGGTATTCTAGTGGCTTATTTCAGCCGGGTCCCTATCCACACATACACATGACCACACTGGCGCATAGCATACAATGGCTGATATTAGCGCATGGCGGCCCAGCCATGCTACCCTTTTACAGCAACAGCTACAGGACCTTCCAGGAACAAGGACCAATGAGAAACTGTTACAAACACATGTAGCTACATGACCTTCCTGGCGGACCAATAGGAGCCGCTGCAGCACCTGAACATGTGACCCTGATCTCCAATGAGAGATCTCACTCTGGGCATGCTCAGAAGGGAAAACGCAGAACTTTGTCCCAAAGACGTCTGCTCCAGAACTGGCTATAATAGCAGATCCAGGAAAGGCAGCAGCAAGTCACTGCACAGTAGTGGAGTGGGCAAGACACTTGGACCGAGGTCTCTGCTGAGCAGGCTCCACTGCGGCCGGAGATGAATGGGAGACCACAGCGGGACGGG
Source organism: Oophaga sylvatica (assembly GCA_033576555.1). Classification (NCBI taxonomy): domain Eukaryota; kingdom Metazoa; phylum Chordata; class Amphibia; order Anura; family Dendrobatidae; genus Oophaga; species Oophaga sylvatica. The sequence goes on along the minus strand of JARQOD010000009.1, from coordinate 98,463,899 downwards.
TTTGAGACTCCCTTGTGCAGCAGCGGGAAATCGACCCCTAACATTGTTGATCGTTATAGGAAGCGATTGATTGCAGTTATTTATTCCAAAGGGTGTGCAGCCAAATATTAAGTTGATGGATCTCCCGTCAGGGCAGTGGGGATACTCGGTACTGGGCTGCTTTTTAAAGGGGAATTGTCACAGCGGCAGTGACCCGGTCCATGGCCATGGGCGTCCAGTAAAAGGGGATATGATGAAAAGGGGATAATAAAGTGTTTGTGAGGCCACCTGTGGTACTCGGCAATAAAGATGTTAGCCGACACTGCAAATTCAGAAATTCAGTCCACTGGGACAGTTGTTGGTACAGCAGAGTTGGTTCAGCTCTCCACAGGCAGAGCTATGTCCCAGGGCAGTTAGGATGTTAAAGGTGATGTTGGAAGTGAGTGTGGTCCAGGACATGTGATGCAGGAAAGATTCCGAAGACACAGCAGAGTGAGTTTCCTTTACCTTTTACTGAGCAATGCAGGTACAGTCCGGGGCACAGGTTACAGATGGTTCTGGAGCCGGTCAGCCTGAAAGCAATTTGGAATCTCCTTATTTAGGTGGGTTGTGAGGCCTCCTTTCTAGCGCTATTCTCTGAGGTCTTTGCTGCTCTAAATTCTATTCATGTTCCTCTCTCTGCCTGCTACTTAGGTAGAACTCCACTCGCATGTCAGGCAGCTGTAGCTTACTTCAGGGATTGCTCCTGTCTGGCATATCCGGCTCACTGTGTGCTCTGCTGCGGTGTCATCGAGTATCAGTTGGGGACAGAGGATCTCCGGTCTTCTGCCCTCTGGATTCTGCTGCTGGGGCTTTAGTACCCACACAGCCTCGGGCTCCAGGGCCTGGTCTTTGGTGCTAAAGCCTGGGGTGAGCTCACCTACAGCTCCTAACCCCAGGACCTCTCCACACGTCCTTTCTCAACTGTGTTCAAGTTCTAACTACTCACTAACTTCCTGCTTCTCACCACAGAGAGCAGCTCCCCTGAAGTCGGGTTAGAGCTCCCCCTGCTGGCCTGGAACAGGAACTGTGTTGTATGCTGGAACTACCTGATAACAGGATTCCTTCTTCGGTTCCAGGCATGACATCACTCCCCCCTGGAAGGTGGCAATGCCATTGTGGCAATCGAACTCCGTGGTGCCACATTGACAGTGCCAATAATTTTGTCCGGCCCATATTTTTTTGTGTTGCTCCAATACACACAAAGGAAATAAACGTGTGTAAAACAAAACATTTATAACTGCAATTATTTTCACAGAAAAATACTTCATTTTGTGTAACAATTTCAAGGGTTCCAACACTTCGGCTATGACTGAAACTCAATACGTATACTTACAGACAAATTTAAAAATAGTGGTGTACTGTTCTGATTGTACATTTACTCCTGGCACAGCTCAAAAAAGAGTAAAAGACGTGCAAACATCTATAAATAAATCACCTATTGTGTGCAATTTAAAAACAATGCCTCTTACTTTCCAGCACTTACAAAAATGTTTTAAATGTCCAAAAAGTGGCTGGGGGCTTGATAACTTTGGTATATAGAGTATATATTATTGTGCAGATTGTCAAAAATTTCTGAAAATATCAGTTCAGTGACCAGTTTTTGGAGGTAAATGACGCAATCAGTATCTGGATCATGGTGGCCAATACTTTATTAATCTTCTGGTTAATAGTGGTCATTGTTTCACTTAGTGTTTGATGTCTACTTGTCAGTAATAGATTCATCATAGAATTTATTTTGAATTGTTGGATTTATCTTTTTTACATTTATGCTCATACTTTTTTCATTTTTATTTCTTACGGTAGATACGACAGATAACAATCTACCTGAAGGTACTTTATATTTTATTTAGTTATTTTACACCCTTATACAGCATCATTAATTTCCACAGCGCTACACAGACATTATCGTTAGGCTGGGGTCACATTAGCGTACAGTATCTGATGCAAGAGCATGGGATGCAATATGCTAATGACACTCAGCTCAAACTGTACTGTGAGCATGAGCTGAGTGTTATTTTACTGAGCTTCGATTCTTTCGCATGAGAGAATTGCAGCACAGGTGTGAAGGAGACGGAGAAGGTAATTTCCCCATCTCCTCCATTGCTGGAGACTGAGGTAATCGCACTGCACTCGGATGACATCTGAATGCAGTCCGATGTTTTGCTCGCACGCATAGACTTGTATGGGTGCTTTCTGTCCATTACATGCTGCTAATCACAGCATGGAGTGACCTTTTTTTCATGCCACCTCGGCATGAGAAAATAAATGCTATTCCGCACTGCTCCATAGTATAACATGGAGCATCAGATAGCACTCGTCAGAGTTACACGCTGGTCTGGTGGTCGGCGCACATGGCAAGTCAGCAATTCTGCTACATACAGGCGATCTAATCATCACCTTTATGTAGCAGAGGCGATCGGGTTATGGCAGCTTCTAGTCTCCAATGGAGACTATTGACGCATGCCAAAAGTAAAAAAAAATTAAAAAAATATTTAAAAAAATAAAAAATATAAAAGTTCAAATCACCCCCCTTTTTTCCCATTCAAAATAAAACAATAAAAAAAATCAAACATACACATATTTGGTATCACCACATTCATAATCGCCCAATCTATCAATATAAATAAAAATTAATTTGATCACTAAATGGTGTAATGACAAAAAAAAGTCAAAACGCCATAATTTTTTAAAATTAAAATGCAATAACGGGCGATCAAAAGATCGTATCTGCACCAAAATGGTATCTTTAAAAGCAGCAGCTCGGCGTGCAAAATATAAGCCCTCACCCGACCCCAGATCATGAAAAATGGAGACGCTATGGGTATTGGAAAATGGCGCAATTTTTTTTAACAAACGTTGGAATTTTTTTTCACTGCTTAGATAAAAAAGAACCTAGACATGTTTGGTGTCTATAAACTCACAATGACCTGGAGAATCATAATGGCAGGTCAGTTTTAGCATTTAGTGAACATGTTCAAAAGCAAAACAAAAAATAATTGTGTAATTTTCACTTTTTTTGCAATTTCACCGAACTTGGAATTTTTTTCCCGTTTTCCAGTACACGATATGTTAAAATCAATGGTGTCGTTCAAAAATACAACTCGTCCCACAGAAAACAAGCCATCACATGACTATATTAACCAAAAGATAAAAAAAAGTTATGGCTCTGGGAAGAAGGGGAGCAAAAAACGAAAACGCGAAAACGAAAATACCTCCAGTAATGAAGGGGTTAAAGGCATCATAACTACAAGATTAATATTTTGCGAACAATCAATCTAATTTTGTAGCAAAACACTTATTCTCTACATTTGGACAATCAGTTGTTGACTCACTTGTACATTTGCCTAGCTTATTTCGTTGGGATTCTGATATAGTAATAATCCCCACCTTGGTTATGATGTAGGAAGGAAAGAGGTAGTTCATCAGGAGTGAAGGTAATTGTCAAAGGCTCCTACATCATAACCAAGGTGGGGATGCGTGGTTTTGGGAAATGTGAAGAATCCTATAATTTTTCCCAGTACTATGTTCTGGCTCCAATGGCATCAGTTTTTTTTCGCAAAGTATTTTTAGAGGGAACCTGTCAGCAAAATTGTGCACAGTAACCTTCTGTGTAAGGTTGGCACTGTTATATTGATTAAAATGATACCTGGGTTGAAGAAATCCGTCTTGTGGTTTTTGTTTAATATTTATTTTCAGTTTTCAGTTAATTATATGCTTGTGCTTCGAGGCGGCATGTGGCGAGGTCTTCATGTGATGCTCTGATTAGGTATTCATCAGTATGGCTTCTGACAAGTCACTGATCTCTTACTGACCTGCCCCTAGTTTACATAATGAATATTACACCTTGTACCAAATTATTATGCAAATAATATTTTTCTCTGATTTTCCTAAGTGGTCGGTGCAAATGACAGTCAGTCTAATAAAAGTTATCACCCGTTAGAGTATACATCGAATTTTATTGAATAAACCTCCCAATGATAACAGTATAATCTCCAAAATGAATAAAAACTCAAAATGCACTGTTCCAAATTATTAGGCTCAGTAGAATTTCTAAACATTTGATCTGTTTTAAAGAACTGAAAATGCTCATTTGTGGAATTTGCAGCATTAGGAGGTCACATTCACTGAACAAAAAAGCTATTTAACTCCAAAATATCCTAACAGGCCAAGTTACATGTTAACATAGGAACCCTTCTTTGATATCACCTTCACAATTCTTGCATCCATTGAACTTGTGAGTTTTTGGAGAGTTTCTGCTTGCATTTCTTTGCATGAAGTCACAATAGCCTCCCAAGGCTACTGTTTTGATGTAAACTGCCTCCCACCCTCAAATCTTTTGCTTGATGATGCTCCAAATGTTCCCTATAGGGTTGAGGTTGAGGTCGGGGAAGATGGTGGCCACACCATGAGTGTATCTCCTTTTATGCCCATAGCAGCCAATGACTCAGAGGTCTTCTTTGCAGCATGAGATGGTGCATTGTCATGCATGAAGATGATTTTGCTCCTGAAGGCACGTTTCTGCTTTTTATACCATGGAAGAAAGTTGTCAGTCAGAAACTCTATATACTTTGCAGAGGTCATTTTCACACCTTTAATAACTTTAAAGGGCCCTACCAGCTGCTTCCCCATGATTCCGGCCCAGAACATGACTCCTCCACCTCCTTGCTGACGCTGCAGCTTTGTTGGGACATGGTGGCCATCCACCAACCATCCACTACTCCATCCATCTGGACCATCCAGGGTTGATCCACACTCATCAGTAAACAAGACTGTTTGAAAATTAGTCTTCAGGTATATCTGGGCCCACTGCAACCGTTTCTGCTTGTGAGCACTGTTTAGGGGTGGCCGAATAGTAGGTTTATGCACCACAGCAAGCATTTGAAGGATCCTACACCTTGAGGTTCGATGGACTCCAGAAGCACCAGCAGCTTCAAATATCTGTTTGCTAGTTTGTAATGGCTTTTTAGCAGCTGCTCTCTTAATCCCATGAACTTGCCTGGCAGAAACCTTCCTCATTCTGCCTTTATCAGCACAAACACGTCTGTGCTCAGAATCAGCCACAAATCTCTTAACAGTACGATGATCACGCTTAAGTTTTCGGGAAATATCTAATGTTTTCATCCCTTGACCAAGGCATTGCCCTATTTGACGCTTTTCAGCAGCAGAGAGATCCTTTTTCCTTCCCATGTTACTTGAAAACTCTGGCCTGCTTAATAGTGTGGAACATCCAGTTTTCCTTTTATTGGGCTCACATGGTAAACTAATTATCACAGGTATCTGAAATTGATTTCAGTGATCCAAAGAACCCTGAGACACACTACTATCAATGGGTTTCATTTGCAAAAAAGAAAAACGCTATGACACTTAAAACCAATTTGCATAATAATTTGGAATATAGTGTATATATATCTTGGAAAAAAATCCCCTTCTGCAGGCAGGCGCCAGCAGTGGCATCAGCGCTGCAGCCTGATCGCATATGTAATGTATATATAGTTCATTTGTTTGAGGTTACCCTGAAATACATTAAAAAAATGTGTTTGAAAATGGATCCAATAGCTGCTGTTGCGCTGGTGTCAGTGGTGCCATCGTTGCAGAGAAAAATAAAATTTTCTCCTCCAAGATGGCACAGCCGGCGCCTAGTAACAGCTGTCGGCGATCTTAAACTGAAAATAAAGATTAAAGAACAACCACAAGACGATTTCATCAACAAAGGCTTCATTTTAACCAGTATAACGGCACCAACCTGACACTGTCTGTAGGTTACTGTGCACAATCCTGCTGACAGGTTCCCTTTAACCACCTCTCACAACACACCTGTCACTTTGACTGAAATTTGGCTCCACTGGCGGAAACAGAAATGGGCCCCTGTGCAAGAATAATATCTGAGCCCTTTGCTGCCTAACGGATCAACATAATGAGCAATTCCACCTGCTTTGGAGGTAGAAGTGTGCCCCCTTACCTCTTGGGCCCCTGTGTGACCACACAGGTTGCATCAATGAGATATCTGCCCCTGGTCAGCTCTGCACTGATGCACTTCATGCTTATAACTGCTGTTCACAGTGCTGTAAGGGGTGACTGTAATTGTCCTGCCATGCCTAATTGATTGAAAGCCGGCGGCTCCTGGAAGGTATAAAGTTAATTTTCTTCTTACAGCCGTGCTGTCAGTAAGGCTATGTTTCCACTGTCAGTAAACAGTAACACTGCGGGTTGGACACTGCGTACATCCACAGTGTCCAACCCCAAGCGGCAAGATGTTACAGCATACTGGATGGGATTTCATTAAATCACATCTCCACTTTGCGTGCAGGGACACCATCGGCTTCTCTACGTAAACGGACATGCGGTGCGTCTTTCCAGACTGCAGTATGTCTATTTATTTGGCGGAGACGCTCCGTCTCTGCAAGATAAATATCACTGTCCAATGTATAGGATGCGGTGATTCTGCATGGTTCAATGAACACATGCGGAATCACCGGCATTCAAAAGCCAGCAGTGCTTTGGACGGAGCTGACATGTGCTGCGTCCAAAGCTCTGCCGGTTACTGACCGTGGAAACATACCCTAAGGTGGCCAAGTGCCTTCATAGCGCTATTAACCTGCAAATTAAGAAAAAATGTACCTCATTAGGAAGGAGAGAAAATGATCAATTCATGAATTGGTTAAGGAACTCTTAAGTGACAGTGTACCCTGGTTGGGAAATTTTCTATTGTAAGTGAATGAAACCTACATTAAAAAAGTTCCTTTCATGAAGTTAATTTTTCACTTTATTTCTTTAGTCAAAGCAACGTGCTCAATGACTGGAAAGGATTTGCTTGCAACAGTTGCAATGTAAGTTTAGCACCATCAAAAAAAAAGTAAACTAGGCATCAAAAGTGCATTTATATTCAGAAAATCAATTTTTGTTTCTATAAGGTGCTGTTTGCATTATGTTAATATTGGTATTAAGTAAGCACCGAATGCCCCATATTTAAGGCTTTGGTGTACAAGGTAAAGTTACAACATGTTTAAAATTATTTAAGAAAAGGTTTTATTTCACTTTTTAACACAGATTTCTTTTACATTGTCTTAGAATATTTTGTCCTGAGAATTGTCAGAAACACCCTGTACAAGTCTGGGGATCAGAAATTTTTGCAGATGTAAGCGGAAAGCACAAATAAATAGTCCTCATTTATATTAAATGTACCTATTCTTGTAAAATAACATATATTCATTTCTGATCTACAGGATTCTGAAATTTGTGCAGCTGCCATTCACGGTGGACATATGGACAATAGGGGTGGAACAGTGATATTCCAGAAGAAGCCGGGACAGAGCAGCTACAACGCATCCACAAAGAATGGGATAACAACGAAATGTAAAGGTCCAGCATCTGGATCATTTATACTGAACTTATCATATGAATATAAGACAACCATATATACAGAATTCTCTTATACAGTGCCACTGCAAGGTAGGCTGAGGCACAGATTTACCTAATCAGACCTTTGTCTATAAAATTATCAATACTTTCATTAAATTTTACTTTTTGTTGCAGGAATGACCAGGGAATTTAAGCCAGGTAATAGTCCATTTTTTGCAGTAAAATGCTTTACACAGCACATCAGTAAAGTATTTACTTAGTATTTCTTATTATTTCTATAGTCTTAAAGTTATTTTTATTGTTTTACTACAGTTACAGCAGATTGTGCAATGTCTGCAAAGGACCTAACTGAGCCAATTACTATGTAAGTTTGTCTAATAAAAAGTTAGAGGATAGATTCATGCGGCAAAACAAGTCATTCTGTTGTGAAGTTGCATTGGTTAAGGTCACACAATACCTGCCCTGACAACCTGGTCTCCTGACCTGAGCAACTGCCTCATAGTCACATAGGACATATGCAGTTAGATCAGATAAAGAGACCCAGTAGATGTGTGAACCGGCCTTAGGGTATGTTTCCACGGTCAGGAAACAGTCCGGATTAGCTGCGTGTTTGACGCTGTGCGTTGGCGCAGCGTCAAACACGCAACGTCCAGATGTTACAGCATAGTGGAGGGGATTTCAAGAAATCCCGCCTCCACTATGCTTACAAACACGCAGGCGGAAGACCTGCGTTTACGGACATTCGACGCGTCTTTTTAGACTGCAGCATGTCCTATTCCCTTGCGGAGACGCTGCGTCGCCGCAAAGGAAATAACACAGGGCTATGTAGCCTGCGGTCATTCCGGATGTGTTCCGGATGTGTCCATGAACACATCCGGAATGACCGCGAGTTCAAAAGGGGGCGGGGCTTTGGGCGGAGCGGAATTTCCGCTCCGTCCAAAGCGCTGTGTTTCCTGACCTTGGAAACACAGCTTTAAGCTGCATTGTGGTGACAAATAAAGTAATCATCTAGATTATCAAATTGTATCTTTGTTTCACTAAATAGTGAATATTGCAATAAAATATATTGATACTTTCATGGGCAGGTTCACACAGCACACTTGTATCACATTTGCCAAACATGTAAAATACAGAATTATAATAAGGAACCTTTTCAACAAACAAGAAAAAAAACTTAGTTAATCCTTAATCTATATGTAAATAATGATAATTTAGGATAAAAAATAAAGTCATATGAGCACACTACACTACACATTCAGTTTTATTTTAGGCAGCTTTCCTTGAAGCATCTTACACTTAATCCTCATTCAAGCATCCAAATTTGTTCCGCGTTTATATTTTCACTTGGTATCCCGTTTTCTCGTGTTAAAGAAAACCCAGACACGTTATTAATACACAGAAAGGCATCAGTGAGCTGTCCTTTTTCTCACAGATCCATTGACTTGAATGGAAAATTTTCATCCACAAATCAGATTAAAGATACCTCCCAAGAACTTTTTTTTTACTACATACTGTATATGTATATGTGTATGTAGTGTGCTATCAGTGTGTTAATATCCTCACCTACTACCATCTTCTACAGTGTCCAGCACCGTTCTTCTCCTCTTCTGAGTGATGTCACCGCTATGCAGACTGTCCAGGTCACACTGTGCTCTGCATGACCCGAAAATCACTTGTACAATGTAAATCTGTGGAGCTTCAGAACAAGGATCCATAGACTTAAATTGGAAAAGAGACAATCGGCTGATGCATAGTGAAAGGAGTGATCTGGAAAGTCTGAAGAGTGGAAGAGGAGTGGAACGGATCTGGATCCCAGAAAGGACGGTGCCAGGTGGGTATATTAACACACTGACAATACACTATGTACAAAGTTACACATGTTTAGGCAAAAAAGTTCATGGGATAGCATCTTTAATATCGGACATGTTTCTGTTTCTTTTTTTGGGTGAAGGCTCTTGGTATGCAAATATAAAAGTACAAGTGACTATGCCCATGGAATATAATGGATACTTGTTCTATCTGGATAAGTCATATATGTGACACAGTAATGTGTGAATAGGACCGTAAACATACAGTTTATACAATCTTCTACTTATGTTCAATAATTTAGAATGATTAGATTACTAATACTAGATTTAAGTACTGTTACTTATAAGACATAACATGTATTAAATGGGTTGTTCGGTCTTAGGCCGGCGTCACACACAACGACAAAAAATCGGTCCGTTTTAGACGGTCGATTGTCGGATCAAAATGCAAACATCACACATCCTTCTGGCATCCAATTTTCCTTCAAAGATGCGATTTAGTCGCATGTGTGTGTACCTTGTAACATCCGATTTTCATCCCACTTGCGAGAATTTCTCGCAGGCTTGCAAAACTGACATATAATGGATCCAAAAGAATAGTATTAAAATCACAAAAGAAAGAATAGATATATACACATAGAACACATATATATATATATATATATATATATATATATATATATATACATGTCATTGTGACATGTATATATATATATTTATAGTTCTTACACTTCTACATACTGTATTAGCCGCTCATTCAATTGCCGGCTTCTGTGAAATCACAGAAGCCGACATGAAATGATACATTGTTTCCACACAGTTAACCATATAATTTCATGTATTTTGATATATGGTATTAAGTTAATATTACATAAGTATATGTGTGCAAAATTTCAGACATGTAGGGGTTAATTAAAGGTGTAAATTCGTTGTAAAAAAAAAAATTTTTTAACAACGAATTTACACTTTTAATTAACCCCTACATGTCTGAAATTTTGCACACATATACTTATGTAATATTAACTTAATACCATATATCAAAATACAGGAAATGACATGGCTAACTGTGTGGAAACAATGTATCATTTCATGTCGGTTTCTGTGATTTCACAAAAGCCGGCAATTGAATGAGCGGCTAATACAGTATGTAGAAGTGTAGAAACTATAAATATATATATATATATATATATATATATATATACATGTCACAATGACATATATATATATATATATATATATATGTATTCTATGTGTGTATATGTATTGATTCGATTCTTTATTAAAGCTGTCAGTGTGCTTTTACAGTATAGGCAGGGATGAATTGCCGGCTTTTCTAAAGGACACCGATGCGATTTCATCGCAGGTCACACGTGCGGTCCGTTTGTAATCAGATTTTTCATCGCTCCCATAGACTTGCATTGGCGATTGTCGACCCACAATCGGTGACAATCGCAGCATGCTGCGATTGCACACGGACGTTTAAAACGGACCACAAAAAATCTGATACTGGGAGCTGCTCCATATATTAACATAGGTCCGACTGCAATGCGATTTTTCATCGCATTGCAGTCGTCCGATTCTGTCGCCAGTGTGACGCCGGCCTTACTCTAGATGTCTGCAGTCACTCTTGTGAATCTTCATAAGGCGCACACTGTGCACATTAAGGATTCTCTGGTGCGGTCATGTCCATAAGAATGCGATTTGCATACTTCCGCCCACGTTCTGACTAGACTTACATTGAGCGAAGTTGCACACATCTAGTTGGCACATGACCGCATGTATGCAAATCACATACTTGCGCTCACACACTCACTGCCGCCAGCCCTGGAAAATCCTCACAGCGTGCAGTGTGCGCGATGTGAGAAGATTCACAGCCTAGGCTGGACAACCCCTTTAGTTTGTGCCATACAATGTAAAAGCTAACAGCATATTCCATTGTTAAACCTTCAATGAGCCTATCAAACTTTATATAATAACGCTCATTGCGTCATTGCTTGGTTTATATTAAACTCATTGTTCTGCATGTTTTACTTCACAGAGTCCTTTGTCCTTTTGGTTGTGAAAAGCATAAGGAAATGATTTGGGGCTCAGATACCTATGCACAAGTGAGAATAAACAAATAAAATTTTAACATTCACAAAACATTATAAAAATGTATATAAGTAGAAATGTAAAGGAAGTGACAACACAAAAAGCATGTAGCATTTTTTTTTACTTAAGTAGAAAACTTTCCAAGGTAAAATAAAAATAAAAACTAAAACTGTTTTTTTCCAACATTGAAACCCCACCGATCCCGAACATGGGCTCTGAAATACCTCATCAGCATAAGTGGCCACTGCTCCATTCAGATCCCTATTCTCAGAATTGGGATAGGGTCACACAACCATTTTCTCCACATCCAAGAAAAATGGTCCTATAAGGCTATGTGCACACATTCGGAATTGCCGCGGGAAATACGCATTTTATAGGTATGCGTATTCCACTAAAAACTAGCGTTTTGCAAGTGTAATTAGCTTGCAGAATGCTAGCATTTTCCAAGCGATCTGTAGCATCGCTTGGAAAACTGATTGACAGGTTGGTCACACTAGTCAAACATAGTGTTTGACAAGTGTGACCAACTTTTTACTGTAAATGCTGCCTATGCCGCATCAATAGTAAAAATATATAATATTAAAAATAAAAAAAATAAAAAATTGTGATATTCTCACTTTTTGGCGGCCCCCGCAGCTTTCCTGGTCCTCGCGACGCTCCCGGCAACTCCCGTTCCCAGTGATGCCTGGGGACAATGACCCCAGATGACGTAGCATCACACGAGACTGCTACGTCATCTGGGGTCATTATTGCAAGGCATCCCTGGGAACGGGAGTTACTGGGAGCGTCACTGAGGAGCGGGAAAGCTGCGGGGGTCGCCGTAAGGTGAGAATGTCACTATTTTTTATTTTAATTATTGTTTTAACATGGATATGGTACCCAGGGCCTGGTGGAGAGTCTCCTCTCCTCCAGACCCTGGGTACCATCGCACATAAACAGCTCACTTTGCGCACGGTGGTCATAGCCACATGTGGAAAGTAAGCGGTTCAATGCATTCCTTTGGCAGCGGAATCGCCGCGATTCCGCAAAAAGAATGAACATGCTGCGTTCTTTCTGCGATGCGTTTTTTCGCGGAAAAAACGCAGCATGTACACAAAAATTGTGGAATACATTCTAATAATAGGATGCTTAATGCATGTGTTTTTTAAGTATTTTTGCAGCGGAAAACCGCTGCAAAAACGCTAAAAAACACGAAAAATCCTGAGCGTGAGCACACAGCCTTACTCTGATCAGAATTTGATTAGAGTTTGATCAGAGAGGCATCAGCTTTTCTTTGACATGCAGAGAAAAAAAAGTTTTTCCACCATTTCCATTCTGTTAGTCTGTGAAAATCGGACTGCACGCGAATGTCATCAGAGTGCAGTCCAATGTTTTTCATGGACCCAAAGACTTGCATTGCCTATTTTAATCTGACACTCAGATCAAAATTGGACATTTCTCTGAGATTTTCCGTGAACGACTCAGTCCGAGGAAGAAACTTAGACATGCACACAGCCCCACACAGCCACATAGAAGATCATAGATACAAGTGCTATTTGTTAAAACCACAGACAGCACTCGTCCAAGAAAATTGGTTGTGTGCACGAGCACTTGGAACGAGTGTCTGCTGTCAGACTTCCATTGATCCATTTTGGTTTGTAAAAAATGTTCAATTATGAGAATAACCCTTTAAACTGGAAAATCTTACTGATTATTTTACTTGGATTGGAGATAAACTGCACTACTTGGCAGCAGCCACTAGACAATGTAAGCTTCATTGTTCCGCTTCTGAAAGTTGCTTGCATTCCACAGCTGTTGGAGTAGTTATCTGCTGATGGGTGGAAATGCCAAATCAGTCTTGTCAGAATCAGACTGTGTAGGGAATAGTGTTGAGCGATACTGCTCGATATCTAAAAATATCGTATCGGAATGGTATCGCCGATATCACTAAATATCGTCGATATCCGATTCCGATACCGGAAGTCCCATGTAAGTCTATGGGAACAAAATATCGCAACAAAAAAACCCTTTCTTTCGTTGTAAACACAAAATATACACACATAGAATACATATATATATATATACATATATATACATGTCATTGTGACATATATATATATACATATATTTATAGTTTATACACTTCTACATAGTAAAATAGACTCTGATTCAATTGCCGGGTAAAGCCGTGACATACCCCATAGAAGTCGACGGGCTCGGTGCCGAGTACCCCCAAAACCTCTGGCTCTGCGACTCAACTTGGGCGTCACGAACAGGATTCTGTAGCTCGCTATAAGCGAGTCCTGTGTGCCTGAATTGAACTGGTTTTGTGCTTGAGAATTGCTAAAATCATCAGAGAATGTATTTGCCATTTTTCCGCCATATCTGCGTCACGACGAGGCACTGGTGAAGAAGAAGGACGTGCTCTTCGTGGGTGTACACTCACTCAGTGGCGCGAAAACGATGGCCGCCCACTGTAAATGGTACTGCAATGTAAGATCGTGCCCCACAGCTCTTCAGTTCCGCCTCCTCATCCTCCTCAGTGTGCGGAAACTAACACGAAGGTCCCGCCTCCCTACAAAAGAGGGGCCCTCTCCAGATGCTAATGACACATGTGACTTGGCAGAGATGGCTAATGGACACGAGCAGAAGTGTGAAGGGATGGAGCAGTCAGAGCTCTCCCCCCACGGAAGCGACCCGATCGCCACGGAACCACCGTTGGGCACCCAGCCTGGAAACCCTCCTACGCTGCAAGAAGCTGAGGATACCCTAAGAGGCCTGGCCCGGCACCGGGAGGAGGTCGCCAGGATGGAAGCCAGCTGGCGTGCCCTAAAACTAAACTTGGAGCGGCGCCAATCCCTCTCACCTGAAGTGTCTGTACCGGAAGGTGAGGCACCCGTTCTAGTAGAGGAGTCCGTGCGGGCATCCCAGCCCTTGCAATGTGATCCGGTTGACGTTGTCGCAGTGGAGGCACCCGTTCCTGCAAAAAACTTTGCACCGGCAGCACCCCAGATCCCGCTGTCTGCCCCCGTCGCTGAGACAGAAGAAGCGACACCCGTCCTCATGGAGGAGGCCGCGCAGGCACCAGAGGTCTACCTGTCTGTACCGGAGCCCGACTGTCATCTGTTCCAGAGCCGGCTGCTTCCTCCGCAGGTGAGCGCCGCCAGGACTGGGGGGCGCCAGGAGAGCTGCCGCAAACCGGACATTGTAAGCTGCAGTTTGATGGTGGAGACATGGAGCTGCTGGTGGAGGAGAATTACAACCGGCGTCAGGAGGAAGAGTGGAGACGTTGGGAGCGGGAAGCAGAGCGACAAAGGGAGCAGCGAGAATCCCAAAAGCTTCGGCAACGTAACCTGGAGAAGGACCGGGCAGATAAGGACCGGATGAGAAAAGATAAAGGAACCCTGTGGGAGCCGCGGCGTAAGGGTGCAGTACGGAACTTTAAATTGAAAGGTGGTTGGGGCTTCATCCAGGAGCCTGGACTTTATTTAGAAGTTTTTGTGACCCGGTGGGACGTGGAGGCTCACCTCCCAGAAGGACACCCGGGGAGGGACCTGTTGCCAGGAGACTTGGTGACTTACACCCGACACTGGGGTTACAATGGATGGTACGCCCTAAATGTTACCAGGTGCGACCCTACTCCCCAGAGTGTCAGGAACCTGTGAGACCCTTGGAGCCTTCAGCCTCCCACATCCAGGCCTCTGCACAAGTGCCCACCCCACGCCGTAAATCTCCCCAGCCTCCCTCAGTGCTCTCCTCAGCAGCCCCAGCTATGGACATGATAACTATAGCTGGCCCGTACCCGGCGCCTGTTAGGCCCCCTGGGGTTCGTTCAGTCCGGGACATAGGGCTCCAGACCCGGAGGGAGATGAAAGAGGTGGCCACACAGACACAGATAGCGGTTCACGACTTGACTGTACAGGCCACACGACGTCATCAGGTCCTGGTGGTCCTTGGTGTCTCGGATGTTTGGCAAGCATCAGAAGAGTACCAGGTGGTACCTGGAACACCCCTGCCAAAGAATTATAAATAACCCGGACAGGGTCCCTGTATGTAAATAGTTAAATTGTTGATGTACCCGGACGGGTGAATGTTCATAAAAAAGTTTTTTAATTTAATAAAAAACACAACACAGTTTTCATTACTTTTATTACAGTCTCATCCTGCGACGCCATCGATCTCCTGTAAAAAATGGAAAAAAAAAAACAGCAGTATACCACCTGTCCGACGCAGTCCATAGTAACGAGTGTCCCACGACGATCCAGCTCTGCTACATCAGAATGACAGGCAGAGCCTGTCATCCCGGCGCAGCACAGCTGATTACCTGCTTCCCCGGCGGTGACGTCATCGGACTGGTTTACGGCCGGGATTACCCTGCAGTCACTGCAGTTATCGCGAAAAACTGCATGTGACCGCCAGGGAGAAGATAATGGCGGCCATCAAGCAGTCCAGGACGTGACCGCCGGAGATCTTCTGCCAGGTAAGTGCCGCTGAATCCTGACAGACCCGACCGACGGACACTCACAGTGACAGTGACAAATCCGATTCCGGTATCCGATATGACGAAAATATCGGTACTCGGAATCGAAAGCCCGATACAGCTAATATCGGCCGATACCCGATATTTTCAGTATCGTATCGCTCAACACTAGTAGGGAAGCATTCATTGTTTGCGTGTTCATTTAACATTCATATTTTGTCCTTCAAAGTTTGCAGAAAAACAAGCTACAAGGGTTGATATTATAGGTAGTCAGCAGGCATTCACCAAATTAACAAACATTGATTGTTCAATTAACCTGCGCCTTTGTACATCAAAGAAAGCAGAACAATAAGCTATAGGAACTGATGCAATAGGTATTCAGCAGCCATTAAACAAAGCAACAAACATTAATTCAGCTTACAACAAAAGTCAACGTTCTGGCGCATATGAACAATAACTCATGTACCTGGGCCTTCTGAATAATACATCTTCCATTTTTTAAATTAAACATGGTGTCATCACACACAGTTTATACAGTAACATCATTTTCCATCTCCAGAGTCAATGGGCAAGTCTCTCTCTTCTGCAGAATGTAAGCTCTTTTGGTCAGGGAGGTCCTCTCTATTTCTCTTTCTCTTGCCAACAAAGTGTAAGCTCTTATGATCAGCAGTATCCTTTCTCTTTCATATATAGTGTATAAGCGCTAATAATCAGGGTCCTCTCTCTCTTTCTCCTCTCCCTCCACGTATATTCGAATTTCAAAAGATCCGCTCATCTCTAGTCAAAATAATTAGTAAAAATGTAATATATTGCTGATCTAGACAATAAATTTTACATACTAAATAAAATAACTTCCTACATACCAAAACCTGTTTGAATGTAACCATGTATGTATAACTAGCAGCATATCACACTACTGCCTTGCTTTTTACTCCATTAGGAGTCTTCAGTATGTGCAGCAGCTATTCACTCAGGGAAATTAACAAACAAAGGAGGAAGTGCCATGATAGAAAAGAGACCAGCGCAAAAGAATTATGTCTCATCCACAAGAAACGAAATAACATCAAAGAGTCTGAAAAAGTCACTCGGGTCCTTCACGTTCAGTACATCATTTGATTTCCAAACCACAACCAGCATAGAAAGAGTATACAAAATCCCAGAATCAGGTAATCTTTAAAGGTTCAATGATTTCTTACTGTATATCTAATCCAGAAAACTTCTCACATTTTCTTTGTTGTTTTTACACTTTTAACAGATGATACCGAAGGGTTCCAACCAACAACAGGTAATTAGAAACAATAACTTCAGAGCAGAAACCATTTTCCTATTCCATATCACCCTAAACCAAGTGGTGAGGGGAGCTACAATAGCACAGGATGCTTTCAAATAGTAATACTATGCAAAAGAGAAAGAAGAGCACAAAAGTCCCAAATAAAATCAAAATCATAATTTATTCAGAATGACATGTAATACAAACAAGTTAATAACAACACGAATTTTAAGACAAATACTGTCCATTGACGTACAACAGGGCCGGCGTCAGCACCCGGCACACCTGGGCAAGTGCCAGGGCCCTGAGCAGTCAGGGGGGCCCACTCGCCATCGAGGACACCGGCGCAATATGGCAGCATGGGGCCCATTATATATGGAGGACTGTACTGTCCGGTCTGTACTGTGCGCTGTGAGAATTCGGCTGTTTCTGAGCTATTGTAGAATTAACAATAGATATCACTCATGTAATGTAAGAAGTGAAATCTTTGGCATTGTACTATGCCCATATTTCTCTGCCATATCTGTGCATCATGAATCGTGGTCTGTGTTAAAGGAGCCCATGAGACTCTTTCGCCCGGGGCCCATAAAAACCTGGAGCCGGCCCTACCTCTTAGTCACTTCAAATGTGAGGTGGTCCCTAAAAAAAATGGTTTTGTAAGTTTTGTTGTAAAAATGAGAAATCGCTGGTCAAATTTTAACACATAACTTCCTGACAAAAAAAAATTTTGGTTCCAAAATTGTGCTGATGTAAAGTAGACATGTGAGAAATGTTATTTATTAACTATTTGTGACATATCTCTCTGATTTAAGGGCATAAAAATTAAAAGTTTGAAAATTGCAAAATTTTCAAAATTTTTGCCATATTTCCGTTTTTTTCATAAATAAACTCAAGTTATATCGAAGAAATTTTACTACTATCATGAAGTACAATATGTCATGAGAAAACATTCTCAGAATCGCCAAGATCCGTTGAAGCGTTCCAGAGTTAGGCCAGCATCACACTAAGTAGGAATACGGACGAGTGAGAGGCATGAAAACCACACATTACACACGGACCAATACTTCTCTATGGGGTAGCTCTGATCATGCGTAGTTTTCTCGGCCATATCTTACATTGCAAGACACCCGCAGACGTCACTGTACCGCCCCTTGGGTGTATAGGCTGATCTCTGTGCATGACGCTGCCGTGTGGTGGGTCATATGACTCATCACGTGGTCACGCTGATACAGTGATCAAGCCTGTTAGCGCCTTTGGAGTGTTGCTTTACGGCTATGACGCTCTCACTATGGGTTGGTTCCATGCTTCATTAGAGAGTAATCACGCGCCTGATTGAGGATTGAGATGTTATGGTATGTAAATTTCTCCCCTTTTTTTGGCTGTGACGTCGATGAGTAATCCTATTGGCTAATATGTACACACCTTTTTTGGCGGCGGGAACTAGGAACGCATCTATTGGTCTCCGAAGTCTGTTTACATCCATATGCCTCATGATTGGATCTGTTATTTCTATGACTACTCCGATGCCTTTTTTTGATTGGTGGTGGTTTGTGATTTTATTATATAACTTGAATATTGATATTGTGTTCATTGTGTGATTACATTGAACTTGTTTATATAAGATTATGTAATGTAAATGTTTGTTTTATGTACCTGCGATGTTATTTATATGGGACGGCCTCTGGATAGTGATTGGTGGATCTGGAATCCACTTCCTATTTAAGGCTGCCAGTATGACAATGTTGTATGCTTGAAAAAGACCTTTATTGGTTGAAACGTTGCATCTGGCAAAATAAAGAATTATTACTTCTTCACCCGGATTTGATGCTGTTCTCCTTTTTCACATGGTGTGGAATATGCCCGTCTGAACCTAGAAAGAATAATTTATTGGTTGATTTTTTGGTTGTATACTAGGATAGTAAAATGACTGGTTAAGTGTTATTACATCTTTTCCCAAATAGTATAAATCATGTAAAACATCCTGTGTGGCAGTCTATGTGATGCCTATTTTTTCATTTTCTAGTCACAGGTACTTGCATGTTAACAGCGAAGGAATTACCTGCATCAATCACTAAGTAAGTTTGACAATATTGCTACAAAGTTTCAGCTAGAACCAAAAATATAAAACATGCATTGCAAGCCAATAAATATGTTTTGATTGGTTGCCAAAAAAGAAATACTGCTCAAAAGATACCTAATCAATAAACTGTATGTTAAAATATATGTCAGCTTCCATTTTTAGCATAGTGTAGATGTGCTCACCTTGTAAACTTGTCACAAAACTGTTGCAGAGTGATATGTCCTCCTGGATGTGAAAATGGAAACCTATGGGGAACTGATATATACACAGATGTAAGCTCTATGGCTTTAATATTACATAGTACACCAAATAGTTTTATTTTTAATTTAGCTGTCAAATCATTATTAATGCATTTCTCATTTGTATGGCAATTCCTACAGGAATCATCAGTCTGTATAGCTGCTACACACTCCGGATTTGTCAAACCAGAAAGTGGAGGAGATGTTATTGTACAAAAGAAGCCAGGACATGACAGCTATGAGCAATCCACTAGAAATGGAGTCACTTCAAAGAGTCAGGGACCATGTTCTGGATCATTTGCATTAAGTAAAACATATGAATATCTGTCATTAAGGCATAAGGACATTCCACACAACTCTTTACAAAAAGGTAACGTCGGAGTCTGGAGAAAATCCTTTTTTAAGCCATTTGTGTTCTTAGTAGTCTACACTACTTTCAGTATAAGTTCATATTACACAACTATTACTATGGCCCTTTATTTTCTCCTTGCTGAGAGAAAGGTAGAGAAAAACTTTAATTTCTTACGTAAATAGGAATGACAAGCTATTTAGATATCCATAGAGGGGATTTGAAAGTATAAAGTCATGTAACTGCAAAAGAAAAAAGAACAAGTTATCCCCGATCCATGTAGCTTTGATGAGGAGTAATTGCTGATTGCTGGAGCTCTGACCACTATGACGCCAAGCAATCCTGTGAATGGAGTTCAGGAACCCAGTAACCAAGCTCTAAAGAGCCCGCCTTGAATGTTGTGCACACATTCAGCGTCCACTCCATTCACTGTCAATGGGACAGCCTGAAATAGCCAAGAAAAGAGCCCAGCTTTCTCCTGCAGTCCCATAGGCAATTAATGAAGTGTAGATTGAGTATGCACACCTCTGCTCCATTAAATATGGGGCTGAGGAGCTCCATTCTTGGGATCGCTGGGGGTCCCAGTAGTGAAATCTCCAGAGATCATGAAGTGGATAAGGGATGACTTGGGTTTTTGTTTGCAAAATGACCCTTTAATTCAAGCTGGCATTCTGCATCTCTCTGCAGTGGGGGAAAAATCAGAACTGAAACGTTTGATGTAAACTAGCAGACTTGAGAAACTGAGAAGACTATGCAGCAGCTCAGATTTATCTGCAATATGGAAATTTTTGATAATGACATTCCTTATGTGAAGGATGAAACAGGAGATTTCTATAGGACAGCTGAGCAGGAAAGGCTTCACAATGGTGGTACATATGAGGATTGACACATTCGAGAAAATTCACTATATCATCAATACAGACCGGTCAGCTAGTGTGTATTGGAGCCTCCAACTCTTTCTCAACAGATGATGTCAGGGGAGAGAAGGATAGGACTTGTTGAATTGTAACCTGTAGTCCCTTAGTTCTCCCATGAGATAAGCTGTGACCAGAGGTATCTGGATGCAGATTACTCACCTTTCTCTATTACTCTCATTGTTAATTAATTGTTGAATGAAGCTACGATGTTCACTTTTTATGGTGTCTTTGGCTTACAATAGTAAACCTAGTAAGTAGTGTTGAGCGATAGTGCTCGATATCTAAAAATATCGTATCGAAATTGTATCGCCGATATCACTAAATATCGTCGATATCCGATTTCGATACCGGAAGTCCCATGTAAGTCTATGGGAACAAAATATCGCAACAAAAAAAAACCCTTTCTTTCGTTGTAAACACAAAATATACACACATAGAATACATATATATATATATATACATGTCATTGTGACATATATATATACATATATTTATAGTTTATACACTTCTACATAGTAAAATAGACTCTGATTCAATTGCCGGGTAAAGCCGTGACATACCCCATAGAAGTCGACGGGCTCGGTGCCGAGTACCCCCAAAACCTCTGGCTCTGTGCGACTCAACTTGGGCGTCACGAACAGGATTCTGTAGCTCGCTATAAGCGAGTCCTGTGTGCCTGAATTGAACTGGTTTTGTGCTTGAGAATTGCTAAAATCATCAGAGAAGGTATTTGCCATTTTTCCGCCATATCTGCGTCACGACGAAGCACTGGTGAAGAAGAAGGGCGTGCTCTTCATGGGTATACACACTCACTCAGTGACGCGAAAACGATGGCTCTAAATGGTAATGCAATGTAAGATCATGCCCCACAGCTCTTCAGTTCCGCCTCCTCATCCTCCTCAGTGGGCGGAAACTAACACGAAGGTCCCGCCTCCCTACAAAAGAGGGGCCCTCTCCAGATGCTAATGACACATGTGACTTGGCAGAGATGGCTAATGGACACGAGCAGAAGTGTGAAGGGATGGAGCAGTCAGAGCTCTCCCCCCACGGAAGCGACCCGATCGCCACGGAACCACCGTTGGGCACCCGGCCTGGAAACCCTCCTACGCTGCAAGAAGCGGAGGATACCCTAAGAGGCCTGGCCCGACACCGGGAGGAGGTCGCCAGGATGGAAGCCAGCTGGCGTGCCCTAAAAATAAACTTGGAGCGGCGCCAATCCCTCTTACCTGAAGTGTCTGTACCGGAAGGTGAGGCACCCGTTCTAGTAGAGGAGTCCTTGCAATGTGATCCGGTTGACGTTGTCGCAGTGGAGGCACCCGTTCGTGCAAAAAACGCTGCACCGGCAGCACCCCAGATCCCGCTGTCTGCCCCCGTCGCTGAGACAGAAGAAGCGACACCCGTCCTCATGGAGGAGGCCGCGCAGGCACCAGAGCACTACCTGCCTGTACCGGAGCCCCGACCGTCATCTGTTCCAGAGCCGGCTGCTTCCTCCGCAGGTGAGCGCCGCCAGGACTGGGGGGCGCCAGGAGAGCTGCCGCAAACCGGACACTGTAAGCTGGCATTTGATGGTGGAGACATGGAGCAGCTGGTGGAGGAGAATTACAACCGGCGTCAGGAGGAAGAGTGGAGACGTTGGGAGCGGGAAGCAGAGCGACAAAGGGAGCAGCGAGAATCCCAAAAACTTCGCCAACGTCACCTGGAGAAGGACCGGGCAGATAAGGACCGGATGAGAAAGGATAAAGGAACCCTGTGTGAGCCGCGGCGTAAGGGTGCAGTACGGAGCTTTAAATTGAAAGGTGGTTGGGGCTTCATCCAGGAGCCTGGACTTTATTTAGAAGTTTTTGTGAACCGGCGGGACGTGGAGGCTCACCTCCCAGAAGGACACCCGGGGAGGGACCTGTTGCCAGGAGACTTGGTGACTTACACCCGACACTGGGGTTACAATGGATGGTACGCCCTAAATGTTACCAGGTGCGACCCCTACTCCCCAGAGTGTCAGGAACCTGTGAGACCCTCGGAGCCTTCAGCCTCCCACATCCAGGCCTCTGCAAAAGTGCCCACCCCACGCCGTAAATCTCCCCAGCCTCCCTCAGTGGTCTCCTCAGCAGCCCCAGCTATGGACATGATAAGTATAGCTGGCCCGTACCCGGCGCCTGTTAGGCCCCCTGGGGTTCGTTCAGTCCGGGACATAGGGTTCCAGACCCGGAGGGAGATGAAAGAGGTGGCCACACAGACCCAGATAGCGGGTCACGACGTTACTGTACAGGCCACACGACGTCATCAGGTCCTGGTGGTCCTTGGTGCCTCGGATGTTTGGCAAGCATCAGAAGAGTACCAGGTGGTACCTGGAACACCCCTGCCAAAGAATTATAAATAACCCGGACAGGGTCCCTGTATGTAAATAGTTAAATTGTTTATGTACCCGGACGGGTGAATGTTCATAAAAAAGTTTTTTAATTTAATAAAAAAAAAAAAACACAGTTTTCATTACTTTTATTACAGTCTCATCCTGCGACGCCATCGATCTCCTGTAAAAAAATGAAAAAAAAAAAAGTATACCACCTGACCGACGCAGTCCATAGTAACGAGTGTCCCACGACGATCCAGCTCTGCTACATCAGAATGACAGGCAGAGCCTGTCATCCCGGCGCAGCACAGCTGATTACCTGCTTCCCCGGCGGTGACGTCATCGGACTGACTGCTTTACGGCCGGGATTACCCAGCAGTCACTGCAGTTATCGCGAAAAACTGCATGTGACCGCCAGGGAGAAGATAATGGCGGCCATCAAGCAGTCCAGGACGTGACCGTCGGAGATCTTCTGCCAGGTAAGTGCCGCTGACTCCTGACAGACCCGACCGACGGACACTCACAGTGACAGTGACAAATCCGATTCCGGTATTCGATAAGACGAAAATATTGAAACGAATTATCGAAAGGCCGATAGAGCTAATATCGGCCGATAGCCGATATTTGCATTATCGTATCGCTCAACACTACTAGTAAGTAAAAGTTCATGCTTGAAACCTTTTTAACAATTTTATTTGCTGTGTGATATACATTTTCTTTATTACCCGAAACACTTCATTTACAAATTGGCAAAATCTGAAAAAACGAGTAGAGAAGAATTAAGGATGGTGTCTGTTTCTTTAAAAATAACACTTTTAAATATGTTGTTTCTTTCAGCAGCAGATGGAAGGAAGAGAGCCACACTAGTCATTACTAGTGGGTAGGCGGAGCCCAGATAGGATTGACACCTCAGATAAAAAGAGTGTTGACCGGCCCCTCCAGCTCGGGCTCCTCCTACTCCAGCTTCTCCAGTCTGAAATTTGAGGTCCCAGAGGATGGTCGCTGCTGGAAGCAGCTCCTCAGAAGATTTTATTATTTTTATCGGACAAGAGACTTGGATCACCAGAAGTGGTCTAGAGGTCTCAGGGGTCTCAGCGCTGCTGGACCCCAACCTCTCTCTTGGCGGATCTGTAATTACCCTGATGGTGGTCCCTGCAGAATCATGCCGGCCCTGGGGGATGAGGATTGCTTCCCTGGCAGGGACGCAAACCGCACATCGGGGGTCACTGCGTTCCCCGCCCTGGGGGGAAGCGATGGGCACAGCGCCACAAACCCCTGGGGGTCCCTGTGGCGTTCAGCTGGTGAGTACTCCGCATTTTAATAATGTATGTGAGTGCTGCAGCGGCTGCTGCGGCAGCCGCTGTTACATGTAAATGTGAGTTTGGTGACTGTATTTTTGTCCGCAGGCAGATGCCTGCAGGACAGAGTGGAGCAGAGAGCGAGGGAGTTTGCGCTCTTTTTTTGAAGCCGGCGGGGGGCGTGGCTTCACGCTTCCCCCTCTCCTTGTGCAGAAGCGCGCGATTATGTGCTTCTCTTCCGGCTTCTCTCAGCGCGGCAGCCGTTACACCGGGCTCCTCATGCTCCGCTCCTCCCGATTACAATATACATCACCGCGGCCAGCTGGGTGAGTGAAAGTCATCACCCCCGCAGCGCAGGACCTATCTGTGTGACAAGTGACAGATAGCGCTATCCTGCAGCTGCGGTCTCATATAGAGACCATTTTTTCGCCTGGGACTCGCACACTCCCTTTTTATTTTAATAAGGGAGTTGTGGGGAGCCTGCGACATTAACCCCTATGAACGGTTAACCCTTTCAGTGCAAGAATCCAGCATTACCCGCCACAAGTTCTATTCCGGTATGGATCAGAACATAAAGGGTTAAATAGACTGCTGACATATTCTGCTGATATTTTAGATGAGACAGCTGGGGTAGCTCTCTATTTTAAGAGCTTTAACCCTTCAGCGTGCTTGTTTCGTCCACTTAAGAAACCACACTTGTTTCTAGTTAACTGACAGGTTTGACCTGCCATATACTGTGTGAGGGCATGTCGGATCAGGGTCCAGAAGGTGCGGACCGTCTCCCAGATCCGCTTCAGGATCAGTCGCGCGTATCTGATACGCAGACCTCGACGGCGTCAAGCGCAGCGGTCGGAGGTTACAGTGATGCCAAATTGGATGCCATCTCTCATTCTATTGATGGCCTGTCTGACCTTTTAGGTCAGTGGGTGTCAGCTAGATCCTCTCATGACAGGAAGCGACACAGGCCGGTACCATCCTTCCCGCGTAGCGAATCAGAGGTCTCTGATATGGAATGCGGACAGGGTTCCCCTTCAAGCTCAGATGGGGAGTTATCCGATTCGGATAAGGAGGATAGGCAGGAGCATTCTGCCTCTTTGGTGGGCCGAACAGAGGCTTTCATTGAAGCCATGAGGGAGGCGTTAGAGTTACCGGAGGAGGTAACTAGGCGTCCTGGTAAGTCGGCCCGAATGTACCAGGAGTACCGTAAGTCGCGATCGACATTGCCTGCTCTGGTTGAGCTTAATGGAGCAGTGAGGAGGAACGCCTGTGTCCAGATAAACGTTTTCATGGGACACAGTTCTTTGAGACACTATATCCGTGTTCTACGGAGTTGATTGATAATTGGATTCCTTCCCCTGAAGTGGATGTTTCTTTATCCCAGCTTAGCAAATCCTCATTGCTCCCTGTTAAAGGGAAGGCGAGTCTGCAGGACCCGCTGGACAGAAAGACGGAGATGGCGGCGAAATCCGCCTACGAGGCCGCGGGTCATGGATTCAGAGCGGTGCTAGGATCCATATGTGCTTGTAAAGCTTCCCTGAGCTGGTTGGTCCGTATACGGACGGCGTTGCAAAATAGATCTCCGTTATCCGAGATAGATGGGCTTCTCGAATTGTTGGAGATTGCAGCCAAATATAGCTATGATGCAGGGCTGGATACTGCGTCACTGTTGTCCAGGGCGCAATCCTCGACGGTCACAGTCAGAAGAGCACTGTGGCTTAGACAGTGGACCGGGGACGCGGTTTCCAAGCAAGGTTTGCTGTCTTTAGCTTACAAGGGTGGTCAGCTATTTGGGTCTGACCTCACAGAGCTGATTGCCAAGGCAAAGGCAAAAGAAGCGGCTTTACCGCAGCGAAGGGCTATGGCTTCTGCGTCTAGCAGGCCTAGTGCCGGTAGTGGTCGGCGGTCCTTTCGGTCCAGGGGATGATTTGGTCAGTCCTCTTGGGGATCGGGTCGTCCCTCTTTTTCGGGAAAAAAGTCCTCTCAGAAATCCTGCACCCCCTGGAAACAAAGTTTCCGTCAAGACAAGCGGGAAGCTGACAAGAAGCCCGCCAAGACGGACTGACGCCAGGATTCCACTCGAGGGCTCTCGAGTGGGGGGTCGCCTGCTCCAATTCAAAGCGACTTGGATTTCCCGCGTTCCGGACTCCTGGGTAACGCGAGTCGTGTCGGCAGGCTATTTCATAGAGTTTTCTTCCCGACCCCCGGACAGTTTTTGCCAGTCTCGCATTCCGTCAGAGCCCGAGCTATTTGCCGCTCTGCTGCGAGAGGTCGAATTCCTTCGGCAGAAGGGTGTGGTAATACCGGTTCCGCCAGAGGACCGGGGAAGAGGATTTTATTCCAATCTTTTTGTGGTCCCCAAAAAGGAGGACAAATTTCGACCTATTCTGGATCTCAAAAGATTGAATCGGCATGTACACACCCAAAAATTCCGCATGGAGTCACTTTGCTCCGTTGTGGCAGCCCTGTCGCAGAACGACTTTTTGGTGTCAATTGACATTCGCGACGCTTATTTGCATGTCCCCGTCGGAAGGGCTCACCAGCGCTTCCTTCGTTTTGCCATAGGTCAGGACCATTACCAGCTTGTGGCTCTGCCATTCGGCTTAGCTTCAGCGCCCAGAGTTTTTACAAAGATTCTGGCGCCTCTCATGGCAATTCTTCGAAGACAGGGGGTTACGATTCTTCCCTACCTGGACGACCTTTTGATTGTGGCGTCCTCAAAGGAGGAGGCGGTGACGGCTCGCAATCTACCCCTTCAGCTCCTGGAGGACTTCGGGTGGCTGGTCAATTGCGAGAAGTCGTCTCTGGAACCGTCGCAGTCAATCCTGTTTTTGGGGATGCATTTAGACACGGTACGGGCAGTGGTGTTCCTACCTCCGGACAAGCGGGCATGTCTCCTCCAACATGTACAAATTATGAAGTCTTCGACAGTAATGTCCCTTCAGAAGTGTATGCGCCTTCTGGGTTTGATGGTGGCGTCCATGGAGGCACTTCCGTTTGCCCAGTTTCATTCCAGGGCCCTCCAAAGGCTCATTCTGAGTCGTTGGGATCGATCGCAGGCTTCACTGGATTGCAGTGTCATCATCTCTCGCAGGGTGCGGGAATCTCTAGAATTGTGGTTACGTCCAGGAGCGTTAACCCTGGGGAAGTCTTTCCTCCCTCCGAGGTGGTCGGTCATAACCACCGATGCCAGCCTGACGGGCTGGGGGGGTGTCTGGAACGATCTCTGGATTCAGGGAGTATGGTCATCGGAAGAGTCTGTTCTACCGATCAACATCCTGGAATTGAGGGCAATTTTCCTTTGCCTCCAACACTGGACGGTCCCTTTGAGCGGTCTACCAGTCCGAGTGCAGACAGACAACGCGACGGCGGTCGCATATATCAACCACCAAGGCGGGACGAGGAGTTCCAGGCTCATGGTGGAGGTGTCTCAGATCCTGATTTGGGCCGAGACCAGAGTGCCAGCCATCTCTGCAATCCACATTCCAGGGGTTCAGAATATCACGGCGGACTTCCTCAGTCGCGAGAAGATGGATCCCGGAGAATGGAGTCTTCATCCGGAAATTTTTGCACTGCTGTGCTCCCGTTGGGGAACTCCCCAAGTGGATTTGATGGCATCCAGGTTCAATGCCAAGTTACCGACCTTCATGTCCAGGTACAAGGACCCGAAGGCTGTGGCGGTGGATGCTCTGGTGGCTCCGTGGGACCAATTCGAGCTAATCTATGTGTTCCCGCCGATATCTTTACTTCCTCTGGTGCTGCGTCGGATCAGACTGGAGAGAATCCCGGCTATGTTGATAGCCCCAGATTGGCCAAGGAGGACGTGGTTCTTGACACTGGTGTCGCTTTTGGCGGCACCTCCATTCCCACTTCCTCTTCGCCCGGACCTGTTAACTCAGGGACCCGTTCGTCATCCGGACTTGAAGTCTCTGCGTTTGACGGCGTGGCTCTTGAGACCGAAATATTGACCCGTAGAGGTTTTTCAGCCGAAGTCATTGCCACTCTGCGAGCTGCCAGAGGTCCGGCTACTACTAAGATTTATCACAAGACTTGGGAAACCTTCTTCTTGTGGTGTTCAGGTTCTTCAAGGAACCCGAGGATTTTTTCCATTCCCAATTTGCTGGCTTTTCTGCAGTACGGGCTGGACAAGGGTTTGGCAGTGAGCACTCTGAAGGGTCAGGTTTCTGCTCTGTCCTTGCTGTTTCGGAAGGCTATCGCCTCGCGTAGGGACGTACGTTCCTTTTTTCACGGAGTAACCCGTCAGTTTCCGCCGCGGAAGGCGCCTGTGTCTCCTTGGCGGCTCAACCTTGTCTTGGAGGCTCTTCAGCATGGGCCTTTTGAGCCTATGGGCTCTACTAGCCTTTATTTACTTTCTTGGAAGGTTGCCTTCCTAGTGGCGGTCACCTCTTTGAGAAGAGTTTCTGAATTGGCGGCTCTTTCCTGCTCGCCTCCCTTCCTGGAGTTTTACCCGGATCGAGTAGTGCTTCGCACACGGGGCGACTTTCTACCTAAGGTGGTGTCGCAATTTCATGTTAACCAGGATATTGTGTTGCCCTCGCTTTGTCCGGGCCCGAGGAATGCAAAGAAACGGGCTTTGCACACATTGGATTTAGTGCGGACCTTGAAGTTCTATTTGTCTGTTACCCAAGGTTTTCGGAAGTCAGACTCTCTTTTTGTGATTCCAGCTGGTCGTCGACGTGGTCAACGAGCTTCCAAGGACTCTATAGCTCGTTGGATTCGGTCGGCTATTTTGGAGGCTCACCGACTTAAGGGCGAACTTTGCCCGATTAAGATTCGAGCTCACTCCACGAGGGCTGTGGCTTCATCGTGGGCCTTTCATAAAGGGGCCTCGGCAGCTCAGCTCTGCCGAGCGGCGACTTGGCGCTCCGTCCACACGTTTACAAAGTTTTATAAGGTGGACGTCAGTGCTTCCGCTGATGCGGCCTTAGGACGTAGGGTCCTTCAGGCGGCCGTAGTTTAAAGTTCTAGTTAACTTGTATTTGGCGCCTGTTGCGCTTTTATCTAGGTTGTTGGGATTCTGCCTATTTTGGTTTTTTTCCCACCCTTAATTTTTGGACTGCTTTGGGACGTCCCACTAGTAATGACTAGTGTGGCTCTCTTCCTTCCATCTGCTGCTGAAAGACGGATTTTGGTAAGAACTTACCTGTAAAATCCTTTTCAGCGAAGGAAGGAAGAGAGACACAGCTCCCTCCCATGGCAGAAGTGTTTTGATGTTTTCAGATGCGGCGTGACCCTTCTCTGATAGCGATTATCTGGGCTGAGGTCGGCGCGCTAAGGCTCTGTTCCAGCATCGCCAGCTCATCGCAGTGGTCAGGTCCAGTGAGTAGTACCTGGAACTGTGTGGTTTCTTCCTGTTGCATGCATAACCTGTATTCCTGTCTTTTCTCTGAAATCCTTCAGAAGGGGTTATGTTGCTCCGCTGGTGATATTTGCTCTTCCTTAAGCTTGGTACGACTGGAGAAGCTGGAGTAGGAGGAGCCCTAGCTGGAGGGGCCAGTCAACACTCTTTTTAATCTAAGGTGTCAATCCTATCTGGGCTCCGCCTACCCACTAGTAATGACTAGTGTGTCTCTCTTCCTTCCTTCGCTGAAAAGGATTTTACAGGTAAGTTCTTACCAAAATCCGTCTTTTGTTTTGTTTGTTTTTTAGTTAATGGACACTGTGCCTACACAGCCATGCAACTACCTGCTCAAACTACTCTGTAAGTACTACATAAATAATAGAGGTGGGACTAATTGAATCCTAATGGTGGGTTTATCTTTTTTGAAGATTAAATAGTGTTAAAGTAAAATTCATGGCAAAAGCTAAAAAAAATCCAGCTGTTGCCTTTCGAGAAGGTCAAGCATTCCTCATGGTGCAGTAAATTTGACTTCTTGCATTAAATAGTAATATGTTACAACTTTATTCTTTCAGTGTTATTTGCCCTGCGGGTTGCCTTACACAGAAGGGAAATGTTTGGGGAGCCAATACTTATGCACACGTGAGATATAATTTCATTAAATATTCAGATTATTTCTATTTGTTAGTTCCAGAATTATATAATATATTTAATATTTGTAGGAATCCTCAGTATGTGCAGCTGCCATTCATAATGGAAAAATTACCAATGATGGGGGTGAGTTCATAGTGCAGAAGGAGCCAGGACAGGACAAGTATGGCTCTTCTACAAGACATGGAATAACATCAAAAAGTCGGGGTTCATCCTCTGGATCATTTGTCTTCCTCTCCTCCCATGAATTCCAGAGCTCTCTCTATACCCAAACATCTTACCAGCCAACAAAAACAGGTAACTGCAGTCAGCACAGAGATAAGAAACATTAACACAAAGAATCGTGAAATTGATGCAAAAAATAAATAAAAAAATATTTAAATGGGTTTATCCGGGATTTATTTCTTTTTTTCCATAGCTGCTAAGCATTTAATAGCTGATAGTTGCTAACCACCTGTCTGTTCTGCCCTGCGATGATCTGTTCTGGCTCAGGCGGAAATTTTCCTCCTTCTTTTGACCTCACATTGACAGAGCAGCTCTTTCTCTTCCACTTTGCTTTGTCAACGGAGCATCACTGACGATGTTACACTAATTGACAGCCAGCTCCCCACAGCTAGGCAGCCAGAAGCCAACTGTCAATCAGCATGACATTGGTAGTGACACCTCGTTGAACTAGTAGAGCAAAAGAGAGAAAGCTGTTCTGTTGATGTGACGTCACTGGAAGGAGGAGAATCGCTGACATGAGCGGTTTGTGACTTAACAGATCATCACAGGGTAAAACATGCAGATAGTTAGCACCTGTCAGTAAGTTCATAGCCCTATAGCAAAAGAAAAAAACAAAGTCCCAGGTAACCCTTTTAATAATTCATTATAGAGTAATCAAGTTCTGTTCTAAGGTCTCTGATAAGGTATTCAGTTATTGCAAATAAATAATACGAACTGATACAGTTGGTCCTTGTAAAAAGAGATCTTTTCAGACCTAACAAATACCGTATATTGTTCCCCTATTTTAGGTGACATAAAAGTGGATCTGAATTCAGGACAAGGTAATATGTCAGCTCTTCTTTAAAGAAACAGGAAATAATTTGTACACTATTTAGAGATAAATAATTTGTTTTTTTTACATGTTAACAGAATTGAAATGGGAAGCAGCAGTAACAGGTAATATTGAAATTTAAACATCACACAAAATGTTTCTCAACCCCTAGTGTGGCCTGGATGGTTTGCATAGGTCAAACTGTAGGGTAGGTGCACACGTTAAGTTTTTGGTGCAGAAAGAACTGAAGAAATGATATGCTGCAGATTTACATATGCACCAAGTCTGCAAGTCAAAAATAAGCAATTTTAATTCACTTTGCTGGATTCAGGAAGCCCTTCAGGTTTTGTGACAAATCTGAGCAGAAAAAAGCACAACAAATATGCAACGTGTGCACAGGCCCTTAGAGTATGATTGTTGTAAGCTTCAACCCCTTTATGACATCTACCAGACATGTACAGTAGTTGTGAACTACTAGCTGTATGCAGCAGTCTCAGAAGCTGAGCGGACTCCATGCAACTCAGGTGTCGTCTGCAGTATACAGCTCCCATCACAGCAGATTAACTTTGTAGATGCCACTGTGAATTGTAAAATGGGAAAATAGGAGGTTATAAATGGTGAAGAGCAGTGATGAGTGAGTATGCTCGTTGCTCGGGTGGTCTCCGAGTATTTGGAAGTGCTCAGAGATTTAGTTTGTGTCACCGCAGCAGCATGATTTGCGACTGCTAGACAGCCTGAATACATGTGGGTATTCCCTAACAAGCAGGCAATCCCCACATGTATTCAGGCTGTCTAGTAGCAGCAAATCATGCAGCTGCGGCGACAGAAACTAAATCTCCGAGCACTTCTAAATACTCGGAGACCACCCGAACATGCTCGGGAAAACCCAAGCAACAAGCATACTCGCTCATCACTAGTGAAGAGCTTCCGTAACCCATCGACTCCCTGCGACACTCAATCAACTCCACTGACCAAAATGTTTAAAGT
This sequence comes from Oophaga sylvatica, assembly GCA_033576555.1. Lineage (NCBI taxonomy): Eukaryota > Metazoa > Chordata > Amphibia > Anura > Dendrobatidae > Oophaga > Oophaga sylvatica. The sequence goes on along the minus strand of JARQOD010000009.1, from coordinate 98,431,631 downwards.
TATGGCTATAAAACCCATATAAATTTGATTTTACCATATCTGTACTGACTCTTAGAACATAATTACCATATACTGTATTTTTTTCAACACAAATTGAACATAATGAAGAACATCATAAAGACAAAACCTAAAAAGCAACGTCAAAATTGTTTTGTTTTGTTTTTTAAGTCCCGTAAAGTTGGAATTTTATTTGTTTCTCTACTCTGAAAATGAATAATGTCAATTAAAACTACAACTTATCCCACATAAAAGCAAACCATCACATGGCTACAAGGAAAAAAAAATAATTGCTCTTGGAATGAGGGTAGGAAAAGATGAAAGTGGAAAACTTAAAAAAAGCCCCCAGTCCTTAAAGTATTCATGCAATTTGAATTTGGAAAATTGCTAATTATGTAGGAAAGAAAATCAATACAAAAAGCTGCTACTTTACTCTAATTAAAAATATTATATATTAACTTTCTTGCATTAACATGGGGGATGAACACTTTAATTGCTATTTTAATAAACCTCATAAATATGCTTATTCCTAACAGACATAAAATGGGATTTGAATGAAGGAGCAGGTAATATTGCACATTTTATTTACTGAAACTGTAAATCAATTGTAAAATAATTAGAAAAAATAGGAATAAAATGGAAAATAGTTTCATAATAACACAAACTAATTGATCAATAAAATAAATAATTTGAATAATACCTGAAGCTTTTCGTTAGCTGATATTTGCTGTGTGATTTGTAATCATTTCTCAGCTGGTTTATTAAGAATACATTTGAAACTTTGTTTCTATAGGCCACATGATAATGTACATCAGTTTTAGGTGTTATAACATGAGGCTATTATTTTTATAAAGTTAACCATTTTGGCACGGACATATTTTATTTTCTCTATATTTTAAAAGGAAACAATTGGGAAGCTTCCGTACCATCAGGTATGTATGATAAACAGAATATATTATATATATTTTAATCACATTTTGAAACCTACATAACTTCCCTTTGCCTTTAGAAATCTATTGGTACTTTAATTTTAGCAAATGCTTGAGGTATAACATTTTAAAGTGAATGGCATTTATTTGGTGATTCTACACTTAAATATTAGGGAATGTGTCAACAGAAATTACCTATTTTTTAAATCAGGTTGTTACGGCTGGCGGAACGCACCAAAAAAATATAACATTAAAGTTGCGTTCGCAGGCCAGGGTCCACCGTGCAGGTGAAACCTGCTGCTAGCAAATGGCGCTATATGGCGGTATAAGCGAACTCTGTTACTTCACAGAGTCGCTGGTATAGACACTGTATGGCACAATATGGCGGTATAAGTGAACTCTGTTACTTCATGGAGTCGCAACATAAACACTGTGTCCTGTCAAGCACACAGGAGCACAGAGGTAACTGCTGAGCAGATAGCAGTTCGTAATAATGTGGTCAACAATGCACACAGCAAACTCGTCACCGGAGGTACCGGTATACTAGGGGCGTATTTCAGCCAGAGCCCTGAACCCCAAACACACAAACTCCTCACTGGAGGTGCCGGTATTCTAGGGGCTTATTTCAGCCGAGTCCCTAAACACATGCATACGACCACACTGGCGCAAAGCACATAACAGGATTAATACTAGCGCATGGCCGTGCGGTCATACGCACCTTTTATAGCTGCAGCAATCCTCAGGACCTTCCCGGAAGGACCAATGGGAAACTGCCCCCAGACCTAGAGCAGCTTCAGGACCTTCCTAGAGGACCAATGGGAGTCGCTGCAGTAACAGAGCATGTGACCCCCGATCTCCAATGAGAGATCTTACCCTGGGCATGCTCAGAAGGGGAAACGCAGGACTTAGTCCCAAAGACGTCTGCTCGCCGCTGACCAGTACTGGCTACAATAGCAGAACCTGGAGAGGCATCAGTAATCCTCTGCACAGTATTAGACTGGGCAAGATGCTGGAACCGACGTCTCTGCTGAGCAGATTCCTCTGCGGCCGGAGATGGATGGGAGACTGCAGTGGGTATGGTTCAAGACTCCCCTTGTGCAGAAGCGGGAACTCGACCCCTAACATCAGGTTTCAATATTTTTTTTTTTTTCATATCATGATTTTTATTAAAAAAAAAAATATATTAGCAATATTACAATTTTCACATTTGCGACTGTGAATAGAGGTGAACGACTTTGGCTCCGGGAGGGTCGAATCGGGTTTCGGACCATCCGACATTCCCAAAAGTCGAGTCGAAGGAAGTCGGCAGACTATCAGAAAAAGTTGAGTCGGGGTCGAAAACCTGACCCCAATGCAAGTCAATGGGGAAGAAAAGTCGGCAGTGAGTGGAGGACAGTAAACACACCTACAGTGCCCGTTTCAATGCCAACTACATCAATTCTTATTACTTAAGCTTGGCAACCTTAATTAACTTTATAATAATAGTAACGCATTGAAAACTGGGGGTTATTTGGCTAAAGTTGTGGGGGGGCAGGGCTGGCTCCAGGTTTTCTTGGGCCCCGGGCGAAAGAGTCTCAGTGGGTCCCTTTAACACATACCACAATTCAAATATAATAATGCCAAATACTTCACTTCTTACATTACATGAGTGATATCTATTGTAAATTCTACAATAGCTCAAAAACCGGACAGTATAGTACTCTATACAGTATTATGGGCACCACATAGTGCGCCATACAGAATTGTCTCCATATAATGCTCCATACAGAATAGGCCCCATATATACTCCATATGATGCTCCACATATAAAGGGCCCTATATGATGCCCCATAAATAATGAACCCCATATGATGCTCTAGTATATGATGGGCCCCATATATAGTAACATAGTAACATAGTTATTAAGGTTGAAGGAAAACTTTAAGTCCATCTAGTTCAACCCATATCCTATCCTAACCTGCCCTAACATGTTGATCCAGAGGAAGGCAAAAAAAAACCAAGTGGCAAACAGTAAGCTTCACATTGGGAAAAAAAATTCTTTCCCGACTCCACATACAGCAATCAGACTAGCTCCCTGGATCAACGCAATATCTAGGAAACTAGTGAATATAGCCTATAATATTATACTTTTCAAGAAAGGCACCCAGTCCCTTCTTAAATTTTAGTAGGGAATCACTCATTACAACATTAAACTGCAGAGAGTTCCATAGTCTCCCTGCTCTTACAGTAAAGAATCTGCATCTGTGATTATGACTAAACCTTCTTTCCTCCAGACGTAGAGGATGCCCCCTTGTCCCCATCACAGGTCTAAGAGTAAAAAGATCATTAGAAAGGTCTTTGTACTGTCCCCTCATATATTTATACATTGTAATAAGATCACCCCTAAGCCTTCTCCAGTGTATAATGCTCCCCATATATTGCTCCAAACATAAAAAAAAAATGAAATTCCTCTCCTCGGTGGGCACTGCTCTACTCTGGACTCCTCAGCGTCGCCATCTTCCAGCTCTCTGCACTTGCACTGTTCACGCAGAGGGCGCACAGACGTGACGTCATCGCGCTCTCTGATCTAAATGTTACTGTCAGGAAACTCGGAAGACGTCACAGCGGTGGAGCAGGGAGAGGTCAGTATTGAAAGTGCTGGGGCCCTGACGAAGCAGGGGGTCCTACTTGTGGGCGACGGCACTGGCACAGGGCCCCTAATAGTACGCCGGCATCTCTGACGGCGAGTGGGCCCCCCCACCGTCAGAGACACTGGCGTACTATGAGAGGCCCTGTGCCAGTGCCGTCGCCCACGAGTGGGCCCCCCCACCTGCTCAGGGCACCGGCACTTGCCCAGGAGCGCCAGGTGCTGAAGCCGGCCCTGGGGGGGTACAGCCAGTGAGGGAGGTGAAAAAACTGGCATATGTTGAGGTGTAGGCTGGACGTTCAGCAGCTGCAAATGGAGGAATTGGAGAAGTCGGAGGAAGAGGAGGACAAAGCGAGCCATTTTGCTGGCAACCTATATGTCATCGGGGAAGATGGTACAAAATCCTTTGAAACCCAGGCATGGTTCATTTTAATGAAGGTGAGATCACCTACATTTTGGGTCGACAGCCGGGTCTTTCTTTCTGTCAGGATTGATCCAGCAGCACTAAAGACTCTTTCTGATAGCACACTACCAGCAGGGCAAGCGAGCTCCTGTAAGGCATATTGTGCCAATTCAGGCCAGGTGTCCAGTTTACAGGCCTAGTAGTCAAAGGGGAACAAACTGTGAGGGAGAACATCGATAGGGGAGGAGAGGTAATTTTGAACCATAGTTCACTGCTGTCTCCTGTCTGTTGCAATCGATTGAGTATTACCAGTCGTGTGAGCGTTACTCGAGAAATCAGACCACAACATGGTCATGAAACCCCTGTCTCCAACGCCACTTTGGCAGTGTGCACCACGAACACCTCTTCCATTTGGCCCAGTACGGCTCGTGGTAGAACCTGCACCACTACTGTGTGGTGGAAATGCCTCTAACAAATGGTTTACCAGAGTTACTTGTTTGTTTGCCAATATTAGCTCTAGGTTCTCCTGTGGCATGATGTTCTGTAATTTGCCTTTATAGCGTGGATCGAGGATGCTGGCCAACCAGTAGTCATCATCCTTCATCATTTTGGCAATGCGGGGGTCCATTTTTAGGAGCCGCAAGATATAATCACACATGTGGGCCAATGTTCCAGGTGTCAATGATGCACTGCCAGTGGTGGGTGGAGGAGCACTTTCTGCCAAATCCACATCCCTCCAGTCATGCACAAACCCTGTACCTGACCTTGGCAAGCCAACATTTTCTCTTGACCCCTGAGAAGCATCCTCCTCCCCAAAATAATCATCCTCCTCATCCTCCTCCTCCTCTTCCTCGTCTTCCTCCACCAGGACAGTTCCCTGAGAAGACAATGGCTGACTGTCATCAAGGCTTCCCTCCTCCTCCTCTTCCTCCTCCGCTGCAGACGCCTGATCCTTAATGTGCGTCAAAAGTTACATGAGCAGACGCATAAGTGGGATGCTCATGCTTATGATGGCGTCGTCTGCGCTTACCAGCCGTGTGCATTCCTCAAAACACTAAAGGACTTTACAGAGGTCTTTCAGCTTTGACCACTGCACACCCGACAACTCCATGTCTGCCCTCAACCTGCCTGCCCCGTGTATCCTCCCACAAATGCATTACAGCCTCTGTTCGCACAGCCTCTCAACCATGTTCATGGTGGAGTTCCATCTTGCTGCAACGTCTATGATTAGGCGGTGCTTGGGGAGGTGGAGCAATCGTTGCAGCCTCTGCATACGACTGGAGTCTACGGGCGAGCGACGGATATGTGAGCTGTTATGTTTTGGTAGCTGAGGAAAGCAGGCAAAAACGGCAATACACCAGAGAGGTTGGAATCTACTGGATTGCAGTACCCTGACTAACCACCACAACTAAAGGCAGCCGTGGAGCGTTCCTACGTTGGTCCTAGACGCCTCGTCACAGCCTGAGAGGATAACTACACCTAAAGATAGAAAGAAGAAAGCTATCTGCCCCGGAGCAGATCCCCAAAGAACATAGGAAGCCCCCAAACATGTAATGGCGGTTAGACAAGAGGAAATACAGACACAGACAGAAAATAGTCTGAGCAAACGTTGGGGCCCAATCTGCCTAGACAGAAACGGATAGGAAGGATACTTACTGCAATCCAAAAAACCCTAAAAAAAAGCCAACGCTAGTAATTGCAAAAACACCTGAGATCACACGATCTCTACCACCTAAATTAGTTCTCTGGTGTAACAAAACTCAGCCGCAGCCACTGAAAAAATTGGAAAAGGCAAATGAACAAACAACAGTGGCTCCAGAGGAACCGAGGGGCCCAAGCCCCCCGGGGAGGGGAACCTGGCCAACCTCACAGAAATGCAGAGAAAAATGCAAATGGCAAGCACAAAAACAAAAAACAGAAAATATCTTATCTGAGAGCAGGAGAAGAGGCAAGACTCAGCAAGCTTCCAAGTGAACCAGGAAACAACGTTAAGACAGGAGCAATTGATCACCGGCAACCATGACGGGGGGAAACCTCCCTTATATCCTGCCAGTCTGTAATTCCTGATTGCCAATCCTCATTGAATGGTTCAGTACTGTTTGTAACCACCAGAGGGAGCTTCTGCTCAGAATTCATTTCTAAAACATTCATAACAGTGAGCACAGTCTTCGCACCTTATGGAGCAGGGCTGGTAACTCAGGATAATTATTTATGAAGCACTGCACCGCCAGGTTCAAGGTGTGAGCCAGGCAAGGTATGTGTCTGAGTTTTGCCAGGGCTATGGCCGCCACAAAATTACGGCCGTTATCACTGACTACCTTGCCTGGCTCAAGATGTAGACTGCCCAACCATGACTCAGTTTCTCGCTGCAAGTAGTTGGCAGTACCTCCGCGGTGTGTCTGTTGTCGCCCAAAGACATCATCTTTAAAACAACCTGCTGACGCTTACCACTAGCTGTTCGATAGTGGTACACCTCGTGTGCAACACTGGCAGCTGCGAATGGAGTGCTCGTGCGACTGCGCTCTGTCGATGAGCTTTTGCTTCTGGGGGGAGGAGGAGGGGTCGAACGCCTAAGGCCAACTATTGCCTATATCGTGGGCTAGGCAGCACTGTCCCACCGCCGCTGTCCCCTTTGGACCCTGCATCCACCACATTAACTCAGTTCGCAGTGATGGACATGTAACGGCCCTGGCCATGCCTACTGGCCCATGCATCTGTTGTGAGGTGCACCTTTCCACTCACTGATTGTTTGAGTGCATGGACAATGCGGTCTTTCACATGCAGGTAGAGGGCAGGGATGGCTTTTCTAGAAAAGAAGTGCCGACTGGGTAGGTCTTAGTGTGGGACAGTGTAGGTCATGAGCTCTAGGAACGCTGCGCTTTCAACCAAACGGAAGGGCATCATCTCTAATGAGATCAGTTTGGCAATGTAGGCGTTCAAAGCTAGTGAGGTTTTGTAGTCCATCCACGCTTGCAAGTGTATGGTGTTTAAATGTCTAAGCATGCAACTGGTATTCAATTTTCGGAGATTTTTCCCTCGGCTAAAGGTCTTTCCACACTTCTTACAGATAACCTTTGCCTCATCAATAGGATTTTGGTCAAAAAAGTGCCACACTGCACTCTTCCTACTATGGTATAAATTTTCAGGGCTTGCACGCTGTGCTAATTGGACCGTCTGGCCAAGCTGTCCTGCAACTCTTTTTTTTTTAACACGTTTTTGGACTGTTACGGGCCTGCCAGATAACAGCTGCTGCGATGTCGATGCCTGCTGCGGATCCTTCTCCTCTTCTGAGCTATTGCCAGCGGCACCCTCTTCCCCCAATGGATGCCAATCTGGGTCAACAACTGGGTCATCCATCACCTCCTCTTCAATTTTCATCTGCGGGCAGGGGCACCTGAGTTTCATCAGGGTCAGAATCTGCCTCAGTAGACTGCGAGGGAAATGCAGTGCTCTGGGTGAATGTACCAGCAGAATCATATAGCAGTGGCTGTGCATCAGTGCACTCCATGTCATATTCATCTTGGACTGGGGAATTCAGGATTTCACTTGATAACCCAGGCATGGTATGTGAAAAGAGCTCCAGGGAGTAATCTGAAGTGTGGCCTGCTGCATCCTTCACTTTTGGTGGGGGTGAAGGACACAAGGAAATGTATTGTTCCTGACCAGGAGCCTGCACTGATGACTCAGTGCTTGCATTTTTTGAAACTTCAGAAGAGGAGGTGATAGAGCTGGAGGCTGTTTCGACAATGTAAGCCAAAACCTGTTCCTGATGCTCTGGTTTTAAAAGCGGTTTGCCTACTCCCAGAAAAGGGAGCCTTCCAGGCCTTCTGGAGCAAGACCATGACGCAGGCTCAACACCTCCTGTCTTAGGTGCTATTGTGCTTTTGGCACTACCAGCAGATGCACCACCACCACAACCATCAGTACCAGCTGGCCCCCACCGCCAACGTCCGCGGCCTCTTCCACCATACTTCCTCATGTTTGGGAAAATGTGCCAAAAATACCAGCAGATATATGGTACTGTATGAGGAGCGTACAGCTGTATATGGTGTACGGGAAAATTTCAATATCTGTATATATTTCCGGAGACGCTCACTCAGTCTGGATTTGACCGTAATACAAAGAGCAGATATACGATTCTGTTTCAGAAGCGGACAGGTGTATATGGTGTATGGGAAAATTTCAATATCCGTATATATTTTTGGAGTCACACACAGATGCTCACTTAGTATGGATTTGACCGTAATACAAAGAGCAGATATACGGTACTGTATCAGAAGCGTACAGGTGTATACAGTGACGGGAAAATTTCAATCTCCATATAGATTTCCGGAGTCACACACAGATAGTCAGCATGTATTTGTCTGTGATACCAGCCGGTACACGGTATTGTGTCAGGAGCGTACAGCTCTATACGGTGTGGGAAAAAATGAACGCTCGGTAACTGTGCAGAAAAAAAGAATAAAAGTAATAGTGCTGTGTAAAAAGCAGTCTGCACAGCAGTGTACACACAGCAATACAGCTATCAGGCAGCCTAATAACCAGCGCTGCTGCACACCAGAAAATCCTCCCCTGTCACTGCACACTAACTGTACAGCAAAATTGCTATCAGCACAAGCACAGAAGAACTTCTCTTTCCAGCCGTAACGCTCTCCCTACTGATAAACAGCGTCAGCAACCTCTCCCTACTGTTAAGATCAGCAGAAGTAAAATGGAGGGTCGGCGGTTAGGGCTTTTATAGACACTATGACAACCCTGTTGTGAATGGGTTTGAGATGAGTTCTGAGCAGAGGCTCCCTCTGGTGGTTACAAGCGGTACTAGTGAGGATTGTGCGGACTGGGAATCAGGTGTTGCTGATTGGTCTTATTTAAGGGAATCATTTTCCCATCAGGGTTGCTGGTGATCAATTGTTCTGGTCTGAATCCTTCTTTCCAGTTTCCCTTGTAGCCTGCTGTGTCGTGTCTGCATCTCCTGCTATCAGATAAGACAATTTCTTATTTTGTGTTTTTGCTATATTTTTGCATTTGGTCCTGCACTTCTGTGGGGGCCTTCTGGGTCCCCTCCGGGGGCTTTTGCCCTCTCAGTTTGTTCAGCCACTGTGTTTTGTACTTTTGCTTTTTCCAGTTTTTTCAGTGGCTGCTGTTTTTGTTACACCAGAGAACTAATTTAGGTGGTAGAGGTCGTGTGATCTCAGGTGATTTTGAAATTAGTAGAGTTGGTGTTTTTCAGGGTTTTCTGGGATTGCAGTAAGTACCCTTCCTGTCCTTTTCTATTTAGATAGTTTGGGCCCCAGCTTTTGCTCATACTATTTTCTTTCTGTGTCAGTATTTCCTCTTGTCTAACCGCCATTACATGTTTGGGGGCTTTCTATTATCTTTGGGGTTCTGCTACGGGGCAGATAGCTTTCCTATTTCTATCTTTAGGTGTAGTTAGTTTCTCAGGCTGTGACGAGGCGTCTAGGACCAACGTAGGAACGCTCCACGGCTGCCTCTAGTTGCGGTGGTTAGTCAGGGTACTGCAATCTCATAGATTCCAACTGCTCTGGTGTATTTCCTTTTTTGCTTGCACTCCTCAGCTACCGTAACATAACAGTATCACCGGCCATAAAAATTGTATGGTACTCACAGAAGGGAAAAAATATTTTGAAGGAAGAAAAGTTGTCAGAGATATTTTCTGTTTGTTGCATTTTTTTTTTTTTTTTCCCTCTGTATCTCTGGGTGCTGGGGAGGATCTTTTCTCCCAATGGAGTTTGCACAGTTGTCTGGCCGTGTGGATCAGCTTGCCACTGAGGTTCAGAGTATTGCTGCATATCTTGCTAGGTTGCCTGTTGTGGAACCTAGGATCCCCATGCCAGATTTGTTTTTAGGGGATCGAGCTAAGTTTCAGAATTTCAAAAATAATTGTAAATTGTTTCTTGCCTTAAAATCTAAGTCCTCAGGAAACGCAGCGCAGCAGGTTCAAATTATCATCTCTCTCCTGCGCGGCGATCCTCAGGATTGGGCTTTTTCCCTGATACCTGGGGATCCTGTTTTGAGTGATGTTGATGCATTTTTTCAGGCTTTGGGGTTATTGTACGATGAGCCTAATGTCACTGATCAAGCTGAAAAAGCCTTGTTGGCATTAAATCAGGGGCTTGATGACGCTGAGTTATACTGTCAGAGATTCCGTAGGTGGGCAGTCCTGACCAAATGGAATGACGACGCTTTGGCGGCCCTTTTCCGGAAGGGTCTGTCGGATAATGTAAAGGATGTTATGGTGGGATTCCCTGTCCCCTCTGGTCTCAATGATTCTATGTCATTGGCGATTCAAATTGACAGACGTTTGCGTGAGCGGAGAAGTATGCGTGGAGTGGTGTTGCCTTGTGAGCCAGCTGCTGAGCCCATGCAGTGTGATGGAGTGGTGTCTGGTGCACAGCGTCATGAGTTTCGAAAGCGCAATGGGTTATGTTTCTACTGTGGTGATGCCTCTCATGCTATTTCAGTCTGCCCTAAGCGGGGAAGACATTTTGCACGCTCAGTTGTCTTGGGTAGTGTTCAGACTAAGTTTTTATTAACTGTCACTCTGATATGCTCTCTGTCCTCATTTTCTGCTCAGGCTTTCGTTGATTCTGGAGCAGCTATTAACCTGATGGATTATGATTTTGCTAAACGTTGTGGATTTCCCTTGATACCCCTACAGAAGTCTATTCCCCTACTGGGGATCGATTCTACCCCTTTGGCTGAGAATAAACCCCAGTTTTCTACTCAGGTGATAATGAGGGTTGAACCTGATCACCAGGAGTGCTGCAAATTTTTGGTTCTATATAATCTGCATGACATTATAGTGCTGGGTTTCCCTTGGTTACAGTCTCATAATCCTGTTTTGGATTGGAAATCTGTGTCTGTAACCAGTTGGGGCTGCCAATGTGTTAATACCAACACTCCTGTTTTTTCTGCCTCCCCCAGGCTGAGGATGTTCCTGACTTTTTGTTTGATTTTTCTGATGTGTTTAGCGAAAGTAAATCTGCATCCTTACCTCCCCATAGGAGCTATGACTGCGCTATTGAATTAGTGCCAGGTAGTAAATTCCCTAAGGGTCGCCTTTTTAACTTGTCTGTACCTGAACATGACGCTATGCGGTCTTATATCAAGGAATCATTGGAGAAGGGTCATATCAGACCATCCTCTTCACCCTTAGGTGCCGGTTTTTTCTTTGTGGCCAAAAAAGATGGTTCATTAAGGCCGTGTATTGATTATCGTCTCTTGAACAATATTACTGTGAAATATCAATACCCGTTACCCTTGATTTCTGACCTGTTTTCCAGGGTGAAAAACGCTACTTGGTTTACCAAGCTTGACCTCAGGGGGGCGTATAACCTTATTCGCATTAAGCACGGGGATGAATGGAAGACGGCATTTAACACCCCTGAAGGGCATTTTGAGTACCTTGTGATGCCCTTTGGGCTCACTAATGCTCCTTCCGTCTTCCAGTCCTTCATGAATGACATTTTCAGGGATTTTGTGGACAAGTTTCTGATTGTTTATTTGGATGATATCTTGATTTTTTCTAATGACTGGGACTCTCATGTGAAACATGTTCGAACTGTATTCCAGATTTTGAGAGAGAATGCTCTGTATGTGAAGGGATCAAAGTGTCTTTTTGGCGTACAGAAGATCTCATTTCTGGGATTCATTTTGTCCCCATCTGTTATTGAAATG
>JARQOD010000009.1:98381203-98419878 GCA_033576555.1 Oophaga sylvatica | reverse complement strand
GGGCTGTAAAAAATCGGTCCACTGACTGGAGAGCCGGGGAGCCCGGGGGAGAGAGAACGCCCAGGATTGAGGGTCCCCTTGTAAGAGCGAGATGACAATTCCCACCCTCTGATCCTCACTCCCCGACGACTGCGGCCGCAGCCGAAAATACAATTTACATGCTTCCCGGAAAGTGAAAAACTTGTCCCGCCCACCAGTGAACCTGTCCGGGAGAGCTACTTTAGGTTCAAATCTGGTTTGCTCCCGGGGTACAAAACCTTGGATTTAACGTCCTTCAGCTCCATGGACAAACTCTGCAACTGCTGAGCTAAATGGGCTACTGGATCCATGGTGGCTGGGGAGAATCTTTAGAGTGGCCGGTGAAAATGTCACGACGTATAACAGATATATTCAAAGATAGCAACCTATATCTAATGTGACATCATTCTAAATTTCATATAATAGAGAAAATCAACATGTATACATAGTATCTGCCAGCAATGTCTTACCTGACATAATATCCTATGTATTGTGGGTCAATACTGTGTACGTGTCACGCTGTCTCAGGATAGAGGTGGACCGGGGTCTATGCTGACCCTGAACTGGGGTCCTGACTAGTCCCTCTACCTGGAGGTACTGTTAATGGTACAGAGGTCCAGGCCGCCAGCGTAACCCTGTCTCCTGTAGATCCCTGACCACTGTAATCTAGTCCTGAGAAGGACCCTGATTACCACCACAGGGAATGGGCAGGTCACAGCTTACACACAGTCTAAGACAAACGAGACAGACAAGGGGTAAAGGAAACACAGCCTTGCATACAACACTTCCACTACAGAGGAACACAAAAGGTTAAGGAGATAAACAATAAGCGAGGAGAGGAAAAACCACAACAGGCACTCTTAGCTTAAGTCTTCTCAGAAACGATCCGCTCTGCTGGTCTGAATGAATGCTTTCACCGGCAACTTCCCCAGCAGACCAGCAGGTATATGAAGGAAGCTAATTAACAAAACATCAATCGCAGCTGGGCGAGGCTGGTCAGCCCAGCACCGAGAGAGAAAGAATTAACTCCCTCAGTGCCGAAAAACACCCAGCACCAGAAACTCAGCTGTGCGAAGTCAGGGTGTGCAATCGCGACGATCTCCGCCGCGACACACCCGTGACACAGACACAAAGCATCTCAGATAAGTCTCCAATGTCTGGTTTGTTCTCTCAGTTTGTCCATTGGTCTGAGGATGAAAAGCAGAGGAGAAAGACAATTGAACACCAAGTTTAGAACAAAAAGTCCTCCAAAATCTGGAAACAAACTGGACTCCTCTGTCAGACACAATGTTCTCAGGAATGCCGTGCAACCGAACCACGTGCTGAAGGAACAAAGGCACCAATTCGGAGGAGGAAGGCAACTTAGGTAATGGCACAAGATGCATCATCTTGGAAAACCTATCACAAATCACCCAGATAACGGTCATTCTCTGAGAAACAGGGAGATCGGAAATAAAATCCATAGAGATATGGGTCCATGGTCTCTTGGGCACAGGCAATGGCATCAACAAACCACTAGAGCGAGAGCAAGGCTTGGAGTGAGAGCAAGTCCCACAGGACTGCACAAACTCCCTGACGTCACGAGACAAAGTAGGCCACCAAAAGGACCGACTCACCAAGTCTCTGGTACCAAAAATTCCAGGATGACCGGCCAACGCGGAACAATGAATCTCAGACATCACACTCTTCTTCCACTGGTCTGGGACAAACAATTTCCCAACAGGGCAGCGCTCGGGTTTATCCTCCTGACACCCCTCCAGAGCCAGTCTCAAATTGGGCGAGATGGCGGAAAGAACTACACCCTCTTTCAAACTAACAGCAGGATCAGATAAATCAGGAGAGTCCGCAAGGAAACTCCTCGAGAGGGCATCCGCCTTAATATTCTTAGTGCCAGGAAGAAAGGAAACCACAAAATTAAAACGTGTGAAAAACAAGGCCCACCTGGCCTGTCTAGGATTAAGTCGCTTGGCTGATTCCAGATAAACCAAATTCTTATGGTCCGTGAGGACCACCACCTGATATTTGGCTCCCTCCAGCCAATGTCTCCACTCTTCAAAAGCCCACTTCATGGCCAATAACTCCCGATAACCCACGTCATAATTACGTTCAGTTGGAGAAAATTTTCAAGAGAAAAAAGCACAAGGGTTACTTTTAGAGGTCTCAGGATCTCTTTGGGACAAAACGGCGCCTGCTCCAATTTCAGAGGCATCAACCTCCACCTGAAATGGCAGAGAAACATCAGGCTGCCGTAGAACAGGAGCAGAAGTGAATCTCCGCTTAAGCTCCTGAAACGCAGAGACTGCCTCAGGAGGCCAATTCACCACATCAGAACCCTTTTTGGTCAAATCAGTCAATGGTTTAACAATAACAGAGAAATTACCAATAAATTTAGATAAAAATTGGCAAAACCCAAGAATCTCTGAAGAGCCTTTAATGAAGTAGGTTGGACCCAATCACAGATGGCCTTAACCTTGACCAGGTCCATTTCAATAACAGATGGAGACAAAATGAATCCCAGAAATGAGATCCTCTGTATGCCAAAAAGACACTTTGATCCCTTCACATACAGAGCATTCTCTCTCAAAATCTGGAACACAGTCCGAACATGTTTCACATGAGAGTCCCAGTCATTGGAAAAAATCAAGATATTATCCAAATAAACAATCAGAAATTTATCCACAAAATCCCTGAAAATGTCATTCATGAAGGACTGGAAAACGGAAGGAGCATTAGTGAGCCCAAAGGGCATCACTAGGTACTCAAAATGCCCCTCTGGGGTATTAAACGCCGTCTTCCATTCATCCCCGTGCTTAATGCGAATAAGGTTATACGCCCCCCTGAGGTCAAGCTTGGTAAACCAAGTAGCACTTTTCACCCTGGAAAACAGGTCAGAAATCAAGGGTAACGGATATTGATATTTCACAGTGATATTGTTCAAGAGACAATAATCAATACACGGCCTTAATGAACCATCCTTTTTGGCCACAAAGAAAAACCGGCACCCAAGGGTGAAGAGGATGGTCTGATATGACCCTTCTCCAATGACTCCATGATGTAAGACCACATAGCGTCATGTTCAGGTACAGACAAGTTAAAAAGGCGACCTTTAGGGTATTTACTACAAGGCACTAATTCAATAGCGCAGTCATAGCTCCTATGTGGGGGCAAGGATGCAGATTTACTTTCGCTAAACACATCAGAAAAATCAGTCAAAAAGTCAGGCACATCTTGAGCCTGGGAGAGGCAGAAAAAACAGGAGTGTTGGCATTAACACATTGGCAGCCCCAACTGGTTACAGACACAGATTTCCAATCCAAAACAGGATTATGAGACTGCAACCAAGGAAAACCTAGTACAATAATGTCATGCAGATTATACAGCACCAAAAATTTGCAACTCTCCTGATGATCAGGTTCAACCCTCATTATCACCTGAGTAGAGAACTGGGGTTTATTCTCAGCCAAAGGGGTAGAATCAATCCCCAGTAGGGGAATAGACTTCCGTAGGGGTATCAAGGGAAACCCACAATGCTTAGCAAAATCAAAATCCATCAGGTTAATAGCTGCTCCCGAATCAACAAAAGCCCGAGCAGAAAATGTGGTCAGGGAGCAAATCAGGGTAACAGTCAACAGAAATTTAGTCTGAACACTACCCAAGACACCTGAGCGTGCAAAACGTCTTCCCCGCTTAGGGCAGACTGAAATAGCATGAGAGGCATCACCACAGTAGAAACATAACCCATTGCGTTTTCGAAACTCATGACGCTGTGCCCCAGAAGCCACTCTATCACACTGCATGTGCTCAGAAGCTGGTTCACAAGGCAACACCATTCCACGCATACCTCTACGCTCACGCAAACATCTGTCAATTTGAATCGCCAATTACATAGAATCATTGAGACTAGAGGGAGCAAGGAAACCCACCATAACATCTTTTACATTCTCTGACAGACCCTTCCGAAAAAGAGCTGCCAAAGCATCATCATTCCATTTGGTCAGAATTGCCCACTTTCAGAATTTCTGACAGTACAACTCAGCGTCCTCAAGCCCCTGATTTAATGCCAACAAGGTTTTTTCATCTTGATCAGTGACATTAGGTTCATCGTACAATAACCCCAGAGCCAGAAAAAATGCATCAACATTACTCAAAACAGGGTCCCCAGGTGTCAGGGAAAAAGCCCAATCCTGAGGATCGCCGCGCAGGAGAGAGATGACAATTTGAACCTGCTGTGCTGCGTTACCTGAGGACTTAGGTTTTAAGGCAAAAAACAACTTACAGTTATTTTTGAAATTCAGAAATTTAGCTCGATCCCCTAAAAACAAATCTGGCATGGGGATCCTAGCTTCCACAACCGGCAACCCTGCAAGATAGGTAGCAATACTCCGAACTTCAGTGGCAAGCTGATCCACACGGCCAGACAACTGTGCAAACTCCATTGAGAGAAAAGAAAATCCTCCTCAGCACCCAGAGAAAAAGAGGGAAAAAAATGCAACAAACAGAAAAAAAAAAAAAATCTCTGACAACTTTTTTTTTTTTCTCCACACTATTTTTCCCTTCTGTGAGTACCATATAATTTTCAGTTGGGCCGGTGATACTGTTATGTTTTGGTAGCTGAGGAGAGCAGGCAAAAACGGCAATACACCAGAGAGGTTGGAATCTACTGGATTGCAGTACCCTGACTAACCACCACAACTAAAGGCAGCCGTGGAGAGTTCCTACGTTGGTCCTAGACGCCTCGTCACAGCCTGAGAGGCTAACTACACCTAAAGATAGAAAGAGGAAAGCTATCTGCCCCGGAGCAGATCCCCAAAGAACAAAGGAAGCCCCCAAACATGTAATGGCGGTTAGACAAGAGGAAATACAGACACAGACAGAAAATAGTATGAGCAAACGCTGGGGCCCAATCTGAATTGGACAGAAAAGGATAGGAAGGATATTTACTGCAATCCAAAAAAACCCTAAAAAAACCCAACGCTACTAATTGCAAAAACACCTGAGATCACACGATCTCTACCACCTAAATTAGTTCTCTGGTGTAACAAAACTAAGCCGCAGCCACAGAAAAAAAAACTGGAAAAGGCAAATGAACAAACAACAATGGCTCCAGAGGAACCGAGAGGAGACCAAGTCCCCCGGGGAGGGGAACCTGGCCAACCTCACAGAAATGCATAGAAATATACAAATGGCAAGCACAAAAACAAAAAAACAGAAAGTATCTTATCTGAGAGCAGGAGAAGAGGCAAGACTCAGCAAGCTTCCAAGTGAACCAGGAAACAATGTTGAGACAAGAACAATTGATCACCGGCAACCATGATGGGGGGAAAGCTCCCTTATATCCAGCCAGACCGTGATCCCTGATTGCCAATCCTCATTGAATGGTTCAGTACTGTTTGCAACCACCAGAGGGAGCTTCTGCTCAGAATTCATTTCTAAAACATTCATAACACTGAACATTCACAGCTGGAGGAGGTCGGACGAGGGAGCAGTGCAGCGGTGGTCCGGGGACAGGTAAATATCGCTATATTCACACCTTCGCCGGCGCATCTCTGCAGCCTCTCCTCTTCTCCCGGCGGTCTCCGCAGCTCTTCCGTCCTACAGTGGTCACGTGGTACCGCTCATTAAAGTCATGAATATGTGCATATTCATGACTTTAATGAGCGGTACCATGTGACCGCTGCAGGAAGGAGCCGGAGATCATGGGAGAAACAGGGGAGCTGCAGAGACGCACCGGCAGAGGGGTGAGTATAGCGATATTTACCTGTCCCCGGACCACCGCCCCCTCCCCGCCGACCCCCGTATATGACTCGCGTATAAGCCAAGAGGGGACTTTCAGCCCTAAAAAATGGGCTGAAAATCTTGACTTATACACTAGTATATACGGTAAATGGTTCTTTTGTTCTGTTTGCCCTAAAGACAACTGATAATGTAAATCCACATTTACATTTTTCTTAGAATATTCCATAATATAACTTGTGAGAATAATCCATAAGAGCAGTTAAAAAAACATTTACACAACTTCTCAGCTGAATATTTTACTGATAGCTATAAAAATATATCGGTATTCCTGCTCATTCTGGAAAACAGAATCTATGTGATACAATTGATCTAAAGTAATTTGTGCATTCCACTTCCAGAAGGATTCAAATGGGATGTGAACTCAGCAGAAGGTATTTTTTTTTTGTTTAACATATAGCACATAATATTTCTCCATTGCTTCATTGGGGGACAGAGGAAGCCATGGGTGTATGCTGCTGCCACTAGGAGGCTGACACTATGCAGAAAAAAGTTAGCTCCTCCTTTGCAGTGTACACCCCACCGACCGGCATTAGGATAATCAGTGTAGCTTAGTTCCAGTAGGAGGTGGACACGGGTCTTTCATTAGACCCATTACTATCTCGGCTTTCGGCATTTTCCAGTAACGTCTCTTCTTTTTCAGATGGATCTTCTCCTTTACCTCTGGATGGGTACAGTGTGAACAGTCACAACTGTACTCCCATGTAGAGACTATGAGTATGGCGTGTACTGCCACACCGTATCCTCATATGTCTAGTCAGCAAGAGCCCAGCCCCTAACACAGAGGAGTGTTTAGGTGATCTATTTTTCTATTTTTGGCCCTGGCCCCCGTCTCCTACCCACTCGCCCACCAGAGCCTATTAGTTTAAAGAGGCATGGACGTCACTCATACTCAGATTCTTGGACGTCTTCTGGATAGAGAGGTACATTTCTCTTTCTCTCTCTCTCTCTCTCTCCGCCAGATTCTGGTCCAGAGGTGTCAGAAGAGAAGATTCGAGTAATGAAGAAAGAAGAGAATAAAGAAAGAGAAAGATAAGACATAGAGGAAAATGGAGGAAACAACAGAAGAGGATGGATGAGTCTTACCTCCTCTTCCCTCCTTTATTATGGCGGTTTCCTGACGGTGTGATGATTGACACTGTCCTCAGTACTGGATCTTCGCTTCCCTGTCTGCGGGATTCCTTTTTCTGTACTTTCATAGCTAGGAAAAGCTATATCTGGGCCTCTCTCCCCTGCTCCCGGGGCCTCTGTCACTAATGTAGGCCCTGGCTTCAGCGCGGCCTAGTCCCGACATTTGGCCCTGCCCCCTTCTCCTCAGTGTCTTCGGGCGGGCTTTTCCCCCGCCCATTGATGACACACTTTCTCTTCCTGGCTCCGGTGGTTAGCTCCGCCCACTCTTCCCAGCTCCATTGAGAGGGTTTCTCTGCTTCTTGCTCTGGCAGTTAGCTCCACCCCTCAGTGATCGGGCTTTTCAGCCCACACCCCCTCTCTCTCTCTGCAGCTCAGCATCTGCGTGCCTTTTCTTGGCACTGCCAGCCTTCCTCCCCCTCTCTGAGGGTGCCATTTTCTGGCAGCTGAAACCCGGAAGGTGGCTCATCTCTGTAGGACCTGCATCCCTCCTCCTGCTATCGCCCTGCAGCCTTGCTTGTTTTCTCCTGGACTAAAGCCTGGGGGTAGTTCTTCAGCACCTGCCTTTTCCTGTGAGAACCTCTGCTCTACTGACTGACACTCTCCTCAGCTCTCTGTCCCCTAACCTTCTGGCACCATCAGTCAGTGGGTCTGCTTCTTATCATGCCTATTTCGAAAGGAGAGCGCTCTCGCCCTCCTACTTCTTCTTCTTCTGCTCTAGTCAGGCACTTTGTCTGCTGTTCATCTAAATGTAAACTCTGTTCAGGTCAGTCCTTTCCCTTCTGTGAGGACTGCAGCAGCCCCCCTGCACCTGCTACCCAGGAGTCCCCTACTTCCCCAGGAGAGAGTGGTGCCCCTATTCAGTGTGGGCTACCTCTCTGTCGGAATTTGTCATGGACCTCCCCATGGTGTCCCAGACCCTGGTGTTCGTTCTTGGCAGATTGTCTTTCCTACCTCCGCCAACACTAGCGGATCGCAGGAGTCTCTGGCTGTGCCTACCATCAGAGGCCGTAAAAAATCTAGACAGGAGTGTCGTTATACTTCTTCCTCCCACTCCCTTTCTCCCCAGGTCTCCACCGGTGGACATCTTTTTCTTGGTCCTCCTCCCCAGAGTCAGCCGTGTTTGGTTTCAAATGTACTATCTGAGGGTTACTCGGACCCGGATTCTCACCAAATCTCTAATAAGAGAGACATGGTCCAAAGCCTCATCGTGGCAGTCAACCAGACCTTTAATAATGAGGATACAGCTAAGCATGCCGCAGAAAAGGCAATTTCATTTAGACGGTCGAGATCAGCTCCTAAGGTCTTTGCCCCTCATACAGAATTTGAGGAGCTACTTTCCAAGGAACGGGAAAACCCAACCAGCCACTTCCAAAGAGGGGAGCGCCTTGGTGTTCTATATCCCTTCTCTCCTGAGCTCACTGAGAGCTGGACCACTTCTCCGACTGTGGACCCTCCAGTTTCCAGACTTTCCACCAGTATGATCCTTCCTCTCCCATATGGAGCATCGCTCAAGGTGATACCAACAACAGACTCATAGAGTCCTTGGCAAGGTCAGCCTTTGAAGCGGCCACCGCTACATTGTGCCCTGCCTTTGCCTCCACCTGAGTGGCAAAGTCTATAGATGTATGGACTAAGCTGCTCCGTCAGGGGCATTCTTTCTGGAGCCTGACCAGAGGAATTGGCCGACCTCATGGACCAAATTACTCTTGCAAGGAAGTACAGTACAATACAGACCAAAAGTTTGGACACACCTTCTCATTCAAACATTTTTCTGTATTTTCATGATTATGAAAATTGTACATTCACACTGAAGGCATCAAAACTATGAATTAACACATGTGGAATTATATACTTAACAAAAAAGTGTGAAACAACTGAAAATATGTCTTATATTCTAGGTTCTTCAAAGTAGCCACCTTTTGCTTTGATGACTGATTTGCACACTCTTGGCATTCTCTTGATGAGCTTCAAGAGGTAGTCACCAGAAATGGTCTTCCAACAATCTTGAAG
Source organism: Oophaga sylvatica (assembly GCA_033576555.1). Lineage (NCBI taxonomy): Eukaryota > Metazoa > Chordata > Amphibia > Anura > Dendrobatidae > Oophaga > Oophaga sylvatica. The sequence continues at coordinate 98,410,926 of JARQOD010000009.1, read as the reverse complement.
GAGTTCCCAGAGATGCTTAGCACTTGTTGGCCATTTTGCCTTCACTCTGCGGTCCAGCTCACCCCAAACCATCTCGATTGGGTTCAGGTCTGGTGACTGTGGAGGCCAGGTCATCTGGCGTAGCACCCCATAACTCTCCTTCTTGGTCAAATAGCCCTTACACAGCCTGGATGTGTGTTTGGGGTCATTGTCCTGTTGAAAAATAAATGATTGTCCAACTAAACGCAAACCGGATGGAATAGCATGCCGCTGCAAGATGCTGTGGTAGCCATGCTGGTTCAGTATGCCTTCAATTTTGAATAAATCCCCAACAGTGTCACTAGCAAAGCACCCCCACACCATCACACTTCCTCCTCCATGCTTCACGGTGAGAACCAGACATGTAGAGTCCATCCGTTCACCTTTTCTGCATCGCACAGACACAGTGGTTGGAACCAAAGATCTCAAATTTGGACTCATCAGACCAAAGCACAGATTTCCACTGGTCTAATGTCCATTCCTTGTGTTCTTTAGCCCAAACAAGCCTCTTCTGCTTGTTGCCTGTCCTTAGCAGTGGTTTCCTAGCAGCTATTTTACCATGAAGGCCTGCTGCACAAAGTCTCCTCTTAACAGTTGTTGTAGAGATGTGTCTGCTGCTAGAACTCTGTGTGGCATTGACCTGGTCTCTAATCTGAGCTGCTTTAAACCTGCGATTTCTGAGGCTGGTGACTCGGATAAACTTATCCTCAGAAGCAGAGGTGACTCTTGGTCTTCCTTTCCTGGGGCTGTCCTCATGTGAGCCAGTTTCTTTATAGCGCTTGATGGTTTTTGCAACTGCACTTGGGGACACTTTCAAAGTTTTCCCAATTTTTCGGACTGACAGACCTTCATTACTTAAAGTAATGAGGGCCACTCATTTTTCTTTACTTAGCTGCTTTTTTCTTGCCATAATACAAATTCTAACAGTCTATTCAGTAGGACTATCAGCTGTGTATCCACCAGACTTCTGCACAACACAACTGATGGTCCCAACCCAATTTATAAGGCCAGAAATCCCACTTATTAAACCTGACAGGGCACACCTATGAAGTGAAAACCATTCCCGGTGACTACCTCTTGAAGCTCATCAAGAGAATGCCAAGAGTGTGCAGCTCAGTCATCAAAGCAAAAGGTGGCTACTTTGAAGAACCTAGAATATAAGACATATTTTCAGTTGTTTCACACTTTTTTGTTAAGTATATAATTCCACATGTGTTAATTCATAGTTTTGATGCCTTCAGTGTGAATGTACAATTTTCATAGTTATGAAAATACAGAAAAATCTTTAAATGAGAAGGTGTGTCCAAACTTTGGTCTGTATTGTACATGGTATCCACCTCCCTGGACACCGCTGCATGTGCTGCTCTGGTGTCCAGCAATATCGTGGCCATCTGAAGGACCATTTGGCTTAAGGCGTGGCAGGCGAATTTATCCTCAATGAAGTCCCTTGCCAACTTGCATTTCCTGGGTTCCCGTTTGTTTGGCTCCAAGTTGGACCAAATTATTAAGGAGGCCACCAGAGGGACGAGCTCTCTCCTTCCTCAGGCCAAACCTCATCGTTCTACTTTGTCACGTGAGTTTTGACATTTTCAACATTTCCTTTCGACGGAGGTGTTCTCCCACTAAAAGAAGTCATAGGCTCGCCAGGTTAGGAAAAAGGTTTCCTTTAAATCCTCCTTTGGGCATTTCTGTGACGCGAGGGGTAGATCCCCAGGAACATTCCTGGTAGATTTTCCTCCACATGACTCATTATGGATCTAAGATTGCTGAATGGAGGAATCCGTCTTTGTCTTTTCAGTATGGAGTCTCTTTGTTTAGTATTTGCTTCCTGGGAACTGCAGGAGTTTTTTGTTCCCGGAAGCCTTTATCCATGTCCTTTTTTTTCTTCATTGCATCAAAGATTTTGCGAGGGGCAGGTCCATTTTCCTTTTATCGCCTTCTCTTTTGGGCTCTCGACCATTCCCAGAGTCTCGCAGAGACTGTGGCAGCAGCTTTGCACATTCTATGGATCACAGGTTCACTGCCCTTCCCGTACCTCGCCGACATTTTCATAATGGCTCTGTCCGTCATTCTCGATTTCCTTTCTTTTGTCTGGCTTGGACTCATCCCGCATAGCACTCTCTCATCATGTTACCTGGTCAGGGCTACGTGTGTCTATCCGGTTAAGGCCGCCCCCTTTTAGGACACAGGCTCGGGCGTATAGAGGCCTTCTGGCCTCCAGGTCAGCGAATGCTCGCTGGATCAGGACAGCAATTGTAGGTTTACTGGGTCAGAGCAGAGCATCTTCTTCTGGGTTTAAGGCACACTCTACACAGGCAGTGAGTTCCTCCTGGTGGTACACATAAGGCCTCTGCCATGCACATCTGCAGAGTGATAATTGATCCTCCACATTTTCACAAAATTTTTTAGAGTCCATGCCTATGTTTCGGCAGATGCCGGCTTAGGTAAAAAAAAAAAACCTTGCAGGCGGCGGTGGTGAGTTCTCTGACTTGATTGGAGTTGTCTGCTGTTCTCTCCCCTTGGGTACTGCTTTGGGACATCCCATGGTTTCCTGTGTCCCCCAATGAAGCGATAGAGAAAACAGGATTTTTGGTTGATTTCCATAAAATCTGTTTCTCGGAGCCTTCATTGGGGGACACAGCACCCTCCCAAGTTTAACAGATCTGTTTATTGTATTATATTGTTACTGTTTAAGTTTCTGTAGTTTCTTCTCCTTTACATGTTGCTTCTCCTACAGCTTTCTCACTAACTGATTATCCTAGTGCCGGTAGGTGGGGTGTACACTGCGGAGGAAAAGCTAACTTATTTTCTGCATAGTGTCAGCTTCCTAGTGGCAGCAGCATACACTCATGGTTTCCTGTGTCCCCCAATGAAGGCTCCAAGAAACATATTTTATGGTAAGCAACGAAAAAATACTGTTTTAAGCTTCCTGTAGCTGTGTTATAGTGGCTAGCCTACATTTTACACCATAATCCCTTGTTTTTACAAGCAATTTGCAATTTTACTTACAGCTCTGGCAAAAATTAAGAGACCACCACATCAAAACCCTGTCATGGACAGCCCAATCTCCCGACCTGAACCCCAGTGAAAACCTCTGGAATCTATTCAAGAGGATGATGGATAGTCACAAGCCATCAAAGAACTGCTTAAATTTTTGCACCAGGAACAGTGTGAAAGACTGGTGGAAAGCGTGCCAAGACGCATGAAAGCTGTGATTAAAAATCATGGTTATTCCACAAAATATTGATTTCTGAACTCTTTGAGAGTTAAAACATTAGTATTGTTGTTTTTAAATGATAATGTACTTTAAATTCAGAGACATGTTGTCAGTAGTTTATAGAATAAAAGAGCAATTTACATTTTACTAAAAAATATACCGATAAAGAGAAAAATAAGACAAACTGACAATTTTGCAGTGGTCTCTTAATTTTTGCCAGAGCTGTATTCATGATTATGAGAAAAAGTCTTTAATGGGAATCTGTCACATTTGACCAAACTAAACTATTGATAAAGGAATACAGGTTACAAACGGCTATAAAAAGTCATCCCTGTATGCGATGACATGTTGATAAATCATCTTTTCTAGCTTTATTAAAATTACCTCTGCCAGGCTATGGGGAGGATGTCTGTAAGAAAACTCTGCCTCTAGAGCTCATTTTACATGAAGGGGGAGTTACCTGTATGTAGTGTAATGGCAACTCTCGGCTCTCCTGATCTCACTGAAGAGCTGTATGTGTTAGGGTTTGAGTTCCTGCTGCTGCACAAAAGGAGTCTCGAACCAGTCCCGCTGCGGTCCCCCATCCATCTCCGTCCGCAGTGGAACCTGCTCAGCAGAGACGTTGGTCCCAGCGTCTTGCCCATTCCTATACTGTGCGGAGACTTGCTGTTGCCCCTCCTGGATATTCTATTATAGCCAGTGCTGGAGCAGACGTCTTTGGGATGAAGTTCTGCGTTTCCCCTTATGAGCATGCCAAGGGTAAGATCTCTCATTGGAGATCAGGGGTCACATGTTCAGGTACTGCAGCGGCTCCTATTGGTCCGCCAGGAAGGTCCTGAAACTACATGTGTTTTGGAACAGTTTCTCATTGGTCCTTAGTTCTGGCAGGTCCTGTAGCTGTTACTATAAAGGGGTGGCATGGCTGGGCCCGCCATGCGCTAGTATCAATTGCATTATGTGCTTTGCGCCAGTGTGATCATGTACGCATGTGGTTAGGGCTCGGCTGAAATAAGCCCCTAGAATACCGGCTTCTCCGGTGAGGAGATTGCTTGATTGCGTTGCTGTCTGCATGATCACGGACTGCTATCCGCACAGCAGTTATCTGTGTATCCCTGTGAGTCTAACAGGACACAGTCTTTTTCTCAGCGGCTCTGTGACGCAACAGGGTTTGCTTTATAACGCTGGTTCAGTGCCCTAGCGTTTTACTTTGCGGCTCACTGAAGCTAAGTGAGTTCGCACTTATCGCCATATAGCGCTGTGGCATTCCCGTTAGCGGCTCTGGGGATTAACAGAGTTCGCACTTACTGCCACAGCGCGCTACGGAGTTTATTTTTGCGACTCTGCGGGATAACAGAGTTCGGTACTTTTGCCATCTTACTAGCAGCGGGCTTCGCCTGCACGGTGGACCCCGGGCGCGAACGCACCTCTCTACTATATCTATTAGGTGCGTTCCGCAGACCCTAAGAGTATGTGATTATATGAGACACTTTTGCAGGTTCCTCTCAACTTCAACTTCCATCTCACAGGAAGACAGGGCAGCAATATTCCTCTAACACAGCAGAACTCAGAGAGTTGCAAAAAATGTGTTTGCAAGAAGACAAATTTCATTTCTCCTGTTCTGTGTTAGTCATATGTATCACACTGATAAATCCCCTTCTTATTTAAAATAATCTCTGGAGGCAGAGCAATCTACCAGGCAGCATCCTCCCCATAGCCTGGAACAGCTCATATACAGAAGAGAAAAACGTGGATTTCTCTGAAATAAGTTATCAGTTCACAAATAGCAAGGTATCATTTTAATCAGCTTTGTATAACCAGCATGCCCATATAGGAGAGTTGATCCTACTGACAGATTCTCTTTAAGTCACATTTCAAATAGAAATTGCAGGCGTCTCTGTTTAATTCCTAAATTGTTAGGGTCTGTGGAACACACCAAATATATGATGTAGAGAGGTGCGTTCGCAGCCCGGGGTCCACCGTGCAGGCGGAACCTGCTGCTAGTAAAATGGCACAAGAAGCAAACTGTTATCCCGCAGAGTCGCCAAAATAAATGCCATAATGCGCTGTGGCAATATGTGCGAACTCTGTTATTCCACAGAGCCGCTAGAAGGAGTGCCGCAGCGCTATATGGCGATGTGTGCGAACTCACTTAACACCACTGAGTTGCAAAATAAACACGCTAGGGCGCTGTCTAGCGTTGAAAGTGAAGCCTGTTGCGTCACAGAGCCGCTGAGACAAACTTCTGTGTCCTGTCAGGCACCCAGGTACACAGTTGACTGCTAAGCGAACATAGAACGTGATCATGCGCTAATGTCCTCGCGGGAGTCACCCGCAATCTATGGCGTCTGAACTCCAGGCCCTGAATACGGCAATCAAACTCCTCACCGGTTATGCCGGTAATCTAGGGCATCTAGGACACCGACCCTGACCAGCTAGCATACCAAGCTCCTCACCGATTAAGTCGGTATTGCAATGGCGTATTTCAGCCGCCCTAACCATACACACACATGACCACACTGGCGCAAAGCATATAATGATTGATATTAGCGCATGGCGGCCCAGCCATGCCACCCTTTTATAGTAACAGCTACAGGACCTGCCAGAAACAAGGACCAATGAGAAACTGTTCCAAAACACATGTAGTTTCAGGACCTTCCTGGCGGACCAATAGGAGCTGCTGCAGTACCTGAACATGTGACCCCTGATCTCCAATGAGAGATCTTACCCTGGGCATGCTCAGAAGGGGAAATGCAGGACTTCGTCCCAAAGACGTCTGCTCCAGCACTGGCTATAATAGCAGATCCAGGAGAGGCAGCAGCAAGTCTCTGCACAGTACTGGAATGGGCAAGACGCTGGAACCGACATCTCTGCTGAGCAGACTCCTCTGCGGCCGGAGACGAATGGGGGACCGCAGCGGCACTGGGTCGAGACTCCCCATGTGCAGCAGCGGGAACTCGCACCCTAACATTATGCCCCCTCCTAGGGCCCCCTTTCTTTGGGCCTCGCTGCGCTCAAAGGCAGCGACGAGCTGCGGAGCATGAACATGCTCGGCAGGCTCCCAGGACCTATCCTCAGGCCCATAACCCCTCCAATTCACCAAATAAAATTTTTTTGCCTCGTACCACCTTGCACCCAACAATGGCGTTCACCTCATGATCGTCGGTAGATGAACCCGACGTCCCGGCAGATGACTCGGAAAACCGGGAAATGGCCACGGGTTTCAGGAAGGACACGTGAAAGGTGTCGGTGATACCAAGGCGAGGCGGAAGGGCTAGGCGGTAAACCACCGGGTTCACCTACTCGAGAACTTTAAAGGGGCCCAAAAAGCGAGGTGCCAACTTGGTGGACTCTACACGTAGCCTGATGTTTCGGGCAGAAAGCCACACTAGGTCACCCGGAGCAAATGTAGGAGCGGGGCGCCGATGGGCATCGGCCGAAGACCTCATCCTCTCTTTGGAGGCCTGAATGGCATCCTGGGTGCGGTCCCAAATGTCCCGTGCCTCCACAGCCCAGTCTGCCACCCTGGAATCGGCAGAAGACACGGGCATGGGCACTGGTACCCGCGGATGCTGACCGTAGTTCAGGAGGAATGGGGTCTGTCCGGTGGAGTCAGCCACAGCATTATTTAGAGCGAACTCAGCCCACGGTAGCAAGGATGCCCAGTCATCCTGCCTGGCAGAGACAAAATGTCGCAAGTATGTGACCAAGGTCTGGTTGGCCCTCTCTACCAACCCATTCGTCTCGGGATGGTATGCAGAGGAGAGATTCAACTCAATGCTGAGTAAATGACACAGCTCTCTCCAGAACCGAGAAGCAAACTGGGGACCTCGATCACTGACAATTTTGTCTGGCATATCGTGTAGGCGGAAAATATGCCTAATGAATAATGCTGCCAAGGCCCGTGCAGACGGTAACCGTGGTAACGGCACTAAGTGCACCATTTTGGAGAAGTGGTCGGTTATCACCCAGATTATGGTGCAGCCCCGAGACTTGGGTAAGCCCACCACAAAATCCATCCCGACTATCTCCCAAGGCCTGTCTGCCACCGGTAAAGGGAAAAGTAGCCCAGCTGGCCGTTGACGAGGGGACTTATTCTTAGGGCAGGAGACGCACGCCTGAACGTATTCCCTGACGTCATGGACCATATGTGGCAACCAGTATGTCCTCACCAGTAACTCAGATGTCCTTTTTGCCCCAAAATGTCCACCCACCCTGGACGAATGTGCCCAAGAGAGTACCTCCGGTCGCAAATTGGTGGGCACAAAAGTCTTGCCCGGAGGCACAGACTCAAGCGAAACTGGGGCCACAGTTCTTAGGCTCTCTGTGGGGACAATCAACCGAGGCTCCTCCTCCACCTCCTCAGAGGACACCACAGAGCGAGAAAGAGCAACGGCCCGAATGTTTTTCTCACCGGAGAGGAAATGGAGGGTGAAATGAAGCCGGGAGAAGAACAGGGACCATCTGGCTTGACGAGAATTTAGCCGCTGGGCGGTCTGTAAATAGACCAAATTTTTGTGATCAGTGAAAACTTGAAAGGGAAAGCGAGCCCCCTCCAGGAGATGTCTCCACTCGGAAAAGGCCAACTTCATGGCTAGCAACTCCCTATCCCCAATGGAATAATTCCTCTCCGCTGGTGTGAAGGTCTTGGAAAAGAAGAAACAAGGATGTTTCCGACCTTGAGCATCCTTTTGAAAAAGGACTGCTCCAGCACCAACGGACAAGGCATCGACCTCCAATAAAAAAGGCTTATCAACCTCGGGGCGATGTAAGATGGGAGCGCTAGCAAAATGGGACTTAATTGAAGTAAAGGCCTTGGAGACCTCCCTCTGACCACAATTTGGGATTGGCTCCCTTCTTGGTGAGGGCTACCAAGGGAGCTACCAAAGTGGAGAAGTGGGGAATGAATTGGCGATAGTAATTAATGAACCCCATAAAGCGCTGCACCGCTTTAAGAGAATGGGGTTCTTGCCAATCCATCACAGCCTGTAGTTTAACAGGATCCATAGCCAATCCCTGGGCGGAGATGATATAGCCCAGGAAAGGTAAAGACTCCTGCTCAAACATGCATTTCTCCAACTTTGCATAGAGGGAGTTTGCCCGTAACAGGTCGAAGACTTTGCAGACATCCCTCCGGTGAGAGTCAATATCTGGAGAAAAGATGAGAATATCATCCAGATAGACTACTACAGAGGTGGAAATCATATCCCGGAAGATGTCATTGACAAAGTCTTGGAAAACGGCTGGGGCATTGCAGAGCCCGAAGGGCATCACCAGGTATTCATAATGCCCATCCCTGGTATTAAAAGCCGTCTTCCATTCGTCCCCTTCACGGATGCGAATCAGGTTATAAGCACCACGCAGATCTAATTTAGCAAATACCCTTGCTCCCCAGAGCCTATCAAAGAGCTCAGAGATCACGGGCAACGGGTACTTATTCTTAACGGTGATGGCGTTAAGACCTCTGTAATCTATACACGGACGTAATTCTCCACTCTTCTGCACGAAGAAGAACCCCGCTCCTGCTGGTGACAACAACTTCCTAATGAAAATTCTTGCCAGATTCTCCTGGATATATTGAGACATAGCCTCCGTCTCAGGAAGAGAGAGGGATAGACCCTTCCCTGAGGAGGTTCTGCTCCTGGCAAGAGGTCAATAGGACAGTCGTAGGTACGATGGGGCGGCAGAGTCTCCGCAGCCTTTTTAGAGAACACGTCTGCATATGACTGATAGCACTTGGGAAGAGGAGAAAGATCTGCGGGTATCTCTGTAGTGGTAACCTGAATACACTCCCTGACACATCTGTCCTTACATGACTCACTCCAACCCAGTATCCTACCGGAGGTCCACTCAATATGAGGGGAGTGGGAACGGAGCCAGGGTACTCCCAGTAGGATTTTGTCTATTCCCTCGGGAAGGACCAGAAGGGAAATAATTTCCTGATGGGAAGGGGGTACACACAAAGTAGGAGGGACAGTCTGATATGTAATTGGCGAGGGCAATGTCAACCCATTCACCACCCGACAGTCACTGGTTTGTCGACCGCTACCAGATGTATTGCGTGGCGACGAGCAAAGGTGGATGACATGAAATTCCTCTCTGCTCCTGAGTCCACACAAAGCTCGACTGTAAGTGTGGAAGAGTCTACAGTGACTGTCCCTTTAAATGTCATCTTGGAGGAAAATGCCGCTGTCTCTAGTGAACCTCCTCCCAGGGCCACTAGACGCGATCGCTTCCCCGATCGCTGTGGACATTTGTTGGCATAGTGTCCTGTCTGCTGACAAAGGTTACAGACCACAGATACTCGGACGACTCGAGACTTAGGTCCTGCACGAGGAACCTCTCTGGCCTTTTGGGTTCGGACGCCAGATCGGGGGATTCGAGAGGTTTGGCAAAGGTGGGAGCCAACCGAATCCTCTGCCTACACTGGGCCCGCTCCAACCTCCGCTCGTGAAAACAGAGATCGATGCGGGTAGATATGGAGATAAGCTTCTCCAGTGTGGCGGGAATCTCCCTGGTAGCCAAAGCGTCTTTAACATGGTCAGCCAGTCTTCGCCAGTAGACTGGAATGAGAACTTTATCCGACCAGTCTAGCTCTGAGGCCAGAGTCCGAAACTGGACGGAAAACTGACTGACCAAAGACGAACCCTGTGCCAATGCCAGCAGTTGTAGCGCCGTATCGTGGGTGACCTGAGGTCCTAAAAAGACCTTTTTAAGAGCCTCCAGGAAACGAGGAGCACTCAGCACCACACGATCATCGCACTCCCACAGCGGCGTTGCCCACTCCAACGCTCTGCCCGAGAGTAGAGACAGTACAAAACCCACTTGTGCCCTATCCGTGGGGAAACGTGCAGCCAGAAGCTCGAGCTGTATAGAGCACTGACTCACGAATCCCCGACATTGCTTGCTGTCACCGGGCAAACTTGTCAGGAAGCGGGAGGTGGGATAATGTAGGGGCAGAGGTGGCAGAGGACAAACTGGCTGCAGCCACGCTAGCAGCCTGAACAGCGACTGCGGTAACATCCACAGCTGAGGTTGTGCGCTCAAGAGCCGCCAACCTACCCTCCAGCTGCTGGATGTACTGCGATAGACGCTGGTCATCCACCATTTTACTAGCCAGACCCTGGCGCTAATATTATGTTAGGGTCTGCGTAACGCACCAAATATATGATGTAGAGAGGTGCGTTCGCAGCCCGGGGTTCACCGTGCAGGTGGAACCTGCTGCTAGTAAAATGGCGCAAGAAGCGAACTCTGTTATCCCGCAGAGTCGCCAAAATAAACGCCGTAACGCGCCGTGGCAATATGTGAGAACTCTGTTATTCCACAGAGCCGCTAGAAGGAGTGCCGCAGCGCTATATGGCGATGTGTGTGAACTCACTTAACACCACAGAGTCGCAAAATGAACACGCTAGGGCGCTGTCTAGCGTTGAAAGTGAACCTTGTTGCGTCACAGAGCCGCTGAGACAAACTTCTGTGTTCTGTCAAGCACCCAGGTACACAGTTGACTGCTAAGCGAACATAGAACGTGATCGTGCGCTAATGTCCTCGCGGGAGTCACCCGCAATCTATGGCGTCTGAACGCCAGGCCCTGAATACGGCAATCAAACTCCTCACCGGTTATGCCGGTAATCTAGGGCATCTAGGACACCGACCCTGACCAGCTAGCATACCAAGCTCCTCACCGATTAAGTCGGTATTGTAATGGCGTATTTCAGCCGCCCTAACCACACACACGCATGACCACACTGGCGCAAAGCATATAACGATTGATATTAGCACATGGCGGCCCAGCCATGCCACTCTTTTATAGTAACAGCTACAGGACCTGCCAGAAACAAGGACCAATGAGAAACTGTTCCAAAACACATGTAGTTTCAGGACCTTCCTGGCGGACCAATAGGAGCTGCTGCAGTACCTGAACATGTGACCCCTGATCTCCAATGAGAGATCTTACCCTGGGCATGCTCAGAAGGGGAAACGCAGGACTTCGTCCCAAAGATGTCTGCTCCAGCACTGGCTATAATAGCAGATCCAGGAGAGACAGCAGCAAGTCTCTGCACAGTACTGGAATGGGCAAGACGCTGGGACTGATGTCTCTGCTGAGCAGGCTCCACTGCGGCCAGAGACGAATGGGGAACCGCAGCGGGACTGGTTTGAGACTCCCCTTGTGCAGCAGCGGGAACTCGCACCCTAACATAAATAGTTTAATATTACACCTCACATAAACTTTGTTCATCTGACAGATATTTCTTTCAAACCTCCCATACTCATGCTCACTTGGTTTAGCCAAGGTAGAAAGTAAGACGCCTCCAAGCACTTCTGGCAGTGGTTTATTTCCTAAATACCCAAAAAAAACAGGTAACGAACAGTGATTATAAAGAGTCAACCTTGAGACCTGCCATTATGTTAATGTTAGCGCCAATCTTTGAGTTTAAACATTGTTTTTTTTTCTCATATCTTGACAGGTGTGAATTTGGATTCTTCCACAACACCAGGTATATCTTTTAAAGGAGATTTTTCATATACATTTTGAAATTTACCGATTTCCTCATTACCTTTTAAAAAAGGATATTTAAAAGGTTCCGCTCATCAGGTTTCCACATTTTCTCTTGTAATTGACAAGCAGTCAGTCATTTACTCAGCTAAGCCCTAAATACCAATACAAACTATCTTTAAATTTATATACTAATAAGTGCTGAGCGGTTTGAAATGTGAGTACGAACAATCCTCCGCATCTGTTGACAGACTGCTATCCCAGGTTTTTTCTACTTCATGATGCAACATTGGCTACTGTTGTCATTGAAATGTAGACAATCCCATTATCGGAACTGTTCATTTACATAAAATGACAACCTTTGCTAAAAAAAAAAATTGTGCTATTTTCCAAAACCTGTAGCATCTTCATTTTTCCTGATCTTGAGTTTGGTGAGGGCTTATTTTTTGCGTGCCGAGCTGATATTTTTAATGATACCATTTTTGTGCAGATACAATCTTTTGATCGCCCGTTATTGCATTTTAATGCAATGTCGCAGCAACAAAAAAATGTAATTCTGGCATTTTGTTTTTTTTTCTCGCTACACCATTTAGCTATCAAGTTAATCCTTTTTTTATTGATAAATCGGGCAATTCTGAATGTGGCGATACCAAATATGTCTATGTTTGATTTTATTTTTAATGTTTTATTTTGAATGGTGCGAAAGGGGGGTGATTTGAACTTGTAAGTTTTTTTTCATATTTTTAAAAACATTTTTTTTTACTTTTGGCATGCTTCAATAGCCTCCATGGGAGGCTAGAAGCAGCCACAACTTGATCGGCTCTGCTACATAGAGGCGATGGTCAGATCGCCTCTATGTAGCAGAATTACTGCATTGCTATGAGCGTCGACCACAGGGTGGCACTGACAGCAATCCGACATCAACAACCATAGAGGTCTCAAGGAGAGCTCTGGTTGTCATGCCGACACACAGGTGACTCGCGATCACGTGACACGGGTCACCGGTGAAAGCATTTCCAGTCGGATGGCCGGAAGTGCTTGTTAATTGACACGGTCAGAGTTTGACAGCAGCATTTAACTAGTTAATAGCCGTGGGCGGATCGTGGGCACATGTCAGCTGGTCAACACAGCTGACATGTCCTGGCATCTAGCCAATACAGTTGACCCTGCGATGACAGGCAAGAGGCCCACTGCTGGCACAGGGCCCCCCACCACGGCCGGGTGGCAGAGCAGGGAGATCGATTCTCCCTGGTCTGCTGCAGAATATGACTGTATCGGCGTGCTGTGCTCACCGATACAGTTACATAACGTAGCTCCGGTATACTGGTCGGCTTCGGAGCATGCGCACTGCACATTCTGAAGCTGGTGAGTACACCCAATACTCCCCCACAATGCACAGAACTGGAAAAGACGTGGATGCCGACTGCTTCTTTGCCGGACTAGGCGGGCCCCTAAGCATTCCGGGCCCCATCGCAGCTGCGACCCCTGCGACCATGGTAGTTACACCCCTGTATGTTTACATAGAAATTAATTCATTTGAGCATTTTATGAGCTCTTTTTAAGGCAGATTTGGAGCAGATCTGCCTTAAAAAATCATTGTGTGAACATACCATTAAGCCCCCAAACACATTAGTATATGGCATAAAATCTTAGATGAACAGGATTTCTTCTTGTGCTAAATTCATATTATATTATATGTATATTAAATTCATAATAATACATGTTTAACCCCTTCCCAGCCATCTAGAACCATTATGTGAATTTGACCATATGCATGAGCAGATAATGTACAATTTTTCTGCAAAGAAATAAGTAACTGAATGTCACTGTTTTGTTCTTCCGATGTGGAAATGGTGGGGGAGAAGGGAATGATGGAGTTGGTGGAATGGGCAATGATGGGATGGTGGGGGAAAAAGCAATGATGGGGTGGTGGGGGGAAGGCTATGATGGAGGTGGTGGAAAGGGCAATGATGAGAGTGGTGGGGAGAAGGCAATAATGGTGGTGGAAAGGGCAATAATGGGGGTGGTGGGGAGGAGGCAATGATGGAAGTGGTGGAAGGGCAATAATGGGGGTGGTGGGGAGGAGGAAATGATGGAAGTGGTGGAATGGGCTATGATGGGGGTGGTGGGGAAGAAAGCAATGATGGAGGTGGTGGAAAGGGCAATGATGAGGGTGGTGGGGGAGAAGGTAATAATGGAGGTGATGGAAAGGGCAATGATGGGGTGGTGGGGAAGAAGGCAATGATGGAGGTGGTGGAAAGGGCAATGATGGGGTGGTGGGTGATGGGGTGGTGGGTGAGAAGGCAATGATGGAGGTGGTGATGAGTACCATGATGGGTGGAGGGGAGAACAATGATGGAGGTTATGGAGAGGGTAATGATGGAGGTGGTATAGAGGATAATGATTGGGGTGGTGGAGAGGGCAATGATTGGGTTGGTGGAAAGGGCAATGATTGGAGGTGGTGGAGAGGGCAATGATTGGGGTGGTGGAGAGGGCAATGATGGGGTGGTGGAGAAAGCATAGATGGAGAGGGCAATGATGGCAGTGGTGGAGAGGGCAATGTTAGGGTGGTGGAGAAGGCAATGATGGAGGTGGGGAGAGGACAATGATGGGATGGGGACAATGGAGGACGTGGAGGATTGTGATGGGAGGAAGGGAGACTTAAAACGAACAGGGGGAGGTGGAGGAAGACATTAGATATGGATGTAAAATGAATTGGGTGGTGGAGGAGGGTGCCAAGCACCTGATAGCATTCTCCCCTTCTAACAATTTATTGTGATGCTATCGAGGACTTAAAATTTATTGGGGACTGGGAGAGGAGACGATAAGGTGTTACATCCTGCCCCCATGTCTGCCATCCTGCCCCCGTGTCTCCTATCGTACACCTGTGTCTTCCATCCTGCCCCCTTGTCTCCCATTCTGCCCCATGTCTCCATTCTACCCCATGTCTCCATTCTGCCCCTTGTCTCCATTCTGCCCCATGTCTCCATTCTGCCCTGTGTCTCCATTCTGCCCCTTGTCTACATTCTGCCCTGGGCAGGATGGAGACACATGGTCTATGTCTTCATCCGGCCGTCGAAACATATTGTGGCTTGCCGCTTTCAATAAAAACAAAAACTTTCTCCTTAACTGGCCGCGTTCCCTCCAGCCATTTCAAGAGCAGACTCGCTGGCAAATGACAATGACGTCATACGCTGGTGACGTGCGAGCTGATGTCAGCTGCCAGCCTCCGATTGGCTGGCGGCTTTTAACTATTGCCGTGCCCACCCGCACGGCAATAGAATTTAACTGAACCTGCGTCTCGGACGCAGGTTCAGTTTCTGCGGGCCCCTCTGGTCAACGGGCCCCATACTGGATGATTGGACCCGTATTAGTGCTAACAAATAGAGAATAGGCGAGACATGCAGCTGTTGCGACCCAAGCATTATTTTAGAGCACGCAGAAAATTTGTTTAGAACACAAGCGTGCTCAGATAACACCTAATTTGAGCATGCCCGCTCATCACTAGTTGCTAGACCTCTAAAAATAGACTTATTTCCTTCATGAAAGACAATTGGATTTAAGTAATCTCGAATATTGGTATCTCATCACATTAGACTTTATTATTATTATTTATATATATATATATATATATATATATATACACATCTTCCATTATGATCTCTACAGTTCACTGCTCAATGTGAATGGAGTCAGATCTTAAAGAACAGAACATAAACCTGTAATTACGATAGCTTTGTCTCATAGAATTATTCCCATTCTGTTGCAGTGACGGCATCTTGTACAACAACTGCAAAAGATTTACCAGGATCTTCTGCAGAGTAAGATTTCTTTTCTTGTTCTTCAAGGGTTTGCATTAGAAAAATAGGCTTTTTACAGCATCACAGCCACTCTTGTATATGAGATAAGTCTGATATTGCAGTTCAGACACAAATACGTACTTACGTTATAATTCTGGGTTTGTTTGTTTTTTTCTAAAATTATATTTATTTTGCAGTGTTTTGTGTCCAGCTGACTGTCTTACAAATGGAGGATCTGTTTGGGGAACTGATGTGTATACAGATGTAAGATGAAACTGAAAATAATACATTTTAAAATATTTTGTTAAAAGATAAATATAGAATTAAAAACAATAAGGCACTAAATGTTTATCTCAGACTGCATTCATTATTTTGGCTAGGATTCCTCTATTTGCCGAGCAGCTATCCATGCTGGAAAAATACCCAATGATGGTGGACAAGTCTCACTTCAGAAGACACCAGGTCAGGCCAGTTACAATGAATCTACAAGAAATGGGATTTCCACCAAGAATTTTGGAGAATGGCATGGATCTTTTATATTTGCTATCTCAACAAGTACAGTGACTCCGGAACCAACAGAAAGAATAACGCAAAGACCTCCAGGTATTGTACAGATAATTTTTGGCTCAAAAGTATCGCAATGGGAAATGTTACCCATTGAATTGTGGCAGAATATTGGTATAATGTGCATTCTTCTATGCAATGAAAAGCTATTTAGGAACACTTACGCATGCCACAGGTGAGTTTAAATGAGCATCACATGCATTTCACATGGGTTTCCTCAGGGGGCTGTCATGGAAGGCCCCTGAGGAAGCCCACGCGAAACACGCGTTGGGACTATCTGTCTGACATCTTACTAAGATCTACATGGTTTACACAACTCAAAAAACAAAATATACATGTAAGATGAAAAAACATAACAATAATAATAATGTGAAAGTAATTTCACTGGATAAACATGTATAACATGGATGTAAAGAAGGGCATATCGGGAAAATACATAGAAACCTGAAAAAATCGACTTTGGAATCCAAAATGATATAAAACTATAATTTATTGATCAAAGGTAAACAAGATAATGGTAGGAGTGGAGACCAAAATACAGGGGGCAGAACACAGGATACACGACCCAAGGGACAATGATAATAATAATAGTAGCAGCATAAATATCATGAATATCAAATAAATATCATGAATGCACTAAATGGACCCTTACTAATGGTTGTGTAATGTGGCCAAAAGGTAAGGTAAGGTTCAAGTGCTATCACTCAATGTTACGGCTGGCGGAACGCACAAAATAATATAAATAATAAGTGCGTTCGCAGCCCGGGGTCCACCGTGCAAGCGGAGCCTGCTGCTAGTAGAAATGGCGCGAGAAGCAACTCTGTTATCCCGCAGAGCTGCCAACATAAACGCCGTAATGCGCTGTGGCAATGAGTGCGAACTCTGTTACTCCACAGAGCCGCTAGAAGAGGTGCCGCAACGCTATATGGCGATATGTGCGCACTCACTAGACACAACTGAGTGGCAAAGAAAACACGCTAGGGCGCTGACTAGCGTAGAAAGCGAACCCTGTTACGTCACAGGGCCGCTTGAGAAAAAGCACTGTGTTCTGTAAGGCTCTCAGATACACAGTTAAGTGCTAAGCGTACATAAAGCGTGATCATGTGCTAACGTCCTCGTGGGAGTCACCCGCAATCTATGGCGTCTGAACGCCAGACCCTGAATACGGCAATCAAACTCCTCACCGGTTATGCCGGTAATCTAGGGCATCTAGGACACCGACCCTGACCAGCTACCATACCAAACTCCTCACCGATTAAGTCGGTATTCTAGTGGCTTATTTCAGCCGGGTCCCTATCCACACATACACATGACCACACTGGCGCATAGCATACAATGATTGATATTAGCGCATGGCGGCCCAGCCATGCTACCCTTTTATACCAACAGCTACAGGACCTTCCAGGAACAAGGACCAATGAGAAGCTGTTACAAACAAAAGTAGCTACATGACCTTCCTGGCGGACCAATAGGAGCCGCTGCAGCACCTGAACATGTGACCCCTGATCTCCAATGAGAGATCTCACTCTGGGCATGCTCAGATGGAAAAACGCAGGACTTTGTCTCAAAGACGACTGCTCCAGCACTGGCTATAATAGCAGATCCCGGAAAGGCAGCAGCAAGTCACTGCACAGTAGAGGAGTGGGCAAGATGTCTGGACCGACGTCTCTGCTGAGCAGGCTCCACTGCAGCCGGAGATGAATGGGAGACCGCAGCGGGACGGGTTCGAGACTCCCCTTGTGCAGCAGCGGGAAATTGAACCCTAACACTCAATGGAGTGATCATGTGAATAATACTAAATATATTCAAGCCACCATTTAGTAATACCAAAAGGTCATGTCATGATTACCTTGTAGGAGGATTGGGGGTCCAATGTAGTCCCAGGGATGCTTCCACCCTGACGCGTGTTTTGGCGTCTGCCTTCATAGGGGGGCAGATGAAGGCAGATGCCAAAACGCACGTTGGGGAGGACGCATCCCTGGGACTAGATCGGTCCCCCATCCTCTAACCTCCACAAGGTAAACATGACATGACCTTTTGGTATTACTAAATGGTTACTTCAATATATTTGGTATTATTCACATGATCACTCCATTAAGTGATAGCACTTGAACCTTACCTTACCTTTTGGCCACATTACACAGCCATTAATGAGGGTCCATTTAGTGCACATTGTCCACATCACTGATATTGCGATATACTAGCAGCATTTTACTGAGGCTATTGCGCATTTGCACTTTTTTTGATATTCATGATATTTATGCTGCTACTATTATCATTATCATTGTCCCTTGGGTTGTGCGTCCTCTGTTGTGCCCCCAGTATTTTTGTCTCCATTCCTACCATTGTCTTGTTTACCTTTGATCATTAAATTATAATTTTTGTATCATTTTGGGTTCCAAAGTAATTTTTTTCAGTTTTCTGTGATCGCGCTGTTTTGAGGCCTTCCTCCCTGCAAGACCCCGGATCCAAGATGGCCGCCGGGTCCTGCTGGGAGGTGGCTTCCTCAGGCGCTGAGAAAGCCTGCAGCAGTGCCTGTGAGAACGCTGGTCTCACAGAGTGCTGTGCACACTGTCAGACCAGCGATCTGACTTTATACAGTAATGTCCCACCCTGGGACAAAGTAAAAAAAGTTAAAAAAATTAAAATCACATGTGTAAAAAAAAATTCCAAAATAAAGGAAAAAAAAATATTCCCCAATAAATTCATTTCTTCCTGTAAATAAAAAAAACAAAACAATAAAAGTACATATATTTGATATCGCCGCGTCCATAATGAGCCACCCTATAGAACTGCCCTACTAGTTAACCCCTTTAGTGAGCCCCTTAAAAAAAAAAAAGCAAAAAATCAATGCTTTATCATCATACCGCCGAACAAAAAGTGGAATAACACACGATCAAAAAGACTGATATAAAGAACCATGGTACCGCTGAAAACGTCATCTTGTCCCACAAAAAACGAGCCACCATACAGCATTATCAGTGAAAAAAATAAAAAAGTTATAGCTCGCAGAATAAAGCGATGCAAAAACAATTATTTTTTATATAAAATTGTTTTTATTGTATAAAAGCGCCAAAACATAAAAAAATGATATAAATGAGGTATTGCCGTAATCGTACTGACCTGAAAAATAAAACTGCTTTATCAATTTTACCACACGCGGAACGGTATAAATGCCCCCCCAAAAGAATTTCATGAATTGCTGATTTTTGTTAATTCTAATCTCCCAAAAATAAAAAGCGATCAAAAAATGTCATGTGCTGAAAAATGGTACCAATAAAAACGTCAACTTGTACCGCAAAAAATAAGACCTTACATGACTCTGTGGGCCAAAATATGCAAAAATTATAGCTCTCAAAATGTGGTGATGCAAAAACTATTTTTTGCAATAAAACACGTCTTTTAGTGTGTGACAGCTGCCAATCATAAAAACCCGCTATAAATAGCAAATCAAACCCCCCTTTACCAGCCGTTAGTTAGGGAAAAATAATAAAATTATAAAAATGTATTTATTTCCATTTTCCCATTAGGGTTAGGGTTGCGGCTAAAGATAGAGTTAGGGCTAAAGTTAGGATTAGGGTTAGGGTTGGGATTAGGGAAAGGGGTGTGTTAGGGTTAGGATTGTGGTTAGGGTTATGGTTAGGGTTTGGACCAGGATTAGGGGTGTGTTGGGGTTAGAGTTGGAGTTAGAATTGGGGGGTTTCCACTGTTTAGGCACATCAGGGGCTCTCCAAATGTGACATGGCGTCTGATCTCAATTCCAGCCAATTCTGCGTTGAAAAATTCAAACGGTGCTCCTTCACTTCTGAGCTCTGCCATGCGCCCAAACAGTAGTTTACCTCCACATATGGGGTATTAGCTTACTCAGGACAAATTGCACAATAACACTTGGTCCAATTTCTTCTGTTACCCTTGGGAATAAAAAATTGGGGGCGAAAAATATCATTTTTGTAAAAAAAAAAAAAAAAGATTTTTTTTTTATTTTTACAGCTGTACGTTATAAACTTCTGCGAAGCACTTCGGGGTTCAAAGTGCTCACCACACATCTAGATAAGTTCCTTGTGGGGTATATTTTCCAAAATGGGGTCACTTGTGGGGGGTTTCCACTGTTTAGGCACATCAGGGGCTCTCCAAATGCGACATGATGCCCGCAGACCATTCCATGAAAGTCTGCAATCCAAAACGTCACTACTTCCCTTCCAAGCCCCGAAGTGTGACAATACAGTAGTTTTCTCCCACATATGGGGTATCAGCGCACTCAGGACAAATTGAAAAATAACTTTTGGGGTCCAATTTCTCCTGTTACCCTTGGGAAAATAATATATTGGGGGCGAAAAAAATCATTTTTGTAAAAAAAAAAAAAGATTTTTTATTTTTACGGCTGTACGTTATAAAGTTCTGTGAAGCACTTCAGGGTTCAAAGTGCTCACCACACATCTAAATAAGTTCCTTGGGGGGTCTATTTTCCAAAATGGGGTCACTTGTGGGGTTTTTTCACTGTTTAGGCACATCTGGGGCTCTCCAAATTCGACATGACGCCCGCAGACCATTCCATCAAAGTCTGCAATCCAAAACGTCACTACTCCCCTTCCGAGCCCCGACGTGTGCCCATACAGTAGTTTTCTCCCACGTATAGGGTATCAGCGTACTCAGGACAAATTGGACAACAACTTTTGGGGTCCAATTTCTCCTGTTACCCTTGGGAAAATAAAAAGTTGGGGACTAAAAGATCATGTTTGTGGAAAAAATATGATTTTTTTTATTTTCACGCTCGATCGTTATAAACTTTAGTGGAACACCTGGGGGTTCAAAGTTCTCACCACACATCTAGATAAGTTCCTTGAGGGGTCTAGTTTCCAAAATGGTGCCATTTGTGGGGGGTTTCCACTGTTTAGGCACATCAGGAGCTCTCCAAACACGACATGGCATCCAGCCAATTCTGCGTTGAAAAAGTCAAACGGCGCTCCTTCCCTTCCAAGCTCTGCCATGCACCCAAACAGTGGTTTACCCCCACATATGGGGTATCAGCATGCTCAGGACAAATTGCACAATAACTTTTGGGGTCCTGTTACCCTTGGGAAAATAAAAATTGGGGTGAAAAGATCATTTTTGTGGAAAAAATATGATTTTTTAATTTTACGGCTCTATGTTTTAAACTTATGTGAAGCACTTGGGGGTTCAAATTGCTCACCACACATGTAGATAAGTTCCTTAGGGGGTCTAGTTTCCAAAATGGGGTCACTTGTGGGGGGTTTTAACTGTTTAGGCACATCAGGAGCTCTCCAAATGCAACAAGGCGTCCAATCTCAATTCCAGCCAATTTTGGTTGGAAAAAGTCAAATGGTGCTCCTTCCATTCCGAGCTCTGCCGTGCGCCCAAACAGTGGTTCCCACTCACATATGGCATATCAGCGTACTCAGGACAAATTGTACAACAACTTTTGCGGTCCAATTTCTCCTGTTACACTTAGGAAAATAAAAATTGGTGACTAAAAGATTATTTTGTTGGAAAAAAAATGGATTTTTTATTTTCATGCCTGGGCATTATAAACTTGTGTGAAGCACTTGGGGGTTCAAAGTGCTCACCACAGATCTAGATAAGTTCCTTAGGGGGTCTAGCTTCCAAAATGGGGTCACTTGTGGGGGGTTTCCACTGTTTAGGCACATCTGGGGCACTGCAAACGGAACATGACCCCCATCAACGTCTGCATTCCAAAACGTTATTACTTCCTTTCCAAGCTCTGCCGTGTGCCCAGTTTCCCCTCCACATAAGGGGTATCAGCGTACCCAGGACAAATTGGACAACAACTTTTGGGGTCCAATTTCCTTGGGAAAGATCAAAAATTTGGGACTAAAAAATCATTTTTGTGGAAAAAAAAAAAAATTTTCACACCCAGGCATTATAAACTTTTTTGAAACACTTGGGGGTTCAAAGTGCTCACAACAGATCTAGATAAGTTCCACAGGGGGTCTAGTTTCCAAAATGGTGTCACTTGCGGGGGTTTCCACTGTTTAGGCGCATCAGGGGCTCCCAAACGCTACATGGCGTCCAATCTCAATTCCAGCCAATTTTGTTTTGAAAAAGTCAAACGGCGCTCCTTCACTTACGAGCTCTGCCGTGTGCCCAAACAATGGTTCTCCCCCACATATGGGGTATTGGCGTACTCAGGAGAAATTGCACAACAACTTTATCTGTACATTTTCCCCTTTTACTCTTGTGAAAATAAAAAAAGTTTGTAAAAGATAATTTTTGTGACTAAAAAGTTAAATGTTCATTTTTTCCTTCCACGTTGCTTCAGCTCCTGTGAAGCACATGAAGAGTTAATAAACTTCTTGAATGTGGTTTTGAGTACCTTGAGGGGTGCAGTTTTTAGAATGGTGTCACTTTTGGGTATTTTCTGTCATATAGACCCTCAAAGTGACTTCAAATGTGAGGTGGTCCTTAAAAAAATGTCTATAAATTTTGTTGCAAAAATTTGAAATCGCTGGTCAACTTTTAACCCTTATAATTTCCTAAAAAAAAAATTTTGGTTCCAAAATTGTGCTGATGTAAAGTAGACATCTGGGAAATGTTATTTATTAACTATTTTGTGTGACATATTCTCTGTTTTAAGGGAATAAAAATTCAAAGTTTGAAAATTGCAAAATTTTCAAAATTTTCGCCATATTTGCGTTTTTTTCAAAAATAAGCGCAAGTTATATCGAAGAAATTTTACCACTAATGTGAAGTAAAATATGTCATGAGAAAACATTCTTAGAATCGCGAAGATATGTTGAAGCGTTCCAGAGTTATAACCTCATAAAGAGACAGTGGTCAGAATTGTAAAAATTGGCCCGGTCATTAACGTGCAAACCACCCTTTGGGGTGAAGGGGTTAAGCTTTATTTTCAGTTTTGAGATAATGATATGCCCGTGCTCCGGGGAGGCCTGTTTGGGGTCTTCATGTGGTACTCTGATTAGGTATTCATAATGCAGACTGCTGAAAGGTCACTGATCCCTCATTGACCTGCCCCATAGTTGGTATAATGATTATCTCTACGTACTTAAAAAAAAAAACCTTCTTCAGGCAGCTGCTCTGCAGCATAATCACATGTTTCATGTCCCAACGATACATGTTCTTAATGTTATTCAGCTAGGAAAAAAAATCAGTTTGAAATTGGCGTCTGCGCAGTAGCAGCTATCGATGAATATAGCTATGAGCCGATAGCTGCTATTGCACAGGCGCCGACGGCACCATCTTACCGGAGAAGAAAAAAATTCCTCGTCCAAGTTGGCTTCGTCCGCACCTGCGCAATAGCAGCTTTCGGAGATAGAAAATAGAAAAAATTCTGCCAACATAATGTAGACATAAAAATGTGAATTGTTCCAAATTTTGAATGGGATGGTTATCTATTAAAGGGAGGATACCTTAAAGGTATTTAGTCAGGAGGATTTCAAACCCCAAACTATTTATATGTGCATATAGTTCTGTCAAACACAACACAAGTCCAGCAATACCTTTGCACGGCTAGTCAGTTTCTCCATTACTGAGAAATCAGTGTTAGAATTGATATGCAAAATAGGTTAAAGTGCTACTGTAGATGTGAAGTCTTTATCGTTCCATCTCTATACCCTGCTGTTGATAAGCCAAAATTTACCAAGACTACACTACCCCCTTGAAAAATTGAAAAGCAAACTAATGATTCTTTATTTACTGGTAACCATAACTCTACATGACATCACTTACAACTGTTCATTGCAGTGACGGTGTCTTGTACAACAACGGCCAGGGACATACCCGGATCCTCTACAGAGTAAGAATCCCTCCATACTCACTTATTTTACTGTTCAAAACGCATACTAAAACATTGAAAATGTGATATATTGTTTTTTTTCCTTAGAGTGCTTTGTCCCGATGGCTGTCTGGCTAATACAAAATCTGTTTGGGGAACTGATGTGTATACAGATGTAAGATAAAACTAAAAAATATTAATTTTATAAGCATTTTAACAGAAAAATAATAGCATATATTGAAAATGTATCTGTTACTGCATTTGCTATTTCTCTTAGGATTCCTCTATTTGCCGAGCAGCTATCCATGCTGGAATAATACCCAATGATGGTGGACAAGTCTCACTTCAGAAGACACCAGGTCAGGCCAGTTACAATGGATCTACAAGAAATGGGATTTCCACCAAGAATTTTGGACAATGGCTTGGATCTTTTATATTTGTTATCTCAACAAGTACAGTGACTCCGGAACCAACAGAAGGAATAACACAAAGACCTCCAGGTATTGTACAGATATTTTTTGTTCAAGAGTTAGGAAATGCTATTAAATGAAATGTTACGCAATATTGGCATGTGCGTTCTTCATGGCCTGGATCTTTTATATTTGTTAACTCTTCAATTCCAGTGACTCTGGAACCAACAAAAGGAATAACACAAAGGCTTCCAGGTATTGTACAGATATTTGTTTACTGTTGGGATAAATACTCCAAGGAACTCAATAGGGTGATAATTGTGGGAGATAATTGTATAATGAGCATTCTTCTATAATAATGGAAGAAGTGTAACTACTATGGCTAATGAGTTGCTCGAAATATGCAAAATGTGAAACTGGGTAAATAATGGTACCTAGAGCACCAAACCCGTACTTCATATGCAAACTGACAGGTATTGAGAAATGTTTCACTAGTATGTGCACAGTAAGGGTCCCGACACATAACGACGCACCAGCGATCCAACAACGATATGCACTTGTCAGGATCTCTGGTGTGTCGCTACATGATCGCTGCTGGCAGCTCAGGCAGCGATCAGGACAGCGACTATGCCGGTAACAAGCGACGCACGTCACTTAGTTACCGGCAGTGTACCTTAGATACCAGCACGCTGGTTCAGGGAGCTGGTAACCAAGGTACATATCGGGTTTCTAGGCACCGCTCGACGCTTAGAAACCCGCTGTGTACCTTGGTTACCAGCTCCCCTGCATCAGCGCGCTGGTATCTAAGGTACACATCGGATTTCCATGCGCCGCCCGGCGCATGGAAACCCGATGTTTACCTTGGTTACCAGCTCCGGCTGGCTGATCGCTGGTCTCCCGCCTGTCACACGCAGCGATGCGCGCTGTCCAGTGGGAGACCAGCGATCAAAAAATGGTCCAGTGTTATGTTTCGGTAACTGAGGAGTGCAGGTAAAAAAGGCAATACACCAGAGCAGTTGGAATCTATGAGATTGCAGTACCCTGACTAACCACCACAACTAGAGGCAGCCGTGGAGCGTTCCTACGTTGGTCCTAGACGCCTCGTCACAGCCTGAGAAACTAACTACAACTAAAGATAGAAATAGGAAAGCTATCTGCCCCGGAGCAGATCCCCAAAGAACATAGAAAGCCCCCAAACATGTAATGGCTGTTAGACAAGAAGAAATACAGACACAGACAGAAAATAGTATGAGCAAACGTTGGGGTCCAAACTAACTAAATAGAAAAGGATAGGAAGGGTACTTACTGCAATCCCAAAAAACCCTGCAAAGCACCAACTCTACTAATTTCAAAAACACCTGAGATCACACGACCTCTACCACCTAAATTAGTTCTCTGGTGTAACAAAATCAAAACAGCAGCCACTGAAGAAACTGGAAAAAGCAAAAGTACAAACATCAGTG
Organism: Oophaga sylvatica; assembly: GCA_033576555.1. Taxonomy (NCBI): domain Eukaryota; kingdom Metazoa; phylum Chordata; class Amphibia; order Anura; family Dendrobatidae; genus Oophaga; species Oophaga sylvatica. The sequence goes on along the minus strand of JARQOD010000009.1, from coordinate 98,385,192 downwards.
GCTGAACTAAACTGAGAGGGCAACAGCCCCGGAGGGGACCCTGAAGGCCCCCACAGAAGTGCAGGACAAAATGCAAAAATAAAGCACAAAAACAAAAAGAAGAAAATGTCTTATCTGTTAGCAGGAGATGCAGACACGACACAGCAGGCTACAAGGGAAACAGGAATCATGGAGTGAGACCAGAACAATTGTTCACCGGCAACCCTGATGGGAAGGCGACTCCCTTATATAAGACCAGTCAGTAACACCTGATTCCCACTCCTCACAATCTTCACTGGACAGTCCAGTACCGCTTGTAACCACCAGAGGGAGCCTCTGCTCAGAACTCATTTCAAGTCCATTCACAACAGTACCCCCCCCTTGAGGAGGGGTCACCGAACCCTCACTTGAGCAACCAGGTCGGTCAGGATGAGTTCTATGATACGCACGGATGAGTCTCCTAGCATGGATGTCCGAAGCAAACACCCAAGAATTGTCTTCCTGACCATAACCTCTCCACTTAACCAAATACTGGAGTTTCCGTCTAGAAAAACGAGAATTCAATATTTTCTCAACCACATACTCCAGATTGCCCTCAACCAAAACAGGGTCAGGAGGCACAGTAGTAGGAACCACTGGCTCAACAAAACCTCTTCAACAAGGACTTGTGGAACACGTTATGGATCTTAAATGTCCCTGGAAGAAGCAAACGAAAAGAAACAGGATTAAGAATCTCCATGATCTTATAAGGTCCAATGAACCTAGGCTTAAATTTAGAAGATGCCACTCTCATAGGAATATTTTTTGAGGACAACCAGACCAAGTCCCCCACTTTAAACCGAGGACCATCAGTCCTATGCCGGTTAGCAAACCGCTGGGCCCTCTCCTGAGAGAGGGACAACCTCTCCACTACCTGGTCCCAAATCTGTTGCATACGCTCCACAACAGAGTCAACAACCTGGACAGACAGAAGCCTCTGTCTGTCCTGAAGAAAATCGAGGGTGAAACCCAGAATTACAGAAAAATGGTGACATCAAAGTGGCAGAGCTAGCCCTATTATTAAGAGCAAACTCAGCCAAAGGCAAAAAAGAGACCCAGTCATCCTGATCAGCAGACACAAAGCATCTTAGATAAGTCTCCAATGTCTGGTTTGTTCTCTCAGTTTGACCATTGGTCTGAGGATGAAACGCCGAGGAGAAAGACAATTGAACACCAAGTTTAGAACAAAAGGTCCTCCAAAATCTTGAAACAAACTGGACTCCTCTGTCAGACACAATGTTCTCAGGAATGCCGTGTAAACGAACCACGTGCTGAAGGAACAAAGGCACCAATTCAGAGGAGGAAGGCAACTTAGGTAATGGCACAAGATGTATCATCTTGGAAAACCTATCACAAATCACCCAGATGACGGTCATTCTCTGAGAAACAGGGAGGTCGGAAATGAAATCCATAGAGATATGGGTCCATGGTCTCTTGGGCACAGGCAATGGCATCAACAAACCACTAGAGCGAGAGCAAGGCTTGGAGCGAGAGCAAGTCCCGCAGGACTGCACAAATTCCCTGACATCACGAGACAAGGTAGGCCACCAAAAGGACCGACTAACCAAGTCTCTGGTACCAAAAATTCCGGGATGACCGGCCAGCGCGGAACAATGAATCTCAGACATCACACTCTTTTTCCACTGGTCCGGGACAAACAATTTCCCAACAGGGCAGCGCTCGGGCTTATCCTCCTGACACCCCTCCAGAGCCAGTCTCAAATTGGGCGAGATGGCGGAAAGAACTATACCCTCTTTCAAAATAACAGAAGGATCAGATAACTCAGGAGAGTCCGCCAGGAAACTCCTCGAGAGGGCATCCGCCTTAACATTCTTAGTGCCAGGAAGAAATGAAACCACAAAATTAAAACGTGTGAAAAACAAGGCCCACCTGGCCTGTCTAGGATTAAGTCGCTTGGCAGATTCCAGATAAACCAGATTCTTATGGTCCGTAAGGACCACCACCTGATGTTTGGCTCCCTCCAGCCAATGTCTCCACTCTTCAAAAGCCCACTTCATGGCCAATAACTCCCGATTACCCACGTCATAATTACGTTCAGTAGGAGAAAATTTTCGAGAGAAAAAGGCACAAGGGTTACCTTTAGAGGTCTCTGGATCTCTTTGGGACAAAACGGCACCTGCCCCAATTTCAGAGGCATCAACCGCCACCTGAAATGGTAGAGAAACATCAGTGTTATGTTTCGGTAGCTGAGGAGTGCAGGCAAAAAAGGCAATACACCAGAGCAGTTGGAATCTATGAGATTGCAGTACCCTGACTAACCACCACAACTAGAGGCAGCCGTGGAGCGTTCCTACGTTGGTCCTAGACGCCTCGTCACAGCCTGAGAAACTAACTACACCTAAAGATAGATATAGGAAAGCTATCTGCCCCGGAGCAGAACCCCAAAGATAATAGAAAGCCCCCAAACATGTAATGGCGGTTAGACAAGATGAAATACTGACACAGAAAGAAAATAGTATGAGCAAACGCTGGGGCCCAAACTAACTAAATAGAAAAGGATAGGAAGGGTACTTACTGCAATCCCAGAAAACCCTGAAAAGCACCAACTCTACTAATTTCAAAAACACCTGAGATCACACGACCTCTTCCACCTAAATTAGTTCTCTGGTGTAACAAAATCAAAACAGCAGCCACTGAAAAAACTGGAAAAAGCAAAAGTACAAACATCAGTGACTGAACAAAACTGAGAGGGCAGAAGCCCCCAGAGGGGACCCTAAAGGCCCCCACAGAAGTGCAGGACAAAATGCAAAATATAGCACAAACACAAAAGAAGAAAATGTCTTATCTGTTAGCAGGAGATGCAGACACGACACAGCAGGCTACAAGGGAAACTGGAATAAAGGATTCAGACCAGAACAATTGATCACCGGCAACCCTGATGGGAAGGTGACTCCCTTATATAAGACCAGTCAGTAACACCTGATTCCCAGTCCTCACAATCTTCACTGGACAGACTAGCACCGCTTGTAACCACCAGAGGGAGCCTCTGCTCAGAACTCATCTCAAACCCATTCACAACACATCAGGCTGCCATAGAACAGGAGCAGAAGTGAATCTCTGCTTAAGTTCCTGAAATGCAGAGACTGCCTCAGGAGGCCAATTCACCACATCAGAACCCTTTTTGGTCAAATCAGTTAAAGGTTTAACAATAACCGAGAAATTACCAATAAATGTACGATAAAAATTGGCAAAACCCAAAAATCTTTGAAGAGCCTTTAATGAAGTAGGTTGGACCCAATCACAGATGGCCTGAACCTTGACCGGGTCCATTTTAATAACAGATGGGGACAAAATGAATCCCAAAAATGAGATCCTCTGTACGCCAAAAAGACACTTTGATCCCTTCACATACAGAGCATTCTCTCTCAAAATCTGGAATACAGTTCGAACATGTTTCACATGAGAGTCCCAGTCATTGGAAAAAATCAAGATATCATCCAAATAAACAATCAGAAATTTATCCACAAAATCCCTGAAAATGTCATTCATGAAGGACTGGAAGACAGAAGGAGCATTAGTGAGCCCAAAGGGCATCACAAGGTACTCAAAATGCCCCTCAGGGGTATTAAATGCCGTCTTCCATTCATCCCCGTGCTTAATGCGAATAAGGTTATATGCCCCCTGAGGTCAAGCTTGGTAAACCAAGTAGCATTTTTCACCCTGGAAAACAGGTCAGAAATCAAGGGTAACGGATATTGATATTTCACAGTAATATTGTTCAAAAGACGATAATTAATACACGGCCTTAATGAACCATCCTTTTTGGCCACAAAGAAAAAAACGGCACCTAAGGGTGAAGAGGATGGTCTGATATGACCCTTCTCCAATGACTCCTTGATATAAGACCGCATAGCGTCATGTTCAGGTACAGACAAGTTAAAAAGGCGACCTTTAGGGAATTTACTACCAGGCACTAATTCAATAGCGCAGTCATAGCTCCTATGGGGAGG
>JARQOD010000009.1:98319281-98381103 GCA_033576555.1 Oophaga sylvatica | reverse complement strand
TGGGATCATAACTCAGCAACTGCCGGTATTTCTTTTATATTATTTTACAATTCTCCTTAAAAAGAAAGGATTTTTTATTAATGACAATATTAATGATAAAATAATAAATTATAATTGCTATTATCATGAATTAGGCAGTCTTGAAATCTGCTTAACCCTTTAATTTCCAGAACAGTTGTCCAAAATTGATTTGCAGACCCTGAATTATAGCAAAAAATATATCTTATTATGTCACCAACCTACATAATTTCAGTTATTTTCTGCACATTGCAAAAATGGCAACCCAATGAAATAGCACATAACATTGTTACTTATGACTTGCGTTTTGAAACTGTTAAAATGTAAAGCGCTGCGGAATATGTTGGCGCTATATAAATAAAGATTATAATTTTTAGGCCATGATCACACATGCGACGAAAACATCCGTCGCTCGCATGTGAAATCCCAGCTCTGGCGCCAGCACTCGGGAGTGGAGCGAGCGGCTGCATCGAACGACATGCAGCCGCGCACTCCACTCCCGAGTGCCGGCGCCAGAGCTGGGATTTCACATGCGAGCGACGGACGTTTTCGTCGCATGTGTGATCCCGGCCTTATATGGGATTCCTCTTGCACTTTTGTGCTTAAATTGGTCCATTTGGATAAACGAAAATATTATCACTGATTGGTAAGGGGTTGACAATATGAGTCTTCTTTCTGAAGCACCTGCATGTTTTCCTGTGCCATCCATTCCTTACACATACACAAACCAGAAAATACAACTCTTAATGCTGTTCCCCAGGTTGAAACAAGTTCAGTTATCAAAATGTTGCAGCTTATTAGTTAATGCCTAATCTGGTAGCTAAGGTTCTAGACTTTAATGTGATATCCAGATCTAAGCTCAAGCCTCAAAAGAAATCTGTCACCATTTGCTGGCCTGCTTTCTACTGTTTCGATGAAATCACAGTTTTATCTACTCTGGATCTAGCAGTTCTATGAACTCTGAGCTCTGTATAACACCGCCCCCACCCCTGAATGGTAGCTTTCTGTGTACAGTATGCATAGACAGAAAACTGCCAATCAGTGGTGGGGAGGGAATATATATAACTCATGAATCTGGAGGATTTAAGGCAGCTGATTTACTAGTCCTCTAGTGGTAATCTCCTGCTAATAGAACTGTGATTATTGTAACTACAGCAAGCAACCCAGTAGGTGACACATCACTGCAATTAGGACCTCTGCCCCTACATCATGCTGTTCTCAGACTAAGTAGTAGAAAGGTAATTACAGATTCCCTTTAATATTGCAGATGCTACAAATTTTTAACCCCTTCACCCCCAAGGGTGGTTTGCACGTTAATGACCGGGCCAATTTTTACAATTCTGACCACTGTCTCTTTATGAGGTTATAACTCTGGAACGCTTCAACGGATCTTCATCATTCTGAGATTGTTTTCTCGTGACATATTGTACTTCACGTTAGTGGTAAAATTTCTTCGATATACCTTGCGTTTATTTTTGAAAAAAGCACAAATATGGCGAAAATTTAGAAAATTTTGCAATTTTCAAACTGAATTTTTTTTCCCTTAAAACAGAGAAATATGTCACACAAAATAGTTAAGAAAGAACATTTCCCACATGTCTACTTTACATCAGCACAATTTTGGAACCAAAATTTTTTTTGGTTAGGAAATTATAAGGGTTAAAAGTTGACCAGTGATTTCTCATTTTTACAACAAAATTTACAAAGCCATTTTTTTAGGGACCACCTCACGTTTGAAGTCACTTTGACGGGTCTATATAGCAGAAAATACCCAAAAGTGACACCATTCTAAAAACTGCACCCCTCAAGGTACTTAAAACCACATTCAAGAATTTTATTAACCCTTCAGGTGCTTCACAGGAGCTGAAGCAACGTGGAACGAAAAAATGAATATTTAACTTTTTAGCCACAAAAATGATCTTTTACAAACTTTTTTTTATTTTCACAAGAGTAAAAGGAGAAAATGGACAGATAAAGTTGTTGTGCAATTTCTCCTGAGTACGCCAATACCCCATCCCATATGTGGGGGAAAACCACTGTTTGGGCACACGGCAGAGCTCGTAAGGGAAGGAGCGCCGTTTGACTTTTTCAAACTAAAATTGGCTGGAGTTGAGATTGGACGCCATGTCGTGTTTGGAGAGCTCCTGATGCGCCTAAACAGTGGAAACCCCCCACAAGTGACACCATTTTGGAAACTAGACCCCCTAAGGAACTTATCTAGATCTGTTGTGAGCACTTTGAACCCCAAAGTGTTTCACAAAAGTTTATAATGCCTGGGTGTGAAAAAAAAAAAAACAATTTTCCACAAAAATGATTTTTTAGTCCCAAATTTTTGATTTTTCCCAAGGAAAAATTTTGGTGAGCAATTTGTAACCCCCAAGTGCTTCACACAAGTTTATAACGTAGAGCCGTAAAATTAAAAAATCATATTTTTTCCACAAAATTGATCTTTTCACCCCAATTTTTATTTTCCCAAGGGTAACAAGACTCCAAAAGTTATTGTGCAATTTTTCCTGAGTACGCTGATACCCCATATGTGGGGGTAAACCACTGTTTGGGTGCATGGCAGAGTTTGGAAGGGAAGGAGCGCCGTCTGACTTTTTCAACGCAGAATTGGCTGGATGCCATGTCGTGTTTGGAGAGCTCCTGATCTGCCTAAACAGTGGGAACCCCCCACAAATGACACCATTTTGGAAACTAGACCCCTCAAGGAACTTATCTAGATGTGTGGTGAGCACTTTGAACCCCCAAGTGCTTCACAGAAGTTTATAACGTACAGCCGTAAAATAAAAAAATATTTTTTTTTTTTTTACAAAAATGATTTTTTTGCCCCCAATATTTTATTTTCACAAGGGTAACAGGAGAAATTGGACCCCAAAACTTGTTGTCCAATTTGTCCTGAGTACGCTGATACCCAATATGTGGGAGTAAACTACTGTATGGGCGCACGTCGGGGCTCGGAAGGGAAGTAGTGACGTTTTGGATTGCAGACTTTGATGGATTGGTCTGGGGCGTCATGTTGCATTTGGAGAGCCCCTGATGTGCCTAAACAGTGGAAACCCCCCACAAGTGACCCCATTTTGGAAAATAGACCCCACAAGGAACTTATCTAGATGTGTGGTGAGCACTTTGAACCCGAAAATGCTTCACAGAAGTTTATAACGTACAGCCGTAAAATAAAAAATCTTTTCTTTTTTTTTTTACAAAAATGATTTTTTTTGCCCCCAATATTTTATTTTCACAAGGGTAACAGGAGAAATTGGACCCAAAAAGTTGTTTTCCAATTTGTCCTGAGTACGCTGATACTCAATATGTGGGAGTAAACTACTGTATGGGCGCACGTCGGGGCTCGGAAGGGAAGTAGTGACGTTTTGGATTGCAGACTTTGATGGATTGGTCTGGGGGCGTCATGTCGCATTTGGAGAGCCCCTGATGCGCCTAAACAGTGGAAACCCCACACAAGTGACCCCATTTTGGAAAATAGACCCCACAAGGAACTTATCTAGATGTGTGGTGAGCACTTTGAAGCCCGAAGTGCTTCACAGAAGTTTATAGCGTACAGCCGTAAACATAAAAAATCCTTTTTTTTTTTACAAAAATGATTTTTTTCGCCCCAAATATTTTATTTTCAAAAGGGTAACAGAAGAAATAGGACAAATTGCACAATAACTCTTGGGGTACAGAGTACGCTGATACCCCATATGTGGGGGTAAACTACTGTTTGGGCGTATGGCAGAGCTCAGAAGTGAAGGAGCACCGTTTGACTTTTTCAACACAGAATTGGCTGGAATTGAGATCAGACGCCATGTCACATTTGGAGAGCCCCTGATGTGCCTAAACAGCAGAAACCCCCCAATTCTAACTCCAACCCTAACCCCAACACACCCCTAACCCTAGTCCCAACCCTAACCACAAACCTAACCCTAACACACCCCTAACCCTAATCCCAACCCTAACCCTAATCCTAACGTTAGTGCCAACCCTAACCCTAACTTTAGCCGCAACCCTAACCCTAATGGAAAAATGGAAATAAATACATTTTTTTAATTTTATTATTTTTCCCTAACTAAGGGGGTGATAAAGGGGGTTTGATTTACTATTTATAGCGGGTTTTTGTGATTGGCAGCTGTCACGCTAAAAGACGCTTTTTATTGCAAAAAGTAGTTTTTTGCATCACTACATTTTGAGAGCTATAATTTTTGCATATTTTGGCCCACAGAGTCATGTGAGGTCTTATTTTTTGCGGAACGAGGTGACGTTTTTATTGGTACCATTTTTGAGCATGTGACGTTTTTTAATCGCTTTTTATTTCGATTTTTGGGAGGTTAGAATGAACAAAAATCAGCAATTCATGAATTTCTTTTGGGGGAGGCGTTTATACCGTTTCGCGTGTGGTAAAATTGATAAAGCAGTTTTATTCTTCGGGTCAGTACGATTACGGTGATACCTCATTTATATCATTTTTTTATGTTTTGACGCTTTTATAGAATAAAAGCAATTTTATCTAAAAAATTATTATTTTTGCATCGCTTTATTCTGCGAGCTATAACTTTTTTATTTTTTCGCTGATGATGCTGTATGATGGCTCGTTTTTTGCGGGACAAGATGACGTTTTCAGCGGTACCATGTTTATTTATATCGGTCTTTTTGATCGCGTGTTATTCCACTTTTTGTTCGGTGGTATGATGATAAAGCATTGATTTTTTTGCTTAGTTTTTTTTTTTAAGGGGTTCACTAAAGGGGTTAACTAGTGGGATAGTTTTATAGGGGGGGTCGTTACGGACGCGGCGATACCAAATATGTGTACTTTTATTGTTTTGTTTTTTTTATTTACAGGAAGAAATGAATTTATTGGGGAATATTTTTTTTTTTTTATGATTTTTTTTACCAATTTTTATTTTCATTTTTTTAACTTTTTTACTTTGTCCCAGGGTGGGACATCACAGTATTTTAGCAGATCGCTGGTGTGACAGTGTGCACAGCACTCTGTCACACCAGCGATCTCTCTGGCAGTGCTGCAGGCTTCTCAGTGCCTGCTCTCAGCAGGCACTGAGGAAGCCGCCTCCCTGCAGGACCCCGGCGCCATCTTGGATCCGGGGACCTGGAGGGAGGACGGACTCTCGGAACAGCGCGACACATCACGCTGCTCTGAGGGTCTCAGGGGAGCGCGCAGGGAGCCCCCTGCCTGCGCGATCCTCCCCTGTGCCCCCTGGTACAGCGCGATCATGTTTGATCGCAGTGTGCCAGGGGTTAATGTGCCGGGAGCGGTCCGTGACCGCTCCTGACACATAGTGCTGGGTGTCAGCTGTGATAATCATCTGACACCCGGCCACGATCGGCTGCGCTCCCCCCGGGAGCGCGTCCGATCGCACGGTACGTACTATCCCGTCCATGGTCATACGGGCCCAGGTACCATGGACGGGATAGTACGTCTGATGGCAGTAAGGGGTTAAACAAATGAATTATTATATATGAAATTACCCATGAAAATATACAGCATCGACAAATAAAGGAGCTCAATTGTATATATTTAAGAAATGAGTGGAGTTTTTAACACATCTCAGGTCAACTCAAGACAGTGTATTTATGCATACTTTATATTAGATGGCAAATACCCTTTAAATAGACAAGAGAATTGTTACAGGATTCAACCAAAGAGATTAATTTCCTGTTTATAATTTATATATGAAATGGAAATTAGGATCACCAACAGGTATTGTGTTTTTTTCTGCTTTCTCTCATTGAAAGAAAATATTTTCCAGCAAATTATTCATATCTGATGTTCTCAATAAATTTCTATATGAAGAACATAAAAGGCGCCTATCCTGTATTAGTTACATTTTGCTTCAAAATGAGCTGCAGGCTACTTCTAGAGAAAAGTGTGAACACATCTTTCTTGTATCCATCAAGAGTATAGCTATCTTTGACTACTAATAGAAATATTGTAAAACTAGCTTGGCCCGTGAGAAATTTTCGCACATTGGTTGTCGGGGTGCAGGCAATTTCAGAAAAAGCAAGCCGGTCAAATGTAAATGTATTTCATGAGATGATGAACACAGACAGGTATTTATGTATGTAGCTTGGTAATACAATAAATTGGTTTGATAAGTAGAGGCCAAAAATGTCTTCCGGTTAAGGTTCCACCTGCAGGTCATTGTGTCTTTCTGCAGGTTTATGAAAATAAATGTTTAAACTGTATTTAGTGATAAAATCGTGAATGTGTGGTTTGTTTAGCTCTTTTCTTGCTGAAGGGGGCACGTTTACCTTTCAAATGGTGTATCATTTGTGTGTTGGGGCGAAGTAATCACTGAAAAAGCAGTGCATGTATACAAATGTGTTTGAATATGTGACTCACCTGCAGTGAAGTGTGCAATCCTCCAATGTGCCTGAAATAGGCTGGGCAAGTACTTGAGCAAGCTGGAAAGACCCCAAGGCAAATGTTTGGATTTGTTTGTGATGTCTGTAAGCAGCTTTGTGGTAGTGTGCTTTGGGGTAGTGTGCTGCCACCTGCAGATAAATTGACCTTTCAAATAGTGTATCATTTGTTTGTGCAGGTGGAGTATGAACGGAGCAAGTGTGCAATTCAATAGGCACTGCATGTTTACAAATGTGTTTGCATATGTGCCTCACATGCAGTGAAGTGTGCAATCCTCCAATTTGGCTAAAATAGGCTTGGCAAGCAGTTTCGCAAACTGGAAAGCCCCCAAGGCAAATGTTTGGATTTGTTTGTGATGTCTGTAAGCAGCTTTGTGGTAGTGTGCTTTGGGGTACTGAGGTGCCACCTGCAGGTCATTTTTCCTTACTGCAGGTTTATGAAAATTAATTTTTTAACTGTATTTTGTGATCAAATTGTGAATGTGTGGTTTGTTTAGCTATTTTCTTGCTGCAGGGGCAAATTTACCTTTCAAATGGTGTATCATTTGTGTGTGGGTGCAGTATGAACGGAGATACAAAGTAATCAACGAAAAACAGTGTTTAGAAATAATAGGATAGGCCCTGACAAATGGCATAAATTACTACATCAGTTTTATCAAACTTGTAAACTGTTTTTTTTTATTGTTTTACAGAAATTAAATGGGATATAAAATATCCAGGTAAATTTCATTTCCAGTGCAAGAACACCATAATTACAAATCATTGGTATAATCTTCATTGTATGGAAATTTGCGTGCGAGCCCACATCAAAGGCAGGGACACAACATATGACATAAATGCATGTCATATATCATGAAGGGACTGAAAAGTAGCAATTAGACATGAAAGAACTAGCACATTCTATGTTGGGAAATGGTAAAAAGGCAGTTTTAAAATGAATTATATAAAACCATAAAAGAAAGACTTTACTGAATTCAACTTTTTTTACAAACTTAAACAGATGTGGAATGGGATATAACCTCGGGAGCAGGTAACAATTCTCAGAATATTTCTTAAATATAAAAGTAATTTACAATTATTTTGAAATCTATGTGAATCAAAGATAAATATAAACCATTTTTATATATTTGCATATGTATCGACACGCACCACAATGTGGATACCAAGGCTATGGGGTACTCGGAGCCGAGCCCATGGAAGTCTATGGGAGTTGTCACTGGTAGCGGTGGCTCGATCCGTGGCCCTGGCGGTCGTGCAATGGGGAAATATTTACAGGGGATTATTAGGTAGGTAGTTCGTGACGCCACCTGTGGTATCTGGTTAATTGAACCAGCGCTGCTATAAGGACTTTCACAGGGGATGTTATGGGGGCAGCTGGGTGGTAGTCTCCCACAGGTGAGACGGGTCCCTGGAAGTCTATGGTGATGATGATGATGCAGGGTGTAGTAAGAATTCAGCCAAACACAATGCAGCTTCTTTTCATACCTTTTACTGATGGTAGTTCAAGCAGATCCCGGGGAGCTGGTCGGGGTGGAGAGTGCACATTCGGGCAACAGCTGAGCAGGTTATAGGCCTCCTTTACTTCCAACTTGTATGTGAGTCCAACTTGCGTGAAGCGAAGTTAACTCTGAAACTCCAGCTTTCTCTATAGCTGTACTGCCCGGCCAACGTTGTGGTGGAGCCTTCTAGGCTATGAAACTAAGTCCTTACTTTTGTCTGCGCTTGACTCAAAGTCCCTGTTCCACCTGACTCCGGTTACGTATTGACACTTAGGGCTGCTCTCTGCGACCTGTAGTCCAGATGCCTCCGGTTTTCTTGTTACTAAGCTTGAAACTGTAGCAACGCTTCGGACCCCGGTGTCCGGCAATTTAGTGCAGGCAATCCAATACCTGTAGCACTTCTCTATCTTCTCCACTGTGCCCTTCGCCCTGCTTCCCGCTTTTAACATAAGCACTTGTAACTTTCAATGGCGAGGTCAACTTTCTCTAGGGCTCGCTGAGTAGCCCTCAGTATCCTCTAAGTCCCACTTGGACTGACACTGAACTGATCCGTCCGAAGACAGGAGCCAGATTCCACTACTCTCCCTCCTAGGTTGGCTGACTGACTAACCACTTCAGCTACGCGTCACTCCCTCCTATATATCAGATGGGTGTGTCTGAAAGAGTGAGTGACAGTGAATGAATATCAAGCGTTGCTGTTACCTTCCTGTGCACTCTCCTGGACTTTATGTGTGCCTGCGTAGCTGGGCTACACACATACCCTTTCCTTATTTGTCAATTTGATAATCTAATTTTTAAGATTTTGAATGCTATTCTGTAGCTCTCGTTTTTAGATTTCTTATTTCTGGCACTTCTGCATGTACCAAGGTTTTTTTTATAATACCAGTTTCCAGAGGAAACACATATTGTACTTTTAAAACATAGAGTACTCACAGAAAGTTAGGGATATTTGGCTTTCAATTAAAATTTCAGGATGATCCTAAAATGCACTCTAATCTTTTCAGGTGAACTTAATGTGACTGTCTCTAAAGTTTTGGATACACAGGTCCAACTGTTCAATGTTTCAGTTCTTTTTGCACAACTTGCTTTTCTCTAACAAGGAGCTTAATGGTATAATTCACAACAGGTATTTGATCCATGAATTGCCAAAACTATTTTGGGGTTCAATTAGAATTGTTATTAAAACAGTCCTGCTCATCATGTTCTTCATGTTTTGACATCATGAGACCAAGACAACACCTAACAATTGATCAACAGTACCTCGCAATTGCGAGGCTTCAAGCAGGATGTTCTCAGACGGAAGCGGCCACAAAGCTTAGTGTCACAAAGTCATCAGCAAGTTACAACAGAGATACAGACAGACTGGAAGAGTCACACAAAGGTATACAAGTGAACATTCTTTGGCCACATCCCACACTTATTACCTTTTTATTGTGAACAGTGCCCTTCAGAACTGGATGATAAATGCCACACAACTCCAGGCACATTTAAGGGAGATGAGAAGCACCCTAGTGTAATGTCAGGCTGTTCACTGATAAAAGTCGATACATGCTGACCAGAAATTATGGCCACCAACAATGTTGGAGAGGTCAAGGAGAGCGCTATGCATCAGTAACTGTTGTCACCAGATGAGCCTATGGTGGTGGTAGTGTTGTAGTGTGGGCAGGTGTGTCTAGTCAATTCAGAACTGCCTTATACTTTGTGAATGGTACAGTGACAAGCCTCTACTACTTGAATAATATAATTAATTTAGTCATTGTGCTTCTGCTTGAACAACGCAGGTCTAATTTTATCATCATGGACAATAGTGCTCCAGCTGATCATTAGGGAATGGCTGCTGGGGACTGGGGGAACTCACATTGAGTAGCCTGCACTTTCTCCAGACCTGAATCCCATTGAAAAACGTATGGGATCAGCTGAGTTGCCGTGTAGAGACTCATAACTCTGTACCCCAGAACCTCAATATCCCGAGGGCCGCCCTTCCAAGAAATCTCGGATACCATGCCCCAGCAGACAATAATTCAACTTGTGAACAGCATGAGACATCGTTGTCAAGCTGTAATGGATACTCAAGGGCACATGACAAGTTATTGAGACATTTAATATTTTGGGGAAAAGTATACCCACCACTGTTCTTGGCTTTTGTTTCTACAAATTGTTTGAGATGAGGAAATCACCATTGCATGCTTCTACTTAAATGCCCTACTTTCATGAGAAAATATCACTGTAGCGTGAACTTTTTACGTTTTCCATAAATTTCATTTGAAAGCCAAATATCCTTTTTTGTGTATAGTGTCTGTTATGCCATGGTAAAACACAAACCTGACTTTTCAATGTTAATTTGTCCCTTGATTGGCACTTGGAGTGAGCAGATGATGAAATTTACTGTTTTGCTCGTTCATGTTTGCATCTTTTTCTCTCTGCCTTTCTCTGTCCTGTCTTTCCTTATTTCTATCTTCTCTTTTGAACTCTATCTTTTCTTTGCTCTCAACTCCTTATGAAAATTATAACAGATACTGAGACAAGGTTTTTTGATTCTCAACTTTTGTATTTTTTAAACCCTGACAGACAGAAAATGGGATCCAGATTCACCAGCAGGTAATAATATAATGGCTTTATTTGAAAAAAAAGGTTCATTAATTATTAGCACTTTTTTGTCTAGTTTCTGGTGTTTGTCGCCTGCTTTTCCTTTGCATCAGATTCTTTTTTTAATTTGTGTCTTTTTAACATCTATTTTGTATGTGTTCTCTGTTATTGTTTTATATTGGCCATTGTGAGCAGAGTTTGTGGTTTCCAGGTGTTTTGAACTAATTCATCAATTATGAGTATTTGAAAATTCACAAAATTTGGGCACAAATGTACCCCAGTCCCCTTTCTGATGTTTCCATATTCTAGATATTTAAGTGCAAATTCTGCTACATTTTAGTCGAGCATGTGATTTTTTAAACTTTTTAAGCTTTCAAGACTGGTTAAAAACAAAAATAAAGAGCAGTTTTGATTTTGTGCAAAATTCACTAATTATATGACCATTTAAAGAATTTGCCACAACACCCGACAATGAATATCACAAGAGAAAAAAAAGAAAAGTTACTTAAAGGGAATCTGTCACCCCATTTTTCGTATATAAGCTGCAGCCACTGCCATCAGGGGCTTATCTGCAGCATTCTGTAATGCTGTAGATAAGCCCCCGACGTAACCTGAAAGATAAGAAAAATGAGTTATATTAAACTCACATGGGCATCGCGGTCCGGGTCCGGCGCCTCCCATCTTCTAGCGATGACTCCTCCTCCTTGCTTCTGTCGTATTTCTGCGCAGGCATACTTTATCTGCCCTGTTGAGGGCAGAGCAAAGTACTGCAGTGCGCAGGCGCCGGGAAAGGTCAGAGAGGCCCAGCGCCTGCGCACTGCAGTACTTTGCTCTGCCCTCAACAGAGCAGATAAAGTATGACTGCACAGGAGTGCAACAGAAGCAAGGAGGAGGATATCATCGCTAGAAGATGGGAGGCGCCGGACCCGGACCTGCGACGCCCATCGGACCGGACCACAGCGGACCACTCCCCGGGTGAGTATAATATAACTTGTTTTTCTTATCTTTCAGGTTACATCAGGGCTTATCTACAGCATTACTGAATAATGTAGATAAGCCCCTGATGATGGTGGTGGCTGCAGCTTATATACGAAAAATGAGGTGACAGATTCCCTTTAAAAAAAATAGGCATAGTAACTGAAAAAGAGCATTAGAACAATTAAGGCATTTTATGAAGTAATTTATCAAATATGAGTAAACATGTAAAACGGAGCATTATTATTGCATTATACACATGAAGAAGTATAAGAATACATGTAATAATTGGACTATTTATCAAGGCAGGAGTTTTTTAAAACATTTGTTACCTTTAATTTCTAGGAATGAATTGGAATTTTAATTCAGCAGATGGTAATCTCACATATTCTAATGAACTTTAAAGCATTTTGATGCACTTTTTTTGAAAGTCGCTCATTTGAACTATAAAATCTTAACAGTAATGAAATGGGATCATAACTCAGCAATTGCTGGTATTTCATGTATATTATTTGTACAATTTTCTTTAAAAGAAAAGTTTACTTAACCCCTCTCTGACATTAGACGTACTATCCCGTCCATAAAACCCGTGCCATTCTGACCATGGACGGGATAGTACGTCATAGGCGATTAGCTGCGCTCCCCGAGGGAGCGCAGCTAATCGCCGCCGGGTGTCAGCTGATTATCACAGCTGACACCCGTGACTGTGTGTCAGGAGCGGTCACGGACCGCTCCCGGCACATTAACCCCTTGCACACCGCGATCAAACATGATCGCGGTGTACTGGGGGCACAGGGGAGGATCGCGCAGTGTGGGGGCTCCCTGCGCGCCCCCCTGAGACCCTCAGACCAGCGCGATGTGATCGCGCTGCTCTGAGGGCTTCCTCCCTCCCAGGACCCGGATCCAAGATGGCGCTGGGGTCCTGGAGGGAGGCGGCTTCCTCAGTGCCTGCCGAGAGCAGGCACTGAGAAGCCTGCTGCACTGCCTGAGCGATCGCTGGTGTGACAGAGTGCTGTGCACACTGTCACACCAGCGATCTGATGAAATACAGTGATGTCCCACCCTGGGACAAAGTAAAAAAGTAAAAAAAGTAAAAATAAACATGTGTAAAAAAAAATCCAAAAAAAAAAAAAAAAATATTCCCCAATAAATTCATTACTTATTGTAAATAAAAAAAATAAAAAAATAAAAGTACACATATATGGTATCGCCGCGTCCGTAACGACCCCCCCTATAAAAATGTCCCACTAGTTAACCCCTTTTGTAAACCCCTTAAAAAATAAAAAATAAAAACGAAGCAAAAAATCAGTGCTTTATCATCATACCGCTGAACAAAAAGTGGAAAACACGCGATCAAAAAGACGGATATAAATAAACATGGTACCGCTGAAAACGTCATCTTGTCCCGCAAAAAACGAGCCATCACACAGCATCATCAGCAAAAAAATAAAAAAGTTATAGCTCGCAGAATAAAGCGATGCAAAAATAATTATTTTTTATATAAAATTGTTTTTATTCTATAAAAGCGCGAAAACATAAAAAAATGATATAAATGAGGTATCGCCATAATCGTACTGACCCGAAGAATAAAACTGCTTTATCAATTTTACCACACGCGGAACAATAAAAACGCCTCACCCAAAAGAAATTCATGAATTGCTGATTTTTGTTCATTCTAACCTCCCAAAAATCGAAATAAAAAGCGATCAAAAAATGTCACGTGCTCAAAAATGGTACCAATAAAAGCGTCACCTCGTCCCGCAAAAATTAAGACCTCACATGACTCTGTGGGCCAAAATATGCAAAAATTATAGCTCTCAAAATGTGGCAATGCAAAAAACTACTTTTTGCAATAAAAAGCGTCTTTTAGCGTGACAGCTGCCAATCATAAAAACCGCTATAAATAGTAAATCAAACCCCCCTTTATCACCCCCTTAGTTAGGGAAAAATAATAAAATAAAAAAAATGTATTTATTTCCATTTTCCCATTAGGGTTAGGGTTAGGGTTTCGGCTAAAGTTAGGGTTAGGGTTGGCGCTAAAGTTAGGATTAGGTTAGAGTTTGGATTAGGGTTAGGGTTGGGATTAGGGTTGGGACTAGGGTTAGGGGTGTGTTGGGGTTAGGGTTGGAGTTAGAATTGGGGGTTTCCGCTGTTTAGGCACATCAGGGGCTCTCCAAATGTGACATGGCGTCTGATCTCCATTCCAGCCAATTCTGCTTTGAAAAAGTCAAACGGTGTTCCTTCACTTCTGAGCTCTGCCATGCGTCCAAACAGTAGTTTATCCCCACATATGGGGTATCAGCGTACTCTGGACCCCAAGAGTTATTGTGAAATTTGTCCTATTTCTTCTGTTACCCTTGGGAAAATAAAAAACTGGGGGCGAAAATATTATTTTTGTAAAAAAAATAAGATTTTTTTGTTTTTACGGCTGTACATTATAAACTTCTGTGAAGCACTTGGGGCTTCATAGCGCTCACCACACATCTAAATAAGTTCCTTGTGGGGTCTATTTTCCAAAATGGGGTCACTTGTTGGGGATTTCCACTGTTTAGGCGCATCAGGGGCTCTCCAAATGCGACATGACGCCCCCAGACCATTCCATCAAAGTCTGCAATCCAAAACGTCACTACTTCCCTTTCCGAGCCCTGACATGCGCCCATACAGTAGTTTTCTCCCACATATTGGGTATCAGCGTACTCAGGACAAATTGGACAACAACTTTTGGGGTCCAATTTCTCCTGTTACCCTTGTGAAAATAAAATATTGGGGCGAAAAAATCATTTTTGTAAAAAAAAAAAGGATTTTTTATTTTTACGGCTGTGCGTTATAAACTTCTGTGAAGCACTTCGGGTTCAAAGTGCTCACCACACATCTAGGTAAGTTCCTAGTGGGGTCTATTTCCAAAATGGGTCACTTGTGGGGGTTTCCACTGTTTAGGCGCATCAGGGGCTCTCCAAATGCGACATGACGCCCCCAGACCATTCCATCAAAGTCTGCAATCCAAAACGTCACTACTTCCCTTTCCGAGCCCTGACATGCGCCCATACAGTAGTTTTCTCCCACATATTGGGTATCAGCGTACTCAGGACAAATTGGACAACAACTTTTGGGGTCCAATTTCTCCTGTTACCCTTGTGAAAATAAAATATTGGGGGCGAAAAAATCATTTTTGTAAAAAAAAAAAGGATTTTTTATTTTTACGGCTGTGCGTTATAAACTTCTGTGAAGCACTTCGGGTTCAAAGTGCTCACCACACATCTAGATAAGTTCCTTGTGGGGTCTATTTTCCAAAATGGGGTCACTTGTGGGGGTTTCCACTGTTTAGGTGTATCAGGGGCTCTCCAAATGCGACATGACGCCCCCAGACCATTCCATCAAAGTCTGCAATCCAAAACGTCACTACTTCCCTTCCGAGCCCTGACGTGCACCCATACAGTAGTTTTCTCCTACATATTGGGTATCAGCGTACTCAGGACAAATTGGACAACAACTTTTGGGTTCCAATTTCTTCTGTTACCCTTGTGAAAATAAAATATTGGGGGCGAAAAAATCATTTTTGTAAAAAAAAAAAAAGGATTTTTTATTTTAAGGCTGTACGTTATAAACTTTAGTGAAACACCTGGGGGTTCAAAGTTCTCACCACACATCTAGATAAGTTCCTTGAGGGTCTAGTTTCCAAAATGGTGTCATTTGTGGGGGTTTCCACTGTTTAGGCAGATCAGGAGCTCTCCAAACACGACATGGCGTCCAGCCAATTCTGCGTTGAAAAAGTGAGACGGCGCTCCTTCCCTTCCAAACTCTGCCATGCACCCAAACAGTGGTATACCCCCACATATGGGGTATCAGTGTACTCAGGACAAATTGCACAATAACTTTTGGAGTCTTGTTACCCTTGGAAAAATAAAAATTCGGGTGAAAAGATCATTTTTGTGGAAAAAATATGATTTTTAAATTTTACGGCTCTACGTTATAAACTTGTGTGAAGCACTTGAGGGTTCAAATTGCTCACCAAAGATCTAGATAAGTTCCTTAGGGGTCTAGTTTCCCAAATGGGGTCATTTGTGGGGGTTTCCACTGTTTAGGCACATCAGGGGCTCTCCAAATGCAACATGGCATCCAATCTCAATTCCAGCCAATTTTGGTTGGAAAAAGTCAAATGGTGCTCCTTCCCTTCCGAGCTCTGCCGTGCGCCCAAACAGTGGTTCCCCCCCACATATGGGGCATCAGCGTACTCAGGACAAATTGGACAACAACTTATGTGGTCCAATTTCTCCTGATACCCTTGGGAAAATAAAAAATTAGTGACTAAAAGATAATTTTTGTGGGAAAAAAATAGGATTTTTTATTTTCATGCCCGGGCATTATAAACTTGTGTGAAGCACTTGGGGGTTCAAAGTGCTCACCAAAGATCTAGATAAGTTCCTTAGGGGGTCTAGTTTCCAAAATGGGGTCACTTGTGGGGGATTTCCACTGTTTAGGCTCATCTGGGGCACTGCAAACGGAACATGACCCCCATCAACGTCTGCATTCCAAAACGTTACTACTTCCTTTCCAAGCCCTGCCGTGCGCCCAAACAGTTTTCCACCCCCACATATGGGTATCAGCGTACTCAGGACAAATTGGACAACAACTTTTGGGGTCCAATTTCCTTGGGAAAATTCAAAAATTTAGGACTAAAAAATCATTTTTGTGGAAATTTTTTTTTTTTTTTCACACCCAGGCATTATAAACTTTTGTGAAACACTTGGGGGTTCAAAGTGCTCACAACAGATCTAGATAAGTACCTTAGGGGTCTAGTTTCCAAAATGGTGTCACTTGTGGGGGTTTCCACTGTTTAGGCGCATCAGAGGTTCTCCAAGCGCGACATGGCGTCCAATCTCAACTCCAGCCAATTTTAGTTTGAAAAAGTCAAACGGTGCTCCTTCCCTTACGAGCTCTGCTGTGTGCCCAAACAGTGGTTTTCCCCCACATATGGGGTATTGGCGTACTCAGGAGAAATTGCATAACAACCTTATCTGTCCATTTTCTCCTTTTACCCTTGTGAAAATAAAAAAAAAGTTTGTAAAAGATCATTTTTGTGGCTAAAAAGTTAAATATTCATTTTTTCCTTCCACGTTGCTTTAGTTCCTGTGAAGCACCTGAAGGGTTAATAAACTTCTTGAATGTGGTTTTGAGTACCTTGAGGGGTGCAGTTTTTAGAATGGTGTCACTTTTGGGTATTTTCTGTCATGTAGACCCCTCAAAGTGACTTCAAATGAGAGGTGGTCCCTAAAAAAAATGGCTTTGTAAATTTTGTTGTAAAAATGAGAAATCGCTGGTCAACTTTTAACCCTTATAACTTCCTAACAAAAAAAAATTTTGATTCCAAAATTGTGCTGATGTAAAGTAGACATGTGGGAAATGTTATTTCTTAACTATTTTGTGTGACATATTTCTCTGTTTTAAGGGAATAAAAATTCAAAGTTTGAAAATTGCTAAATTTTCAAAATTTTCGCCATATTTGCGTTTTTTTCAAAAATAAACGCAAGTTATATGGAAGAAATTTTACCACTAACATGAAGTACAATATGTCACGAGAAAACATCTCAGAATCGCGAAGATCCGTTGAAGCGTTCCGGAGTTATAACCTCATAAAGAGACAGTGGTCAGAATTGTAAAAATTGTCCCGGTCATTAACGTGCAAACCACCCTTGGGGGTGAAGGGGTTAATGACAATATTAATGATAACATAATAAATTATAATTGCTGTTATTATGCATTAGGCAGTCTTGGAAACTACTTAACCCTATCATAGCCAGAGCAATTGTTTGAATTTTATATGCAAAACCTTCAGAATTGAGAGTCCTCAGTGGTTGATAACTTTTAATAGCTAACTGAAAAGATGGTAATAAATTGCAAGCTTTCGAGACTACTCAGGTCTCTTCATCAGGCAATGACTAATGCAAAATCTGAAGAATCACATATTTATACACAACACAGCACAGAAACAATGTAATAGATAAGTGATGTGAAGCAGAACTTTCATTATGGGAGAGTGATAGACAGTTATGATCATAAATATTGGAACAGTTCATAGATAAAGAGTGAAAGTTTTATTGTCCTCTGATTAGGGTCTGGTTCTGTGTTGTGATGCCCCCACAAGGTCTTAGGAGCAAATTCCTTAATTGATGTAAAAAGACATAAATCCATGCGACACATTCATTCCTGCTTTGAGTGTCAAAGGTCATCAGAAGTTTATACCCCAGACTCTTCTGTCTCTCTAAGATTTGAAATTACCTTTCAATACAAGTAATTCCATGTCCATGGTTCTGTGATCAGGGATACAAAAATGTCTTGCCACAGGTAGATCCATTCTTTTTTCTCTTATTGTGTGGCGACAAGAATTCATCCTTGTTCTCAGTTTTTGCCCTGTCTCCCCCACATACAGACCCCTAGTTGAACATTTAGTACAAATAATTAAGTACACCACATTAGATGTGATGTAGCTGAAAGTACCTGGGATCTTGTAGTCCTGATGTTAGTTGGGGATCTTTATCTTGTCCGTGGTCATTATAAATTGACAGGTTTTACATTTTTTCTTGTTGCAAGGAAAGGTTCCTGCAGCTGTTGGAGAGGACAGGTAGCTTCTGACAATAATGCTTCTTAGATTTGGGGGCTGCCTAAAACACAGTAGTGGGGGTTCTGGAAAAATGGATTGTAATCGGGCATCTTTTTGTAGTAAAGGTTGTAATTTCCATTCAGCTCCCCTTAGCACTTGTGATTTGTATTGTAGGTGACTACTATAGGCATCCAATTATTTTCTTCTTTAGCTTTGTAATGTAGCAGGTGATTCCTTGACATTCTGGTGGCTCTTGTAATTTGGTTTTGAATTGTTCTTGGATGGTAGCCCTAATTCAAAAAGGTCTTTTTGAGGCGACGAAGGTGTTCATCTCTATCCATGAAGTTGGAACATATACGATTGTATCTGATGGTTTGGCAGTAGATAATAGAGTTTTTTATGTGTTTTGGTTGGAAACTGTCCCATTTAAGGTAAGTTGGACGGTCTATTGGCTGTTCATTCAGGGATGTCTCTATTTCATTGTTTTTTAGCTTAATGATGGTGTCCAAAACGTTAATCTCAGTGCTGGAGTAGTTGAGTGTTAAGTTGATGGTGGGATGAAATTGATTAAACTGTTCGTGGAACGTCTTTAGCTGTGGCTCAGACTCCGCCCAGATGATTAAAATATCATCAATGTAGCAGTAGTAGTCCATATGTAAAACCTGAATTATAAAATTTAAAAAATCCTATTATGCCCCGAACGTACACAATTTTGCTTATTTTCTGGTCTGTTGCGTATTGTAAAAAGACAACCCAATGAAATGGCCAACATTGGCTTCCTCATGCACTTTTGTGTTAAAATTATTCCATTTGGCTGAATAAAAATATTATTACTGATCGGTAAATGGAGTGACAACATAAGTCTTCTTTCTGTTGCACCTGCATATTTTCCTGTGCCATCCCTTCCTTACAAATACACAAACCAGAAAATTCAACTCCTAATGCTGTTCCCAGGTTGAAACAAGTTCGTTTATACAAATATTGCAGCTAGTTAGTTAGTGCCTAACCTCGTAGCTAAGATTCTACACTTTATTGTGATACTCAAATCTAAGTTCTAGCCTTAAAAGAAATCTATCACCATTTACTGGGCTGTTTTCTGCCATTTCAGTTTTATCTTCTGCTGATCCACCAGTGCTCTGAATGTTGACTCCGTATAACCCCGTGCACACCACTGACTGGCAGCTTTCTGTGTACACTGTGCATAGGCAGAAATCAGTGATGGTGGTGGGATTATATACAGTATAACTCATGAATATTGAGGATTACCTATCAGCAGGTTTACTAGTTCTCTAGTGATATTCTGCTGATAAAACTGTGATTTTAATTTCCTGTTTATATTTCAGTTATGAAATGGGAAGTAGGATCACCAACAGGTATTGTGTTTTTCTGCTTTCTCTCATGGAAAGAAAACATTTTGCAGCAAATGATTAATATCCCATGTTCCCAATAAATTTATGCAGTATATTGAGAACATGAAAGGTGCCTATCCTGTGTTTTTCACAATTTACTTCAAAATAAGCTGCAGACTACAATCACTTCTAGAGAAAAGTGTTCTTTCTTGTATGGATCATGAGTACAGCCATGTTTGACTAGTAGTAGAAATATTGCAAAATAGACCCTGACAAATGTCATAATTTACTATATCAGTTTTTTCATACTTGTAAACTGGTTGTTTTTTTGTTTTACAGAAATGAAATGGGATGTAAAATATCCAGGTAAATTTCAATTTCACTGCAAGTGCACCATAATTACAAATCATTGGTATAATCTTCATTGCTTGGTAGTTTGTCACTATATAAATATGTCAGCTAAAGATGAGAAATTATCTATATATATATAAAGTTGAGTGACTGTATGTGTGTGTATGTATCAAGCCATGCCCACTCCCCATAGCTACGCCCATTCCCCCGCCTTGGAACCCATTAGAAAGAGCGGCCTCCTACAGCCTGTATCACACGACCCAGCGATCCGCTGTAACTGTGCCCACTGCTAAAGAGAAATGGATATTCATTTCTCTTATAGCGTGCACAGTGACACCTGCAGCCACCGGCTTCCAGAAGACATCCTACTCACCTTCCTGCATGCCGAGCGATCACATGGCCCTGCTCATTAAGGTAATGAATATGCACCCCTCTCCACTCCCATAGGCATGGAATGAATATTCATTACCTTAATGAACGGGCACATGATCGCTTGGCACGAAGAGCTGCAGGCGCCGGAATGAGATGCTGCAGTGCGTGCAGGAAGGCGAGTAGGATGTTTGTTTTTTAATAGGAAACATGCATACAAGGATAGGGGATAAGGAGCCATGCATACCAGGATAGCGATGGGGTAGCCATGCATACAGGGACAGGGATGGGGAAGTCATGCATATCAGGACAGCGATAGGAGAGCCATGCATACAAGGACAGGGATGGGGTAGCCATGCATACAAGGACAGGGATGGGGAGCCATGCATACCAGGACAGTGATAGGGGAACCATGCATACAAGGACAGGGATGGGAGAGCCATGCATACAAGGACGGTGTTGATGAGCCATGCATACCATGAAAGCAACGGGGGAGCCATGCATACAAGGATGGGGGAGCCATGTATACAGGGACAGGGATGGGGAAGTCATGCATATCAGGACAGCGATAGAAGAGCCATGCATACAAGGACAGGGATGGGGGAGCCATGCATACAAGGACAGGGATGGGGAGCCATGCATACCAGGAAAGTGATGGGGGAACCATGCATACAAGGACAGGGATGGGAGAGCCATGCATACAAGGACAGTGTTGATGAACCATGCATACCAGGACAGCAACGGGGGAGCCATGCATACAGGGATGGGGGAGCCATGCATACAGGACAGCGATGGGGAGCCATGCATACAAGTCAAGGGATAGGGGAGCCATGCATGCCAGGACAGGGATGAGGGGACAATGCATACCCGGCTTATACTCGAGTCAATAAGCTTACCCAGTTTTTCGTGGCAAAATTAGGTGCCTCGGCTTATACTCGGGTCGGCTTGTACTCAAGTATATACAGAATATACATACATATCCATATATATAAAGCTGAGTGTATTTTGTTATAACTAACCACAGTTAGTTACTATGCTGGGGGAATGCCAGGCTCTTCAGCTAGTATTTTATAACCTTGAATTCAATAGGTGTGGAGAAGCGGCTATGCTGCACTGCTGGCATCTCATAGAATGAAAATGTCCAGAAAGTGATTTGGAATAAAAAAAATGTGGTTTCATCTCTATGCATTTCAATTTCAAATTGGCTTCCTCATCAGCAGAATCACATAATCACTTCTTCACACTAATTGATTTTAACTTTGGATCTGACAACCAGCAGAGCAGCAGCAGCTGGACCCTTGTTTCTGACTTATTCCAAGAGTGCAAATTGCCTCTTCAGAGAGAAAGAGGACTTGAACTCTATAGTGCCACCTGTTGATAGTAGCGATCCTACAAGTCACAATTAACCCTTTAACGAGTCTTGCAATATGACTTAGGATAAAAGCCAAATCAGAATCTCAATTTGCAGACACGGTGTTTCAGGCTATTGACCTTCGTCAGTGCAAAGTATGAGAACTGATTTGGCTAGGTGAGAGGCTCTGGACTGAGGTCTAAGGGGTAAGGTTTCTCCTTGTGGAGAGTGAAATACCAGCTCTGGCTTGTCAAGGCAAGGAGGCTTATTCGCTGTGCAATGCTCCTCTGAGAAATTTAATATGCAAATTGCCTCTTCAGAGAGAAAGAGGACTTGAACTCTATAGCGGCACCTGTTTGTACTAGCGATCCTACAAGTCACAATCAATCCTTTAACGAGTCTTGCAATATGACTTAGGATAAAAGCCAAATCAGAATCTCAATTTGCAGACATGGTGTTTCGGGCTATTGGCCCTCGTCAGTGCAAAGTATACCTGTCCAGCGACGCATCCTCCTGTCTCTCTGTCTTCTTGTCGCATCTGCTTCTGGGGCCGCTCATTAACTGCTGGCAGTATTCACTGCACTCGGCAGTCTTCGGCTTTTTCCGGCAATGTTTTTGCGGTGTCGTCACGGCACGAACATGGCCGGAAAAAGCCAAAGACTGCCAAGTGCAGTGAATACTGCCAGCAGTTAATGAGAGGCCCCAGAAGCAGATGCGCCAGAAGACAGTGGGACGGGAGGACGCATCGCTGGACAGGTAAGTATAATTATAATAATGGGGCCATATTTGTGAAGTGCAAGTTTGGGGTTCAGACACAAGTTCGAGTCATCTCCGGCCCCGAACTTGAACTTTACAAAAAACTCACTACATTTGAGTGGTAGAAACAATTGGACATGAAAGAACTAGCATATTCTATTTTGGGAAATGGTAAAAGGCAGTTTTTCAATTAATTATATGAATCCAGAACAGAAAGACTTTACTGAATTCAATTTTTTTTCAAACCCTAACAGATGTAGAATGGGATGTAACTTCAGGAGCAGGTAACAATTAAAGTCCTTTACAATTATTTTGAAATATATCTGAGCAAGAGATAACTATAAGAGCTACCAGGATGGTGGATTTTTAAGATATTTCCTTCTTTCTCAACTCTTTATGAAAATTATAACAGATTCTGGCTTTTAATTATCAACTTTTTAAAACACTGCAGACATAAAATGGGATGTAGATTCACCAGCAGGTAATAATGTAATGGCATTGTAAAAACAAAAATTTGTTTATTATTGTATTTGCGCTTTTTGTGTCTAGTTCCTGGTGTTTTTCGTCCATTTTTCATTCTCGCCTAATTCTTTTTTTATTTGTGCCTTTTTTTAAGACTGTTTTGTATGTGTTCACCTGATGGCTTTTATATTTGCTATTGTTGGCGGAGTTTGGAGTTTCCAGGTGTTTTTGGCTAATTCATCAATTGTGACTTCTTGAAAATTCACCAGATTTTAGCACAAATGTACTCCAGTCTCTCCAGTGTTTATGTATGCCAAATATTTAGGCACAAATTCTGTAAAATTTTAGTGGAACATGAAACTTTTTGAGCTAAGTAGTTGCAAAATAGATTAAAGACAAAAATAAAGGGCATTTTTGATTTTGTATAAAACCTATGAACCACGTGCGCCAGTTTAAAGAATTTACCACAAAACCAATCAATCAATGAATACCATGTGACAAAAAAGTGATACTTAAAGAAGCACTCTGATCAAAATTTGTATCCTCTTAATATATTGCAGTCATCATATTATATAGCACTGTGTACTTACAAATGCTCATTTTCTCTTCTACCCAGCTAATTCTTTTCTTATCTCTATATAGAAACAGGAAGTCTCTTGTCCCTGCATAAATCATCCCCCTCTTCAACTCCTGATTCATACAGGGAAAATTGACTTACTATTTCTACATGGAGCTTAGAAGGATTCAGTTAGTCAGTTTTTAATCACGTGATGTTATAAGCCTAATGGAAAACATATGAATGAACTGGGTAGAAAGGCAAAATGAGCAATTGTAAGGACACAGTGCTATATAATATGATGACTGCAATATATTAAGAGGATAACAAAACTTAGCTTAAAAAATATGCATGTGGCCTTAATACAGTCATGGACAACAGTTTTGAGAATGACACAAATATTAATTTTTACAAAGTCTACTGCTTCACTTTTTCTAATGGCAATTTGCATATACTCCAGAATGTTATAAAGAGTGATCAGCTTAACAGCAATTACTTGCAAAGTTAATATTTGGCTAGAAAATGAACTTTATCCCCCAAAACACATTTCAACATCATTGCAGCCCTGCCTTAAAAGGACCAGCTAACCTCTTTTCAGTGATTGCTCCATTAACACAGGTGTGGGTGTTGATGAGGACATGGCTGGAGATCAATCTGTCATGATTAAGTAAGAATGACACCACTGGACACTTTAAAAGGAGGCTGGTGCTTGGCATCATTGTTTCTCTTCTGTTAACCATGGTTATCTCTAAAGAAACACGTGCAGTCATCATTGCAATGCACAAAAATGGCCTAACACTGAAGAGTATCGCAGCTAGAAAGATTGCACCTCAGTCAACAATCTATCGCATCATCAAGAACTTCAAGGAGAGAGGTTCCATTGTTGCCAAAAAGGCTCCAGGGCACCCAAGGAAGACCAGCAAGCGCCAGGACCGTCTCTTAAAAGTGTTTCAGCTGCGGGATCGGGCTACCAGCAGTGCAGAGCTTGCTCAGGAATGGCAGCAGGCAGGTGTGAGTGCATCTGCACGCACTGTGAGGCGGAGACTCTTGGAGCAAGGCCTGGTCTCAAGGAGGGCAACAAAGAAGCCACTTCTCTCCAGAAAAAACATCATGGACAGACTGATATTCTGCAAAAGGTACAGGCAGTGGACTGCTAAGGACTGGGGTAAAGTTATTTTCTCTGATGAATCCCCTTTTCGATTGTTTGGGACATCAGGAAAACGCCTCATTCGGAGAAGACAAGGTGAGCGCTACCACCAGTCTTGTCTCATTCCAACTGTTAAGCATCCTGAAACCATTCATGTGTGGGGTTGCTTCTCAGCCAAGGGAATCGGCTCTCTCACAGTCTTGCCTAAAAACACAGCCATGAATAAAGAATGGTACCAGAATGTCCTCCAAGAGCAACTTCTCCCAACCCTCCAAGAGCAGTTTGGCGATCAACAATGCCTTTTCCAGCATGATGGAGCATCTTGCCATAAAGCAAAGGTGATAACTAAATGGCTCAGGGAACAAAACATAGAGATTTTGGGTCCATGGCCTGGAAACTCCCCAGATCTTAATCCCATTGAGAACTTGTGGTCAATCATCAAGAGACAGGTGGACAAACAAAAACCTAAAAATTCTGACAAAATGAAAGCATTGATTGTGCAAGAATGGACTGCTATCACTCAGGATTTGGTCCAGAAGTTGATTGAGAGCATGCCAGGGAGAATTGCAGAGGTCCTGAAGAAGAAGGGTCAACACTGCAAATATTGACTTGCTGCATTAACTCATTCTAACTGTCAATATAAGCTTTTGTTACTCATATGTTTGCAATTATATTTCTGTCTGTGATAAAAACATCTGTCAAACACACATAAAAACCAGAGGGCAGCAGATCATGTGAAAATATAATATTTGTGTCATTCTCAAAACTTTTGGCCATGACTGTACTTTTACTAACTGTAAAATATCATTAGAACAATTAAAGCATTTAATAAAGTAATTTATTAAATGTGGGTAAACACATAGTAGAATGGAGCATTACTATTGCATCATACACTTTAAGAAGTGTAAGAAAACATATACTAATCGGACACTTTATAAAGGCAGGATTTTTTTAATGCATTTGTTGCTTTTGATTTCTAGGAATGAACTGGAATCTTAATTCACCAGATGGTAATATCACATTTTAGCTTTAAAGCATTTGATGCACTTTTTTGAAACACACTCATTTCTACTATAAAATCTTAACAGGAATGAAATGGCACCTTAACTCCACACCTGCCGATTCTTCTTTTATATTATTTTACAATTCTATTTAAAAAGCAATGATTCCTTATTAATGACAATAATAATGATAAAATAAATTATAATTGCTATTATTATGTATTAGGTAGTCTTGGAAACTGTTTAACCCTTTGATATACAGAATAACTGTCCAAATTTGATATGCAAAGCCTGAGTTATAGAATAAACAAAATCCTATTATGCCCCCCAGCATACACAAATCCACTTATTTTCATGTCTGTTGCATATTGTAAAAAAGGCAACCGAATAAAATGGCCAACATCGGCTTCCTCGTGCACTTTTGCGCTAAAATTTTTCCATTTGGCTGAATTAAAATATTATCACAGATTGGTAAAGGAGGTGACAGCATGAGTCCTCTTTCTGATGCACCTGCACCTTTTCCTGTGGCATCCCTTCCTTCCACATACACACACCAGAAAATACAACTCTTAATGCTGTTCCTCAGGTTGAAGCAAGTTCAGTTATCCAAATATTGCAGCTAGTTAGTTAGTGCCTAACCTGGTAGCTAAGGTTCTAGACTTTAATGTGATATCCCGTTCTAAGCTCTAGCCTTAAAAGAAATCTGTTACCATTTACTGTGCTGCTTTGTGAGGTTTTGATGATAATCACAGTTTTATCTGCTGTGAATCTAGCAGTTCTCTAAATGATGAGCCCTGTATAACCAAGCCCACACCACTGGTTGGCAGCTTTCTACGAGAGTACACAATACATAGCCAGAAAGTTGGTGGGGCAGGATTATATAAAACTTATGAATCTGGAGGACTACATGGTAGTAGGTTTACTAATACTCTTGAGATAATCTCCTGCTGATAAAATTAGTATTTTATTAGAACTACAGCAAACAGCCCAGTAAGTGACACATTGCTGCAATTGGGGGTCTGTGCCCCTACATCATGCTGCTTTCAGATTAGGTAGCAAAAATGCAATGATAGATTCTCTTTAATAATCCAGTTGCAAAAAGTGTTTAAACTAATGACTTATTACATAAGAAATTACCCATGAAAATATACAGCATCAACAAATAATGGAGCTCAATTGTATACATTAAAGAAATGTGTGGTGTTTTTAACATGTCTCAGGGCAACTCAAGACAGTGTATTTATGCATACTATTATATAAGATGGTAAATACCTTTTAAATAAACAAGAGAATAGTTACAGAATTCAACCAAAGAGATTAATTACTTGTTTATAATTCAGGTATGAAATGGGAAGTAGGATCACCAACAGGTATTGTGTTATTCTACTTTCTCTCACTCAAAGAAAACATTTTCAAGCAAATGACTTTTATCTCATGTTTCCAAAAAGTTTATATATGAAGAGCATAAAATACATATCCTGTATTATTTACATGCTTTCATCAAAACAAGCTGCAGGCTACAATCACCTGAGAAAAGTGTGAACATATCTTTTTTGTATCAGTCTTAGGGGTAGAAATATTGTAAAATAGGTCCTGCCAAATGGCATAGAAGTTTTACCAAAATTATACGCTGTTTTTTATTGATTTACAGAAATGAAATGGGACATAAAATATCCAGGTAAATTTTATTTACAGTACAACAACACCATGATTACAAATCATTGGTATAATCTTCATTGTATGGAAATTTGTCAATGTATAAATATGTCCGCATGTTCTTAGAACCTCTCAGCTGTGATAGAAAACGGGAATCCATTAATACTTCAAATGTCTTACATTGTGTTTCTAAATCTTAATATCCTGTGAACATTTCCATTATGGTTTCCCTAACCATTACAGGTTATTATTGGATGCAGAAACCTTGTAGAATTTTATAAACAAAATTCTCCCTTCCCAACAGAACTTGAAATGTTGTATAGATTGGGATTATTTTTTTACTTTGTACGTGGAGCTCAATATTTGGTTTTCTTTCTGGGTATTTTTTTTTTAAGAAAAACAATGAAACTTAAGCCCCCGTCACACTTAGAGAGATCGCTGCTGAGTCACAAGTTTTATGACGCAACAGCTACCTCAGTAGCGATCTCGCTACGTTTGACACGTAGCAGCGACCAGGCCCCTGCTGTGAGATCGCTGGTCGTGTCAGAATGGCCTGGATCTTTTCTGATCTTTGAGGTCCCGCTGGGTAGCATGCATTGGTGTGTTTGAAACCTTACCAACGACCTCGTTGCCAACTGAGAACCGAAACACATAGGCGTGGATTTGCGTTGCCTTTTCCACGCCCCCTCAGCTCCGATTGGTGGTCGCTACTGTGTTCTGATTGGGCGGCCTTGCCTTAAAAGAAGGAAACATAGTAGTGCTTCCGTCCTTTGTTCCTGACCGCGTGCTGGTTTGCAGATCGTAGTAGAGTTCTTCGGGCTGCGACTCCACATAGATTTATCTATTCTACAGCGTCACACAGTACGTCCCTCATCGAGGTCTGAATCGTCAGAGTAGCTGCTATGTGACAGGGTCCCAATGACCGCTAACATCGTTACACAGGTCCCTACTGGTCGCCGTATCGTTGCTGCGTCGTTGGGAAGATCTGACTGTTTGGCATCTCACCAGCGACCACATAGCGACGTAGCAACGATCCCTGCCAGATCGTATCGTTGTCGGGATCGCTGTAGCGTCCCTGAGTATGACGGTACCCTTAGGCTCCACCATCTGCCAAAGACTTCTCATCTTGGAAAATAGTGTATCCTAAGTACCAATGATATAACAACATGATTCTTCAGGTACAGTTAAATGGTAACAAAGTTTTATAGCTTTTTTATTACATTGTCTAAAAAAGTCAGTACTTATTGAGGAAAATTTTACTGGCGATAAAGACACGGCTCACATACAGTCTGGTCTTTTATGTAGTTCCATATAGTTGCGAAACCTGGACGATAAGTAAAAAAGACAGAAGAATTAGCCTTTGAAATGTGGTGCTGGAGAAGGATGCTATCAATACCATGGATAGCAAGATGAACAAATAATCAAATTTTGGAGCAAATCAAGGTCAGACATCTCATTCAAAGCAAGGATCATCAAACTATTCCTTCCTTACTTTGGAGACATCATTCTGAGAAAGCAATTTTTGGCACAAGATCAGTGTTCCTATTGAGCATTCATCCATTAAGTCACCATGACTCGAAATCGAGCTGAAGGATGTTATTAATAATAATAACTATAGGCTACATTAGTAGTATTTATTATTTAGTGAAATATTAATCTCATAAAAAGCCCAGTTATAGGCTGGGCTTCATAGAAGCAACCAAATGGCGGTGACGAGTGTTAGGCACTGGGAATCTTCTGCTGTACGGCATAGATCCCAAGCCTTGTCAGGTGACGTGGTCTCCCATTCGGGCCCAGCTGCTGGGTCTGCTGCTTAGCACAGAGTTCAGTCTCAGCAACTTTCTCAGGCTCCTGTTATACGTGTGGTTACTGCTGGCTCTGCAGCTATAGTCCAAGGTAACCAGTGGTATACTAAGGCAGCCCTACGCTCTGGAGTCTATGTCCAGAAGTCACCTTACTGAGCATGTCCGTGATGTGGCACCTTCTTATTGGTGCTCGGACTGATCTGGTCATGTGGCAGCTCCGAATTGGCTCACGGACGCCACATCCAACTGGGCGTGCTTGGGGTGGAGACTAGCGCATAAAGGGATTTCAGCAAAGCACGCGGGCATGCTAGCATGACTTGTAAACTTGTGTGTGTGTGGGTGGATGGATACTCTGCCGCTCTGCTGTCTCGTATGTGTGCCTAGTTTTCCTTAGTCAGGCAGGTTTTTGCTTTTGCATGACCGAGCGCCTGTCTCGGCCACGTGTGCGGTTAGCACAAGCTGTTTACAGGGCACAGTCAACCCATGTGCTTATTCCCTATTGTTTCTACTGGGTATTTCACACTCCTTTTTCTGTACTGCTCGGTGGTTAGCTGAGCATGGTACTTATATTTTCTATGCCACTCGGTGGTTAGCTGAGTTAGGTATTTATATTTTCTGTGCCACTCGGTGGTTAGCTGAGCTGGTACTTATCTCCTTTGTACCCCTCGGTGGTTAGCTGAGCTGGTACTCATCTACTTTGTACCCCTCGGTGGTTAGCTGAGCTGGTACTCATCTACCTTGTACCCCTCGGTGGTTAGCTGAGCTGGTACTCATCTACCTTGTACCCCTCGGTGGTTAGCTGAGCTGGTACTCCTATTCCTGTGCAGTCCAGAGTATTATTTGATGTTGGGTTTTAGCGTTCCAGTCACACTGTGTGGAATTAACTTGGTGTGTTTAAGAAGGAACGCTCGCTAGTAGTATTTTATCTGTCATTGTTCACACTAGCAGCAGTTTAAAATCTCTGCATAGTGGACCCCGAACGTGAGCACACTGTATAACTGTTTAACTTAATTTAGTTTGATCCGGAAACCCTAACAACGAGGGTCTTCAGTAGGCCTTCCATTGCAATGTCAACCCATCATCACCACAAGATCGGGTCATAAGAAGGAAGGCGATGGACTCTGTATGTATTGAATCACACAATTGTGCCTTGAAGTGCCCCTGTCACCGATTGCCAGCTGCATTTAATTGGTTAAATAGCAGCAATTAGACATAGGATGTGACAGTACATCCAATGTTGAGAAAGTCTAAAGGGTATGCACATAAACATATCGTACGGATCGCTAAAAACGTCACTATTTAGCGATCCGTTAGCGATATTGTTCAGTGCGGCAGCTTCCAGCGACGAGCTTATGCTGTGATCTCGCTCGTCGCTGGAATCGCTCGGACCCTATTTCATCGCTGGCGCTCCCTGGGTAAGTATCTTTCGCTATGTGGCACCTTTCTTAGCGATTTAGCGGTACTTTGTACGCTAAGTCGTTAAGAAGATCGCTAACCGCGATAGCGTCGTAATATATCGCTAATGCGGCAGCATTTAGCGATATAGAAACAATCCGCTAGCGATCTCATTAGTATGCAACGCTAACGAGATCGCTAGCGGATAGCTAGTGTGGCAGTACTTTAGAGTCAGTTTTTAATTGAGTTATGAACAACTAGAACTGAAAGACTTCACTGATTTTTTTTTTTTCAAACCCTAACAGATCTAGAATGGGAAATTAGCTCAGGAAAAGGTAATATTTCTCAAAACATTTTACTAAAGCCCTTTACAATTATTTTGAAATCTATGTGAACCAGAGATAACTATAATAAAAGTTTATTTACTTTGCAAAACGCTCAGTTTCCTTATCTGTGCAAATTCTCCATGTGTCAAGTTTTTTTATAATAGCAGATGCAAGAATAAACACATATTTTATATTTAAAAGGAATCTGTCAGTAGTGTCAACCATCTATAGGGGCATGCAGGGTATAGAAAAATGAACTATACTTTGATATCTGTCATCTGATGTTTTATTCCAGAGTAATACAAACTTTTCTTAATATGTTAATAAAATATTAAGATCTATGGTCAGGACACAGAGTTACTTGAGAATCTGCCTCAAATGATATTTTAATTTCAAGGGACAATACCAATGTAAGACATGTAATGACTGACAGTTTGCTCTTCTGATCTACATGTCTCACACTGGTAATGTCCTCTCTCATTTAAAATAAGCTCTGGAGTTAGGTAGGTTCACATCCCAAAAGCAAGAATCCGTAACAGACCTCTGTATTTGAGTGGTGTGTATGGGTATAATATTGGATTGCTACAACAAAAAAGCAGGCAAGAAGAAACATTAGAACACATACACTTTGTGAGACATTTAAATTTCTGGAATGTGGAATTTTATCTCTTTTAAAAAAAATAAAAATTACAAAAATGCTAAAGACATTAAAAAATATATACAGTTAGGTCCATAAATATTTGGACAGAGACAACATTTATCTAATTTTGGTTCTAGACATTACCACAATGAATTTTAAACAAAACAATTCAGATGCAGTTGAAGTCCAGACTTTCAGCTTTCATTTGAGGGTATCCACATTAAAATTGGATGAAGGGTTTAGGAGTTTCAGCTCCTTAACATGTGCCACCCTGTTTTTAAAGGGACCAAAAGTAATTGGACAAATGACTCCAAGGCTATTTCATGGACAGGTGTGGGCAATCCCTTTGTTATGTCATTCTCAATTAAGCAGATGAAAGGGCCGGAGTTGATTTGAGGTGTGGTGTTTGCATTTGGAAGGTTTTGCTGTGAAGGAAACATGCGGTCACGCCTCCATGCAGGTGAAACAAGCCATCCTTAAGCTGCAAGAACAGAAAAAAACCCATCCAAGAAATTGCTACAACATTAGAAGTGGCAAAATCTACAATTTGGTACATCCTGAGAAAGAAAAAGCACTGGTGAACTCATCAATCCAAAAAGACCTGGGAGCCCATGGAAGACAACAGTGGTGGATGATCGCCGCATACTTTCTTTGGTGAAGAAGAACCCGTTCACAACATCAACTGAAGTCCAGAACACTCTCAGTGAAGTAGGTGTATCTGTCTCTAAGTCAACAGTAAAGAGAAGACTCCATGAAAGTAAATACAAAGGGTTCACATCTAGATGCAAACCATTCATCAATTCCAAAAATAGACAGGCCAGAGTTAAATTTGCTGAAAAACACCTCCAGAAGCCAGCTCAGTTCTGGAAAAGTATTCTATGGACAGATGAGACAAAGATGAACCTGTACCAGAATGATGGGAAGCCAAAAGTTTGGAGAAGAAAGGGAACGGCACATGATCCAAGGCACACCACATCCTCTGTAAAACATGGTGGAGGCAACGTGATGGCATGGGCATGCATGGCTTTCAATGGCACTGGGTCACTTGTGTTTATTGATGACATAACAGCAGACAAGAGTAGCCGATGAATTCTGAAGTGTACCGGGATATACTTTCAGCCCAGATTCAGCCAAATGCTGCAAACTTGATTGGACGGCGCTTCATAGTACAGATGGATAATGACCCCAAGCATACAGCCAAAGCTACACAGGAGTTCATGAGTGCAAAAAAGTGGAACATTCTTCAATGGCCAAGTCAATCACCAGATCTTAACCCAATTGAGCATGCATTTCACTTGCTCAAATCCAGACTTAAGAGGGAAAGACCCACAAACAAGCAAGACCTGAAGGCTGCGGCTGTAAAGGCCTGGCAAAGCATTAAGAAGGAGGAAACCCAGCGTTTGGTGATGTCCATGGTTCCAGACTTAAGGCAGTGATTGCCTCCAAAGGATTCGCCACAAAATATTGAAAATAAAAATATTTTGTTTGGGTTATGTTTATTTGTCCAATTACTTTTGACCTCCTAAAATGTGGAGTGTTTGTAAAGAAATGTGTACAATTCCTACATTTTCTAACACATATTTTTGTTCAACCTTCAAATTAAACGTTACAAATCTGCACTTGAATTCTGTTGTAGAGGTTTCATTTCAAATCCAATGTGGTGGCATGCAGAGCCAACTCGCGAAAATTGTGTCACTGTCCAAATATTTCTGGCCCTGACTGTAGTTTATGGCCTGTTTGTTTTACAAGTCAGGATGCAGACTTTCTCTGAAACAGTTATTATTCAGGAATTTTCTTCAGTAGCATAATTAGAACAGAGGACAATAAACTACCTACCTTGTTTGTAGTATGTGAAGAGTAAAAAATATGCTGCCAATATAGTGGCATGTAAAAGTTTGGGCACCACTGGTCAAAATTACTGTTATTTTTTACATTTTAAAAATTACAAAAAAAGAATATAGGCCTAT
Source organism: Oophaga sylvatica (assembly GCA_033576555.1). Classification (NCBI taxonomy): domain Eukaryota; kingdom Metazoa; phylum Chordata; class Amphibia; order Anura; family Dendrobatidae; genus Oophaga; species Oophaga sylvatica. Next base: position 98,347,921 of record JARQOD010000009.1, on the reverse strand, counting down.
GCAAAAGTTTGTGTACCCTTTGAGATTTGTGCTCTGATAACTTTGACAAAGGTTTCAGACCTTAATAAGCTTGTTAGAGTTATGGCTTGTTCACTATCATCTTTAGGAAAGAATAGGTGATACAAATTTCCTAGCTTTATAAAAAACCCAGCCTCCTCTAACCTTGTGCCATAAACCAGCAGTCATGGGTTCTTCTAAGCAGCTGCCTAGCACTCTGAAAATAAAAATGGTGGAAGCCCACAAAGCAGGAGAAGGCTATAAGAAGATAACAAAGCATTTTCAAGTTGCCTTTTCCTCAGTTCGAAATGTAATTAAGAAATGGCTGTTAACAAGAACAGTGGAGATAATGATAAGGTCTGGAAGACCCAAGCAAAATCTTAGCGACAGTTGCTTGTAGGATTGCTAGAAAGGCAAATGAGAACCCCTGCTTGAATGCTAAAGACTTTCAAAAATATTTAGCAGACTCTGGAGTTATGGTACAAGGTTCCACTGTTCAGAGACACCTGCAAAAATATGGCCTTCATGGAAAAGTCATCAAAAGAAAACATCTTCTGCGTTCTCACCATAAAACTCAACATCAGAAGTATGAAAAAAGAACATCTAAACAAGCCTGATGCATTTTGGAAACAAGTCCTGTGTATCGATGAGGTTAAAATACAACTCTTTGGCCACAATGATCAAAGGTACAGTACAGACCAAAGTTTGGACACACCTCATTCAAAGATTTTTCTGTATTTTCATGACTATGAAAATTGTACATTCACACTGAAGGCATCAAAACTATGAATTAACACATGTGGAATTATACATTCACAAAAAAGTGTGAAACAACTGAAAATATGTCTTATATTCTAGGTTCTTCAAAGTAGCCACCTTTTGCTTTGATTACTGCTTTGCACACTCTTGACATTCTCTTCCACATGTCTTAATTCATAGTTTTGATGCCTTCAGTGTGAATGTACAATTTTCATAGTCATGAAAATACAGAAAAATCTTTGAATGAGAAAGTGTGTCCAAACTTTTGGTCTGTACTGTATGTGTAGAGAATAGACAATGCTCTCAGTGTGAAAAACAAGATAATCTTGTAGTTATAACTTTTAATGGTTAACAAAAATAAAATAAATTATGTTACAAAGCAAGCTTTTGGGACTTTTAGGTCCCTTCCTTAGGCAGGGTATAACAAAGTTTCTGAAGAAACACAAATTTTTGCACAAATGAATGAACAAAAAAAAGAGAGGCATGGTATAATAAAAGACCATTTAAATAAACAAACAAACTGAGCTCAGAGAATGAGAACCTCTGATGAAAAAAGGGCATAGAATTTCAAGAAAAGAACATCGTGCCAAACGTTAAGCATGGTTGTGGATGAATCATGCTTTAGGGTTGTGTTGCAGCCAATGGCATGGGGAACCACTGATAGAGGGATTAATGAGTTCAATTAAATTTCAATAAATTCTTGATGCAAATATAACACCATTGGTAAGAAAGCTGAATTTGAAAAGAGGTTGGATTCTACAAATGGATAATGATCCTAGGCACACATCAAAATCCACAATAGACGACCTGAAAAGGCACAAGCTGAAGTTTACAACCTTCTATCCCCTGATCTGAACATCATTGAAAATCTGTGGCTAGTTTTTAAAATAACAGTGCATGCAAGATGACCCAGGAATTTCAGAGAACTAGAAGAATTTTCCAGGGAAGAATGGCTGAAAATCCCTCAAACAGGAATTGAAAGACTCTTGTCTGGCTACAAACAGCGTTTAAGAGCTGTGATACTTTCAAAAGGATTTGCTACTAGGCACTAACCATGAAGAGTGCCAAAACTTTTGCATCAGCCCATTTTCCTTTTTGTAATTTTTAAAATGTAAAAGATGAAAATATTTATTTTGCCTAAAATACAAAAGAAATGTGTCCTGTTTAAGTTTAGCTTTTTTAAATATCATTTCATCTTCAGCTTGCTTAACTGTTCATGTTCACGATAACAGTAATTTTATCAGTGGTGCTAAAACTTTTACATGCCACTTTAAGGTGCTGTAACTGCATATATCTCAGATTTATTAATTAACAGTCACACTGACACTGACTCTGCAGGACCTTCCTATCACTATAATATTTGAATTATTTTTCACAGACTGAGACTACTACTCCCATTTTCAATGCTTCTGTGCTACACTAGTACACCACAAGCAGATTTAGACCTTTTTTGTCCCTATGTGTATTGAGTTGTGCCCTCTGACTTCCTGTCCCTAATATGTAAAATTCTAAATTGGCAGCTACTTTCCCAGCACTCATCTATTACAGTCCCTGTTATAGCCCCCCCCCCCCCCCCCCCCCGATTGACAGCATTACAGTCATGGACAAAAGTTTTGAGAATGACACAAATATTAATTTTTACAAAGTCTACTGCTTCACTTTTTCTAATGGCAATTTGCATATACTCCAGAATGTTATAAAGAGTGATCAGCTTAACAGCAATTACTTGCAAAGTCAATATTTGGCTAGAAAATGAACTTTATCCCCCAAAACACATTTTCAACATCATTGCAGTCCTGCCTTAAAAGGACCAGCTAACCTCTTTTCAGTGATTGCTCCATTAACACAGGTGTGTGTTATGATCTGCTACAAGCACTAAGGAAAGATGGGAATTCTGTCCCTACAATAGAACTAAGCTGGATCCCTACATGTAACGGGGAACCTGATCCTGCGACCAGACCCGCTAAAGTCCTCAGCTAGTCTGAACGAAGACCTATAGTTGCGAGGGAGGAATCCCTACAAGAACTAGGGACTGGGAGAAAAGGTGGACACCTCCTAACAGAAATTGTAGCAGGAAAAATAAAACAGAAAACAAATTACTTAGAGATCCTAAGATCAAGCAAAACTAACTGAGTAGGGCACCTAAGCACCCGGCTAGCTTAAGAGTAGGTAATACAATGAAGTCCAGCAAAGCCAGAAGGGCGGAGCCAGACTAAATAGGGAAAAAAGGTCATGTGACCAGCAAGCTGAAACAAAACCTAACAAGAGGGTTCTAACAGTACCCTCCCTTCTAAGAGGATCCTCCGGATCCCTAGGACTTAGGCTTATCCGGAAACCTCTTGTGAAACGCTCTGACAAGTCTAGACGCAGAAACATCATCCGCCCTCACCCATGAGTTATCCTCGGGTCCATAACCCTTCCAAGCGACGAGGTACTGTAAACTCCCTCTATACCGTCTAGAATTTAGGATGCGGGAAATCTCATATTGCCCATCTTCCACCACCAGGGGAACAGTGGCCGAGACGTCTCCATCTGAGACCTCAGCTTTTTTCAAGAGAGAAACATGAAACACCGGATTAATCTTCCAGGAGGTAGGAACCTCCAACCTAACAGCAGATTGGTTAATAACCTGAAGCACCTTAAAGGGCCCTACAAACTTGGGACCCAATTTCTTAGACGGAATCCTCAAGCGCAGATTCTTAGAGGACAACCAAACCATGTCACCAATAGCAAACAAAACCTCTTGTCGTTTTCTATCAAATTACACTTTGGATCTTTTGTTAGCCTCCTGAAGATTACCACGCACATCAGTCCAAACTCTCTCCAAAACACCAGAAAAATTCTCCTCTTCAGGTACAGCCGATCCCAACTTGGAAAATGACCCAAACGACGGATGTCTCCCAGTACAACAAAAAAAAGGCGAACAACCAGCAGAAGCGGATGTATGGTTGTTAAGAGCAAACTCAGCAAGTGGCAGAAACTCAGACCACCCCTCTTGATTATCAGTCACAAAACAACGCAAGAACTGCTCAACATCCTGGTTTTTCCTTTCTGTCTGGCCATTAGACTCAGGATGATATCCGGATGAAAACGACAAATGAACTCCCAACCTGTCACAAAAGGCGCGCCAAAAACGAGCCACAAACTGAGGTCCCCTATCAGAAACAATGTCAGTAGGAACACCATGTAGTCTCACTATTTCCTTGACAAAGGCCTTAGCGAGAGTCTTAGCGCAGGGCAGTTTGATGAAAGGAACCAAGTGACACATCTTGCTAAAACGGTCCACGACCACCCAGATGACAGTGAAACCCTCAGAGGGGGGAAGGTCAGTAATAAAGTCCATAGCCAAATGTGTCCAAGGTGCACTAGGACCTCCAGAGGGCAAAGCAACCCCGCAGCAGGAGTATGAGAAGACTTAGATCTAGCACACACAGTGCATTGGCGCACCCACTTAATGACTTCCTTCTGCCATCCTGGCCACCAAAAACTGCGACCCACAAGTCTCTTGGTCTCAGAGATTCCAGGATGACCTGCCAACCGAGAGTCATGACATTCATCAAACAAATCTCTCCTCAGGGTACCAGGCACAAACAACCTCCCATGCGGCGTGTTAGATGGGGCATTCTCCTGTGCTTTAAGAATCTCATCTTCCAACACGGAGTCCAAAACAGCAATAACAACCCCCTCTTGCGAGATGTTTTCCTCCTCCTCCTCAGTACCCACCATAGGAGAAAAGCTGCGAGACAAAGCATCAGCTTTAACATTTTTAGTACCTGGGATGTAAGTAACGGTAATAATAATAATAATAATCTTTATTTTTATATAGCGCTAACATATTCCGCAGCGCTTTACAGTTTTGCACACATTGTCGTCGCTGTCCCCGATGGGGCTCACAACGGTAAAATTAAACCGTGAGAAAAACAGTGCCCACCTAGCCTGACGGGCATTCAAGCGTTTGGCAGCATCAAGGTAGATCAGATTTTTATGATCGGTGAAGACTTGAACGGGAAATTCCGCTCCCTCCAAAAAATGACGCCAGTGTTCAAATGCGAGTTTAATTGCCAACAATTCCCGATTACCGATATCATAATTTAGTTCAGACTCAGAAAATTTCTTTGAAAAAAAAGCACAGGGATGTACTCCATCCGTCTTTGCCTGAGACAACACCGCGCCGACCCCCACAGAAGAAGCATCAACCTCAACCAAAAATGGTTTAGTCACATCAGGCTGCGTAAGGATGGGAACAGAGCTGAACCTCTCCTTTAGCAACACAAAAGCCTCAATGGCCTCAGTAGTCCACTGAACCGCATCAGCACCTTTCCTGGTGAGATCGGTCAGAGGTTTGGCAATCACAGAAAAATTTTTTATGAATTTTCTATAATAATTGGCGAACCCCAAAAACCTCTGTATTGACTTCACACCAATAGGCCTAGGCCATTCCTGCACAGCTTGCACTTTCACCGGGTCCATCTCAAAACCTTCACTGGAGACAATGTAGCCCAAAAAACTAAGTCTCTGTACAGCGAACTCACATTTTTCTAGTTTGGCAAAAAGTGAATTATCACTCAGTAACTGTAATACTTCACGCACACTCCTCCAATGAGACTCCAAATCCAGTGAATAAATCAAAATGTCATCCAAATACACAACCACACTTCTGCAGATCAAAGGTCTAAGGATGTCATTAATAAGATTCTGAAAAAATGCCGGAGCACTGGAAAGCCCAAAAGGCATGACCAGATTCTCAAAATGACCCAGTGGAGTGTTAAACGCAGTCTTCCATTCATCCCCCTCCTTCATGCGCAACAAATTGTATGCCCCTCGAAGATCAATTTTCGAGAACCACTTGGCCCCCACTAACTGATTAAACAAATCAGGAATCAATGGCAGTGGGTAAGGATTTCGTACAGTAATCTTATTAATCTCACGAAAGTCTAGACAAGGCCGTAAACTGCCGTCCTTTTTTTTAACAAAAAAAAATCCAACCGCCACAGGAGATTTGGAAGGCCTAATGTGACCGGCGGCCAAGCTTGTCTGTATGTATTCCTCCAAAGCCTTTCTCTCAGGAATAGTCAAATTAAATAAACGACTTTTAGGAAGAGTCGCTCCAGGGACAAATTCAATTGCACAATCATAATCTCTATGAGGAGGCAATACCTGCGATTCCTTATCAGAAAAAACTTTCCAAAAATCCTGAATAGGTACAGGTAACTCCCCCTTAACTACAGCAGCAATACGCCCGTTACAACACTTGTCATAACAATTAGGACTCCAGGACTTAATTTCATTGGTATAGCAAATAAACTCAGAACTCAACTTCAGTAGAGTGATGATTTTTAATCGTGTCCACAGTAATAACAGAAACGTTTCGGTCCGGAATATCAGGTTTAAATTCTGTTCGATATAGGTGATCAAATATGGCAGCGGTTACCTGGGGGGCATGTGACATGCACGGACTAGCGGCGGATACCGCGTCCACCGCAGGCACATTTTTGCTCCACCGGTACCCCCCAGGTAACCGCTGCCATATTTGATCACCTATATCGAACAGAATTTAAACCTGATATTCCGGGCATAGCCCCTCTTTTTGCTGGGTCCACCTACTCACAGTAGTCTATGTGACTGATGAAGGTCCAAGTTCAGGACCGAAACGTTTCTGTTATTACTGTGGACACGATTAAAAATCATCACTCTACTGAAGTTGAGTTCTGAGTTTATTTGCTATATTTATATGGTGTGGGAACCTACTCAGATACTCCTATACGGCTGTGCACATGATTATTCACTTTGCATTAATTTCATTGGTAGACCAATCCAGTACCGGATTGTGCAATTTTAACCAGGGTAACCCCAAAATCACAGGTGAGGGCAAATTATTCAAAACTACCAAATCCAAATTCTCTTGATGAACACCATTAATAGTAAGAGGAAATTCACAGATATGGTGAGTAACATTTTTCAAGTGAGAACCATCCACAGACACCACATTAATAGGAGAAGATAGAAGTTTGGGTTTTAATTTTAGTTTTTCCAAAAATTTCCCATCAATCACATTGAGAGTTGAACCACAATCCACAAATACCCGAAACTCCATTAATTCCTCCTCACCAGCAGTGGTAGCAGAAAGAAAGACACCTTTATTGTTTAAACAAGCTATGCGGGCGAAACTGACCTCATTTTTTTTTCTCTTTATTCATTCGAAGCGCACAGTTCTTAATAAAATGCCCAGATTTGCCACAATAGAAACACAAGCCCTCCGCAAATCTACGGTCTTTTTCCCGAGAGTAAGGTGTCATTGCTCCAATTTCCATCGGCTCTGCAATGTCAGTACAGTCCCTTTCCAAACTTGGAGATGACAAGGCAGATTTACTCTCATTAACCCTTGCACGCAGTCTCCTATCCACCCGTATGGCTAATTGCATAGCCTCTTGCAAGTTACCAGGTATAGGATAAGCAATCAGCAAATCTTTAACCCTTTCACTTAACCCTGCAAGAAATAAACTTTTCAAAGCTGAATCGTTCCACCCCACCTGAGTGGACCACCTTCGGAAGTGAGTACAATATTTTTCCACATTACCTGATCCCTGTCTCAAACGTCTCAATTCTGTCTCAGCTGATGAAACACGATCCGGATCGTCATACAATAACCCCAAAGCAGAAAAAAAACTATCCACTGATCTAAAGCATGGATCACTAGGCTGCAGAGAAAAGGCCCAGTCCTGAGGTTCTTTGCGCAAAAGTGACATTATGAACCCTATGCGCTGTGATTCATCACCAGAGGATCTGGGTCTCAAACGGAAATACAACAAGCAAGCATTTTTAAAAGAAAAAAAATCTTGTTGTTCACCAAAAAATAAATCAGGCAAACGTACCTTTGGCTCCACGAAATGTGCTCCAGAACAACTACTCACGTGTTGCTGGATTTCAGCCACCTCCAGAGAAAGTCCCTGCAGGCGTTGAGCCAAATCCTGAACCGACACCATGATGGAAACAGAAAATATTTCCTTAGAGATTTTTTTTTTTTTTTCTTGGGCTGGACTTACTGTTATGATCTGCTACAAGCACTAAGGAAAGATGGGAATTCTGTCCCTACAATAGAACTAAGCTGGATCCCTACGATGTAACGGGGAACCTGATCCTGCGACCAGACCCGCTAAAGTCCTCAGCTAGTCTGAACGAAGACCTATAGTTGCGAGGGAGGAATCCCTACAAGAACTAGGGACTGGGAGAAAAGGTGGACACCTCCTAACAGAAATTGTAGCAGGAAAAATAAAACAGAAAACAAATTAGTTAGAGATCCTAAGATCAAGCAAAACTGACTGAGTAGGGCACCTAAGCACCCGGCTAGCTTAAGAGTAGGTAATACAATGAAGTCCAGCAAAGCCAGAAGGGCGGAGCCAGACTAAATAGGGAAAAAAGGTCATGTGACCAGCAAGCTGAAACAAAACCTAACAAGAGGGTTCTAACAGTGTGGGTGTTGATGAGGACATGGCTGGAGATCAATCTGTCATGATTAAGTAAGAATGAGACCACTGGACACTTTAAAAGGAGGCTGGTGCTTGGCATCATTGTTTCTCTTCTGTTAACCATGGTTATCTCTAAAGAAACACGTGCAGTCATCATTGCAATGCACAAAAATGGTCTAACAGGGAAGAGTATCGCAGCTAGAAAGATTGCACCTCAGTCAACAATCTATAGCATCATCAAGAACTTCAAGGAGAGAGGTTCCATTGTTGCCAAAAAGGCTTCAGGGTGCCCAAGAAAGACCAGCAAGTGCCAGGACCGTCTCTTAAAAGTGTTTCAGCTGCGGGATCGGGCTACCAGCAGTGCAGAGCTTGCTCAGGAATGGCAGCAGGCAGGTGTGAGTGCATCTGCACGCATTGTGAGGCGGAGACTCATGGAGCAAGGCCTGGTCTCAAGGAGGGCAGCAAAGAAGCCACTTCTCTCAAGAAAAAACATCATGGACAGACTGATATTCTGCAAAAGGTACAGGCAGTGGACTGCTGAGGACTGGGGTAAAGTTATTTTCTCTGATGAATCCCCTTTTCGATTGTTTGGGACATCAGGAAAACGCCTCATTCGGAGAAGACAAGGTGAGCGCTAACCACCAGTCTTGTCTCATGCCAACTGTTAAGCATCCTGAAACCTTTCATGTGTGTGGTTGCTCCTCAGCCAAGGAAATCGGCTCTCTCACAGTCTTGCCTAAAAAAGCAGCCATGAATAAAGAATGGTACCAGAATATCCTCAAAAGCAACTTCTCCCAACCCTCCAAAGAGCAGTTTGGCGATCAACAATGCCTTTTCCAGCATGATGGAGCACCTTGCCATAAAGCAAAGGTGATAACTAAATGGCTCAGGGAACAAAACATAGAGATTTTGGGTCCATGGTCTGGAAACTCCCCAGATCTTAATCCCATTGAGAACTTGTGGTGAATCATCAAGAGACGGGTGGACAAACAAAAACCTAAAAATTCTGACAAAATGAAAGCCTTGATTGTGCAAGAATGGACTGCTATCAGTCAGGATTTGGTCCAGAAGTTGATTGAGAGCATGTCAGGGAGAATTGCAGAGGTCCTGAAGAAGAAGGGTCAACACTGCAAATATTGACTTGCTGCATTAACTCATTCTAACTGTCAATATAAGCTTTTGTTACTCATATGTTTGCAATTATATTTCTGTCTGTGATAAAAAGCATCTGTCAAACACACATAAAAACCAGAGGGCAGCAGATCATGTGAAAATATAATATTTGTGTCATTCTCAAAACTTTTGGCCATGACTGTAGACCATGTGATAGCTGCAAGACATCATGAGAAAGCATGGGTGGTGGTGCTTGATGTCATAAGCCTGCTCTCTGGCTGCTGCCATCTTCAGCAGTGTGTGAATTGGCTCAAGGCATTCTTTTATTTTATGATCCTCGTGAATCAAATAGCATATTTGAATTCCTGGGGACCTGCAATTTTCAGAAAATTCGCCTTAACATCAATTCATATTGGATTTATGTGCTCTTCTCTCCCTGACAGACATAGAATGGGATGGAGATTCACCAGCAGGTAATAATGTCAAGACTTTTTTTAAAGAAAGAAAGAAATACTGCCAATAGCTAGAACAGATTAACCCCTTTCCGAATTTAGGCACAATAATACGCCCACATCGGAATCCCTCAGTGCCGCAGCCCACATCTTTCCTGGCACATGTCAGCTGGTTTGAACAGCTGACATGTGCCACTAACAGCCGCAGGTGGAATCACGATCCACCCGCGGCTGTTAACCCATTAAATGCCACTGTCAATCATTGACAGCATCTTTTAACTCACGCTTCCGGCAAGCGCGCCGGAAATCCCACCCATTGGTGACCCGTCACATGATTGCGGGTCATCGATTGGTTGTTATTGCCGGATTGCTATGAGCACCGCCCATGGTCGGGGCTCATAGCAAGTAAGCATTTCTACTACATACAGGTGATCTGATTCATCGTCTGTATGTAGCAGAGCCGATGGGACAACTGCAGCTTCTAGTCTCCCATGGAGACTATTGAATCATGAAAAAAGTAAAAAAAGTTTTTAAAAATATTAAAAAAATAAAAAATATATTAAAGTTCAAATCACCCCCCTTTCGCCCCATTCAAAATGAAACGATAATAAAAAATCAAACATACACATATTTGGTATTGCCCCGCATTCAGAAACACCTGATCTAACAATATAAAAAAAGAATTAACCTGATTGGTAAATGGCGTAACAAGAAAAATATTAACCTCTTTCTACCATATGACGTACTATCCCATCCATGAGACCTGGGCCTTAAGTCCCAAGTACGGGATAGTACGCCATATGCTATTACAAGCGATCGGACACGCTCACGGGGTGAACGTGGCCGATCGCGGCCGGATGTCAGCTAATTCTCACAGCTGACACCCGGCACTAAGTGCCAGGAGCGGTCAAGGACCGCTCCTTGCATTTTAACCCCCGGCACACTGTGATCAAAGATGATGGCAGTGTTCCGGCGCCTGCAGAGGGGCTAACAGCCCTTCTGCTTTTGGATCGGAGACAACGCAACATGACGCGGGCCCCGATCGTTCCCATGGAGACCCCGATGTCGTCACGGCGACATCCGAGTTTCCAGGTCAAAGAGTCCTCCTGACATGCGCAGTGCATGTCAGAAAGTCTCAGGTTAGTGCGCAGAGAAGATGCAGCACTGCAAGCTTCTATAGCATGCAGATGCTGCTTCATCTGCATGCTATAGAAGCGATCAGCCTGCAGAAAATGAGTGTCCCATAGTGGGACAATGTGTAAAAATAAGAATTAAACGGAATCTGTCACCCCATTTTTCGTATATCAGCTGCAGCCACCGCCATCAGGGGATTATCTACAGCAGGGGTCCCCAACCGCCGGTCCGCGGCCCATTACCGGGCCGTAGCAGTTCCGTTACCGGGCCGCGGAGCCACGGCACAGAACGCTGTACACACATGGAGCTGGCGACTGCAGCACTGTAGTGACAGCTACAGCCACCGGCTTCAAGAAGACATCGATACTTACCTTCCGTTGCTGCATCCCTGTTGGCTGTGGCAGCTTCATCCAGCGCTGAGCGGTGACGTAGTACCACTCATTAAGGTAATGAATATGGACGTGACGCCACTCCCATAGGCGTGGCGTCCATATTCATGCCCTTAATGAGCGGTACTACGTCACCGCACTGCCAGGAGGAAGCTGCCGTGGCCGACAGGGATGCAAGGGACCTGCAGCGACGGAGCGAGGAGGGTAAGTATGATGGGGAGGAGGGTAAGTATGATGGGGAGGAGGATGGGGAGCCCAGCGGAGCCATGTATACAGGATGGGAGGGGGAGGGGAGCCATGCATACAAGGATAAGAGGGTGGAGGGGAGCCATGCATACAAGGATGGAAGGGTGGAGCGGAGCCATATATACAAGGATGTGAGGGTGGGAGCGGAGCCATATATACAAGGATGGGAGGGTGGGAGCGGAGCCATGTATACAGGATGGGAGGGGGAGCAGAGCCATGTATACAGGATGGGAGGGTGGGAGCGGAGTCATGTATACAGGATGGGAGGGGGGAGCGGAGCCATGCATACAAGGATAAGAGGGTGGAGGGGAGCCATGCATACAAGGATAGGAGGGTGGAGCGGAGCCATATATACAAGGATGTGAGTGTGGGAGCGGAGCCATATATACAAGGATGTGAGGGTGGAGCGGAGCCATGTATACAGGATGGGAGGAGGGAGCGGAGCCATGTATACAGGATGGGAGGGGGGAACGGAGCCATGTATATAGGATGGGAGGGTGGAGCGGAGCCATATATACAAGGATGGGAGGGTGGAGCGGAGCCATGTATACAGGATTGGAGGGTGGAGCAGAGCCATTGTAATGTATGGTGTACAGTTCATATAGCGTCTTGTGCTTGGGTGCGAGGAAAACACATGAGACACAGGTTTGATATAGAAGGACTTGTATTACTTCATACAAGTGGCAAAAATGGTCACACAGTTTGCAGGTACAGAAGCAGGAGACACAGCAGGCCAGAGTAACTTAAGCTCAGCAATAACTCTCCACAACAGGTTCAGGATCTCTTCTCTGTTACCGTAGTTCCATGCAAACGTGAATTTATCAAATAGCAGGTTTCCAGAGTCCACAAGTGTTCCAAAGTTCCTCAGTAGGAAATAGCTGGAGTACAAAGTCCAAGGTTTTCCAGGAGTCAGGTCACAGGCTCACTGCAGGCTTGATTCTGAAGCACTGATTGCTCAGCTGAGGCTTCTTAAGAAGCAAGAGGGAGAGAATCAGGGCGGGAACATGAAAGCTGGAAACTCCATATTGACTGAGGGCAAGATAGCTGCAGCAAGACAGAAAGCAAAATGGCCGACGGAAAAACTGAGTTTCAAGAAACATGTACAAAGAACCTTACATTACTCCCCCCTTAGGGACAACCTCCGGATGACCTCAGACCAGGCTTGTCTGGGTACCTCTGATGAAACTGGTGGAGCAAGCGAGGAGCATTAACGTTATCGACTGGTTCCCATGAGTTGTCCTCCACTGGGTAGCCCTGCCATTTAATCAAATATTGTAACTGATTTCTGTACAACCTGGAATCTAGAATCCTTTCCACCACAAATTCTTCCTGACCATCGACTAGCACTGGGTCAGGGCAAGGAGAAGAACGTCCAGGAAACGTATTGGGTGTTGCAGCCTTTAGTAGGGATACATGAAAGACAGGGTGGATTCTCATAGTTCTGGGCAGTTGAAGACGACAAGCAACGGCACTTATAATTTTACTGATTTTATAGGGTCCAATGTACTTATGTCCCAACTTAGACGATGGAATCCTTAACTTAAGATTTCTGGTTGACAGCCAGACCAAGTCTCCTACCTTGAAAGCTGGTGCAGGTTTACGAAATTTATCTGCTGCTTTCTTGTACCTTTCCTGAGCCAATTCCAGATTTTCCTTTAGAAGATCCATATTCTTTTGTAAAGACGTGATTCTTTCAGCCACTGCTGGCAAGGGCGTTTCTATGGGAAATCGAGGAAGAATGTTAGGATGATAACCTAGGTTGGAGTAAAAAGGAGACTGCTTAGTGGAGGCGCTCTGAGAGTTGTTATAAGAGAACTCAGCCAGTGGAAGTAGATCCACCCAATCATCCTGTAGGTGGCAGATAAAGCAGCGGAGATACTGCTCCAGGGTCTGATTGGTTCGTTCTGTCTGTCCATTAGTCTGGGGATGAAAAGCAGAAGAAAGGTTTACTTTAATGTCCAATGCGGCACAGAAATTTTGCCAAAACCTTGAAGTGAATTGCACCCCTCGATCCGAAATGACCTCATCCGGTACTCCATGTAAGCGAAACACATTCTTAATCATCAAGTCTGATGTCTGTTTTGCAGTGGGTAAGCCGACACAAGGGATAAAATGAGCTGCCTTTTTTAAACGATCAACCACCACTAGAATGGTGTTCTTCCCTTGAGAGGTTGGTAACTCCACAATGAAGTCCATAGAAATGGATCCCCACGGGCGGGACGGGGTGGGAAGGGGTTGCAACAGACCAGTTGGTGAGGAGCGAGGTGTTTTGCATCTTGCACAGACTTCACATGAAGTGACATAGTTTAAAACATCTTTCCTGTAAGTGGGCCACCAAAAGAAACGAGAAAGAAATTCCTGTGTCTTTAGAATTCCTCTATGCCCAGCTATCTTGGAATCGTGGATGAGTTGCAATACTCTCAATCTGACTGTTTCAGGTATATACAGACGTTGTCCCTGAATCCACACACCATTCTTAAAGACAAGACTTACGTCCCTTGGGGGTTGTGCCAACAAGGAATCCGCATGGTATGCTTCCTTGATGTCCTTAAGTAGGTCTTGATTATGAATCACTCCCAGGAATCTAGAGTCAGGAAGAATAGTCTTAGGAGGAGTAAGTGGACGGGTCTCTGCTGAATGAATCCTAGAGAGTGCATCAGCCTTTCCATTGCGCGATCCTGGCCTATAAGAAATTACAAAATTAAATTGGTTTAGGAAAAGATTCCAGCGAGCCTGGCGAGGAGTCAGGCACTTAGCCGACCTGATAAATTCAAGGTTACGATGGTCTGTCAGGACGACTATTTGCTGTGCAGCTCCTGAAGAAGGTGTCTCCATTCTTTGAAGGCTGCAATAATGGCCAACAACTCTCTATTGCCCACATCGTAGTTCCTCTCAGCCGAAGACAACTGCTGGGAAAAGAAGGCACAGGGATGCAAGACATTCTTCTCACCTGTTCTCTGAGAGAGTATAGCTCCAACGGCACAGTCTGAAGCATCCACCTCTATTATGAAGGCAAGTTCGGGGTTGGGATGTACTAAGATAGGTGCGGTGGTAAATTTATCCTTTAGACGGGAAAATGCTTCCTGGGCTTGGGGGGTCCAGGAGAACCTAGACTCTTTCTGGGTAAGTTGGGTGATAGGTGACACTACCTCAGAGAAATTCCTAATGAAACGTCTATAGAAGTTGGCAAACCCGATGAAGCGCTGCACCTCCTTAACATTTCTAGGAATTGGCCAATCCTTGATGGCTTGGGTCTTGCTTCCATCCATACTAATCCCTTGTGTAGACAGTACATACCCCAGAAATTGAATTTCGGTCCTATGGAATTCACACTTTTCAAGTTTGATGTAAAGATGGTTTTGTCTTAGATGTTCTAAGACCATTCTCACATGTCCATGATGTTCCTCTGTGGAGTTAGAAAAAATTAGAATATCATCCAGATAAATCACCACGAATGTATCCAGGAGATCCTGAAGATGTCATTCACCAAGTGTTGGAAAGTGGCTGGGGCGGTACTCAGACCAAAAGGCATAACTAGATATTCAAAGTGTCCATAGCGTGACCTGAATGCAGTCTTCCATTCATCCCCAGGTCTAATACGGACCAAGTTATAGGCCCCACGGAGATCCAGTTTAGAGAAAATTTTGGCATGCCGCACTCTCTCCAATAACTCAGGGATTAAAGGCAATGGATAACGGTTTCTAATAGTAACCTTATTGAGTTCCCTATAGTCTACGCAGGGTCTCAGAGATCCATCTTTCTTCTTCACAAAGAAGATGGGTGCACCTGCAGGAGATGAAGAGGGGCGTATGAAGCCCTTGGCTAGATTTTCGTCTGTGTAATCCTTTAAAGCCTTTAGCTCGGGCCCCGCCAGGGGTAGATCTTACCAAAAGGTATCTCTGCTCCAGGCAATAATTCAATTGGACAATCATATGGACGGTGAGGGGGAAGCTGGTCAGCGTTCTTCTTGTCACATAAATCCACATAGTCCTGGTATACAGCTGGTAGTTCAGGGACTGACATGGTTCCTTTAGGAACAGAGCAAGCTGAAACTTCTGGACTCATCTGTTTCTCTGGAAAGTGTAAATCCTTGGTCTCCCAGTTAATGGTAGGGTTCTGAGCCTGCAGCCATGGTAGCCCTAGAATAATGGGAAAGTGGGGAGAAGAGATAAGCATAAAGGACAGTTTCTCTTGATGATCTTTACCCATAAGGACCCTCAAAGGCTCCGTTTCCTGATCCACTGGTCCAGAGGTCAGCAGGGAGCCATCCACAGTTTCCATCTGTACTGGAGTAGCCTTCTTCACTGAACGTATCCCCTGTTTCAGAGCAAAGGAGATATCCATAAAATTTCCACTTGCCCCTGAGTCGATCATAGCAGAGCTAGACACCCAGACTGAGTCAACCCAGAGTTTGATGGAAAGGAAGCAATGAGAATTGTTTTTCTTACAACTCAGCTGGGACACCGCTGAGGAAACTTGAAAAATTGCAGCGTTTACACAGTCATCGTCCTCAGAAGTGACGGAGTTTAAGTCCGAGAAATCAATATCTGTTGCTGCAGATCTCTCTGGAGCCTGAGGCTCGGACCTGACAGATCTCCTCTCGCAACACTCACAGTGAATGACTGCTGCAGTAATCTTACGAGAACGGCTGGGGCAGTTTATAATGAAGTGCCCTGACTTACCACAGTAGAAACATAGATTTTCCTTTAAACGATGTTCTTTGCGTGCATCACTAACCCGTCTTTGTAAAGAGTCCACCTGCATGGGTTCAGGTTCCCGTGTGATCCTACTCAAAGGTTCCTTAGCTGGGGAGGAAGGTAGGAAAAGGTTAGTGCGATTACTTTCGAACCATCTCTCTTGCCTGCGTTCAGTCAGACGAGCATCAATACGGATGCAGTAGTTAATAAAGTCACCTAACGCAGTGGGAGGGTCGGCACGAGCAAGTTCATCCTTAATCAGTGGAGACAACCCTTTTCGAAAAATAGATTTTTTGGCGGAACTGTCCCAAGTGGTATCGAGGGCCCATCTCCTGAAATCCAGGGCATATTCGGCTACTGAGCGCTTACCTTGGCACAAAGTTAACATGGCTGCTTCAGCTGTTGCACCTCGATTGGGGTCATCAAACACCTGCCCCATGGCTGAAATGAAAGCATCAAGATGATCCAAACATTCATCCTCAGTCTCAATCAGAGGGTTTGCCCACATCAAAGCCTTGTTGGTAAGCAACATGATTATAGTAAGCACTTTAGATCGTTCAGTGGGAAATTGTGAAGCATGTGCAGAAAAAAAAAGATTGCATTGGTTAATAAATCCCCTGAATTTCTCACGTTCACCGCCAAAATGAAAAGGGGGTAACTTGGGAATCCCAGAACTCGGGGTTATGGCAGGAGCCTGGACTCGTTCCTCTAGAACCTCAATCCTGGCTCGTAAATCCTGGGTAGTTTGTCCAAACACTTGCAAATTGTGATTAGTGAGGTCCTGTAGGTTTGCAAAACGGGTCTTTATAGTCTGTATATCTGCAAGGATTGTATCAGTCACTCCGCAAAGCTCCTTTATGCGAGCCTCCATCTTCCAGATCTTTTAAGACAGGAGTACTGGAAGGAGAAGAAAAAAAAAAAAAAAAAAAAAACAATAGTGTTTACCTGTGGTAACACTGCAGAGTAAAATCAAGGGAATGTGCTCACCTGGAATGGTTGTGAGAAGTCACAACCACTGTCATCACAGAAAGTATAACCGGACATCTGATATCCACAGTCACAGCAGACACAGCCTTCCCAGACCCAGCAGACACTAACGTTTGTCTTTTAGAATCTTGTAATGTATGGTGTACAGTTCATATAGCGTCTTGTGCTTGGGTGCGAGGAAAACACATGAGACACAGGTTTGATATAGAAGGACTTGTATTACTTCATACAAGTGGCAAAAAGGGTCACACAGTTTGCAGGTACAGAAGCAGGAGACACAGCAGGCCAGAGTAACTTAAGCTCAGCAATAACTCTCCACAACAGGTTCAGGATCTCTTCTCTGTTACCGTAGTTCCATGCAAACGTGGATTTATCAAATAGCAGGTTTCCAGAGTCCACAAGTGTTCCAAAGTTCCTCAGTAGGAAATAGCTGGAGTACAAAGTCCAAGGTTTTCCAGGAGTCAGGTCACAGGCTCACTGCAGGCTTGATTCTGAAGCACTGATTGCTCAGCTGAGGCTGCTTAAGAAGCAAGAGGGAGAGAATCAGGGCGGGAACATGAAAGCTGGAAACTCCATATTGACTGAGGGCAAGATAGCTGCAGCAAGACAGAAAGCAAAATGGCCGACGGAAAAACTGAGTTTCAAGAAACATGTACAAAGAACCTTACAGCCATATATACAGGATGGGATGTTGGGAGCGGAGCCATGCATACAGGATGGGAGGGTGGAAGCGGAGCCATATATACAAGGATGGGACAGTGGAGCGGAGCCATGTATACAGGATTGGAGGGTGGAGCGGAGCCATATATACAGGATGGGAGATTGGGAGCGGAGCCATGTATACAGGATGGGAGGGTGGGAGCGGAGCCATATATACAAGGATGGGAGGGTGGAGCGGAGCCATGTATACAAGGATGGGAGGGTGGAGCGGAGCCATGTATACAGGGATAGGTGGGTGGGAGCGGAGCCATATATACAGGATGGGAGGTTGGGAGCAGAACCATGTATACAGGATGGGAGGGTGGGAATGGAGCCATATAAACAAGGGTGGGAGTGGAGCCATGCATACAATGGTGGGAGCGGAGTCTTGTATACAAGGGTGGGAGCGGAGCCTTGTATACAAGGGAGTCACATTCACATTATAAATGTTATAATTAAATGATGAGTATGCACTACTACTAAACTACAACCCCGTCCATAGCCCCGCCCCCTTATGAACAAAGCCCCACCCCTGCCACACCTCCATCCCCGCCCTGCCGTGCCATGGAAGAATGGTCTTTCTTGAAGCCGGTCCCTGGTGCAAAAAAGGGACTCTGGAAACCTGTAGATAAGCCCCCAATGTAACCTGAAAGATAAGAAAAACAAGTTATATTATATTCACCCAGGGGCGGTCCAATGCGGTCCGGTCCGATGGGCGTCGCGATCCTTGGCCGGCGCCTCCCATCTTCTAGCGCTGACGTCCTCCTCCTTTCTTCTGTCGCGCTCCTGCGCAGGCGTACTTTATCTGCCCTGTTGAGGGCAGAGCAGAGTACTGTAGGGCACAGGTGCCGGGAAAGGTCAGAGAGGCCCAGTGCCTACGCTCCACAGTTTTTCTTATCTTTCAGGTTACATCGGGGGCTTATCTACAGCATTATAGAATGCTGTAGATAAGCCCCTGATAGCGGTGGCTGCAACTGATATACGAAAAATGGGGTGACAGATTTCCTTTAAACAAAAAAATTTTTTAAATAATTGTAAAATATTTTTAAAAAATAATAAAAAATAATTAAAAAATCAATATTTATTGTATCAATAAATAAATATTTTTAGTGAAAAAAATCTAAATAATAAAAGTACACATTTAATATCGCCGCATCCATAACGACCCGCCCTATAAAACTTTCCCACTAGTTAACCCCTTTAGTGAACACCTTAAAAAAAAACAAGGTAAAAAAAAAATGCTTTCTCGTAATACGGCTGAACAAAAAGTCTAATAACATGCGATCAAAAAGACGGATATAAATAAACATGGTACCGCTGAAAATGTCATCTTGTCCCACAAAAAACAAGTCGCCATACAGTGTCATCAGTGAAAAAATAAAAAGTTATAGCTTTCAGAATAAAGCGATGCAAAAATAATTATTTTTTATATAAGTTTTTATTGTATAAAGGCGCCAAAACAAAAAAATTATATATATGAGGTATCACTGTAATCATACTGACCTGACGAATAAAACTGCCTTATCAATTTTACCACACGCGGAACAGTATAAACGCCCCCCCAAAAGAAATTCATGAATTGCTTGTTTTTGTTCATTCTGCCTCAAATAAAACGGAATAAAAAGCGATCAAAAAATGTCATGTGCCCAAAAATGATACCAATAAAACCGTCAACTCGTCCCACAAAAAACAAGACCTCATATGACTCTGTGGGCCAAAATATGGAAAAATTATAGCTCTCAAAATATGGTGATGCAAAACCTTTTTGCAATAAATAGCGTCAGCCATGCACCCAAACAGTGGTTTACCCCCACGTATGGGGTATCGGCATACTCAGGACAAATTGCACAACTTTTGGGGTGTGGAATTGCACTTGTTTTGCAATTTCATTGCGCTTGGAATTTTTTTCCCGTTTTCCAGTACATGATATGTTAAAACCAATACTGTCGTTCAAAAGTAAAAAAAAACAAGCCCTCACATGGCCATATTGAACGAAAAATTTAAAAAAAGTTATGGCTCTGGGAAGAAGGGAAGGAGGAAAAAAAAAACCGCAAAAACGGAAAATGGCCCTGGGGTTATGGGGTTAAAAGAACAATTAAAGCATTTTCCGAATTAGTTACAAAAAAAAATGCGTAAACACATGAAATGGAGCATTACTATTGTTTCATATACTTGAAGATGTGTAAGAAAACACATAATAATTGGTGTATTTATCAAGGCAAGAATTTTTTTAAACTTTTTGCTTTTGATTTCTAGGAATGAAATGGAATCTTAATTCACCAAATGGTAATCTCATATCTTTTACTGAATTTAAACCATTTTGATGAACTTTTTTAAATTCATTTATGCTATAAAATCTTAGCAGGAATGAAATGGAATGTAAATTCAGCAACTGACGGTATTTATTTTATATCATTTTTAAAATTATCATTGAAAAGCAAATTTCACCCAAAATAAGGTTTCCTTATTAATTACAATATTAATAATAAAAGTAATAGAATTATAATTGTTATTATACTTTAGGCAGCCATGGAAACAGTTCATGCTTTCAAAGCACGGACAATTGTCAGTGTGATCTGAATTATAGAATAAAAAAAATCATATTATGCTCCTCCGCATAACCGCAATCACACACTTTCATATATTTTTTGATATGTGGCTGTCACACTTCTGCCACTCGTTGTGTCCTAGGGACCCTGTGAGTCACAGCTCAGCCCCCTTATGGATAGTAGGGGCATGTCAAGCTGTCAGTGCTTTGAGAGAGAACTCAGCCGCCTTGTGGACAGCAAGGGCATTTTTGGCTGTCAGTGTTATGTTTGTGTTTCCTCCAGGTGTTTTCCTTTCCAGATATTTGGCAGGCTATTTAACTGGCTGCCAATGTTAGATCATTGCCAATTGTAGCCTCTTGACCACTCTGCCTCACAGCTAGGCTGTGGGTAGTGACTAGGGTCACAATGGCACTTTTCAAAATACCACTTAACAAATCATGTTCTTCCTCGTGCACTTTTGAATCAAGGTGTAACAATTTGTCTGTAATCTATAAATGTGCTAATTAGGTTCAGGGAGTGATAAAATACATAACTATTTTCAATCTTTTAGTAGGAAAATATATCCTTTTGATGGGGCAGAGAGCATATATTCTCCTTTATTGGTAAAAGGACATGTATGATGCTTTCATTGAATAAAATACAAACAATCATTGAAGAAGAGAGTGCTGGTCATCATCATTTATTAGGATTGGTAAATTGGGTGACGCCATGATTTTTCTTTTTGTTGCACCTGCAGCTTTTTCAACAATAATTTAAAGTGATTTCTTATTTAATTACATATGAATATATACATGAACAACAAATAACAAAGTTCAAATTTATGAAATTAGTTGCATTTTCAGCAATATGCAGAAAAGAGTTCCTCAAAGCAGTGTATTTATGTGTGCTTTTATTTTAGGTGCTTAATCCCCTTTAAGTAGAGAATAAAATTGTTAGAACATTTAACCATAGAATTTAATTTTCTGTTTATAATTCAGGTAAGAAATGGGAAGTAGAATCACCAACAGGTACTGTGTTGTACTGCTTTCTCTTACTGAAAGAAAACATTTACAGCAAATAAGTTACATCTCATGTGTTCATTATTTTGCATCAGAAGAACATAAAAAGGTGCCTATCCTGAATTAGTTAAATGTTTACTTTAATTAATGACCGTCAATACGTCTTTTAACTGACCTGAGATATAAGAGAATAGCATCCCCATACAGGAGACAATCCAGCAGCTGTCGGCTGTTCACTATAGCTTGCTGCATCAGCCACGATCGGTGTTGTCACCATCTATATCGGTTTAACCCCTTAGATGCTGCTATCAATAAGGACTGTATCATATAACATGTTTAAAAGAGTGTGGGGGCTCCCTCTTTATCCCCATCGGCACCCTGAGATCATGATTGTGTGGTCCTGATGTTTGCCATGGCAATTCACGAGCAAATAGCGGCCTTAGAGTCTCCCGTCTACAGCGGCCAGTTCAGAAGTCAGCGACATTTAGGTGGTAAAAATCAACTTTTTCATTCCTATCATGCCACTTTGCATTAATTCCTGAAAAACACCTGAAGGGTTAATAAACTACCTGACAGCAGTTATCAGTATGTCAGGAGGTGTTGTTTTTAAAATGGTGTCACTTTTGGGGGTTTTCCAATATATAGGACACTAGTCACTTCAAACCTGGATTGGTCCGTAAAAAAAAAAAATTTTGTAAATTTCCATGAAAAAATTAAAAATTACTGCTACATATTTAAAATGCATTCAAAATAAAACAACATTTTACAAATAGTGCTGATGTAAAGCAAACATGAGTGAAATATTATTTATTAATGTTTTCCTATGGTATGACTATCTGAATTAAAGGTATAATCATTCAAAGTTTGAACATTGCTAATTTTTTAAAAATGTTTTCAAATTTCTGATATTTTTTATAAATAAGCACAAAACATATCAACCTAAATTTACCGTTATCATAAAGTATAATGTGTCACTAAAAAACAATCTCAAAATCACTGGGATTTGTGGAGCATTCCAGAGTTATTACCACATAAAGTGACACTGGTCAGATGTTTAAATTTTGGCGCTGTCACCAAGGGGTTAAAACAAGCTCCACATTACAAGCACCAATTGCCGTATATACTCGAGTATAAGCCGACCCGTGTATAAGCCAAGGCACCTAATTTTGCCACGGAAAACTGGGTAAGCTTATTGGCTCGAGTATAAGCTGGGTATGCATTGTCCCCTCATCCCTGTCCTGGTATGCGTGGCTTCCCCCCGCCCTGTCCTGTTATGTGGCTCCCCCATTTTGTCCTGGTATGTGTGGTTCCCTCGCCCTGTCCTGTGGCTCCCCATCCTCCCTGGTATGTGTGGCTCCCCCATCCTGTCCTGGTGTGTGTGGCTCCCCGTCCTGTCCTGGTATGTGTGGCTCCCCCATCCTCTCCTGGTATGTGTGGCTCCCCCATCCTATCCTGCTATGTGTGGCTCCCCCATCCTGTTCTGGTATGTGTGGCTCCCCCATCCTGTGCTGGTATGTGTGGCTCCCCCGTCTTGTCCTGGTATGCATGGCTCTCCTGGTCCCATCGTTGTATGCATGGCTCACCCTCCCCCCATCCTTCTCACCCTCCTCGCGCCGTCACTGCATCTCCTTTGTACCGGCGCAGAGCAGCTCTCCTATGCTGAGCGGTCACATGGTACCACTCATTAAGGTAATGAATATGCACTCCATGCTTATGGGAGTGGAGATGCATGCATATTCATTACCTTAATGAGTGGTACCACGTGACCGCTCAGCACAGGAAGAGCTGCCAGCACCAGGACTGAGATGCAGCGAAGGTGTGAGGATGGTATGATGTCTTCTGGAAGCCGGCAGCTGCAGCTGTCACTGTGCCACAGCCGCTGGCTCCTGCAGCTGCTCTGCCGCTCCCTGGCCTTCTGGACAATGACTCGTGTATAAGCCACGGGGCAGCACGGTGGCTCAGTGGATGGCACTGCAGCCTTGCAGCGCTGGAGTCCTGGGTTTGAATCCCACCAAGGACAACATCTGCAAGGAGTTTGTATGTTCTCCCCGTGTTTGAATGGGTTTCCTTCGGGCACTCCGGTTTCCTCCCACACTCCAAAAACATACTGATAGGGAATCTAGATTGTGAGCCCCATCGGGGACAGCGACGATAATGTGTGCAAACTGTAAAGCGCTGCGGAATATGTTAGCGCTATATAAAAATAAAGATTATTATTATAAGCCGAGGGGGGGTCTTTCAGCACAAAAAACTACTGAAAATCTCAGCTTATACACAAGTATATATGGTATATTGAAAAATGTTAACACATCTTTTTTTCTTAATTTGAATCGATCATTGGTTACCACCCTGTTTCAATAGCTGAGAAAATATTGCAAAATATATCCTGACATATCACATAAATTATTTTCTCGAACTCAAATTTGTTTATTTTGTTGATTTAATTTTTTATAGAAATTAAATGGGATGTAACATCTCCAACAGGTAAATTTAATTTCTAATGCAAGAATATCATGATTACAAATAATTTGGATAATTGTCATTGTAAGGTAGTTTGTCAATATCTAACTATTTAAATATGTCCGCTAAACACAATAAATTATATTTTATCACAATCACAAGACAACCCCATGTTATTTCACTTATTATTGCGCTTCAAGCTCATAGAGCAGGTCCAAATATTGCAAATATTGAACATGCCTAGAAGATATGTGTACAGTACCTGTCACCTGAAAAATAAGGCTTTAATTGTTTTACATTGCATGTCTTAATCTTATGAGCATTTCCATTGTAGTTTCCCTACTCAGTACAGACTTTTGTGGGGTTGTAGTAACCTTTAGAAAAAATTATTTGAATAGAATTATTTTTTTCCAAAAACAGAATTTAATAAGAAAATTAGTTTGTGATTATTGTAGTTTGCATTGTAAATCGATCAACATATTTGTCTTTTTTGTTATGGTTTTTTGTTTGCTTGTTTTTTAAGAAAAACAATGGTATTTTAGGTCTACCATCTGCTAATGGAA
The DNA here is from genome assembly GCA_033576555.1 of Oophaga sylvatica. Classification (NCBI taxonomy): domain Eukaryota; kingdom Metazoa; phylum Chordata; class Amphibia; order Anura; family Dendrobatidae; genus Oophaga; species Oophaga sylvatica. Next base: position 98,323,412 of record JARQOD010000009.1, on the reverse strand, counting down.
AGAAATCCCGGCAATCATGTGTAGAATAATTGCTTATTTAATCCAGTGAAATCCAAACAATCAAACATATCAGCCCATCCCAGGCTTTTGTCAAGATTAAATAAGCAATTATTCTCCCCGTGAGTGCCGGAATTTCTCTCTATTGTGCTGTTTTTCTCCACGTGCAGCACGATCACATGGAGTACCAACCAGCTCCTTATTATTACCATCTGCTAACGACTTGCCAACCTTCTGCTGACTCCTTTTATGATAGTGATGCAGACTTTTGTATGTACTATCAGATATTGTTATTGAAGCATCTTTATTTTTGTTTTTCATTTGCTATTTTCCAATATGTAACAGAAATGAAATGGGACACTGGCTCATATGGAGGTAGCATTTTTTGTTCTTTTAGAAATCAATAACTAATATTATTGATCAATACTAAAAATTAAAATGTATTTTACCTTGGAGCTTACATTCTTTTGAGCTTGACTCTACGTTCAAGTTTCTGTAATCTGGAACTACAGGCATTCTTAGCAATATAGCATTGGGTAAAAATAACAATCACAATATTTTTTTAATCATTTAATTGACAGAAATGTACCTTCTTGCATTTAATGATACCCATAGGATCAGTGGACTATCATTCAGACAGGGTTGGAGACTCTCACATTTCAATTACATAGGTAACTAGATAGGAAAGGAGAGATATACTGCAGGTTGGGCTGTATATAGAGGGGACAGAAAGAAGAGATATGCTGCGGGATTGGCTGTACACAAGAAGCTGATAGGACATATAATCTGCAGGATGGGGCTTTGTGTACAAGGTCTGAGAATAGATGAGCTGTGTTTTTTGTCAGCTGCCAAGAGTCCAGTGATGTGAATCTGTAAATGTCACTCTATTGATGCATATTGCAGAGGATTTTCTTCTGTCATATGCATCAATGCTGCAGCATTTGCACTTTCACATCACTGATCTGTCAGCAACAGTCAACAAACATAGCTCTGTTTTGCTGCTTTGGAGGAGTGCAGAATTGTTGAGCTCTGATTGAACCAACTACTAATGATATGAAACCATACAGACCGTTATACTGATGCAGATGGCAGAAGATCAAAGCAAAGTTTACACAGAAGCATCAGGTTAATTCTACTCTTAAATTAGCTTGATGATAACTCAGGGAGGCGAGTCTGCTAAAGAGCACGCAAGACAGGGTGGAAGGGTCAACATCACTGAGGAAAAGCAAGTTCCGCTGAGAGATGTAATTTTAGTAATAATAAGTCAACTCATTTTGCTTTGTGACGCTAGATGGACAGATGGGCAGTTAGAGATGAAAAAAGACATAAAGGTGTTACAAAAAAACTTTACATTGGGCTTAGTCTGTATATTAACAATAAATATGCTTGTACTGTGCTTTGTAAAAAATATTGTATAACCCTTTATATATGACATATAAATTAGACTTTATTAAAGGGAACCAGTCAGGAGAATTTCTACTCTAAGTTAATGGTATGGATGTGTAGGTGTGTTACCTTGATTAAATGGCTACTTTTGTTATAGAAATCTGGCCAGACATGCGCAAGAAATCAAGTAAGTTATAAGAAAGGTATTTATTTACTCAGGATAACAGCGACTTTAAAACCACACCATTAGTTTAGGGTAGAAATTCTTCCTGACAGGTTCCCTTTAAGTAAATTGAATATTTATTAAACACGTATATCTTTGTCTACATTTTAACTCAGGAATGACTTGGGATTTAGCATCATCAGCAGGTAAATTCTTTTTCTGCTTTTATGGATTTGATGGTTTTTAAAACATTATATTGCTGATTTGTACTGGTGTAGGGTAAAGATTTCATAATTTAAAGTATTGTAAATGTTTTTCTGTACAAGTGACAATTTGTACAGACAAAAATCTGTTGTTCTTAATTATTTCATAGGGAAGAAATGGAATGAAATGTCTCCAACAGGTAAGATCCATTTCCACTTTGTTAATTGTATCATTTAATACGAGAATTATCAAAATGTCATAAAAATATGATTAATTCTTCTTAAACAGTGTATGCTTTAAAGGATTTTAAAGGAATCTGCCACCAGTTTTTGAGTCTGTGAACAAATGCTGCCACCTTTATCTGCTCCTTTTTTGAATTCCGCAAATGTGTCTATCATCTGATGACTCCCCCTGTATGCTCCTACAAATACCATTTTAATTGCTCCCGCACTGTATGTAAATGAGGATGGGCATCCTCGCTTCGGCTCCTGAGCTTCCTCTGTGCCCTATTCACTGTTCTACATCTTTCATTGATGTGAATGACTCGTCCTGCATCATTCACATAGTGAAATGAAATATCACGCATGTGCAGTAGCCTCGCAGGGCAGCTAGGCTGCACCTAGCACAGCCCTGCTGCGGGCATAGCATAAAAACATCACTACGCAAAAGCCAAGTGACGTCATCCTGACTCCAACATACTGGAAGATTTCGCCCTTGTTGATTTTTCCCTGCTACCAGAAATGACCGGAATGACATCGCTCTGGGCTTCCTCAGTGATGTTTTATGCTGTTGTACTTTTTATACATGTAAACTCCAGTATTCGGAACAATAGATATTTTTATCGTGTGAAGTAGTGCTATTGTATTTTCTTATGAAATCTAGACAATTAAAGTGGGTTTCTGTTTACAGAAAACCCCTTTCCCCATATCCAGTGGGTTTTTTTAAAGAAAAAAAACACCACTTTACTTATCCTCCATGAGTCCAGTGCTCCACACTCTCACTGCTTCGAGTGTCTGCAGCACTGGCATCACATTGACAGCGCTCCAGTCAATAAGTGAGCTCTGTGGCTCATGCCGTCAACTTGGGCTGAGCTCACTTTTTGGTTGCAGCGCTGTCAACAATAACAGACACTGGGAGCAGCTGTGAATACTCAGCACTGAACCAATGATGGATGAGTAAATCAGTTGTTTTTTTTGTAAAACAAACTGTTCTGGGGGAATAATAACATAAGTGATATAACTATGAAAAGGGGTTATTTATTAATAGCATTATTGACAAGCTACCAATTAAAATTTACTGTATTTTGGTACACAGAAGCCTTAACCTTAAGGTATTCCTGGAAGTTCTTGACTGAGCAAAAAATAATCCTAACATTGCATTATTATTCATTGTTTGATTGTTCATGCTCCACCAACTAGATGCTGGGGGGGACTCAAACATGTACTATAACATTTGATACATAACCATAGGTATAAATTGCTATTCATAAATACTGTGTTACTCGTTTAAACAGAAATAAAACTGGAAGGAAATCTACCTAAAGGTAATAATTCTACTTCTTACAAGAATTATTCTTTATTGCCTAATATATATTGTAATAGGTTGTTGTTTCATAATGGTAACAGAATGACTACAGAAAGAGTAGAATATACACAAAATTAATATGTTTAATAAAGAAAAGAGATAACATGATGCTTAGCTGCAGTTACAGGTGAGTGTTTTTTTTCCCATGATGAAATGGGGAGCCTCATAGCATGTACTAATATGCACCCATTTTTTTATAACAATGAAGAGGTTTTGTTAAGCAATGACATGTGGCCTGAGCTCAAATTGCGAGCAAGTGAGAAATTATTGGTATTCATACTAGTGGTGGGTCAAGTGTGGACTTTCAAGATGGTGTTTTGGTAACCATAAATAGTTGTTTTTGTAAGGTACCGTATTTTTCGGACTATAAGACGCACCGGACTATAAGACGCACCCAGGTTTTAGAGGTGGAAAATAGGGAAAAATATATTTGAAGCAAAAAATGTGGTAAAATATTTAATAACATACTATTATATGTGGTGTTATTATATATAATAGTAATAATAATAATAATAATCTTTATTTTTATATAGCGCTAACATATTCCGCAGCGCTTTACAGTTTTCATACATTATCGTCGCTGTCCCCAAAGGGGCTCACAATCTAGATTCCCTATCTGTATGTTTTTGGAATGTGGGAGGAAACCGGAGTACCCGGAGGAAACCCACGCAAACATGGGGAGAACATACAAACTCCTTGCAGATGTTGTCCTTGGTGGGATTCAAACCTAGGACTCCAGCGCTGCAAGGCTGCAGTGCTATCCACTGAGTATGTTATTATGTTGGAAGCTACGGGTA
>JARQOD010000009.1:98219194-98319181 GCA_033576555.1 Oophaga sylvatica | reverse complement strand
GCCCGGCCCGTTAAAGTATTGGCAGTACTTGTCTTGGCAGGCCTTCGCATCGTCCTTGCTCCCGCCTTGATTGACAGGTTGAAGGCCTGCAATAGCGGGATCATTCTCACGCCATTCTCCGAGCACCATGTCACTATTGCTGTCCGAGTCCATGAAGCCTGGCGGACTGTAAGTAACAGCATCGCGTTTTTCGAAGAAAATTGTGCAGCACGCAACAGGCCAACACCACAGAGTCTATAGATTCCAGCTTCATGTTGATTGGAGTGTGGAAAACCCTGAAGCGGTTGGCCATTATGCCGAAGGCATTCTCAACAACGCTCCGTGCCCTAGACAGTCTGTAGTTAAAAATACGCCTTTCCTCTGTCAAAGTCTTTTGTGGTACGGTTTAACAAGATGCGCATGAAGGGGGAAGGCTTCATCGCCCACAAAAACAAAGTTAAGGTTGGCGGTGGTGTCCATGTTGGTTGGCAAGTGCAGTTTATTATTATTCAACCGTTCACCAAAAATAGTGTGCTCCAAAAACGCCACCGTCAGAAACCCTTCCGTTCATGCCAACATCAACGTTAATAAATTCATAATTGGCATTAACAAGGGCCATGAGGATCACGCTGAAGTAGCCCTTGTAGTTATAGAAATAGGATCCGCTGTTGGCTGGTTGCGTGATCCCCACATGTTTGCCATCCAAGGCACCACCACAGTTTGGGAACTGCCAAATCCGTTCAAAATCAGAGGCAATTATTTGCCATTCCGCCACTGATTTTGGAAAGGGCATATAGCTCCGTAAACTACAGACAATGGCGTTGCAAGTCTCTGGAATTAATACGCTAAGGAGCGATCGAGAAACTGCAGCAGAAAATTGCAAGTCTTTCATTGAACGTCCGGTTGCCAGAAATCGCAGCGTTACTGCAAACGTTCCTCTGCTGAAACAGCTGCACGCATCCATGTATCCTGCCGTTCAATGAGTGGCCTCACACATTCCAGTAGGAGCTTGAATGAATCCTCCGACATCCGTAGATAATTTCGGAAATCCTGCGGATTCTTCTCCTGCAACTCCCTCACTAGATGCATGTGGGTGAATTTGGACCTCTGCTCCAACCATTCTCTGGTCCACATGCGACGCTTTCGTTTGGAGCGCCTCTCTTCCACCCGCGCCTCTTCTTGTCGATCTCCCTCCATCAATAATGCAGCTGCCACAATCACACGCTCCGCGGTGGTCAGGTTCATTATGTGCAACCTGTCCGGTAAAGAAGAGAAAAGTTAATTACTATTACTAAAGTGTTTAAAAAAATAAAATAAAGAATAAAAAATAAAAAAAAATAAAGTAATTGTTTATTGTTAACATTTCAGTTAACATTGAAAAACAGCTTACAAAAGCCTAAAATGGCGGAGGGCAGGCGCGGCTGTCAAAAGATTGCTAGGTTATCCAATGTTATGGAGGATCAAATATAACAAAAAAAAATTACCTCAAAAAGCAACAAAGTTCTTAAAATTGCAGTGGTGGGCGCTGAAAAATAAAAAAATAATCACGGCAACATGTCTGTATACAGTATATATTGGAGGTAAGCAGACAAAAAGAAAAGGTGTAACCAAAAAATGCATCACACAACATAACAAACAATATGTACCTTGCAAGTGAAATCCAAATATCCAGAAGATACAAATGGCAAAGATGAAGCGCTGTAGCGACTCTGACAGGATTGCAAAACCCACACACGATACTATCCTCGCAACAACGCACAAAGGACAGAACGTTGGAGTCATCCACAAAGCTCTCTGGAACAATGGATGGGGGCGCAGTTATGTTTTCACCTATTGCTGAGGTGATGTTGTGGCCACCAATCGGAGCTGAAGGGCGTTACTAAAGAAAACCTAGTCCCGCCTGCGCCGCTGACATATGAGTCGTCAACGAGGTCGCACATTGTTCATAAAAGGTGTCAAACAGCGATTCAGGCTCACCAGCGGGACGCCAACGATCAAAATACGGCCCAAACCATTAGTGCACAATCAGCAACATCACAGCGGGGGCCACATCGCAGCTACATGTCACACACAGCGACGTCGCTAACAATGTCGCTGTTGCGTCATAAAATCGCTGCCGCTTGCGCGATCTTGCTAGCGATCTCGCTTAGTGTGACATACCCTTTAGTGAACAGAAAAGTGTATTGTTTGTTTGTTTACTTATCACCTGTTAAACTGGCCTCACACCTTAGATAGCTGCTAGGGATCCCTTCCTATCCCCCTTACCTGTGCACACTTGGCTTGACGCAATATGCATGTGTTTTGGAATTGGGACAGGGTAATAAGCTGCACAGAGATACCTCTATTGTTGAATCAGCCGTTGAAATTCAGCATGCCAGGGAAGGCCACCATTCACATTAAAGGTACTGCCACACTAAACAATCCCGCTAGCGATCACGATAACGACGCATACTAATGCGATCGCTAGCGGGATTGTTTCTATATCGCTAAGTGCGGCCACATTTAGCGATATAGTTAACGACGCTATCGCCGTTAGCGATCTTCTTAACGACTTTAGCGGTACAAAAGTACCGCTAAATCGCTAAGAAAAGGTGCCACACTAGCGATATATACTTACCCAGCGGGAGCGCCGACGAGAAAATAGGGTCCGGAACGATTCCAGCGACGAGCGAGATCACAGCAGGAAGCTCGTCGCTGGAAGCTGCCGCACTGAACAACATCGCTAACGGGATCGCTAAATAGTGACGTTTTTTAGCGATCCCGTTAGCGATATTGTTCATTGTGGCATACCCTTAACTCATGGTCTCAGAAACATGAGTTACCTATCAGTCAGAGACAGGAGGCAGGTAGTGGGCAGCAAATAAGAAGAGAGGCAGGATAGCTGTAAGTGCAGCACCCGCCCACTGTAATTGCAACTCATTTGCATCCAATTTCAACTATGGATTTCTCTAAAAGAGTAAAACTGATTGCTACAAGCAAGGTATGGATTTAATCAGCATGATATCTGTCTACTTATGCTAGTGGTTTGGGGTATAAAATCCTCATTAATGGGCATTGGCTTCACTTTTGTACTGCGCAGGCAAAAGAGAGTCACTTAAACTTCTCCTCCCAGAGTTCTATGGTGCGCAGAAAAGGCGCAAATGACATGCTTACTATGCAGTGCTGGAGGGAGGAAGTCGGGAGGGCACCTTTTCTGCGCGCCGGAGAGCACTGGAATTGGAAGTTACGGTGACCCTCTGGCGCCTGTGCAGAACAAAAGTGAAGCCACTGCCCATAGAAGGGCGGAACAGGCAGTCAGAATGTGAAGGCGCTAAAGATTTCCGCCAGCGCATCTGACATCAAAAGGACACAGTGACGATGTGGGAGGAGAAAGATTAGATAATGAAGCGAGGAGTTAGGCGTTTGAATCAAGGTTTCTGTCTCTACATCATGCTGCTCTCAGATGGGTTAGCAAAAATCTGTAGACAGATTTTCTTTAACGAACACCTTACTAGGGCATATAAAAGTGATTTTCTAAAATACATAATTACTTCAAGCTACACAATTTTCAGTTTACAATCTACTGCACTCACACCAGGGGTGTAGGGCAGCTTCATCTGTAATTTAGATGTAATGTTGGGAACTTTTTGGAGTAAGATGTGCTGAAAACAAGCAATGATCTTGTAGCACGTACCGTATTTTTCGGACTATAAGACGCACCGGACCATAAGACGCACCCCAATTTTCAGAAGGAAAATTGGGAAAAAAAATAATGTGTCAAATGGGGGTCCGTCTTACAGTCCGAATTTAGCTTACCAGCGAATGGATCAGCACAGGTAGAGGAGTGGTCACTGGGGTCGTTTGGTGCGGTAGTGGTGCTCTGTGGGGTGGCTGTGTTATGTGGGGTGGCTGTGTTCTGTGGGGTGGTTGGGCACTGTGGGGTGGCCAGGGTGGCCATATACTCACAAATCCGGTGGCGGCGGCGCTCCCAATGCAGCTTCCCTGTGGTGCCGGTGGTGGTGTCGGGGCATCAGCGGGGCTCTGTGCAGCGTGGGGGCTCCGCCGGTGTTTCGTCCCAGCCGGAAAGCCCCCCGCAGCTGCGACGCGGTGGCCCTTCCGGTGGCGGTCCCGATCAGCCTCCCTGTGCGGTGGTTGTGTCGGGGCAGCAGCGGGCCTCTGTGCTGAAGTTCAAATCTTGCCAACGAGATCTCGGAGACGAGATCTCGGGAAGAGATCTCGGCGAGATTTGAACTTCAGCAAGCGGCGGCCATCGTTCCGGAGGACTTCTTTCCGAACGGCACCGCGTCGCAGCTGCGGGGGGCTTTCCGGCAGGGACTAAACGCTGGCGGAGCCCCCCACGCTGCACAGAGGCCCGCTGCTGCCCCGACACCACCACCGCACAGGAGGCTGATCGGGACCGCCACCGGAGGGGCCACCACGTCGCAGCTGCGGGGGGTTTTCCGGCTGGGACGAAACACCGGCGGAGCCCCCCACGCTGCACAGAGGCCCGCTGCTGCCCCGACACCACCACCGCACAGGGAGGATGAATTGGGACCGCCGCCACCGGATTTTTAGGTATGTTGCGACTATAAGACGCACCCCCATTTTCCCCCAAAATTTTGGGGGAAAAAAGTGCGTCTTATAGTCCGCAAAATACGGTAATCAGCTCATTGTACAGGCAATATATAAATGGCTCATAAATGGTCTATGACTTAAGGTCCTAATATACCTTACAATTGCTGTTAGAGGAAGGATTGTGGATACACACATTGGCAAAAATGTTACACAACTGTCAAGATTTCCTGCTGTCACGCTGTCTAATGATATGACTACAATGTCAGTAAACTATTTATACAGGAACCACACTCTATACAACATATAGTTTAGCAACATAAGAATGTAAGTATAAAATAGATTTACCTGACACAATATCAGCAGAACTTAGGGTTAATCTTGAGGACTAGATGTGCAGAGACGATATCAGTTGAACTCAGGGTTAATCTTGAGGACTTGATGAGCTGTAAAAGGAAAGAGGAGGACCGGGGTCTAACCTGACCCTACACTGGGGTCCTAACTAATCCCTTACCTTGGAGGTACTGATAATGGTTCAGAGGTCCAAGTCTCCAGCCTAACCCTGTCTCCTATCAGACCCTGAACCCTGTAATCAGTCCTAAGAAGGATCCTGATTACCACCAAAGGGATATGGGCTGATCTCAGCTAAATACACAGATTAGACATATAAGACAGACAGGATAGCACTCTCTTGCATACACACTCAAACACCAAAGGAACATAACTGGTCTGGGAAATAAACTCTAAGCAAGTTAAGCTTAAAACAACTAAGGAGCTCTCAACTAGAGTCTATACAGATTCATTCCTATCTGTGGTCTGCATGAAGTGTTTCACTGGCAACTCCCAAAGCAGACAACCAGAAACTTAAAGGAAACCAATCAACAAATAATCAATTGCAGCCGGGAGAAACTGCACCCAGTCCCAGCACCGAGCACAGACAGAATTAACTCCCTAGCTGCCAAACACAAAGAAACAGCAACTCAGCTGTGAGAAGTCAAAATGTGCAACCGCGACGATCTTCGTGGCAATGCACACATGACAGTACCCCCCCTTCTACGAGGGGCCTCCGGACCCTCAGGGCCAGGCCTGCCCGGGTGAGTTCTGTGGAAGGTCCGAACCAAACGATCTGCGTTAACATCAGACGCAGGGACCCACGTCCTCTCCTCCGGACCTTACCCCTTCCAATGCACCAAGTACTGAAGGAACCGGCGATTCAGGCGAGAGTCAATGATTTTTGATACTTGAAATTCCAAGTTACCATTGACCAACACTGGAGGAGGAGGTAGAGGTGACGGTATGACTGGTGCCACATACCTTTTAAGTAATGACTTGTGGAACACATTATGAATTTTAAAAGTAGAAGGGAGTTCCAGACGAAATGCCACAGGATTAATTATGGAACTGATCCTGTACGGCCCGATGAATCTGGGACCCAGTTTCCAGGAGGGCACTTTAAGTTTTATATTCCTGGTAGACAACCATACCAGATCGTTCACATTCAGATCTGGACCAGAAACTCTCCTCCTATCAGCCATACGTTTGTAACGGTTCCCCATCGTACTCAAATTATTCAATACACCTCGCCACACAGAAGCAAGTGACGACGAGAAACGCTCCTCCTCAGGAACCCCAGAAGGACCCCCCCCATTGAAAGTACAAAACTGGGGATGAAAACCATATGCCCCAAAAAACGGGGACTTACCAGTGGACTCGCTCCGCCTGTTGTTAAGAGCGAACTCTGCCAGAGGCAAGAAAGATGACCAGTCCTCCTGGTTCTCCGAGACAAAACACCGGAGATATGTCTCTAAACTCTGATTCAGACGCTCTGTCTGACCATTGGTCTGTGGATGAAAAGCCGAGGAAAACGACAATTGCATCCCCCGACGTAAACAAAATGCCCTCCAAAATTTACACAAACTGAGACCCCCTATCTGACACCACATCAGAAGGCAACCCATGAAGTCTCACGATGTCCCTAATGAACACCTGCGCCAGAGTTTTAGCATTAGGGAGTGCAGGAAGAGCAACGAAATGTGCCATCTTACTGAACCTGTCAACAACCACCAGTATGACAGTATTCCCTGACGACGGAGGAAGATCCGTAATGAAGTCCATAGATAAATGAGTCCATGGACGCTCCGGAAGTTTCAAGGGTAAAAGGGTCCCAGATGGACGGGTATGAGGAGTTTTAGAGCGAGCACAAACCCCACAGGACGCGACAAAAGTTATAACATCTTTATTAGCGTTAGGCCACCAAAATCGGCGAGAAAGGAGATCTAAAGTAGCCTTACTCCCTGGATGTCCTGCTAAAGCAGAATTATGATGTGCCTCAATAACCTTTTGTCTCAACTGATTCGGGACAAACAGTCTCCCTGGAGGTCCTGCAGGGGCGTCCCCCTGAGCCTCTAACACCTCCTCCTCAAGCTCAGAACATACAGCCGACACTACCACCCCCTCCTGAAGGATAGGAATCGGGTCATCCGTTTTCCCGGCCCCTGGGAAACTGCGAGACAAAGCATCAGCCTTTACATTCTTAGACCCCGGACGATAAGTGACGACAAAATTAAACCTGGTAAAAACAACGACCATCGAGCTTGTCTGGAATTCAGACGCTTAGCGGATTCTAAATACAGCAGGTTCTTGTGATCAGTAATAACGGTGACCGGGTGGACTGCCCCCTCCAAAAAGTGACGCCATTCTTCAAAAGCCAATTTAATGGCCAAAAGTTCCCTATTGCCGATATCATAATTCCTTTCGGCGGACGACAATTTCTTAGAAAAGAAAGCGCACGGATGCCATTTACCAGGGACGGACCCTGGGACAATATAGCACCCACCCCTACGTCAGACGCGTCCACCTCCACAATGAACGGCTGAGATACATCTGGTTGGATGAGAACGGTGCCGAAGCAAAACATCTCTTTAAAGAGGAAAAGGCTTGGCAAGCTTTGTCCGACCACCTAGAAAAATCCGTCCCTTTTCTCGTCATGTCCGTGAGAGGTTTGACGACAGACGAGAAATTACAAATAAATTTCCGGTAGTAATTAGCAAACCCCAAAAAACGCTGCAGAGCCTTAAGATCCCTGGCTGATCCCATTCAAGCACTGCTCTCACCTTTTCAGGGTCCATACGGAAACCGGAGGCTGACACCAAAAAACCCAAAAACTGAAGTTCCTGTACGGCAAAAACACACTTCTCCAGTTTGGCGTATAGTTTATTGTCTCGCAAGATCTGCAACACCTGTCTCACATGCTCCTGGTGAGACACAAGATCTGGCGAGTAAATTAAAATGTCATCCAAATATACGACCACAAACACCCCCACAAGGTGACGAAAAATGTCATTAACAAAATGTTGGAATACTGCTGGTGCAGTAGTCAGACCAAAAGGCATAACCAGGTTTTCATAATGTCCCTCCGGCGTGTTAAACGCCGTTTTCCACTCATCCCCCTCTTTTATTCTAATCAGATTATACGCCCCCCTGAGATCCAATTTAGAGAACCATTTGGTGCCAACAATTTGATTGAAGAGATCAGGAATAAGAGGGAGTGGATACAGATCTCGAACAGTAATCCGATTAAGTTCGCGGAAATCCAAGCAAGGGCGTAGGCCTCCATCTTTTTTCTTCACAAAGAAGAACCCCGCGGCTACAGGGGAAGATGAAGGTCTAATATGCCCTTTGGCCAGACTTTCGGAAATATAATCTTTCATAGCCTGTCTTTCAGGACCAGAAAGATTATACAACCTAGCTTTAGGTAACTTAGCATCAGGAAGAAGATTAATAGAGCAGTCATACACACGATGAGGAGGCAACTCCCGACACCCCTCCTCAGAAAAAACATCCCCAAAATCCTCCAAAAAAGGAGGCAATGTACTAGGTACGACCGCACTGATGACTGTGTTCATGCAGTTGCTTTTGCAAAACTCACCCCATTGGCTTATCTCTCTGGACTGCCAATTAATTACAGGGTTATGTTTAACCAGCCAAGGAAGTCCCAACACAATGGGAGTAGGTAGACCCTCCAACACATAACAAGATAATTGTTCCCTATGTATTGCCCCTACCCGAAGGTCAATGTTATGAACCTCATGAACAAAGCTACCTTGGCCGAGAGGCCTGGCGTCAATGGAAAAAATAGGGATCGGTTTGACCAATACACTCAGATGCATACCTTGAGCCTGAGCAAACTGAGCGTCAACCAGATTGGCGCCGGAACCACTATCCAGAAGAACAGACAATCTCTTCACTCTAGTACCAAACACCACCTCCAGTGGTACAAGGAACTGAGAAGAACCGGCGGATGAAATACATACTCCCAGGTTGTCATCCACCACACAACCTGGGATTAGCAGTTTTCCGGCGACTTTTTACTTAACAAGACACGGGATGGACATTCTCCAACAAAATGTCCCTCTTTCCCGCAGAAAAAACACCTTCTAGTCCTGCGGCGTGCCGCCAATCCCCTACTACGAAAAGATGTCCCTCCCAACTGCATAGGCTCATCCGAACAGACAAGGGAACCTCAACATAAGGGACTTTAGTAGTAGGTGGAGTAACAACAGGGAGTGGAGTTACCTCACCCCTCTCCCGAAGCCGTCTATCAGTACGGATAGCTAGGGCCATAGCAGCCTCCAGAGAAGGAGGAGACTCATACTGAGCCAAAACGTCTTTTAATTTGTCAGAAAGCCCATGACAAAACTGGCTCCTAAGAGCTGGGTCATTCCACTGAGTATCAGTGGCCCATCTACGAAACTCAGAAGCAAATTCCTCCGCAGGACGATCTCCCTGCTGTATCTTACGTAATTTAGTCTCAGCAAGAGAGACCCGATCTGGGTCATCATATACCAATCCCAGAGCAGTAAAAAATTGATCTACAGACTGTAGAGCCGGGGATCCCGGAGGAAGGGAAAATGCCCAGGATTGAGGGTCCCCTTGAAGAAGTGAGATAACAATTCCCACTCTCTGCTCATCACTCCCTGATGATCGCGGCCGAAGCCGAAAATATAATTTACATGCCTCCCGGAAGGTAAAAAATTTGTCTCGCCCACCAGTGAACCTATCTGGAAGAGCCACCTTAGGTTCAACTCTGGTTTGCTCCAGGGGAGACAAAACTTTGGACTTAATGTCCGTCAGCTCCATGGATAATCCCTGCAACTGCAGAGCCAGCTGGGCTACTGGATCCATGGAAACTAGAGATAATTTTTTATGGCCAGTGAAAATGTCACGCTGTCTAATGATATGACTACAATGTCAGTAAACTATTTATACAGGAACCACACTCTATACAACATATAGTTTAGCAACATAAGAATGTAAGTATAAAATAGATTTACCTGACACAATATCAGCAGAACTTAGGGTTAATCTTGAGGACTAGATGTGCAGAGACGATATCAGTTGAACTCAGGGTTAATCTTGAGGACTTGATGAGCTGTAAAAGGAAAGAGGAGGACCGGGGTCTAACCTGACCCTACACTGGGGTCCTAACTAATCCCTTACCTTGGAGGTACTGATAATGGTTCAGAGGTCCAAGTCTCCAGCCTAACCCTGTCTCCTATCAGACCCTGAACCCTGTAATCAGTCCTAAGAAGGATCCTGATTACCACCAAAGGGATATGGGCTGATCTCAGCTAAATACACAGATTAGACATATAAGACAGACAGGATAGCACTCTCTTGCATACACACTCAAACACCGAAGGAACATAAATGGTCTGGGAAATAAACTCTAAGCAAGTTAAGCTTAAAACAACTAAGGAGCTCTCAACTAGAGTCTATACAGATTCATTCCTATCTGTGGTCTGCATGAAGTGTTTCACTGGCAACTCCCAAAGCAGACAACCAGAAACTTAACCCCTTCACCCCCAAGGGTGGTTTGCACGTTAATGACCGGGACAATTTTTACAATTCTGACCACTGTCTCTTTATGAGGTTATAACTCCGGAACGCTTCAACGGATCTTCGCGATTCTGAGATTGTTTTCTCGTGACATATTGTACTTCATGTTAGTGGTAAAATTTCTTCCATATAACTTGCGTTTATTTTTGAAAAATACGCAAATATGGCGAAAATTTTGAAAATTTAGCAATTTTCAAACTTTGAATTTTTATTCCCTTAAAACAGAGAAATATGTAACACAAAATAGTTAAGAAATAACATTTCCCACATGTCTACTTTACATCAGCACAATTTTGGAATCAAAATTTTTTTTTGTTAGGAAGTTATAAGGGTTAAAAGTTGACCAGCGATTTCTCATTTTTACAACAAAATTTACAAAGCCATTTTTTTTAGGGACCACCTCACATTTGAAGTCACTTTGAGGGGTCTACATGACAGAAAATACCCAAAAGTGACACCATTCTAAAAACTGCACCCCTCAAGGTACTCAAAACCACATTCAAGAAGTTTATTAACCCTTCAGGTGCTTCACAGGAACTAAAGCAACGTGGAAGGAAAAAATGAATATTTAACTTTTAGCCACAAAAATGATCTTTTACAAACTTTTTTTTTATTTTCACAAGGGTAAAAGGAGAAAATGGACAGATAAGGTTGTTATGCAATTTCTCCTGAGTACGCCAATACCCCATATGTGGGGGAAAACCACTGTTTGGGCACACGGCAGAGCTCGTAAGGGAAGGAGCGCCGTTTGACTTTTTCAAACTAAAATTGGCTGGAGTTGAGATTGGACGCCATGTCGCGCTTGGAGAACCTCTGATGCGCCTAAACAGTGGAAACCCCCCACAAGTGACACCATTTTGGAAACTAGACCCCCTAAGGTACTTATCTAGATCTGTTGTGAGCACTTTGAACCCCCAAGTGTTTCACAAAAGTTTATAATGCCTGGGTGTGAAAAAAAAAAAAAAAAAATTCCACAAAAATGATTTTTTAGTCCTAAATTTTTGAATTTTCCCAAGGAAATTGGACCCCAAAAGTTGTTGTCCAATTTGTCCTGAGTACGCTGATACCCCATATGTGGGGGGGAAAACTGTTTGGGCGCACGGCAGGGCTTGGAAAGGAAGTAGTAACGTTTTGGAATGCAGACGTTGATGGGGGTCATGTTCCGTTTGCAGTGCCCCAGATGAGCCTAAACAGTGGAAATCCCCCACAAGTGACCCCATTTTGGAAACTAGACCCCCTAAGGAACTTATCTAGATCTTTGGTGAGCACTTTGAACCCCCAAGTGCTTCACACAAGTTTATAATGCCCGGGCATGAAAATAAAAAATCCTATTTTTTTCCCACAAAAATTATCTTTTAGTCACTAATTTTTTATTTTCCCAAGGGTATCAGGAGAAATTGGACCACATAAGTTGTTGTCCAATTTGTCCTGAGTACGCTGATGCCCCATATGTGGGGGGGAACCACTGTTTGGGCGCACGGCAGAGCTCGGAAGGGAAGGAGCACCATTTGACTTTTTCCAACCAAAATTGGCTGGAATTGAGATTGGATGCCATGTTGCATTTGGAGAGCCCCTGATGTGCCTAAACAGTGGAAACCCCCCACAAATGACCCCATTTGGGAAACTAGACCCCCTAAGGAACTTATCTAGATCTTTGGTGAGCAATTTGAACCCTCAAGTGCTTCACACAAGTTTATAACGTAGAGCCGTAAAATTTAAAAATCCATTTTTTTTCCACAAAAATGATCTTTTCACCCGAATTTTATTTTTCCAAGGTAACAAGACTCCAAAAGTTATTGTGCAATTTGTCCTGAGTACACTGATACCCATATGTGGGGTATACCACTGTTTGGGTGCATGGCAGAGTTTGGAAGGGAAGGAGCGCCATCTCACTTTTTCAACGCAGAATTGGCTGGACGCCATGTCGTGTTTGGAGAGCTCCTGATCTGCCTAAACAGTGGAAACCCCCCACAAATGACACCATTTTGGAAACTAGACCCCTCAAGGAACTTATCTAGATGTGTGGTGAGAACTTTGAACCCCCAGGTGTTTCACTAAAGTTTATAACGTATAGCCTTAAAATAAAAAATCCTTTTTTTTTTTACAAAAATGATTTTTTCGCCCCCAATATTTTATTTTCACAAGGGTAACAGAAGAAATTGGAACCCAAAAGTTGTTGTCCAATTTGTCCTGAGTACGCTGATACCCAATATGTAGGAGAAAACTACTGTATGGGTGCACGTCAGGGCTCGGAAGGGAAGTAGTGACGTTTTGGATTGCAGACTTTGATGGAATGGTCTGGGGGCGTCATGTCGCATTTGGAGAGCCCCTGATGCACCTAAACAGTGGAAACCCCCCACAAGTGACCCCATTTTGGAAAATAGACCTCACAAGGAACTTACCTAGATGTGTGGTGAGCACTTTGAACCCCGAAGTGCTTCACAGAAGTTTATAACGCACAGCCGTAAAAATAAAAAATCCTTTTTTTTTTTACAAAAATGATTTTTTCGCCCCCAATATTTTATTTTCACAAGGGCAACAGGAGAAATTGGACCCCAAAAGTTGTTGTCCAATTTGTCCTGAGTACGCTGATACCCAATATGTGGGAGAAAACTACTGTATGGGCGCATGTCAGGGCTCGGAAAGGGAAGTAGTGACGTTTTGGATTGCAGACTTTGATGGAATGGTCTGGGGGCGTCATGTCGCATTTGGAGAGCCCCTGATGCGCCTAAACAGTGGAAATCCCCAACAAGTGACCCCATTTTGGAAAATAGACCCCACAAGGAACTTATTTAGATGTGTGGTGAGCGCTATGAAGCCCCAAGTGCTTCACAGAAGTTTATAATGTACAGCCGTAAAAACAAAAAATCTTATTTTTTTTACAAAAATAATATTTTCGCCCCCAGTTTTTTATTTTCCCAAGGGTAACAGAAGAAATAGGACAAATTTCACAATAACTCTTGGGGTCCAGAGTACGCTGATACCCCATATGTGGGGATAAACTACTGTTTGGACGCATGGCAGAGCTCAGAAGTGAAGGAACACCGTTTGACTTTTTCAACGCAGAATTGGCTGGAATGGAGATCAGACGCCATGTCACATTTGGAGAGCCCCTGATGTGCCTAAACAGCGGAAACCCCCCAATTCTAACTCCAACCCTAACCCCAACACACCCCTAACCCTAGTCCCAACCCTAATCCCAACCCTAACCCTAATCCTAACTCTAACCCTAATCCTAACTTTAGCGCCAACCCTAACCCTAACTTTAGCCGAAACCCTAACCCTAACCCTAATGGGAAAATGGAAATAAATACATTTTTTTTATTTTATTATTTTTCCCTAACTAAGGGGGTGATAAAGGGGGGTTTGATTTACTATTTATAGCGGTTTTTATGATTGGCAGCTGTCACGCTAAAAGACGCTTTTTATTGCAAAAAGTAGTTTTTTGCATCGCCACATTTTGAGAGCTATAATTTTTGCATATTTTGGCCCACAATGTCATGTGAGGTCTTAATTTTTGCGGGACGAGGTGACGCTTTTATTGGTACCATTTTTGAGCACGTGACATTTTTGATCGCTTTTTATTTCGATTTTTGGGAGGTTAGAATGAACAAAAATCAGCAATTCATGAATTTCTTTTGGGTGAGGCGTTTTTATTGTTCCGCGTGTGGTAAAATCGATAAAGCAGTTTTATTCTTCGGGTCAGTACGATTATGGCGATACCTCATTTATATAATTTTTTTATGTTTTGGCGCTTTTATAGAATAAAAACAATTTTATATAAAAAATAATTATTTTTGCATCGCTTTATTCTGCGAGCTATAACTTTTTTATTTTTTTGCTGATGATGCTGTGTGACGGCTCGTTTTTTGCGGGACAAGATGACGTTTTCAGCGGTACCATGTTTATTTATATCCGTCTTTTTGATCGCGTGTTATTCCACTTTTTGTTCAGCGGTATGATGATAAAGCACTGATTTTTTGCTTCGTTTTTATTTTTTATTTTTTAAGGGGTTCACAAAAGGGTTAACTAGTGGGACAGTTTTATAGGGGGGGTCGTTACGGACGCGGCGATACCATATATGTGTACTTTTATTGTTTTATTTTTTTTATTTACAATAAGTAATGAATTTATTGGGGAATATTTTTTTTTTTTTTTTGGATTTTTTTTTACACATGTTTATTTTTACTTTTTTTTACTTTTTTACTTTGTCCCAGGGTGGGACATCACTGTATTTCATCAGATCGCTGGTGTGACAGTGTGCACAGCACTCTGTCACACCAGCGATGTGACAGGCAGTGCAGGACGCTTCCTCATGCCTGCTCTCGGCAGGCACTGAGGAAGCCGCCTCCCTCCAGGACCCCAGCGCCATCTTGGATCCGGGTCCTGGGAGGGAGGAAGCCCTCAGAGCAGCGCGATCACATCGCGCTGGTCTGAGGGTCTCAGGGGGGCGCGCAGGGAGCCCCTGCCTGCGCGATCCTCCCCTGTGCCCCCAGTACACCGCGATCATGTTTGATCGCGGTGTGCAAGGGGTTAATGTGCCGGGAGCGGTCCGTGACCGCTCCTGACACACAGTCACGGGTGTCAGCTGTGATAATCAGCTGACACCCGGCGGCGATTAGCTGCGCTCCCTCCGGGAGCGCAGCTAATCGCCTATGACGTACTATCCCGTCCATGGTCAGAATGGCACGGGTTTTATGGACGGGATAGTACGTCTAATGTCAGAGAGGGGTTAAAGGAAACCAATCAACAAATAATCAATTGCAGCCGGGAGAAACTGCACCCAGTCCCAGCACCGAGCACAGACAGAATTAACTCCCTAGCTGCCAAACACAAAGAAACAGCAACTCAGCTGTGAGAAGTCAAAATGTGCAACCGCGACGATCTTCGTGGCAATGCACACATGACACCTGCTTCTGAGAACTCTCTCTGCTCTCATCCCTTCTTTGAGTATTAGGCCGGCGTCACACTACTGAGTTTGATGCGAGTTAGTCGCACGACTAACTCGCATCAACACCCGGCACTGCCGCCCGCTCTCGGACCAGAGTGCGCGGCGGCATAGAAATACATGCAGTCATGCACTCTGGTCCGAGAGCGGGCGGCCGTGCCGGGTGTTGATGCGAGTTAGTCGTGCGACTAACTCGCATCAAACTCGGTAGTGTGACGCCGGCCTTAGAGATTGCAACATGGATGGGCAGGGGGTTGTATATAGATCTCCAAATGGTAGAGAGGGGAGAAAGTATCCCAGTGATGCCAGGGAAAACAGGCTTTTGACAAGGCTGTAAGCATATGAAGCGCATACAGTTAGGTCCATAAAATATTTGGACAGAGACAACATTTTTCTAATTTTGGTTCTAGACATTACCACAATGAATTTTAAACAAAACAATTCAGATGCAGTTGAAGTTCAGACTTTCAGCTTTCATTTGAGGGTATCCACAATAAAATTGGATGAAGGGTTTAGGAGTTTCAGCTCCTTAACATGTGCCACCCTGTTTTTAAAGGGACCAAAAGTAATTGGACAATTGACTCCAAGGCTATTTCATGGACAGGTGTGGGCAATCCCTTCGTTATGTCATTCTCAATTAAGTAGATAAAAGGGCTGGAGTTGATTTGAGGTGTGGTGTTTGCATTTGGAAGGTTTTGCTGTGAAGGAAACATGCGGTCAGAGGAGCTCTCCATGCAGGTGAAACAAGCCATCCTTAAGCTGCAAAAAGAAGAAAAAACCCATCTGAGAAATTGCTACAACATTAGGAGTGGCAAAATCTACAGTTTGGTACATCCTGAGAAAGAAAGAAAGCACTGGTGAACTCATCAATGCAAAAAGACCTGGGCTCCCACAGAAGACAACAGTGGTGGATGATCACAGAATAATCTCCATGGTGAAGACAAACCCCTTCACAACAGCCAACCAAGTGAACAACACTCTCCAGGAGGTAGGCGTATCAATATCCAAATCTACCATAAGAGAAGACTGCATGAAAGTAAATACAGAGGGTTCACTGCACGGTGCAAGCCTGTTGTGAATGGACTTGAGATGAGTTCTGAGCAGAGGCTCCCTCTGGTGGTTACAAGCGGTACAGGACTGTCCAGTGAAGATTGTGAGGATTGGGAATCAGGTGTTACTGACTGGTCTTATATAAGGGAGTCACCTTCCCATCAGGGTTGCCGGTGATCAATTGTTCTGGTCTCAATCCTTGATTCCTGTTTCCTTTGTAGCCTGCTGTGTCGTGTCTGCATCTCCTGCTAACAGATAAGACATTTTCTTCTTTTTGCTTTTGTGCTTGATTTTTGCATTTTGTCCTGCACTTCTGTGGGGGCCTTCAGGGTCCCCTTGGGGGGCTTTTGCCCTCTCAGTTTTGTTAAGCCACTGATGTTTGTACATTTGCTTTTTCCAGTTTTTTCAGTGGCTGCTGTTTTGATTTTGTTACACCAGAGAACTAATTTAGGTGGTAGAGGTCGTGTGATCTCAGGTGTTTTTGAAATTAGTAAAGTTGGTGCTTTTCAGGGTTTTTGGGGATTGCAGTAAGTGCCCTTCCTATCCTTTTCTATTTAGATAGTTTGGGCCCCAACGTTTGCTCATACTATTTTCTGTCTGTGTCAGTATTTCTTCTTGTCTAACCGCCATTACATGTTTGGGGGCTTTCTATGTTCTTTGGGGATCTGCTCCGGGCAGATAGCTTTCATCTTTCTATCTTTAGGTATAGTTAGTTTCTCAGGCTGTGACGAGGCGTCTAGGACCATCGTAGGAACGCTCCACGGCTGCCTCTAGTTGTGGTGGTTAGTCAGGGTACTGCAATCTCATAGATTCCAACTGCTCTGGTGTATTGCCTTTTTTACCTGCACTCCTCAGCTACCAAATCATAACAGTATCACCGGCCCAAAACTGAAATTTATATGGTACTCACAGAAGGGAAAAAATATTTTGAAAGAAAAAAAAAAAGGTTGTCAGAGATATTTTTCTGTTTGTTGCAATTTTTTTTCCCCTCTGTATCTCTGGGTGCTGGGAGAGGATTTTTTTCTCTCAATGGAGTTTGCACAGTTGTCTGGCCGTGTGGATCAGCTTGCCACTGAGGTTCAGAGTATTGCTACCTATCTTGCTAGGTTGCCTGTTGTGGAACCTAGGATTCCCATGCCAGATTTGTTTTTGGGGATCGATCCAAGTTTCTGAATTTCAAAAATAATTGTAGATTGTTTTTTGCCTTAAAATCTAAGTCCTCAGGGAACGCAGCGCAGCAGGTTCAAATTGTCATCTCTCTCCTGCGCGGCGATCCTCAGGATTGGGCTTTTTCCCTGACACCTGGGGATCCTGTTTTGAGTGATGTTGATGCATTTTTTCAGGCCTTGGGGTTATTGTACGATGAGCCTAATGTCACTGATCAAGCTGAAAAAGCCTTGTTGGCATTAAATCAGGGGCTTGATGACGCTGAGTTATACTGTCAGAGATTCCGTAGGTGGGCAGTCCTGACCAAATGGAATGACGACGCTTTGGCAGCCCTTTTTCGGAAGGGTCTGTCAGATAATGTAAAGGATGTTATGGTGGGATTCCCTGTCCCCTCTGGTCTCAATGATTCTATGTCATTAGCGATTCAAATTGACAGACGTTTGCGTGAGCGGAGAAGTATGCGTGGAATAGTGTTGCCTTGTGAACCTGCTTCTGAACCCATGCAGTGTGATGGAGTGGTTTCTGGGGCACAGCGTCATGAGTTTCGAAAGCGCAATGGGTTATGTTTCTACTGTGGTGATGCTTCTCATGCTATCTCAGTTTGCCCTAAGCGGGGAAGACGTTTTGCACGCTCAGTTGTCTTGGGTAGTGTTCAGACTAAGTTTTT
This sequence comes from Oophaga sylvatica, assembly GCA_033576555.1. NCBI lineage: Eukaryota > Metazoa > Chordata > Amphibia > Anura > Dendrobatidae > Oophaga > Oophaga sylvatica. The sequence goes on along the minus strand of JARQOD010000009.1, from coordinate 98,300,921 downwards.
ATTAACTGTTACTCTGATATGCTCTCTGTCCTCATTTTCTGCTCAGGCTTTCGTTGATTCGGGAGCAGCTATTAACCTGATGGATTTTGATTTCGCTAAACGTTGTGGGTTTCCCTTGATACCCCTACAGAAGTCTATTCCCCTACTGGGGATCGATTCTACCCCTTTGGCTGAGAATAAACCTCAGTTCTCTACTCAGGTGATAATGAGGGTCGAACCTGTTCATCAGGAGAGCTGCAAATTTTTGGTTCTGTATAATCTGCATGACATTATCGTGCTGGGTTTCCCTTGGTTACAGTCTCATAATCCTGTTTTGGATTGGAAATCTGTGTCTGTAACCAGTTGGGGCTGCCAATGTGTTAATACCAACACTCCTGTTTTTTCTGCCTTCCCCAGGCTCAGGATGTTCCTGACTTTTTGATTGATTTTTCTGATGTGTTTAGCGAAAGTAAATCTGCATCCTTGCCTCCCCATAGGAGCTATGACTGCGCTATTGAATTAGTGCCTGGTAGTAAATTCCCTAAAGGTCGCCTTTTTAACTTGTCTGTACCTGAACATGACGCTATGCGGTCTTATATCAAGGAGTCTTTGGAGAAAGGTCATATCAGACCATCCTCTTCACCCTTAGGTGCCGGTTTTTTCTTTGTGGCCAAAAAGGATGGTTCATTAAGGCCGTGTATTGATTATCGTCTCTTGAACAATATCACTGTGAAATATGAATATCCGTTACCCTTGATTTCTGACCTGTTTTCCAGGGTGAAAAACGCTACTTGGTTTACCAAGCTTGACCTCAGGGGGGCATATAACCTTATTCGCATTAAGCACGGGGATGAATGGAAGACGGCATTTAACACCCCTGAGGGGCATTTTGAGTACCTTGTGATGCCCTTTGGGCTCACTAATGCTCCTTCTGTCTTCCAGTCCTTCATGAATGACATTTTCAGGGATTTTGTGGATAAATTTCTGATTGTTTATTTGGATGATATCTTGATTTTTTCCAATGACTGGGACTCTCATGTGAAACATGTTCGAACTGTATTCCAGATTTTGAGAGAGAATTCTCTGTATGTGAATGGATCAAAGTGTCTTTTTGGCGTACAGAAGATCTCATTTTTGGGATTTATTTTGTCCCCATCTGTTATTGAAATGGACCCGGTCAAGGTTCAGGCCATCTGTGATTGGGTCCAACCTACTTCATTAAAGGCTCTTCAAAGATTTTTGGGTTTTGCCAATTTTTATCGTAAATTTATTGGTAATTTCTCGGTTATTGTTAAACCATTAACTGATTTGACCAAAAAGGGTTCTGATGTGGTGAATTGGCCTCCTGAGGCAGTCTCTGCATTTCAGGAACTTAAGCAGAGATTCACTTCTGCTCCTGTTCTACGGCAGCCTGATGTTTCTCTGCCATTTCAGGTGGAGGTTGATGCCTCTGAAATTGGGGCAGGTGCCGTTTTGTCCCAAAGAGATCCAGAGACCTCTAAAAGTAACCCTTGTGCCTTTTTCTCTCGAAAATTTTCTCCTACTGAACGTAATTATGACGTGGGTAATCGGGAGTTATTGGCCATGAAGTGGGCTTTTGAAGAGTGGAGACATTGGCTGGAGGGAGCCAAACATCAGGTGGTGGTCCTTACTGACCATAAGAATCTGGTTTATCTGCAATCTGCCAAGCGACTTAATCCTAGACAGGCCAGGTGGGCCTTGTTTTTCACACGTTTTAATTTTGTGGTTTCCTTTCTTCCTGGCACTAAGAATTTTAAGGCGGATGCCCTCTCGAGGAGTTTCCTTGCGGACTCTCCTGAGGTATCTGATCCTTCTGTTATTTTAAAAGAAGGTGTAGTTCTTTCCGCCATCTCGCCCAATTTGAGACTGGCTCTGGAGGGGTGTCAGGAGGATAGGCCCGAGCGCTGCCCTGTTGGGAAATTGTTTGTCCCGGACCAGTGGAAAAAGAGTGTGATGTCTGAGATTCATTGTTCCGCGTTGGCCGGTCATCCCGGAATTTTTGGTACCAGGGACTTGGTTAGTCGGTCCTTTTGGTGGCCTACCTTGTCTCGTGATGTCAGGGAATTTGTGCAGTCCTGCGGGACTTGCTCTCGCTCCAAGCCTTGCTCCCGCTCTAGTGGTTTGTTGATGCCATTGCCTGTGCCCAAGAGACCATGGACCCATATCTCTATGGATTTCATTTCCGACCTCCCTGTTTCTCAGAGAATGACCGTCATCTGGGTGATTTGTGATAGGTTTTCCAAGATGATACATCTTGTGCCATTACCTAAGTTGCCTTCCTCCTCTGAATTAGTACCTTTGTTCCTTCAGCACGTGGTTCGTTTACACGGCATTCCTGAGAACATTGTGTCTGACAGAGGAGTCCAGTTTGTTTCCAGATTTTGGAGGACCTTTTGTTCCAAACTTGGTGTTCAATTGTCTTTCTCCTCGGCGTTTCATCCTCAGACCAATGGTCAAACTGAGAGAACAAATCAGACATTGGAGACTTATCTAAGATGCTTTGTGTCTGCTGATCAGGATGACTGGGTCTCTTTTTTGCCTTTGGCTGAGTTTGCTCTTAATAATAGGGCTAGCTCTGCCACTTTGATGTCTCCATTTTTCTGTAATTCTGGGTTTCACCCTCGATTTTCTTCAGGACAGACGGAGGCTTCTGTCTGTCCAGGTGTTGACTCTGTTGTGGAGCGTATGCAACAGATTTGGGACCAGGTAGTGCAGAGGTTGTCCCTCTCTCAGGAGAGGGCCCAGCGGTTTGCTAACCGGCATAGGACTGATGGTCTTTGGTTTAAAGTGGGGGACTTGGTCTGGTTGTCCTCAAAAAATATTCCTATGAGAGTGGCATCTCCTAAATTTAAGCCTAGGTTCATTGGACCTTATAAGATCATGGAGATTCTTAATCCTGTTTCTTTTCGTTTGCTTCTTCCAGGGACATTTAAGATCCATAATGTGTTCCACAAGTCCTTGTTGAAGAGGTTTGTTGAGCCAGTGGTTCCTACTGCTTTGCCTCCTGACCCTGTTCTGGTTGAGGGCAATATGGAGTTTGAGGTTGAGAAAATTTTGAATTCTCGTTTTTCTAGACGGAAACTCCAGTATTTGGTTAAGTGGAGAGGTTATGGTCAGGAAGACAATTCTTGGGTGTTTGCTTCTGACATCCATGCTAGGAGACTCATCCGTGCGTATCATAGAACTCATCCTGACCGACCTGGTTGCTCAAGTGAGGGTTCGGTGACCCCTCCTCAAGGGGGGGGTACTGTTGTGAATGGACTTGAGATGAGTTCTGAGCAGAGGCTCCCTCTGGTGGTTACAAGCGGTACTGGACTGTCCAGTGAAGATTGTGAGGATTGGGAATCAGGTGTTACTGACTGGTCTTATATAAGGGAGTCACTGTCATGGGTGTATCGCCACGAAGATCGTCGCGATTGCACATTCTGACTTCTCGCAGCTGAGTTGCTGTTGCTTTGTGTTTGGCAGTGAGGGAGTTAATTCTACCTAGCTCTGTGCTAAGACTAGGTCCAGCCTCGCCCGGCTGCAGTTGATTATGCACTAATTAGCTTCCTTTATATACCTGCCAGTCTGCTTGGGAGATGCCGGTGAAAGCATTCATACAGACCAGCAGATTGGATCGGTTCTGAGAAGACTTAAGCTAAGAGCTCCTTTGTGGTTTCTCCTCTTCCTGCTTATAGTTTATCTCCTAGACCTTTTGTGTTCCCTCTGTGTTTGAGTGTTGTATGTAAGACAGTATTTTCTTTATGCCCTGTCTTTCTCGTTTGTCTTTACTGTTTGTTAACCGTTACCTGTCCATTCCCTGTGGTGGTTATCAGGGTCCTTCTAAGGACTAGATTACAGTGGTCAGGGATTTATAGGAGACATGGTTTACGCTGGCGGCCTGGACCTCTGTACCATTAACAGTACCTCCAGGTAGAGGGACTAGTCAGGACCCCAGTTTAGGGTCAGCATAGACCCCGGTCCACCTCTAGCCGGAGACAGCGTGAAACGGATTCAGTATTGACCCACAGGATATTATGTCAGGTAATACTATGCTATATGTACATGTTAATATTACCTATTTATATGTTATATAGAATGTTGTCCCACTTGATAGATTACTGACATTATATATATATATATATCTGCTATACAGCGTGACATTTTCACCGGCCCTACTAAAGATTCTCCCCAGCTACCATGGATCCAGTAGCCCAGCTTGCCCTGCAGTTGCAGAGTTTGTCCATGGAGCTTACGGACATTAAGTCCAAGGTTTTGTCCCCCCCGGAGCAAACCAGATCTGAACCTAAGGTTGCTCTCCCGGACAGGTTCACTGGTGGGCGGGACAAATTTTTTACCTTCCGGGAGGCATGTAAATTGTACTTTCGGCTGCGGCCTCGGTCATCGGGGAGTGAAGAGCAGAGGGTGGGAATTGTCATCTCGCTCTTACAAGGGGACCCTCAATCCTGGGCGTTCTCTCTTCCTCCGGGCTCCCCGGCTCTCCAGTCAGTAGATCGATTTTTTACTGTCCTGGGTCTGTTATATGATGACCCGGATCAGGTCTCCCTTGCTGAAATGAAGTTACGTAAGATACAGCAGGGAGATCGTCCGGCGGAGGAATTTTCTTCTGAGTTCCGTAGATGGGCCACAGATACTCAGTGGAATGACCCAGCTCTTAGGAGCCAGTTTTGTCAAGAGTTATCTGACAAATTAAAAGATGTTTTGGCTCAGTATGATTCTCCTCCGTCACTGGAGGCTGCTATGGCCCTTGCTATTCGCATTGATAGACGGCTTCGGGAGAGGTGCGAGATAACTCCGCCCCCTGTGATGACTCCACCTTCTACTAAAGTCCCTTATATTGAGGCTCCCCTGGTCTGTTCTGAGGAACCTATGCAGTTGGGAGGGACATCATTTCGAGGGAGGGGATCGGCGGTGCGCCGCAAGATAAGAAAGTGTTTCTTCTGCGGGAGAGAGGGACATTTTGTTGAGGGGTGTCCATCCCGTGCCTCTCTGAGCAAGAAGTCGCCGGAAAATTGTTAATCCCAGGTTGTGTGGTGGACGACAACCTGGGAGTATGTACTTCGTCCCCAGGTCCATCTCAGTTTCTCGTACCAGCGGAGGTGGTGGTAGGTACGAGAGCTGAGAGGATTTCTGTTCTTCTTGATAGTGGGTCCGGGGCTAATCTGGTGGACGCTCGGTTTGCCCAGGTGCAAGGTATGCAACTGAGTGTATTGGCCAAACCGATCCCTATATTCTCTATTGATGCCAGGCCTCTCGGTCAAGGTAGCTTTGTACAAGCTGTTCATAACATAGACCTTCGAGTAGGGGCAATACATAAAGAACAATTGTCTTGTTATGTGTTGGAGGGTCTTCCTACTCCTATTGTGTTGGGACTTCCTTGGTTGGCTAAACATAACCCAGTAATTAATTGGCAATCCAGAGAGATAAGCCAGTGGGGTGAATTTTGCAAGAGTAACTGCATGAACACGGTCATCAGTGCGGTCGTGCCTAGAACTTTGCCTCCTTTTCTGGAGGACTTTGAGGATGTGTTCTCAGAGAAGGGGTGTCAAGAATTACCTCCTCATCGCGCATATGACTGTTCAATAAAATTGCTTCCTGATGCTAAGTTACCTAAATCTAGGTTATATAACCTTTCTGGTCCTGAGAGGCAGGCTATGAAGGATTATATTTCGGAAAGTCTGGCCAAGGGGCATATTAGACCTTCATCTTCCCCAGTGGCCGCGGGGTTCTTCTTTGTGAAGAAAAAAGATGGAGGCCTACGCCCTTGCTTGGATTTCCGTGAGCTTAATCGGATTACGGTCCGAGATCTGTATCCGCTCCCACTTATTCCTGATCTCTTCAATCAGATTGTGGGCGCCAAATGGTTCTCTAAGTTGGATCTCAGGGGGGCGTATAATCTGATCAGGATAAAGGAGGGGGATGAGTGGAAGACGGCGTTTAACACTCCGGAGGGACATTATGAGAACCTTGTTATGCCTTTTGGTCTGACTACTGCCCCGGCGGTGTTTCAACATTTTGTTAATGACATCTTTCGCCACCTTGTGGGGCAGTTTGTGGTCGTTTATTTAGATGACATCTTAATTTACTCGCCAGATCTTGTGTCTCATCAGGAACATGTGAGACAGGTGTTGCAGATCTTGCGAGACAATAAACTGTACACCAAATGGGAAAAGTGTGTATTCGCCGTACAGGAACTTCAGTTTTTGGGTTTCCTGGTCTCAGCTTCCGGTTTCCGTATGGACCCTGGGAAGGTGAGAGCAGTGCTTGAATGGGATCGGCCAGAGGATCTTAAGGCACTGCAGCGTTTCTTGGGGTTTGCTAACTACTACCGGAAGTTTATTCGTAATTTCTCATCTGTTGTCAAACCTCTCACTGACATGACAAAAAAAGGGACGGATTTTTCTAGATGGTCGTTGTTTTTTACCAGGTTTAATTTTGTCGTCACATATCGTCCTGGGTCAAAAAATGTTAAGGCGGATGCCTTATCTCGTAGTTTCCCGGGGGCCGGGAAGACGGATGACCCGGTTCCTATTCTTCAGGAGGGAGTTGTGGTGTCGGCTGTATGCTCTGAGCTTGAGGAGGAGGTATTGGAGGCTCAGGGGGACGCCCCTGTAGGACCTCCAGGGAAACTGTTTGTTCCAGATCAGTTAAGACAGAAAATTATCGAGGCACATCATAATTCTGCTTTGGCAGGACACCCAGGGAGTAAAGCAACTGTGGATCTCCTTTCACGCCGGTTTTGGTGGCCTAACTTAAATAAAGAGGTAGTAACTTTTGTTGCGTCCTGTGGGGTTTGTGCTCGCTCCAAGACCCCACATACCCGTCCGTCTGGGACCCTCTTACCTTTGAAAGTTCCGGAGCGTCCATGGACTCATCTGTCTATGGACTTCATTACGGACCTCCCTCCGTCGTCAGGGAAAACTGTCATACTAGTTGTTGTTGACAGGTTCAGTAAGATGGCACATTTCATTGCTCTTCCTGCTCTTCCTAATGCTAAAACTCTGGCGCAGGTGTTCATTGGGGAGATTGTGAGACTTCACGGGTTGCCTTCCGATGTGGTGTCGGATAGGGGGTCTCAGTTTGTGTCCAAGTTCTGGAGGGCATTTTGTTCACGTCGGGGGATGCAATTGTCTTTTTCCTCGGCTTTTCATCCGCAGACCAATGGTCAGACAGAGCGTCTGAATCAGAGCCTAGAGACATATCTTCGGTGTTTTGTCTCAGAGAACCAGGAGGACTGGTCTTCTTTCTTGCCTCTGGCAGAGTTCGCTCTTAACAATAGGCGGAGCGAGTCCACTGGTAAGTCCCCATTTTTTGGGGCATATGGTTTTCACCCCCAGTTTTGTACTTTCAATGGGGGGGCCCTTCTGGGGTTCCTGAGGAGGAACGATTCTCGTCGTCACTTGCTTCAGTTTGGAGAGGAGTGCTGAATAATCTGAGTGCTATGGGGAATCGTTACAAACGTATGGCTGATAGGAGGAGAGTGTCTGGTCCGGACCTTTGTGTGAACGATCTGGTATGGTTGTCTACCAAGAATATAAAACTCAAGGTTCCCTCCTGGAAACTGGGTCCCAGGTTCATCGGTCCATACAGGATCAGTTCTATAATTAATCCTGTGGCATTTCGTCTGGACCTCCCTCCTACGTTTAAAATCCACAATGTGTTCCACAAATCGTTGCTTAAGAGGTACGTGGCGCCAGTCATACCGTCACCTCTACCTCCTCCTCCAGTGGTGGTCAATGGTAACTTAGAATTTCAGGTGTCGAAGATCATTGACTCACGTCTGAATCGCCGGTCCCTTCAGTACTTGGTTCATTGGAAGGGGTATGGTCCTGAGGAGAGGACGTGGGTCCCTGCGTCTGATATTAACGCAGATCGATTGGTTCGGACCTTCCACACAACTCACCCGGGCAGACCTGGCCCTGAGGGTCCGGAGGCCCCTCGTAGAAGGGGGGGTACTGTCATGGGTGTATCGCCACGAAGATCGTCGCGATTGCACATTCTGACTTCTCGCAGCTGAGTTGCTGTTGCTTTGTGTTTGGCAGTGAGGGAGTTAATTCTACCTAGCTCTGTGCCAAGACTAGGTCCAGCCTCGCCCGGCTGCAGTTGATTATGCACTAATTAGCTTCCTTTATATACCTGCCAGTCTGCTTGGGAGATGCCGGTGAAAGCATTCATACAGACCAGCAGATTGGATCGGTTCTGAGAAGACTTAAGCTAAGAGCTCCTTTGTGGTTTCTCCTCTTCCTGCTTATAGTTTATCTCCTAGACCTTTTGTGTTCCCTCTGTGTTTGAGTGTTGTATGTAAGACAGTATTTTCTTTATCCCCTGTCTTTCTCGTTTGTCTTTACTGTTTGTTAACCGTTACCTGTCCATTCCCTGTGGTGGTTATCAGGGTCCTTCTAAGGACTAGATTACAGTGGTCAGGGATTTATAGGAGACAGGGTTTACGCTGGCGGCCTGGACCTCTGTACCATTAACAGTACCTCCAGGTAGAGGGACTAGTCAGGACCCCAGTTTAGGGTCAGCATAGACCCCGGTCCACCTCTAGCCGGAGACAGCGTGAAACGGATTCAGTATTGACCCACAGGATATTATGTCAGGTAATACTATGCTATATGTACATGTTAATATTACCTATTTATATGTTATATAGAATGTTGTCCCACTTGATAGATTACTGACATTATATATATATATATCTGCTATACAGCGTGACAGTCACCTTCCCATCAGGGTTGCCGGTGATCAATTGTTCTGGTCTCAATCCTTGATTCCTGTTTCCTTTGTAGCCTGCTGTGTCGTGTCTGCATCTCCTGCTAACAGATAAGACATTTTCTTCTTTTTGCTTTTGTGCTTGATTTTTGCATTTTGTCCTGCACTTCTGTGGGGGCCTTCCGGGTCCCCTTGGGGGGCTTTTGCCCTCTCAGTTTTGTTCAGCCACTGATGTTTGTACATTTGCTTTTTCCAGTTTTTTCAGTGGCTGCTGTTTTGATTTTGTTACACCAGAGAACTAATTTAGGTGGTAGAGGTCGTGTGATCTCAGGTGTTTTTGAAATTAGTAAAGTTGGTGCTTTTCAGGGTTTTTGGGGATTGCAATAAGTGCCCTTCCTATCCTTTTCTATTTAGATAGTTTGGGCCCCAACGTTTGCTCATACTATTTTCTGTCTGTGTCAGTATTTCTTCTTGTCTAACCGCCATTACATGTTTGGGGGCTTTCTATGTTCTTTGGGGATCTGCTCCGGGGCAGATAGCTTTCATCTTTCTATCTTTAGGTATAGTTAGTTTCTCAGGCTGTGACGAGGCGTCTAGGACCAACGTAGGAACGCTCCACGGCTGCCTCTAGTTGTGGTGGTTAGTCAGGGTACTGCAATCTCATAGATTCCAACTGCTCTGGTGTATTGCCTTTTTTACCTGCACTCCTCAGCTACCAAATCATAACACAAGCCACTCATAAGCATCAAGAATAAAAAGGCTAGGCTGGACTTTGCTAAAAAACATCTAAAAAAGCCAGCACAGTTCTGGAAGAACATTCTTTGGACAGATGAAACCAAGATCAACCTCTACCAGAGTGATGGAAAGAGAAAAGTATGGCGAAGGTGTGGTACAGCTCATGATCCAAAGCATACCACATCATCTGTAAAACACGGTGGAGGCAGTGTGATGGCTTGGGCATGCATGGCTGCCAGTGGCACTGGGTCACTAGTGTTTATTGATGATGTGACACAGGACAGAAGCAGCTGAATGAATTCTGAGGTATTCAGAGCCATACTGTGTGCTCAGATCCAGCCAAATGCAGCCAAACTGATTGGTCGTCGTTTCATACTACAGATGGACAATGACCCAAAACATAAAGCCAAAGCAACCCAGGAGTTTATTAAAGCAAAGAAGTGGAATATTCTTGAATGGCCAAGTCAGTCACCTGATCTCAACCCAATTGAACATGCATTTCACTTGTTAAAGACTAAACTTCAGACAGAAAGGCCCACAAACCAACAGCAACTGAAAACCACCACAGTGAAGGCCTGGCAGAGCATCAAAAAGGAGGAAACACAGTGTCTGGTGATGTCCATGAATTCAAGACTTCAGGCAGTCATTGCCAACAAAAGGTTTTCAACCAAATACAAGAAATGAACATTTTATTTACAATTATTTCATCTGTCCAATTACTTTTGGCCCCTTTAAAAACAGGGTGGCACATGTTAAGGAGCTGAAACTCCTAAACCCTTCATCCAATTTTAATGTGGATACCCTCAAATGAAAGCTGAAAGTCTGAACTTCAACTGCATCTGAATTGTTTTGCTTAAAATTCATTGTGGTAATGTCTAGAACCAAAATTAGAAAAATGTTGTCTCTGTCCAAATATTTATGGACGTATAAGTGCAGGATCGAAGCTATGCTGATAAATTAGCAGTGAAGACAGCAGTATCCTGGATGTACATAGACCTCATATCCAAACTATATTACTGGGAGAAACCCTTCCAATAGAGAAAAATCAGAATTTTGAATTAGGCAGCAAATTGCATATCAGAGGATGTGAGAATGAACAAAGGTGTTAAAATTGCAATTGGTGCAATTTTATTAACTAAAGGGAACAACTAATATATGCAAAAATACCTTTTTCCATATCAAAAGGTATCCATAGCCTTTAACAGAGTTGTCCACTTGAGGAGTGTTATTTATGCAATTCTATATAACACACTTTTAGAATTCAGTTAGCAGAGATCCACAGATTCCTCCCTGTCCCTGTCGGTCCACTTCTGGTCCTGAACTGCCCACAGGAAAGAATTTCTTGTGTTGGCACATAACCAGTGCTGGATAGGAGATGGGCAAACAAAAGTAAGCATAACTCATGCAAAAGAATGGCACTGTGGAATATAAAAGACAAGCCACCATTGTTAAAGTTGGTAGTAAAAAACTAGCAAATATTCATAGAATTTGCCATTTGGATCCAGACTGACCGCAGCTCTCCTCATATCTGTGCAGTGGACATTCTACAATTGAAGAAAACAAGGTACCAATCAGACATAATGACGGAGTGGAGGCCATTAAATATAGTGACTATACATTAGAGATGTATAGTTATATTTACTATGAGGGGCACTTTAAACTCTCTTTTGCTGGTTTTAGAAGGTTTTCATGTTTGCACTTTTAAATAAAAAAGGTTGAAAAACAATATGAACAAGGAAAAGTTGAACCTTGCTACAATTCTGTTCAATAGGTGTTCAATTTTTTCCCTGACCTCATACTAATATTCAATCATCACCAATCTAACTTCTTGTCATGATGTCACTAGTGATGCCTGCTTGACCCCTTGCTTCCTGGGGTGAGCCTTAGAAAGAATGTAGAAAATGTTACCAAAGGAACAAACTGTTGATTGTGTGAAAAGTGTTTTTTTTTTTTTTTTTTGTATCCTCGCTGGCATAGGGCACTTTTGGAAGGCTGCCAGGTGCACATTTGTGAGTTATCTTTTTACAGGCTCATACAAGTCTTGGATTTGTAGACTTTGATCAGAAATCACTACTTGCAGAATGGGTGCAGTAAACTTTACCAGTTGTAAAAAAAATGTGCAAGAGTTTTTAACCACTTTATAAAAAACATGGTGTCATGGGGTTACCGCGACAGTGTAGAGCCAGAAGACCGCAGCGTCTGATTGCTTCTACTCCGGCGCTGAGAAGAACTTCTCCTTCATTTTAAATGGGTTTATTTCTTCTGGCAGAACAGAGCTAAATCGGCCATGTTGGAAATCCATGTGCTCTGTTAGCCACTCCTTTTCCCTTTATAATCTGGGCTGTATTACTAATCCTTGTCAAAGCTAACATTTGCTGCATGGCTATCAGAGGGAGAGGAGCACATATGAGAAGGAGAGTTGAAGGAGTTATTAGTGACTGTTGCTTGATTTGTATGCGTGGTAATTCCTTACCTACCTTCACACCCCGATGCATTCCTCTTGTACATGTGAGTGAATATTTTGTATGCCTGGAGTTTTCTGTTAACCCTTGTCCATGTTGCCTTGTTGGGTAGGTGTACTATGGTGCACAGTAGCGCCCCCTCTTCCCGGGGTGGGGGAGAACAGAAGGAGGGCTAACTTAGGAGATAAGGCAAGGGCGGAGGACCCAGCATCTTCGCCATCTGAAGTATCTCGGGGAACAAGTCGAGCTATGGTGCCCTCTAGTGTTAGGGACAGGGAAGGAGCCTCTAGTCTCGGGACAGCTGTGTCGTGACACATGGAAACTTCAATCAAATATGGGGTTTTCATTCATTTTCTATTAGGATCTTGTTTCAAATTTAGTGTCATGCTGTTTGTAGCATCGGCGTCCCTGCCTTCTGCCAGGCAGGGACGCTGTTCCCCTGCGACAGCGTCCTCTGCCAGGCAGGGACGTCGCCCCCCTTACCCGCGCTCAGCGTCCTCCTTCCGCCCTGCTGGGGCGCGCGCTCCTTCCCTGCTTCTGGTCTTAGGCGCGCGTGCGCCCCCGCCTTCCCCCGCATTTTAAAGGTGCCCGCGCAATGCATATTTCCCAAAAAGGTTCCCCGGGCCAAGCACGGTGTTGCACTCTCTCATATAAGTTGTTCCGTCCTGCATGGTTGCCTAGCATGTTGTGTTGCACCTGCTCACTCTGCCTATCGCCTCAAGGTGCTCGGTTCCAGAGACTCTCGCCTGTTCCTGGTGCACTCATCTGCTCTGCCTGCAAGCCTACCTGGAGGTTCGGCCATCACATGCGGTGTCATCGGCTATTCCAGAGACTCTCGCCTGCTCACTTGGGGGCGCTCATCTGCATCTGCCTGCATAGCCTACCTGGAGGCTGCCCACCGTCTGGTGTATCATAGCTGTCCAGGTTTCAAACTGGGGGCTCCATCTGCCTGCCTGTTCTATCCGGAGGCTCCACCGTCACTATGACTGTGTGAGCTTCCTGCCTGTTTAACCAGAGACTGCCCCGGTCACTTGCTGTGACTTCCTGCCTGTCTAACCAGAGACTGCCCCGGTCACTTGCCGTGACTACCTGCTTGTCTACCCAGAGACTGCCCGGTCACTTGCCGTGACTACCTGCCTGTCTACCCAGAGACTGCCCGGTCACTTGCCGTGACTACCTGCCTGTCTACCCAGAGACTGCCCCGGTCACTTGCCGTGACTACCTGCCTGTCTACCAGAGACTGCCCGGTCACTTGCCGTGACTACCTGCCTGTCTACCCAGAGACTGCCCCGGTCACTTGCCGTGACTACCGTCTGTCTATCCAGAGACTGCCCCGGTCACTTGCCGTGACCTCCCACCTGTCTGTCCAGAGACTGCCCCCGTCACTTGCAGTGACTTCCTATCCGTCTCCCCGGGCGCCACCCGCTCCTTTACAAGGAAAGCCTCCTTGTATAATAAAGCTCAGAGATTCCGCCTCCCAGACCCGTTACAGTTTGCTCGGGCCATGGAACCCGGTGGCACCCAAACCCCTTCGCTCTCTGACCTGTGTCATGAACTGTCTCGTCAGAGGTCTCAACAGGAGTCCATCCTGGGTCATCTGCGGAATGTTAATTCCCGCCTGGACACCCTGACTACTTCACCAGCAACCACCGCGGGCGCCATGACTCGCAATCCGGCAGTTCCGCTGCTTACCAATTCCGTGGTTTCTGTTCCTGGACCTCGACTTTCAGCTCCTCCTCGGTTTGGAGGCGACCCTGCTCTGGCTCGGGGTTTCATTAACCAGTGCACCCTGAATTTTGAACTCCTGGCACACCAGTTTAACTCCGACCGGGCCAAAATTGCCTTCATCATGTCCCATCTCACCGGAGAGGCCCTGGCCTGGCTAAATCCTCTTTGGGAGAGAGAGGATCCTCTGGTGTCTGACCTGTCTGCTTTTCTCTCAGCCTTCCGGAAGGTATTCGACGAACCCGGACGGAAGACCTCCTCTGCATCTTCTCTGCTGCGTCTCCGTCAGGGAAGTCTCACCGTGGGTCAATATGCCATACGGTTCCGTACCCTTGCCTCGGAGCTAGCTTGGGATAATGACGCTCTGATCTCTGTCTTCTGGGAGGGTCTGTCCGGCCGCATTAAAGATGAACTTGCTGGTCGGGACATTCCAACCTCTCTCGATGACCTAATAAATCTCGCCAATCGAATTGATCTGCGGTTCCAGGAGCGCGCTAAAGAGGTCACCCGTGAGAGAAGGTTTCTCGTCTTGCTCCTTCTTTTCAAAGACCTGTAACTCCTTCCGTTTCTCCTCAGGTACACTCTTCTGAGCCTATGCAAGTCGACCAGACCAAGATGGTCAAAGCCCGTCAGGACTCACGCCGTACCGAGAGGAGTTGCTTCTACTGTGGCAGTAAGGAGCACTGGATCCGTACCTGCCCAGAGAGGTCGGGAAACGCCTGTGTCTAGGTTCGCTCGGAGAGGTCCACCTAGACAAAAATAAATCCTCTTCATCTCTGCTGTTGTCAGTCTCAATTCTCCTCGGTGAGAACCGTTATTTCGAACTTGCCCAACTTGATTCTGGAGCAGCCGGGAATCTTGTTTCACAGGCTCTAGTAGAGAAATATCGCATTCCTACCAAACCTCTGGATGAACCAGTATCTGTTGCTGCTGTGGATGGGGGTCTCCTACCACGTCCCATCCAACTTATCACTGAAGCCATAACCCTGCAGGTAGGAATGCTGCATTCTGAGAGCATCTCGTTTCATGTTCTGCCTGGACTCTCACACGCTTTCTTACTAGGTCTGCCTTGGCTCCAAAAGCATGCACCCGTGCTCGACTGGCAGACTGGAGAGATCCTTCGCTGGGGACAGGACTGTCATAAAACTTGTTTGGTTCCTGTTCATCCCGTCCGTCCTTCTCCTACACCAACTAATCTACCAGGGCTCCCGATTCCATATTGGTCTTTCGCTGATGTCTTTAATAAAAAGGAAGCAGAGACATTACCCCCGCACAGACCGTATGATTGCCCTATCGACCTGCTACCCGGTACTACGCCTCCCCGTGGGCGTATTTACCCATTGTCCGCTGCTGAGACCAGGTCGATGTCCGAATATATCGAGGAGAATTTGGCTAAGGGATTCATCCGGAAATCCACCTCCCCAGCGGGAGCAGGTTTCTTCTTCGTAAAAAAGAAAGACGGCTCTCTCCGTCCCTGTATTGATTACAGAGGTCTAAATTTGATCACGGTGAAGAATAAGTACCCTCTTCCGCTCATTCCAGAATTGTTTGATCGTCTGAGGGGGGCTAGAATCTTCACCAAACTGGATCTCCGTGGGGCATATAACCTGGTCCGTATCCGTCGGGGAGATGAATGGAAGATGGCATTCAATACCCGGGACGGCCACTACGAGTATTTGGTTATGCCCTTTGGTCTCTGTAATGCTCCAGCAGTCTTTCAGGAGTTGGTCAATGACATCTTCCGGGACCTTCTCTACTCCTGCGTTGTGGTGTACCTAGACGACATCTTGGTCTTCTCTCCGGATCTCCAGTCTCACCGGAGGGATGTTCGTCAGGTTCTGCTCAGGCTCAGGCAGAATCACCTCTTCGCCAAATATGAGAAGTGCCTCTTTGAGCAGACCTCGCTTCCGTTTTTGGGCTACATCATTTCTCAGACAGGCCTACGAATGGATCCGGAGAAACTGTCTGCCATCGAGAAATGGCCCCGACCGGAGGGGTTGAAGGCCATTCAGCGGTTCCTGGGATTCGCCAATTATTACCGTCTTTTCATACCGCACTTCTCTTCCCGGACTGCTCCAATCTCCGCGCTCACCCGCAAGGATGCTAATCCCAAACAGTGGACGCCCGAAGCTGAGGAGGCCTTTCTTTCTTTAAAACAGGCCTTCTCTTCCGCTCCAGTGCTGCATCGCCCGGACGGCAACAAGCAGTTGTTCCTGGAGGTGGACGCTTCCTCTTCTGGAGCCGGAGCGGTACTTACTCAAAAATCTTCATCCGGGAGGATGGTATCTTGCGGCTTCTTCTCCAAACTCTTCTCCTCTTCTGAGCGCAATTACTCCATAGGAGACCGAGAGTTATTGGCCATCAAGCTGGCATTGGAGGAGTGGCGTTACCTACTCGAGGGGCTCTTCATCCGGTAATCATTTACACTGACCACAAGAATCTGGCTTACCTCCAGCATGCCCAGAGACTTAACCCTCGCCAGGCCCGGTGGTCCTTGTTTTTTGCCCGCTTTGATTTTCTTTTACATTTTCGCCCGGCCGACAAGAACATCAAGGCAGACGCCTTGTCCCGGTCCTTCCTGGTGTCGGATCTCGAGGAGGAACCTAAACATATCATCGATTCCGCCAGAGTGATGCGGGTGGCTCCCGTGAGTCTAAATCGTCTCCCTCCTGGCAAGACGTTCGTATCGGTAACCGATCGGAAGAGAATCCTACACTGGGGTCATTCGTCTAAGCTAGCTGGCCACGCTGGTCAGAAAAAGACCCTCCAGCTCATTACTCGGCATTACTGGTGGCCTACCCTGCACAAAGACGTAATAGACTTTGTTTCTGCCTGTGTCTCCTGTGCCCGCAACAAAGTTCCGAGACACCTGCCTGCCGGCCGTCTTCTTCCGCTTCCTGTACCCGCTGCTCCCTGGCAGCATATAGCCATGGACTTCATAACAGATCTGCCCGTCTCTGACGGTTGTACGGTCATTTGGGTGGTCGTTGACCGATTCTCCAAGATGGCTCACTTCATTCCCCTGCCAGGGCTTCCGTCTGCACCCGAGTTGGCTAAAGACTTTATCCGCCACATTTTCCGTCTTCATGGTCTGCCTCGTCACATTGTGTCGGATCGTGGGGTTCAGTTCACCTCACGTTTCTGGAGAGCCACTTGTAAGTTGCTAGACGTCACCTTGGATTTCTCCTCTGCTTACCACCCACAGTCCAATGGACAAGTCGAGCGAATCAATCAGAATCTGACCAGTTATCTCCGGCACTTCGTTAATGCCCACCATTCTGACTGGGTGGATCTCCTGCCTTGGGCCGAATTCTCTTATAACAATCACGAGAGCGAATCTTCCTCCAAATCTCCGTTTTTTGTAGTCTTCGGTCAACACCCCCGGATCCCTGTTCCTGTCTCCATCTCTGTGGACAATCCAGCTGCGGAATCTCTGGTTAACGAATTTTCCTCCATATGGGAGAGTACCCGGTCCGCACTCATTCTGTCATCCGAGCGCATGAAGAAACATGCTGACAAAAGACGTTTGGATCCTCCTCAATTCCGTCCTGGAGATAAGGTCTGGCTTTCGTCCAAGTATGTCCGGCTCAAGATTCCTTCCTACAAGTTGGGTCCTCGGTTCATCGGTCCTTTTGAGATCATCAGTCAGATCAACCCGGTGTCCTATAAATTGAAACTCCCGGCCAATTTGCGGATTCCTAACTCCTTCCATGTATCTCTCCTCAAACCGGTGGTACTTAACTCTTTTGTCAAGTCTACAGGTACACCTCCTGCTCCAGTGTCTGCTGAAGACGAATTTGAGGTAGAGAACATTCTGGCCACAAAAAAAGTAGGAAGAAAGACCTATTTTCTGGTGGATTGGAAGGGGTTTGGTCCTGAGGAGAGAACGTGGGAGCCTCGGGAGAACATCCATGCCCCTCTCATCCTAGCTAAATTTCTTTCTGGCCTAAAGAGGGGGGGGGCTAAGGGAGGGGGTACTGTAGCATCGGCGTCCCTGCCTTCTGCCAGGCAGGGACGCTGTTCCCCTGCGACAGCGTCCTCTGCCAGGCAGGGACGTCGCCCCCCTTACCCGCGCTCAGCGTCCTCCTTCCGCCCTGCTGGGGCCGCGCGCTCCTTCCCTGCTTCTGGTCTTAGGGCGCGCGCCCGCGCGCTCCCCCGCTCTTAAAGGGGCCGCGCGCATTTTTCAAAAAAGGTCCCCGGCCAATGCCGGAGGACTCCTCCCTATATAAAGTACTTCCTCCTTAATGGAGGTGCCCGAGCAATGTTGTTGTTGCACTGTTTACTCTGCTTCAGCCCTCAGGGTCCGTTTCCAGTTACCTGCCTGTTTCCTGCCAGTTTGCTGTCTGCTACCTGCCCGCAAGCCTGCCTGGAGGTTCGGCCGTCACATGCGGTGACCATCGGCAATTCCAGAGACTCTCGCCTGCTCACTTGGGGGCGCTCATCTGCCATCTGCCTGCAAGCCTACCTGGAGGTTCTGCCATCACCTGCGGTGTTCATCGGCTATTCCAGAGACTCTCGCCTGCTCACTTGGGGGCGCTCATCTGTCATCTGCCTGCTAGCCTACCGGGAGGCTCCACCGTCTCAGGTCGTATATACCTGTCCAGTCAAAGACTGCCCCGGCCCCTTGCCTGCCTGTTTATCCAGAGACTGCCCCGGTCACTTGCTGTGACTTCCTGCCTGTCTAACCAGAGACTGCCCCGGTCACTTGCCGTGACTACCTGCCTGTCTACCCAGAGACTGCCCCGGTCACTTGCCGTGACTACCTGCTTGTCTACCCAGAGACTGCCTCGGTCACTTGCCGTGACTACCTGCCTGTTTACCCAGAGACTGCCCCGGTCACTTGCCGTGACTACCTGCCTGTCTACCCAGAGACTGCCCCGGTCACTTGCCGTGACTACCTGCCTGTCTACCCAGAGACTGCCCCGGTCACTTGCCGTGACTACCTGCCTGTCTACCCAGAGACTGCCCCGGTCACTTGCCGTGACTACCCGTCTGTCTATCCAGAGACTGCCCCGATCACTTGCCGTGACCTCCCACCTGTCTGTCCAGAGACTGCCCCCGTCACTTGCAGTGACTTCCTATCCGTCTCCCCGGGCGCCACCCGCTCCTTTACAAGGAAAGCCTCCTTGTATAATAAAGCTCAGAGGTTCCGCCTCCCAGACCCGTTACACTGTTTAGCATTATTGTACCATTCACCATCCAAGTGTAAACAGATCCAAGTGAAAAGGTTTTTTTTTTTTTGTTTTTTTTGCTACTGACTGCTGTGGCATCTCATATCCAGATATTTGTTGGAAATATGTCAGGCAAAAGTAATGGGTCCAGAAAATTCTTATTTTCTCTTGCTGACAACTTTGTCTTTCAAAAGGTAGAAGAGAGAATCCCTCCCTTTTTACCCCATCTAACTATATGTTCGTAATATGGCTACTACAATATACCATGTTTGTTAATTGTATAATTCTTCAATACAAATCTATTGTTTTAATAAATGGTAGAACAGAGAACAAGAGGATCTGCAATCTTGGACCTAATTCTTACCAACAGGGAGGAAATGGTTGAGGAAGTAAAGGTTGCTGGGAATTTAAGAGGTAGCGATCATGTTCCTCGAATTTTCAATTACAAGAGGAGGAAAATCAGCGAGGACTCAGACTTTAAGGTTGCACTTCAGAAAGGCAGATTTTGATGGACTCCGAAAGAGGATAGGAAAGGTCCAATGGCTGGATATTCTAAAAGGACAGAAATGTTCAAGAATGGGAGATTTTGGTAAATGAAATTCTCACTGTGCAATCAGGAACAATCCTGAAAAGAAGGAAGAATTGGAAGCATTTAAAGAGACCAGGGAGGATGAACACAGAACACTTGTTAAAAAAGGAAAAAAGAAATGTATATTGAATGGAAAGATGAATTGCAGGGAATGCAGGGCAAGCGTTAAAAGAGCTAAAGCCAGTAATGAAGTGAAGCTTGCAAGGGAGACCAAAAGCAGTAAAAAGGATTTTTGATGGTATGTCAAAAGCAAAAGAAAAGTCAAAGATGCTCTAGGATTTTTACAGGATGAAAAGGGTGAAGTGGTTAAAAAGTATGTTGAGAAGGCCGAACTTTTAAATTCCTATTTTGCATCTGTGTTCTCTAAGAAAGCAATTGTAACATCAACTGATCTTCACGGTGTAATTGAAGCAATAAAAGAATCCCCACTCTCTATAAGCAGTGAGATGGTGAGGGAACATTTAGCTAATTTAAATTAATTTAAATCACCAGGCCCTGACGAATTACATCCTATAGTACTAAAAGAATTAGCAGGGGAAATTGCAGAACCACTAGGCAGAATCTTTGAAAAATCATGGAGAACAGGAGAAGTTCCAGACGATAGGTACAAAGGTGTCCCTTATATGGTGTGGAGGAGCCAATCACCATCAAGGGTTACACCCCTTTGCTTAACAGACATATAAATACATAAGTAAAACAACGATCAGACAATAGAGTCACATACTGTTATACCATATGGGTCATCATATAACAATATTATATACAAAAACAAATCAGAAAAAAAAAATATACGCAAACACAAATATACACTCCCACCAATCGATATCAAGCTATTTCTTAGCCATGGAAACGAAGGACATATCGCCTGATATGACACATACCCCCTAATCTCACCAATCATAGTGGCAGTCTCCCTTGGCGCCTAACTCACCGTCCCATCGGCGGCGTTGTTACAAATACAGGCACCGGATACCCCTTCGTCTCACAGGCGCAGCGCCAGAAAATGACGTCTACAACCTGTGTCAAGCTGGGGAGGGCGATAACCAATCAGCGGTATTCACCGCTCTGCAGTCATGTGACCAACAGCGTCACACGGGTCGCGCACGCGCAGATCACATGTGGCGCTGAAGTCTCACGCTGCAGATCTCTCTACTATACTGGTTCACATTATACATGGCCCAAACACCGCGATATCTTGGATGCCGATCTCCTGTCAGGACAGGTAAAGAAATAATCACATTGCAGTAGTGCAAAACGCACATAAAGACGCCAAAATTCCAGTAGATCTTTGGTGGACAGAAAAAAGGGAGGCATGGGGAGTCATGATCTTAAAGACAATAAACAAGGAAAAAAATCCAATACAGAAAAATATATTCAAATAGAAAAACACATGAGAGCACCATATCGTCCAATCTTTCCAGACCACCAAACCTGTGTAAAAAAAGGGGAAAGGAAAAAAGAAAAAATTTAAAAAAATATATACGATTAAAAACACATCTAAAAGCAAAATACAGAGAATAATGTGATAGTAACTGAGAGGTGTGACTACAAACAAATCTGCAAATTATAATCCAAATTAAGGCCCTTCGGCTGGAGCGTATCTAAAGTAGAGATCCAGCGAAGCTCCTTTTGTTTCAGTAATTTGTTTCTGTCACCACCACGTCTCAGAATCGGAACCCCATCAATCACCCTAAACCTGAGTTGGTTCACTGAGTGTCTACATTCGACAAAATGCTTTGAAACTGGAAGTTCGAGAAGTTTAGTCCTAATAGTGCTTTTATGTTTGCTGATGCGTGACTTCACCTCCATGGTGGTTTCACCTACATACATCAGCCCACACGGGCAGGTGAGGACATATATCACAAAACTAGATGTACATGTGTACCGATTTTTAATATAGAATCTCTTCCCTGTGTGAGGATGGTTAAAGCTATCGCCCTTTTGCATGTTGCTACAACACGCACAACTCAGGCATGGAAAATTTCCAGGCCTAGGTGGGCATAATAGGAAACTAAATCTGAACTGAAAAAGTAAGTTGATGTGTATGCAAAATGTAAATGCATATTAACACATAACCATTACACAGAAAACAGGCACAAAAAAAGCAATATTAATATTAGAGTAGGACTGTCCCACAAAGGGTTGCCTTGACGTGGCGGGATGGCTTGTACATTCTTTTGATCAAAATTATGTTTACTAAATACCCTTATTATTATTACTACCTTCATGCATTTTTTGCAAAAAAAAATTTTTTTATTTTATTTTAGGATATTTGCTTTTTTTGTGCCTGTTTTCTAGGTGGGCATAATGTACTTTGTCTACTCTGTTTACTTGGACCAATGTCCGATTTAACAAGTATATCTTTTAGATTACGTCCACGTCTGTAGGAGAGTAATGGTCTATCTGAAAATTCAACAACCTGAGGGAGACCAGTCCGCAATAAATTCCAGTGTTTATTCAAAATAATACTAAGTTTATCACTCACTGGGCAAAAAGTTGACACGAAGGGGACACGTTTAGAGGTATTTTTTATGCGTCTCTGGCCAGCCCCAGCCGGAGTCAAGGCCATGGCATCGCGTTTATAGCGTTGTACACTTTGTACTGGATAGCCCCGTCAAATGAATTTATTACACATCTCCTCAAGTCTCAGGTCGAGCCTATCATCCTCTCTTACAATACGTCGTACGCGTAGCATCTGACTCCATGGGAGAGATTCCACCATCTTCCTCGGATGGTTACTGTCAAATAACAAAAGACTATTCCTATCGGTATCTTTGATGAATAAATCAGTACTCAAAATCCCTTCTTTTTTGTATATCAGAGTATCAAGAAATTGGATCTGTTCTTTTGAATGGGTCACTGTGAATTTTAGTTCTGGATAGATACTATTTAAATATTCATGAAAAATCAACAATTCCTCAACAGTGCCCTCCCACACACAGAAGATGTCATCAATGTAGCGCCACCAGGCCCGGACATGTCCCCAGTGGATGGAATTGTACACAAATTGGTCCTCGAATACCGCCATGAAGATGTTTGCATAAGTGGGCGCCACATTGGACCCCATGGCGGTACCACGCAACTGCAGGTAATAATCATCCCCAAAGAGGAAAAAATTCCTCCTTAGGATGAAACCCAGCAGTGCAAGGACCAATTGTGCACATTCTGGGGCCATGTCCGAGCCTGATAGCGCCACACCGACTGACTGCCTCCAAGCCTCTGTCATGTTCGATGATAGTATAAAGAGACACTACATCAAATGACACCAATATAGTCTCTGTTGTTATATTGAGGCCTTCAATTTTACTTAAAAAATGACTCGTGTCCATAATGTAGGAATCAGCGGCAACAGCAAAACGGCGGAGTATTTTGTCAAGAAAGATTGAAACTTCGTTGCAAAGGGATCCTCTACCCGATACTATTGGACGTCCAGGCGGGTTCATAAGATCTTTATGGATCTTAGGTAGTGTGTATAGCAGTGGAGTCACTGGAGAGTCCACCACCAAAAACTGAGATAACTTCTGGTCAATGAGGCCATCCATGAGGGCCTCATTCACCAGAAGACGCAATTCGGTTAGGAATCCCGCAGTGGGATTACCATTAAGTTTGGTGTACACTGCCCCATCAGATAATTGGCTACGAACTTCAGCCTCATATTTATTGGTATCCATCACTACCAAGGCACCACCTTTGTCGGCCGCCTTGATAGTGATGGCCCGGTTGTTAGACAGCCTATCCAGTGCCTGTCTCTCATCATGTGTCATATTACCCCTCCTTTTGTTGGCCGTGAAATCACGTTTGAGTTTATTCACGTCTCTCTCCACAAGCTGAATATAGGATTCAACAAAATTATTCTTAACTGGGGGTTGAAAATTGCTCTTATTATATAAACCACATTTCTGCAGAGAGAAGCCATCATTATTGCCGATCATAACATCATCCGAGGTAGCAGCTTTATCACAAAAATACGTAGTCAATCTCAGTCTCCTAAAAAAAGAAAAGAGATCACATTCTATCCCGAACCAATCTGGAGAATTGGTCGGGCAAAAAGAGAGTCCCTTAGACAAAATATCACAGTCAATATCAGACAAAGTATGGGAAGAGATATTTACCACCAGATTTCTCTGGTTCATGTAGCTCTCTTCCTCGTGTCCATGTATCGTGTCCGCATCGAGGGAGGGCGGAATGAGCCTGTCATCTGGGTCTCTATCACCTTTTCTCCGGTGTTTCCTGCCGCCTCTCCGATACCTTTTCCTGCTGTGGCATCGTCCTTGTTTCTGCCTAAAAAAAGAGAAGAAGAGGAGTGTGCCCCTACATTGGAGTCATCCGTCGAGTCAGACTCCCCAGTGGTAAAACCAAACTGTTGGGGGTCTTTTTTAGGAGGCCGCCATCTTCTTCTTTGGTGTATAGATCTGTCCCTTTTATTAGAGAAAGAAGTCCGTTGATCACCTTGCCAAGAGAAAACGCGACCTGATTTATAGTCTTCAGCGTCACGGAACCATTTGGTTCTTTTGGTCTTCTCAATATCGGCCCGGAACTTCACTAATTTCTCATCCAGCTGGGACTTAAAGGTATCTAGTTCATGTGTAGACAACTGTGCAGATAATTGTTGTTCTAATTCAGATACTTTTTTATTTAATGTTCCAATTTCTAAATGAAGGAACTCTATGTTCAACAACATCAGATCGAATGCGAACTTATTGGTGATAGATTCAAACCTACTACAGAATGAGACATTGTCCGCCAGTAATGTAGGACGTAGATGCGGTCTTAGACCCCGCGGAATTCTACGCAATTTCATGGCGTGTAATTCATATGATATGATCTTCCTTCTCTCGTTCTCATACTTTCTCTTTAACATCTCTATAGTAGGCATATTCAAAAACGACATGTCCATATAGGTTCCTGATAGGATTCTTCTAGCATCATCCTCAGTATAGGAAAAAGTACAGGCAGTCTCCAGTACACCCACCTCTGGATTAGTAGTAGCTGAGATCTCCATCATAGGTGCACGTCTGCTTGGATCCAAATAGACTTCAATATACGGTTTGCAGACAGCACACTGGGAGTTGAGGGATGCGCGCCCAGGTTCATGGATCACAATGAACCATAGTGTCCAAAATCAAGAAAAAGAGCAGCATCCGTCCAGGTGAAGAAAGTACAAAATCTTTATTCTGCCATAAAAGGTAGCAACGTTTCGGCCATCTTGTGGCCTTTCTCAAGTATAATCAAGCAGGTACAAAGGTGTCCCTTATATGGTGTGGAGGAGCCAATCACCATCAAGGGTTACACCCCTTTGCTTAATAGACATATAAATACATAAGTAAAACAACGATCAGACAATAGAGTCACATACTGTTATACCATATGGGTCATCATATAACAATATTATATACAAAAACAAATCAGAAAAAAAAAATTATGCAAACATCTTCATGGCGGTATTCGAGGACCAATTTGTGTACAATTCCATCCACTGGGGACATGTCCGGGCCTGGTGGCGCTACATTGATGACATCTTCTGTGTGTGGGAGGGCACTGTTGAGGAATTGTTGATTTTTCATGAATATTTAAATAGTATCTATCCAGAACTAAAATTCACAGTGACCCATTCAAAAGAACAGATCCAATTTCTTGATACTCTGATATACAAAAAAGAAGGGATTTTGAGTACTGATTTATTCATCAAAGATACCGATAGGAATAGTCTTTTGTTATTTGACAGTAACCATCCGAGGAAGATGGTGGAATCTCTCCCATGGAGTCAGATGCTACGCGTACGACGTATTGTAAGAGAGGATGATAGGCTCGACCTGAGACTTGAGGAGATGTGTAATAAATTAATTCGACGGGGCTATCCAGTACAAAGTGTACAACGCTATAAACGCGATGCCATGGCCTTGACTCCGGCTGGGGCTGGCCAGAGACGCATAAAAATACCTCTAAACGTGTCCCCTTCGTGTCAACTTTTTGCCCAGTGAGTGATAAACTTAGTGGTATTTTGAATAAACACTGGAATTTATTGCGGACTGGTCTCCCTCAGGTTGTTGAATTTTCAGATAGACCATTACTCTCCTACAGACGTGGACGTAATCTAAAAGATATACTTGTTAAATCGGACATTGGTCCAAGTAAACAGAGTAGACAAAGTACATTATGCCCACCTAGGCCTGGAAATTTTCCATGCCTGAGTTGTGCGTGTTGTAGCAACATGCAAAAGGGCGATAGCTTTAACCATCCTCGCACAGGGAAGAGATTCTATATTAAAAATCGGTACACATGTACATCTAGTTTTGTGATATATGTCCTCACCTGCCCGTGTGGGCTGATGTATGTAGGTGAAACCACCATGGAGGTGAAGTCACGCATCAGCAAACATAAAAGCACTATTAGGACTAAACTTCTCGAACTTCCAGTTTCAAAGCATTTTGTCGAATGTAGACACTCAGTGAACCAACTCAGGTTTAGGGTGATTGATGGGGTTCCGATTCTGAGACGTGGTGGTGACAGGAACAAATTACTGAAACAAAAGGAGCTTCGCTGGATCTCTACTTTAGATACGCTCCAGCCGAAGGGCCTTAATTTGGATTATAATTTGCAGATTTGTTTGTAGTCACACCTCTCAGTTACTATCACATTATTCTCTGTATTTTGCTTTTAGATGTGTTTTTAATCGTATATATATTTTTTAAATTTTTTCTTTTTTCCTTTCCCCTTTTTTTACACAGGTTTGGCGGTCTGGAAAGATTGGACGATATGGTGCTCTCATGTGTTTTTCTATTTGAATATATTTTTCTGTATTGGATTTTTTTCCTTGTTTATTGTCTTTAAGATCATGACTCCCCATGCCTCCCTTTTTTCTGTCCACCAAAGATCTACTGGAATTTTGGCGTCTTTATGTGCGTTTTGCACTACTGCAATGTGATTATTTCTTTACCTGTCCTGACAGGAGATCGGCATCCAAGATATCGCGGTGTTTGGGCCATGTATAATGTGAACCAGTATAGTAGAGAGATCTGCAGCGTGAGACTTCAGCGCCACATGTGATCTGCGCGTGCGCGACCCATGTGACGCTGTTGGTCACATGACTGCAGAGCGGTGAATACCGCTGATTGGTTATCGCCCTCCCCAGCTTGACACAGGTTGTAGACGTCATTTTCTGGCGCTGCGCCTGTGAGACGAAGGGGTATCCGGTGCCTGTATTTGTAACAACGCCGCCGATGGGACGGTGAGTTAGGCGCCAAGGGAGACTGCCACTATGATTGGTGAGATTCGGGGGTATGTGTCATATCAGGCGATATGTCCTTCGTTTCCATGGCTAAGAAATAGCTTGATATCGATTGGTGGGAGTGTATATTTGTGTTTGCGTATATTTTTTTTTTTTTCTGATTTGTTTTTGTATATAATATTGTTATATGATGACCCATATGGTATAACAGTATGTGACTCTATTGTCTGATCGTTGTTTTACTTATGTATTTATATGTCTATTAAGCAAAGGGGTGTAACCCTTGATGGTGATTGGCTCCTCCACACCATATAAGGGACACCTTTGTACCTGCTTGATTATACTTGAGAAAGGCCACAAGATGGCCGAAACGTTGCTACCTTTTATGGCAGAATAAAGATTTTGTACTTTCTTCACCTGGACGGATGCTGCTCTTTTTCTTGATTTTGGACACTATGGTTCATTGTGATCCATGAACCTGGGCGCGCATCCCTCAACTCCCAGTGTGCTGTCTGCAAACCGTATATTGGAGTTCCAGACGATAGGGTCAACACCTGTCCTTCTCCAATCTTTAAAAAAGGAAAAAAGATGGAGCCAGGAAATTACAGTCCAGTGAGCCTTATTTCTATACCTATAATAGATAATTGAACAAATTATTAAACAGCATGTATGTAAGTACTTGGATAAGAGTACAGTAATTAACCAGAGCCAACATGGGTTTGTAGCAAACAAGTCATGCCAGACTAATCTAATTTCCCTCTATGATGGAATCACTGATTTGGTGGATGAAGAAAATGCGGTAGATATAGTATATCTCAATTTTAGCAAAGCATTTGATAAAGTATCTCATACTATCCTTATTGAAAAAATGACCAAGTATGGG
This sequence comes from Oophaga sylvatica, assembly GCA_033576555.1. Classification (NCBI taxonomy): domain Eukaryota; kingdom Metazoa; phylum Chordata; class Amphibia; order Anura; family Dendrobatidae; genus Oophaga; species Oophaga sylvatica. The sequence goes on along the minus strand of JARQOD010000009.1, from coordinate 98,273,413 downwards.
ATTGAAAAGGCTACGGTTAGGTGGATTCATAACTGGCTCGATGATCATACTCAAAAAGTGGTAAATGGTTGCACATGCAATTGGAAGTGTTTCAAGTGGAGTACCACAAAGCTCTGTCCTGGCCCAGTGTTGTTCAACATTTTTATAAATGATCTAGATAAGGGAACTGAAGGTGAATGTCACGACCGCAGATTCTTACCCCGGTGTCTCGGCCCCCCGGCTCGTCCCCGACATGTGCCCACACCGCTCCCCGCCTGTCTTCTCGGGGTCGCAGCGCGTGGTGGGCCCACGTATGCGCGCTCGCACTACTCCTGCTGCAGGGCCTCATGGGAGGTTGTGAACCGGTGGTCCCGCCCCATCATGGCGGCGCCCACCGGGTATTTGTTCTGGACATCGCTGCAGGTAAGACGCCTATTTGTCTTACGCGGTGGCGCTAACATTACCTGCCTAGTGTCACTGTCTTTCCTTCAGGCCACTGCATCTCTGCGTCGCAGCCGTGCCTGCCAGCCCTGTGTCTCAGCTGTGCCTACCTACCCTGTCTCTCAGCCGTGCCTACCTACCCTGTGTCTCAGCTGTGCCTACCTACCCTGTCTCTCAGCCGTGCCTACCTACCCTGTGTCTCAGCCGTGCCTACCTACCCGGCGTCTCAGCTATGCCTACCTACCCTGCATCTGTGCCGTGCCTATCTACCCTGTGTCTCAGCCGTGCCTACTTACCCGGCGGTTTAGCCGTGCCTACCTACCCGGCGGCTCAGCCGTGCCTACCTACCCTGCGTCTCTGCCGTGTCTATCTACCCTGTCTCAGCCGTGCCTACCTACCCTGTGTCTCTACCGTGCCTATCTACCCTGTGTCTCAGCCGTGCCTACCTACCCGGCATCTCAGCCATGCCTACCTACCCTGCGTCTCAGCCGTGCTTACCTACCCATTTCGCAGCTGTGCCTGCCATCGATGTGTCTTAGCCGTGCCTGCATACCCTGTGTCTCTGCCTACCAGGCTGTCCTGTGGTTCCCTCATTTTCATCGCGGCGTTTTTCTTTCAGCATCTGGTCCCTGCCAGCCCTGGTTCCTCCCGTCCTTCCTGCCTCCCGTCACCCTCTGCTTTGGAATCTTCTGGTTCGTACCTTCACTTCGTCCTCCCCTCCTGTCTCTCCGGTATTTGCCCTAAGTCGCCCCTTTGGTTCCGGCCGTTGTGGTTCCATCCTCCCTCGGCCTGCCCCTATCACTCCCCGTATAGGGGGTGGTCACCATCTGGTCCGCTCGCCCTAGGGGGCTCTGGAGCCACGACCCAGAGGGTCCACTTTCGGGTTCCTCCCTTAGAACCCTAAGAGTAAACTGATCACATTTATAGACAATGCAAAGCTAGGCGGGATAGCTAACACTTGAGAAGACAGAGAAAGGATTCAGAAGGGTCTACATAAGCTTGAACAATTGGCAGCGATTAATAGAATGGTATTTATTAGGGAGAAATGCAATATTCTACACGTGGGCAAGATAAACGAAAATAATGGTATTTATTAGGGAGAAATGCAATATTCTACACGTGGGCAAGAAAAACGAAAATTACATCCACAGAATGGGAAGAATAGAATGAAGCAACGGCACATGTGAAAAAGACTTGGTTATACTAATAGATCACAGATTGCACATGAGTCAACAGTGTGATGCAGCAGCAAAAAAGGCTAACACAGTTCTAGGATGTATTCAGAGAAGCAGAGTCTAGATCACTTGAGGTAATTATCTCACTCTACTCGTCCTTGGTCAGGCTGCATCTGGAATACGGTGTCCAGTTCTGGGCACTACATTTTAAAAAAGACATTGAAAAACTGGAGTACGTTCAGAAAAGAGCTTCCAGAATGGTAAGCGGAATGCAAAGTATGTCCTACGAGGAACGGTTAAAAGATCTGGGAATTTTTAGCTTGCAAAAAATAAGGCCCAGAGGAGACTTAATAGCTGTCTACAAATATCTGAAGGGATGTCATAGCGTAAAAGGATCAGCAATGGAATTAAACTGAAAGGGAGAAGATACAGATTAGATATTAGAAAAATTATTTTGTCAGAGAGGGTGATCAATGAGTGGAACAGGCTGCCAAGAGAGGTGGTGAGTTCTACTCCAATGGAAGTCTTCAGACAGAGAATGGACAGACATCTGTCTGAGATGGTTTAGTGAATCCTGTGCTGCATTGAGCAGGTCGGACTTGATGACCCTTAAGGTCCCTCCCAACTCTAACATTCTATGATCCACTTAATATCCCATAAAAGTCTAATTGGTCTGAGAGCATCGATGAGGACCTCCAATGATCCCAAGAACAGCTTACCTCATGAAGTATTATTAGTATTCTGCCTGCCAGCTACCTGGGGTGCGGTGCGCTCCTGAAAATTGATAGTTTGGGCCAGAGGCCTGACTGCGCTGCTGGCCCAAACTGTACGGTTTCCAACACTGATAGCAATGGCAGTTTTGCCTCTGCAGTATCGGAGAAGCGCAGGGGCTCTGAAGCTGGTCAGAACCAGTGATTTAGCCAGCTTCTGAGCAATGTTTGCAATCTGTACAGAAAACAGCTTGCAAGCATGTACTCCTTTACCTAGGAAACCAGCCACCTATGATAGGCTGCAGAAGAGGCCAGTAACCTAGGCAATGAGCGGCAGAATATAAAAAAATCCCTTCGTTTTAGAACAGAGGTATTATTAATAAAAGCAAATGGCAAAGTTGCTTGTTTTGAAAAGCACTTTGAAATTTTAATCATTAACAAACATGAGGCAACCCATTAAAAGTAACCTGTCATATTCAAAATGCAGTTCAAACAGATGGCATGTAGATTTACAGCAAAATGAGATGATTAATATATATTTTTGTAGGAAAGATTCAGCAATTTATTAATTTAAATCTCTTCTTTCTGGGAGGTCTTCGGAGTCCACTGGGCAGTCTTACTTTATGATTGACTGCGATCTCTGTATGCACACTAAAGGCTCATGCAGATGTCTGTGCCAATCGAACGGGCCGCAATTCACGGACTGGCCTGGCTCTTCTGACCCGAGCGTCATATCTTCATGCTTATATATATGAAGCTGTTATGTTTGGATCAGGAGACCTGTGGCCCTGTCCGTGCATTGCGGTCCGTGCTCAGAAGGCTGAGGATCACTGAATAGGACTTTTCACTCAACTCCTAAGCTCAGAATAAGATGAGGTTTAGCAGAAAAATCATAACATAAACCAAATCTTTTCCCACAAATATGTATATTGAAATGTTTATTTGGCCCTGCTCTTTATTCTGCAGATTGGGCAGCATTTCACGATGACCTCCCTTTAAAGTAGCAACATTTACAGCTAATAATGCTCAGACAATATCATCTGACCATATAATAATAAAGGCCTTCACAGCATTACCTCAAAATTTCCCTTGGGCATAGTAAGGATGTACATTCTCTGGGAGAATTCTCATGTCATATTGATCTATGACATTTGCTTATAAACTGTAAAGTCCCTATCCAACACAGCTTTCCACAAGAACATTCTTTTCATACTTTTATCTAACAGAGTCCACAGGGAAGCTCCCCCTGCCAAGAGCGCAAATGACAGCATGGGGGATGGTTTAAAAAAAAATGTAAAACAAAACTTATGGTGTACAAAAAAAAGGAAGACAGGTGTGACCTCATGTATGTAAACCTAGATCCATAATTCATGGCGTTACATTCAGAGCAATACATTGTACTTTACTCATGCCATTTATTTTATATTACCTGAAAGAGAATAGTCACAATATTTTATGTTACTATTTTTTAAATAGCTTATTTAAGATTGGGATAATAAAATTGGAACAATAAAAACGTGTTGCTTAACCCTTTAAAATCGCAGCTTTTTTTTGTTTTAATTTTTTTCCTTCCCTTTTTCAAAGAGCAATGCCATTTTTTAATTGCTGTTAGAGGGAAAGTGCCACTTTTATTATTTTAAAATCTTTATAGCCGCATCAACAGTGAACTGGGTACGCTGCTGTAGTGTGCCCAATTAACAGCTGTAGGTGTGGCCGGGCACCATTGTTTTGTAGCCCAGTGGTATCTGCTGAGCTCCACTTACCCTCTATTGCCAGGACCTGTAAGGCCTGTTTCACACTTCAGTTTTTTGCCATCAGTCACAATCCGTCGTTTTATGAAAAAAAAACGGATCCTGCAATTGATGCTGCAGGATCCGTTTTTTTCTCATAGACTTGTATTAGCGACGGATTGTGACGGATGGTCACACGTTTCATCCATCTTTTGACGGATCCGTCGAAAAATCTTTGTCCCTCGTGCGGAGGCAAGGGACAAAGGAACGTTTTTTATGTACGTCGAGAAGTCGGACAGCTACAGATCCAGAGCCATTCTTCATAGGCTATAATGGAAGCCTATGGGCGCAGGATCCGTCAAAAGACGGATTCCGGCGTCTCTCTCTGCCAGAAGCTCATGGGACAAAGATCAAAAGTTCACCTCAGCAGCCTTGACAGATCCGTCAAAAAACTGGTTCCATCGCATCAGTTTTTTACAATCTGCACAGGATCCGTTTTTTTAACACTTTGACGGATTGCGACTGATTGTAAAAAACTGAAGTGTGAAACAGGCCTTTAATAGGAATCTGTACTGTTCACTTCTGGTATCACAGGTCTCCAGAGTCTCTTTTCTGTAGAAAAGAGGAGTCCTCTCTCTCCTGTAGAGTGTAAGTTCTTATGGTCAAGTCAACAGGGCCCTCTCTCTCTCTCCTGTAGAGTGTAAGCTCTTATGGTCAGCAGGGTCCTCTCTCTTCTGTAGAGTATGTTACGCGCGTGGTTGGGGTCATGCTCTGGGGATGTGTAAAAAAGAGAACACCCGACTTTACTAGAGACCCTGATGGTGGGGTTAGACTTGCGTGAGTTTTTCTCATGGTGCTAGCAGTGATCTCACCAAGGTCACCACAGTTCAGCCCGGCTGGGAATGGAGCCTCAGTGACTGGAGGTAACCTCAATGACGTCACCACCGGTCACTGACGCTGCGCTTGCTGCCGCTCAGTTACCAATGGTTCTCAGCCTGGACGGTTGCATCTTGGCGCCGTCCAGGTTGAAAACTGTTTATCCCTCAGACATGGATTACGACGTGGGACAGAACGACACACAGGTACGGTATATTGTTGTTTATTATTTTATTTTTATTACAGGAGATCAAGGGCTTCGGTGGAATAAGCGTTTGGTGAGTATAACTGTGTTTGTTATTTTTAAATAAAAAAGTAAAAGTGTGTTTTGTTTTATTTCTGGCTGTGTCTTTATTTACCTTACAACTATAGGATTAGTAATGGATAGGTGTTTTATAGACGCCTCTCCATTACTAAAGGTACTGCCACACTAAACGATCCCGGTTACGATCACGATAACGACGCAAACTAATGAGATCGTTGGTGTGATCGTTTTAAGGTCGCTAGTAGCTGCCAAACTGGACGATCTCATTAATGACGCATCAGCGGTTAGCGATCTCTTTAACGACTTTGGCGGTCATTGGGACGTGCCATACTGCATGTACTGTGAAAGATCACGACCTCGATAGGCGTGACTGAGCACAACCTTTTGCACGCCCCTCATCACAGATTGGTGGTCACTATCTCATAAATATTTGTCACAGCTCCTCTCGCTTTGTGATTGGATGACCGCGTCATAAAAGACGACGTACCAGCACTCCTTTCCATTGCTCTCGAGCAGAAGCGGTTCTTTCAAATCTCCAGCATCGTTCCAGTGTGTCCTGCTAGCCTTTGTAGCTACTGCGATCCAGTTTGTGCCACTATTGCGGTTGCTGCGTTCCAGTCTACGCCGTTGTTTTTTCTGCGATCCTGTCTGTGTCTCTATTTCATTTGCTGCGATCCAGTCTGTGCCGTTATATACTCTGCGATCCAGTTTGTGACGCTATTAGTTTCCCTATTTTCTTTTTTTTGTTTCCGGATCACAAACAAGTTTTGTAAGGTAGGTATTTTTTTGTCACATTTAATTTTTATTTTTTCTTTAATTTTACAGATCCATTTTTAGATCCCAGCTGTTGTTAAACATTGTCGTCCATCAAATTTTTTTTTTTTTGCCATTGTTTTGTTCAGGCACGCCCACCACCACCATTTTATGATCCCAGCTCTGCCATTGTTTACTCCAGCTGCGCCCACAACCACCATTTTGTGATCCCTGCTGTTTTTACCGTAATTGTCCATCTATGATTTTTATATTTTGGTCTGCCATTGTTTTTTCTTGCTGCACCCACCACCACCATTTTATGATCCTTGCTGGTTTTACCGTAATTGTCCATCTATGATTTTTTTATTTTGGTCTGCCATTGTTTTGTTCAGGCATGCCCACCACCACCATTTTATGATCCCAGCTCTGCCATTGTTTACTCCAGCTGCGCCCACAACCACCATTTTATGATCCCTGCTGTGTTCTATGTTGTAGGCTATGTAAGCATTTTTTTTAACCATTCTGCCGTTCTCACATAATCCTTTTTTTATTACAGATGGCCGATAAGCAGGAATTTTTGCGGGAGTTTATCGAGATGTACCGCTCAATGCCGTGCCTGTGGAAAATAAAGTCGGCTGATTACTGTAACAGGCTTAAAAAGAAGGACGCGTACCAAAAACTGGTGGGGCTCTGCAAGAACCGTTACCCAGATGAACCAGCGGATGAGTCATCGGTGAAAAAACGCATTCAGGCCCTCCGCACAGTGTACAAAAAAGAGCTAAATAAAGTACAGAATTCAACCAAATCTGGAGCCGGGGCCGAAGATGTTTATGTCCCCAAACTGTGGTACTTTGAGCTGTTCGCTTTCACAAGGGACCAAGAAGTACCCAGACAAGGGACATCCATGTTGGATCTAGACCCGGTGATCCAGCCGGACTCCCCTGTCGTACATGTAAGTACCTTTGTATTAAAACACATTTTAATGTACATGCCAAAGTGGACTTGAAATTAAAAAATGTAATTGTGAAATGTAGATAAAATGGCTGAATATATCCCTTCATGTACTGATAATTTATGTAGCTCAACGGTTGAGGCCTATCCATTTACAAGTGTCGTTTTCACATTTTTGCTGTATTTGGGTATAGTGTGAAGATAAATTTCTTTTTCTTTACAAGTGTCGTTTTCACATTTTTTGCTGTATTTGGGTGTTATAGTGTGAAGATAAATTTCTTTGTCTTTGTGATTTACCATTTGTTTTTTGTTCATGCAGGTCACAGAAGAGGCTGTCTCCACACCTCCAACTGAAGAAGACAGCATGGCGTTGATCCAAGATGAAGAAGTAGTCGAGCCACCATCCTCATCTGTGCGGAGCCGGCTTACACTTTCTGGCAGAAAAAGGAAGGCTCCCACCTCGGCTACTCCTGAATTGGTTGAAATTGCGAAAAAAGTTCTTACGGCAGAAAAAGACCAAACAAAAATAACTGGCTTTGCATACTTCGCTAATGAGAAGCTCCCTACACTGGATCCTGTACAGCGTGTTCATGCAGAGAGACTCATGTTTGAGGTACTGACTCAAGCGTCTTTTGGAAACCTGGATAAGGCCGGCGTCACACACAACGACAAAAAATCGGTCCGTTTTAGACGGTCGATTGTCGGATCAAAATGCAAACATCACACATCCTTCTGGCATCCGATTTTCCTTCAAAGATGCGATTTAGTCGCATGTGTGTGTACCTTGTAACATCCGATTTTCATCCGACTTGCGAGAATTTCTCGCAGGCTTGCAAAACTGACATATAATGGATCCAAAAGAATAGTATTTCAATCACAAAAAAAAGAATAGATATATACACATAGAACACATATATATATATATATATATATATATATATATATATATATACATGTCATTGTGACATGTATATATACATATATTTATAGTTCCTAGACTTCTACATACTGTTATAGCCGCTAATTCAATTGCCGACTTTTGTGAAATCACAGAAGCCGACATGAAATGATACATTGTTTCCACACAGTTAACCATGTCATTTCCTGTATTTTGATATTTGTTTAGAACTTACAATTACATGAGTGTATTTGTGCTAAATTTCAGACATGTAGGGGTTAATTAAAGGTGTAAATTCGTTGACAAAAAAATGCGTGGGCTCCCGCTGTATTTTCTCCACCAGACAGACAAAGCAAGCGAGTGGGGGCAGATAATAACAGCCTAGGGAGGGTACATTTTTTTGGTGCCCCCCCCTGGCTACTAACATCTGCCCCCAGACACCCCAGAAAGGGCAAATCTATAATTAGATTCGCCCTTTCTGGCACTTTGCCCGTCTATTCCCATTGCCCTGTAGCGGTGGCGAATGGGTTAATAATCTCAGCTTAATGTCACCTTAGTATTGAAAGGTGACCTTAAGGCAGGTTAATAATTGAGAGCTGTCAATTAGACAACTATCAATCAGGGTGGATTGATTTAAATCACGCCGATTTAAATCAACGATTTAAATCATGATTTAAATCAAATGATTTTTTTCTATTTAAATCAGATCGATTTAAATCGTGATTTTAATCATGATTTAAATCACTGATTTAAATCAAAAGATTTTTTTAATATAAATCACGATTAAAATCTAAAACTTTCAATCATTGTTCAATTAACTCCACACTTCTAGCTTGGTTTCACTTTCTGTAGCTTGGTTTCAGTTTCTTTTTCCATTCAGTTGACATGCCCAAACTTGTTGGATAGTCAGTCAGCAGTACTTGGCTGTAGTAACAATCAAACTTCAGAAGTGATCTGCGTGAGCCATGGCAGGTCGTAAGAGAGACCCTATTTGGAATGAAGGAATAAGACCAGGCTACAAACCACCAAGTAGATTTGATATCTCAGGAAAACATCTTCAGGCTGTATACGACAAAGAAACAGCGGCTTGTACAAAATATTTGAAAGACAAAGTTGTTAACATGAGCTTGGATGGTTGGAGCAACATCCACAACGACCCCATAATTTGCACTTGTGTCACAACAGAAGATGGTGAAACTTACCTTACAGACACAATCGACACATCTGGAAATTCACATACTGCTGAATATTTACTTGAAATTGCTAAGAACTCAATTCACCAATGCCAAGAACAGTTTGGATGTAAAGTAAGGAGCTTAGTTACTGATAATGCAAGCAATGTGGCAAAAATGCGAGCGGAACTGGCACATGAGGATGACACAAATGTCATTACATACGGTTGTTCTGCCCATTTGTTGCATCTTTTGGCAAAAGACCTGCATATTATTTCGGGTGTCAAGGAACATGTTGTAGAAATTGTTAAATATTTCCGCAATAATCATTTTGCACATGCAACCTACAAGGAAATGGGAGGACTGAAGTTGGTTCTACCACAAGATGTTAGATGGAATACCTTGGCTGAATGCTTGGAACTGTTTATTAACAACTGGTCAAAATTAGTGTCCATTTGCGAAACACATCGGGATAAAATTGATGCTAATATACGAAGCAAAGTATTAAATCTTAGTGTGAAGAGAAATGCCGAGGACCTTTTGGAAAGGTTAAAGCCAATATCTATTGCGTTGGATAAAATGCAGAAAGATACTGCAATCATAGCTGATGCCACAGAAGTTTGGAAAGATTTAGAAGGTTCGCTAGATCGCTTGAACCTCTCAAACAATGTAAAGGTTGCAATACACCACCGCAAGGACCAAGCATTAAAAGAAGAACACTATTTAGCCAATATCTTGCATCCCATCTACAGAGGGAAAAAACTATCTGAGGCGGAAATCAACTCTGCAATGGAGTGGCTCGCCAATACTAACCATGACATTGTGGCAACTGTGCTGAAATTGAAGTGTGAATCTGCACCATTTCAAAAATACATGTTTGCAGATAACGTCGTTAATGAACTAAAACCACTGGACTGGGGGAAGTCGCAATCACTTGTTCTTCCAGCGAAGATAATAAATGTAGCTACTCAGCTACTGACTGCATCGGCTTCATCGGCAGGAGTAGAGAGATTGTTTTCTTCATTTGGTTTTGTGCACACCACAGTCCGAAACCGCTTAGGAACTGCTAAAGCAGGACAACTAGTTTTCCTATTAAAAGTCCTAAATAAACAGTAGGCTTAAAGGACTGATGTATTCACTGAAGATGTTTGCTTACTTCAAACGTTAGAGATAGGCTATTGTTAAAAAGTACTTACTCTCTGTAGTTCAATTCTGACTGTTTAATAGTGCAAATAAAAATTATTAGGTTTCATAATCATCAACTGTTTTAATATTTTTATTTGTGTAAAATAAATTGATTTGCAAAAAGACAAAGTTTTGCTTGTGTACAACTTGATTAAAAAATCCTATTTAAATCAAAAAAATCCGATTTAAATCAAAAAAATCCGATTTAAATCAAAAAAATCCGATTTTTTTGATTTTTTTAAAAAAATCATGATTTTTATCCACCCTGCTATCAATTATTAATCCTATTGAAGTAAATAAAAAAACACACACACACTTTAAGAATAAATAATTTTAATGAAATAAAAACACATTTTTTGACCATCTTTTATTTAAGTCTTTTATCTTTTATATATATGTATTCTATGTGTGCATATCTATTCTTTCTATTCTTTATTAAAGCTGTCAGTGTGATTTTACAGTATAGCCGGGGATGAATTGCCGGCTTTTCTAAAGGACACCGATGCGATTTCATCGCAAGTCACACATGCGGTCCGTTTGTAATCAGATTTTTCATCGCTCCCATAGACTTGCATTGGCGATAGTCGACCACAATCGCAGCATGCTGCGATTGCACACGGACGTTTAAAACGGACCACAAAAAATCTGATACTGGGAGCTGCTCCATAGATTAACATAGGGCAGACTGCAATACGATTTTTTATCGCATTGCAGTCGTCCGATTCTGTCGCCAGTGTGACGCCGGCCTTACAGTTATGTCGTCATGCCAAGACCGCAGTACCCGGACTACTCATGGTCGCACAATCCTGTGCCGAACCCAATTGGGATAAATCCTGCAAACCCAAACGTTGGTGCTCCCCCTTATTTTTATACACCGCAGAGGCAACGTGGTAATGGCAACGATCCATCTTACCAGCAGTTATAGTTTTTAAAAATTTTTACAAAAGTTTTTTTTGTTGTCTATATTTTTTTTACATTGTTACCTTTTTTAATAAAAATCTTATTTATCTAATGAATTGTGGTCTTTTATTCTTATGTGATGTCAACAATTTTGTTGACAACTATTAAAAATTTGTATTTTTATTACATCTACTTGTATCTACTTGTCACACACGGGATCATGGGAGTACCAGCTGTCATAGGTGTTCCATCATAGTGAAAAAATTAAATTAAAAAATTTTCAAAAATTAACAACATTTCTTTTAAAGGCCCCTTGTCACACTAGCGCTAAAACCTTATACTAAAAAAGAATACAACACACCTGCGTAGATAAACGTTAAATATATAATATATATTTTCTTCATATATATCTATATTTTTTTTTTAGTAAATAAAATTTAAATAAAAATACAATAACATAATAATAAAATAAAAAATTGTAAACAAAATATTTACATACTACAAAATAATTAAAAAAAAAAAAAAAATTACTGTGGGCGTGGGCCCCGCATTCCAGCCACTACCCTCTCCAGCATCACCCCGTGGTGATGCAGAGCTCCCATGGCAGTTTGCATCGCTGCCACCACGCTGTTCATTGCTGCCATTGCGCTGTTCATGGATGCCATCAGCCGGCGGTGTGACAGCAACAGGTCCTGGGCAGTTGGGATTTCTGTGGAGGTAAAGGTAACAGTTAATAGTGAATTCTGTTGCAACATCAACATGTACATGTTATGTTAATTAACACTTACGGTTTTCGTCAGACGACCCGCTGACCGCCCACCCAGAACCTGATGCTCCGCCGGCTAGGGAAACACAGAAAAAAAAAATTATATCACAACAGCCATTACACATAAGACCTTACAAAGTTCTCAAACTTGTCTGAAGCTTATATAATGTGTGTTAATTACCTGATGGGGAGCCTGCATCCGTGTCACGGGGTGACACTGGAGAGAATCCATAACTCTGTAAAGGGCTCGAAGACCCCAAATCAGGAGAGGGGGTTGCTGCAGGCGAAGGGGTTGAAGGGGTTGAGAGGTAAGGTGATGATGGTGGTGGAGGGGTAGCCGGGGAAGGAGATGATGGAGGTGGAGGGGTAGCTGGGGACGGTGGAGCAGCTGGACCTGGTGATGGTGAAGGTGGTGCTGTAAATGAAATATACAATTCAGAATCCCCATCATCATTATCATTGCCTCCCCATTAATATAGTCATCATTGCCTTCCCATTATCATTGTCTCCCCATTTATATCATCATTATCATTGCCTCCCCATCATCATCATCATCATCCCCTCCTCACCACCATCACTGCCTCCCCCCACCCACCACCATCACACATGCAGCACCGCAGGCAGCACTTTCTCACATACACACAGGCAGGCAGACACACACGCAGGCACACACACACTGAAACACACAGAGCTCGGAGCTGCGGCAACGGTGGCACGGGAGAGGTAAGTATTGTGCTGGCTTCTGCCGGGGCCCTGAGAAAGCGGGGGGGCCCAGTGGCGGTGCTGACACCGCTTACGGGCGCCGGGGTGCCCGACGGCGAGTGGGCCACCCTGCCTGCTCAGGGCCCCGGCACTTGCCCGGGTGCTGACGCAGGCCCTGACTGGTACTCCCGTTACTGCCAGTACTTCCATCTATGCCTGTAAACCCCCTCACGACTGGTACTCCCATCACTGCCTGCCCCATCACTGCTGGTACTCCCATCACTATTGGTCCTCCGTTACTGCCAGTACTTCCATCTATGCCTGTAAACCCTCTCACGACTGGTACTGCCATCACTGCCTGCCCCATCACTGCCGGTACTCCCATCATTGATATAGGTAGATAACCCACAAAACAAACCTCTCCAGATACCCTCATCAATACTCACTCAGAGGCCTGCGTAGCTGGGCCCGGATGCTGGCGACCCTCTCGCTTGAGCGGTAGTGAAGGTCCGCCAGCTTCTTGCGGATCTGGGTAGTGGTCCGCCGCACATTAACCCCTCTCTGACATTAGACGTACTATCCCGTCCATAAAACCCGTGCCATTCTGCCCATGGACGGGATAGTACGTCATAGGCGATCAGCTGCGCTCCTGAGGGGAGCGCAGCTAATCGCCGCCGGGTGTCAGCTGATTATCACAGCTGACACCCGTGACTGTGTGTCAGGAGCGGTCACGGACCGCTCCCGGCACATTAACCCCTAGCACACCGCGATCAAACATGATCGCAGTGTACTGGGGGCACAGGGGAGGATCGCGCAGGGTGGGGGCTCCCTGCGCGCCCCCCTGAGACCCTCAGACCAGCGCGATGTGATCGCGCTGTTCTGAGGGCTTCCTCCCTCCCAGGACCCGGATCCAAGATGGCGCCGGGGTCCTGGAGGGAGGCGGCTTCCTCAGTGCCTGCTGAGAGCAGGCACTGAGAAGCCTGCTGCACTGCCTGAGCGATCGCTGGTGTGACAGTGTGCTGTGCACACTGTCACACCAGCGATTTGATAAAATACAGTGATGTCCCACCCTGGGACAAAGTAAAAAAGTTAAAAAAATAAAAATAAACATGTTATTAAAAAAAATCCAAAATAAATAAAAAAAAAAAAAAATATTCCCCAATAAATTCATTTCTTCCTGTAAATAAAAAAACCAAAACAATAAAAGTACACATATTTGGTATCGCCGCATCCGTAACGACCCCCCTATAAAACTGTCCCACTAGTTAACCCCTTTAGTGAACCCCTTAAAAAAAATAAAAAAAAACCAAAGCAAAAAATCAATGCTTTATCATCATACCGCCGAACAAAAAGTGGAATAACGCACGATCAAAAAGACCGATATAAATAAACATGGTACCGCTGAAAACGTCATCTTGTCCCGCAAAAAACGAGCCGCCATACAGCATCATCAGCGAAAAAATAAAAAGTTATAGCTCGCAGAATAAAGCGATGCAAAAATAATTATTTTTTATATAAAATTGTTTTTATTCTATAAAAGCGCCAAAACATAAAAAATGATAAAAATGAGGTATCGCCATAATCGTACTGACCCGAAGAATAAAACTGCTTTATCAATTTTACCACACGCGGAACAATAAAAACGCCTCCCCCAAAAGAAATTCATGAATTGCTGATTTTTGTTCATTCTAACCTCCCAAAAATCGAAATAAAAAGCGATCAAAAAATGTCACCTGCTCAAAAATGGTACAAATAAAAACGTCAACTCGTACCGCAAAAAATAAGACCTAACATGACTCTGTGGGCCAAAATATGCAAAAATTATAGCTCTCAAAATGTGGCGATGCAAAAAACTATTTTTTGCAATAAAAAGCGTCTTTTAGCGTGACAGCTGCCAATCATAAAAACCCGCTATAAATAGTAAATCAAACCCCCCTTTATCACCCCCTTAGTTAGGGAAAAATAATAAAATTAAAAAAATGTATTTATTTCCATTTTCCCATTAGGGTTAGGGTTGCGGCTAAAGTTAGGGTTAGGGTTGGCGCTAAAGTTAGGATTAGGGTTAGGGTTGGGATTAGGGGTGTGTTAGGGTTAGGTTTGTGGTTAGGGTTGGGACTAGGGTTAGGGGTGTGTTGGGGTTAGGGGCTCTCCAAATGTGACATGGCGTCTGATCTCAATTCCAGCCAATTCTGCGTTGAAAAAGTCAAACGGTGCTCCTTCACTTCTGAGCTCTGCCATGCGTCCAAACAGTAGTTTATCCCCACATATGGGGTATCAGCGTACCTGGACCCCAAGAGTTATTGTGCAATTTGTCCTATTTCTTCTGTTACCCTTGGGAAAATAAAAAACTGGGGGCGAAAATATCATTTTTGTACAAAAAAAAATTATTTTTTTGTTTTTACGGCTGTACATTATAAACTTCTGTGAAGCACTTGGGGCTTCATAGCGCTCACCACACACCTAGATAAGTTCCTTGTGGGGTCTATTTTCCAAAATGGGGTCACTTGTTGGGGATTTCCACTGTTTAGGCGCATCAGGGGCTCTCCAAATGCGACATGATGCCCCCAGACCATTCCATCAAAGTCTGCAATCCAAAACGTCACTACTTCCCTTCCGAGCCCCAACGTGTACCCATACAGTAGTTTTCTCCCACATATTGGGTATCAGCGTACTCAGGACAAATTGGGCAACAACTTTTGGGGTCCAATTTCTCCTGTTACCCTTGTAAAAATAAAATATTGGGGCGAAAAAATCATTTTTGCAAAAAAAAAAAAAAAGATTTTTTATTTTTACGGCTGTGCGTTATAAACTTCTGTGAAGCACTTCGGGGTTCAAAGTGCTCACCACACATCTAGATAAGTTCCTTGTGGGGTCTATTTTCCAAAATGGGGTCACTTGTGGGGGGTTTCCACTGTTTAGGCGCATCAGGGGCTCTCCAAATGCGACATGACGCACCCAGACTATTCCATCAAAGTCTGCAATCCAAAACGTCACTACTTCCCTTCCGAGCCCTGACGTGCGCCCATACAGTAGTTTTCTCCCACATATTGGGTATCAGCGTACTCAGGACAAATTGGGCAACAACTTTTGGGGTCCAATTTCTCCTGTTACCCTTGTAAAAATAAAATATTGGGGCGAAAAAATCATTTTTGCAAAAAAAAAAAAAAGATTTTTTATTTTTACGGCTGTGCGTTATAAACTTCTGTGAAGCACTTCGGGGTTCAAAGTGCTCACCACACATCTAGATAAGTTCCTTGTGGGGTCTATTTTCCAAAATGGGGTCACGTGGGGGTTTCCACTGTTTAGGCGCATCAGGGGCTCTCCAAATACGACATGACGCACCCAGACCATTCCATCAAAGTCTGCAATCCAAAACGTCACTACTTCCCTTCCGAGCCCTGACGTGCGCCCATACAGTAGTTTTCTCCCACATATTGGGTATCAGCGTACTCAGGACAAATTGGACAACAACTTTTGGGGTCCAATTTCTCCTGTTACCCTTGTGAAAATAAAATATTGGGGGCGAAAAAATCATTTTGTAAAAAAAAAAAAAGATTTTTTATTTTACGGCTGTACGTTATAAACTTTAGTGAAACACCTGGGGTTCAAAGTTCTCATCACACATCTAGATAAGTTCCTTGAGGGGTCTAGTTTCCAAAATGGTGTCATTTATGGGGGTTTCCACTGTTTAGGCAGATCAGGAGCTCTCCAAACAAGACATGGCGTCCAGCCAATTCTGCGTTGAAAAAGTCAGACGGCGCTCCTTCCCTTCCAAACTCTGCCATGCACCCAAACAGTGGTTTACCCCCACATATGGGGTATCAGCGCACTCAGGACCAATTGCACAATAACTTTTGGAGTCTTGTTACCCTTGGAAAAATAAAAATTGGGGTGAAAAGATTATTTTTGTGGAAAAAATATGATTTTTAAATTTTACGGCTCTACGTTATAAACTTGTGTGAAGCACTTGGGGGTTCAAATTGCTAATCAAAAATCTAGATAAGTTCCTTAGGGGGTCTAGTTTCCCAAATGGGGTCATTTGTGGGGGATTTCCACTGTTTAGGCACATCAGGGGCTCTCCAAATGCAACATGGCATCCAAACTCAATTCCAGCCAATTTTGGTTGGAAAAAGTCAAATGGTGCTCCTTCCATTCCGAGCTCTGCCGTGCGCCCAAACAGTGGTTCCCCCCCACATATGGGGTATCAGCGTACTCAGGACAAATTGTACAACAACATATGTGGTCCAATTTCTCCTGTTACCCTTGGGAAAATAAAAAAATTAGTGACTAAAAGATAATTTTTGTGGGAAAAAAATAGGATTTTTTATTTTCATGCCCGGGCATTATAAACTTGTGTGAAGCACTTGGGGGTTCAAAGTGCTCACCAAAGATCTAGATAAGTTCCTTAGGGGGTCTAGTTTCCAAAATGGGGTCACTTGTGGGGGGTTTCCATTGTTTAGGCTCATCTGGGGCACTGCAAACGGAACATGACTCCCATTAACGTCTGCATTCCAAAACGTTACTACTTCCTTTCCAAGCCCTGCCGTGCGCCCAAACAGTTTCCCCCACCCCACCTATGGGGTATCAGCGTACTCAGGACAAATTGGACAACAACTTTTGGGGTCCAATTTCCTTGGGAAAATTCAAAAATTTGGGACTAAAAAATCATTTTTGTGGAAAATTGATTTTTTTTTTCACACCCAGGCTTTATAAACTTTTGTGAAACACTTGAGGGTTCAAAGTGCTCACAACAGATCTAGATAAGTACCTTAGGGGGTCTAGTTTCCAAAATGGTGTCACTTGTGGGGGGTTTCCACTGTTTAGGCGCATCAGGGGCTCTCCAAACGCGACATGGCATCCAATCTAAATTCCAGCCAATTTTAGTTTGAAAAAGTCAAACGTCGCTCCTTCCCTTACGAGCTCTGCCGTGTGCCCAAACAGTGGTTTTCCCCCACATATGGGGTATTGTCGTACTCAGGAGAAATTGCATAACAACCTTATATGTCCATTTTCTCCTTTTACCCTTGTGAAAATAAAAAAAAAGTTTGTAAAAGATAATTTTTGTGGCTAAAAAGTAAAATATTCATTTTTTCCTTCCACGTTGCTTTAGTTACTGTGAAGCACCTGAAGGGTTAATAAACTTCTTGAATGTGGTTTTGAGTACCTTGAGGGTGCAGTTTTTAGAATGGTGTCACTTTTGGGTATTTTCTGCCATATAGACCCCTCAAAGTCACTTCAAATGTGAGGTGGTCCCTAAAAAAAATGGCTTTGTAAATTTTGCTGTAAAAATGAGAAATCACTGGTCAACTTTTAACCCTTATAACTTCCTAACAAAAAAAAATGTTGGTTCCAAAATTGTGCTGATGTAAAGTAGACATGTGGGAAATGTTATTTCTTAACTATTTTGTGTGATATATTTCTCTGTTTTAAGGGAATAAAAATTCAAAGTTTGAAAATTGCTAAATTTTAAAAATTTTCGCCATATTTGCGTTTTTTTAAAAAATAAACGCAAGTTATATCGAAGAAATTTTACCACTAACATGAAGTACAATATGTCACGAGAAAACAATCTCAGAATCGCGAAGATCCGTTGAAGCGTTCCAGAGTTATAACCTCATAAAGAGACAGTGGTCAGAATTGTAAAAATTGGCCCGGTCATTAACGTGCAAACCACCCTTGGGGGTGAAGGGGTTAAAGCGCCTCTCCAAGCCCCGCCGGATTTTCTGCAGGCATACCTTTTTGTGGTGCATAGGATGCGCCACAGGTAGCCTGCAGTAATAGTCCCTTTTGTCTGTTTTTTTTATTAAAAAACAGACCTCCGCCTCTGACCACTTTGACCCGCGCTGTCTCACCGCCATATTACAAACACCGCATTGGGCGACGCCAGCGCCATGACGTCATAGCGTGCGCACGTTACGTGCGGCCGCACTCGCAACGCTAAACGGTATTGCGATCGAAAAGTGACCGCAGCAGCCATGCGCCCAGCCAAGCACAGATATGAGATGCTGTTGCGATCGCAAGATAATGGTTCCAAGCTAGGCGATCACAATGGCGTCTCATATCTGTGCATAGCTAGGGCTCCATGTGAGAATTGTCACCTTGCGATCACAGTGGCGTTGCATATCTGTGAATAGCTGGGGCACCATGTGAGAATAGTCACCTTGCGATCACAGTGGCGTCGCATATCTGTGAATAGATGGGGTTCCCTGGTGAATGTTGACCTTTACCTCCCAAATTTTTTTTCATAGATTTATAACAATTTTTTAATCTTTCATATATGACTAAAAATATATATTATATATTTAAACTTTATATAAGCAGCTGTGGTGTATTATGTGTTATTTTAAATTATAAGGTTTGAACGCTAGTGTGACCATGGGTGTTATGATTTGGTAGCTGAGGAGAGCAAGCAAAAAAGGCAATACACCAGAGAGGTTGGAAACTACTGGATTGCAGTACCCTGACTAACCACCACAACTAAAGGCAGCCGTGGAGCGTACCTACGTTGGTCCTAGACGCCTCGTCACAGCCTGAGTGTCATGTGTGCATTGCCACGAAGATCGTCGCGGTTGCACATTTTGACTTCTCACAGCTGATCTGCTGTTTCTTTGTGTTTGGCAGCTAGGGAGTTAATTCTGTCTGTGCTCGGTGCTGGGACTGGGTGCAGTTTCTCCCGGCTGCAATTGATTATTTGTTGATTGGTTTCCTTTAAATTCCTGGTTGTCTGCTTGGGGAGTTGCCAGTGAAACCTTCATGCAGACCACAGATAGGAATGAATCTGTATAGACTTTAGTTGTGAGCTCCTTAGTTGTTCTAAGCTCAACTTGGTTAGAGTTTATTTCCCAGACCATTTATGTTCCTTTGGTGTTTGAGTGTGTATGCAAGCGAGTGTTATCCTGTCTGTCTTATATGTCTAATCTGTGTATTTAGCTGAGATCAGCCCATATCCCTTTGGTGGTAGTCAGGACCCTTTCTTAGGACTGATTACAGGGTTCAGGGTCTGATAGGAGACAGGGTTAGGTTGGAGACTTGGACCTCTGAACCATTATCAGTACCTCCAAGGTGAGGGATTAGTTAGGACCCCAGTTTAGGGTCAGGTTAGATCCCGGTCCACCTCTTTCCTGTTTCAGCTCATCAAGTCCTCAAGATTAACCCTGAGTTCAGCAGATATCGTGTCAGGTAAATCTATTCTATACTTACATGCTGATGTTGCTATACTAGTTGTTGTATAGAGTGTTGTTCCTGTATTAATAGTTTACTGACATTGTATACATATCATTAGACAGCGTGACATTTTCACTGGCCATAAAAATTATCTCCAGTTACCATGGATCCAGTAGCCCAGCTGGCTCTGCAGTTGCAGGGATTATCCATGAAGCTGACGGACATTAAGTCCAAAGTTTTGTCTCCCCTGGAGCAAACCAGAGTTGAACCTAAAGTAGCTCTCCCGGACAGGTTCACTGGTGGGCGAGACAAATTTTTCACCTTCCGGGAGGCATGTAAATTGTATTTTCGGCTTCGGCCTCGATCATCAGGGAGTGATGAGCAGAGAGTGGGAATTGTTATCTCACTTCTGCAAGGGGACCCTCAATCCTGGGCATTTTCCCTTCCTCCGGGATCCCCGGCTCTACTGTCTGTAGATCAATTTTTTACTGCCCTGGGATTGGTATATGATGACCCAGATCGGGCCTCTCTTGCTGAGACAAAATTACGTAAGATACAGCAGGGAGATCGTCCTGCAGAGGAATTTGCTTCTGAGTTTCGTAGATGGGCCACAGATACTCAGTGGAATGACCCAGCTCTTAGGAGCCAGTTTTGTCATGGGCTTTCTGATAAATTAAAAGACGTTTTGGCTCAGTATGAGTCTCCTCATTCACTGGAGGCTGCTATGGCCTTAGCTATCCGTACTGATAGACGGCTTCGGGAGAGGGGTGAGGTAACCCCACTCCCTGTTGTTTCTCCACCTACCACTAAAGTCCCTTATGTTGAGGTTCCCCTTGTCTGTTCGGATGAGCCTATGCAGTTGGGAGGGACATCATTTCGTAGGAGGGGATTGGCGGTACGCCGCAGGACTAGAAGATGTTTTTTCTGCGGGAAAGAGGGACATTTTGTTGGAGAATGTCCATCCCGTGCCTTGTTGAGCCAAAAGTCGCCGGAAAACTGTTAATCCCAGGTTGTGTGGTGGACGACAACCTGGGAGTATGTATTTCATCCGCCAGTTCTTCTCAGTTCCTTGTACCAGTGGAGGTGGTGGTTGGTACGAGAGTGGAGAGATTGTCTGTTCTTCTTGATAGTGGTTCCGGGGCTAATCTGGTTGACGCTCAGTTTGCTCAGGCTCAAGGTATGCATCTGAGTGTATTGGTCAAACCGATCCCTATATTCTCCATTGACGCCAGGCCTCTCGGCCAAGGTAGCTTTGTTCATGAGGTTCATAACATTGACCTTCGGGTAGGGCAATACATAGGGAACAATTATCTTGTTATGTGTTGGAGGGTCTACCTACTCCCATTGTGTTGGGACTTCCTTGGTTGGTTAAACATAACCCTGTGATTAATTGGCAGTCCAGAGAAATAAGCCAATGGGGTGAGTTTTGCAAAAGCAACTGCATGAACACAGTCATCAGTGCGGTCGTGCCTAGTACATTGCCTCCTTTTTTGGAGGATTTTGGGGATGTTTTCTCTGAGGAGGGGTGTCAGGAGTTGCCTCCTCATCGCGTGTATGACTGCTCTATTAATCTCCTTCCTGATGCTAAGTTGCCTAAAGCTAGGTTGTATAATCTTTCTGGTCCTGAGAGGCAGGCTATGAAAGATTATATTTCTGAAAGTCTGGCCAAAGGGCATATTAGACCTTCATCTTCCCCAGTAGCCGCGGGGTTCTTCTTTGTGAAGAAGAAAGATGGAGGCCTACACCCTTGCTTGGATTTCCGCGAACTTAATCGGATTACTGTTCGAGATCCGTATCCACTCCCTCTTATTCCTGATCTCTTCAATCAAATTGTTGGCGCCAAATGGTTCTCTAAATTGGATCTCAGGGGGGGCGTATAATCTGATTAGGATAAAAGAGGGGGATGAGTGGAAAACGGCGTTTAACACGCCGGAGGGACATTATGAGAACCTTGTCATGCCTTTTGGTCTGACTACTGCACCAGCAGTATTCCAACATTTTGTTAATGACGTTTTTCGTCACCTTGTGGGGCTGTTTGTGGTTGTATATTTGGACGACATTTTAATTTACTCGCCAGATCTTGTGTCTCATCAGGAGCATGTGAGACAGGTGTTGCAGATCTTGCGAGACAATAAACTATACGCCAAACTGGAGAAGTGTGTATTTGCCGTACAGGAACTTCAGTTTTTGGTTTTTTTGGTGTCAGCCTCCGGTTTCCGTATGGACCCTGAAAAGGTGAGAGCAGTGCTTGAATGGGATCAGCCAGGGGATCTTAAGGCTCTGCAGCGTTTTTTGGGGTTTGCTAACTACTACCGGAAATTTATTTGTAATTTCTCATCTGTCGTCAAACCTCTCACTGACATGACAAGAAAAGGGATGGATTTTTCTAAATGGTCGGACAAAGCTTGCCAAGCCTTTTCCTCTTTGAAGAAATGTTTTGCTTCGGCACCCGTTCTCATCCAACCAGATGCATCTCAGCCGTTCATTGTGGAGGTGGATGCGTCTGACGTAGGGGTGGGTGCTATATTGTCCCAGGGTCCGTCCCCTGGTAAATGGCATCCGTGCGCTTTCTTTTCTAAGAAATTGTCGTCCGCCGAAAGGAATTATGATATCGGCAATAGGGAACTTTTGGCCATTAAGTTAGCTTTTGAAGAATGGCGTCACTTTTTGGAGGGGGCAGTCCACCCGGTTACCGTTATTACTGATCACAAGAACCTGTTGTATTTGGAATCCGCTAAGCGTCTGAATTCCAGACAAGCTCGATGGTCGTTGTTTTTTACCAGGTTTAATTTTGTCGTCACTTATCGCCCGGGGTCTAAGAATGTAAAGGCTGATGCCTTGTCTCGCAGTTTCCCAGGGGCCGGGAAAACGGATGACCCGAGTCCTATCCTTCAGGAGGGGGTGGTAATGTCGGCTGTATTTTCTGAGCTTGAGGAGGAGGTGTTAGAGGCTCAGGGGGACGCCCCTGCAGGACCTCCAGGGAGACTGTTTGTCCCAAATCTGTTGAGACAAAAGGTTATTGAGGCACATCATAATTCTGCTCTAGCAGGACATCCAGGGAGTAAGGCTACTTTAGATCTCCTTTCTCGCCGGTTTTGGTGGCCTAATGCTAATAAAGATGTTATAACTTTTGTCGCGTCATGTGGGGTGTGTGCTCGCTCTAAAACCCCTCATACCCGTCCGTCTGGGACCCTTTTACCCTTGAAACTTCCGGAGCGTCTATGGACTCATTTATCTATGGACTTCATTACGGACCTGTATTGAATAATCTGAGTGCGATGGGGAACCGTTACAAACGTATGGCTGATAGGAGGAGAGTTTCTGGTCCAGATCTGAATGTGAACGATCTGGTATGGTTGTCTACCAGGAATATAAAACTTAAGGTGCCCTCCTGGAAACTGGGTCCCAGATTCATCGGGCCGTACAGGATCAGTTCCATAATTAATCCTGTGGCATTTCGTCTGGACCTCCCTCCTACGTTTAAAATTCATAATGTGTTCCACAAGTCATTACTTAAAAGGTATGTGGCACCAGTCATACCGTCACCTCTACCTCCTCCTCCTGTGTTGGTCAATGGTAACTTGGAATTTCAAGTATCAAAGATCATTGACTCACGTCTGAATCGCCGGTCCCTTCAGTACTTGGTGCATTGGAAGGGGTATGGTCCAGAGGAGAGGACGTGGGTCCCTGCGTCTGATGTTAACGCAGATCGTTTGGTTCAGACCTTCCACAGAACTCACCCGGGCAGGCCTGGCCCTGAGGGTCCGGAGGCCCCTCGTAGAAGGGGGGGTACTGTCATGTGTGCATTGCCACGAAGATCGTCGCGGTTGCACATTTTGACTTCTCACAGCTGATCTGCTGTTTCTTTGTGTTTGGCAGCTAGGGAGTTAATTCTGTCTGTGCTCGGTGCTGGGACTGGGTGCAGTTTCTCCCGGCTGCAATTGATTATTTGTTGATTGGTTTCCTTTAAATTCCTGGTTGTCTGCTTGGGGAGTTGCCAGTGAAACCTTCATGCAGACCACAGATAGGAATGAATCTGTATAGACTTTAGTTGTGAGCTCCTTAGTTGTTCTAAGCTCAACTTGGTTAGAGTTTATTTCCCAGACCATTTATGTTCCTTTGGTGTTTGAGTGTGTATGCAAGCGAGTGTTATCCTGTCTGTCTTATATGTCTAATCTGTGTATTTAGCTGAGATCAGCCCATATCCCTTTGGTGGTAGTCAGGATCCTTCTTAGGACTGATTACAGGGTTCAGGGTCTGATAGGAGACAGGGTTAGGTTGGAGACTTGGACCTCTGAACCATTATCAGTACCTCCAAGGTGAGGGATTAGTTAGGACCCCAGTTTAGGGTCAGGTTAGATCCCGGTCCACCTCTTTCCTGTTTCAGCTCATCAAGTCCTCAAGATTAACCCTGAGTTCAGCAGTGTCAGGATCCCGTCTGGGTTGGAGCCGATGTTACTGCAAACACTAGGGAAAGCAGAGGCAGGTAGCGTAGTCAGAAGGCAGGCCGAGGTCGGTACACAGGAAAGCAGTGTTTGTAGCAGGGAAGCAGGCAAATAACGTAGTCAGGTGGCAGCCGGAGGTCGGTACACAGGAAAGGCAGTTCGGTAGCAGAGGAGCAGGCAGATAACGTAGTCAGGTGGCAGCAGGAGGTCGGTACACAGGAGAGCAGTGTTTGTAACAGCAGGAACAGCAGGAGAAAGAGCTTGACTAAAGGCTGGAAGCACAATAATCTCGCAATGACACACCCACAGGGCCAGGTTTATATAGGGTGTGTAATTGGCAATCAGAGGCCCAATCAAGAGAGCACTAGGTGTAGCCAATCAGGAAGAACAGTCAATGGTATCTGGGTTCAGCAAGGAACTTTGCAGCCAGCAGAATAGCTCAGATGGTAGAGCTGCTGGCCAGTGGACAAGAGGTACTGGGTTCGACTCCTGACAGTACTCCCCTCCTTCCAGGATGGCCTCTGGACATCTCAGGAGCTGGCTTATCTGGGTACCTTTGATGAAAGGCTCTTGTTAGTCTAGGAGCATGGACGTTGTCCCTTGGTTCCCATGAATTTTCCTCTGGTCCGTAACCCTTCCACTGCACCAGATACTGCAGTTTACCTCTGAATTTTCGGGAGTCCAGAATCTTATCCACAATGTATTCTTCTTCACCACGGATCCTTTCTGGTGGAGGAGGTGGCTGAATTCTTCCTGGAAACGGGTTTTCACAGAAGGGTTTGAGCAAGGATATGTGAAACACTGGATGAATCTTTAGATTGTTGGGAAGTTTTAAACGAAAAGCAACCTGGTTAATTTTTGCAGAAATTTGAAAAGGTCCAATGAATTTCTGACCCAATTTGGAGGATGGCACATGTGTCTTAAGGTTTTTAGTGGACAGCCAAACTTTGTCTCCAACCTGAAGAGCAGGGGGCACTCTCCGATGTTTATCTGCTGCTTCCTTATATTCTTCCTGGGTCTTGAGCAATATCTCTGATAATTCCTTCTGGGATTCCTGTAATTTTGTAAGCCTGTCATTAACAGCAGGAATGGGAGTGTTCACTGGCAGATTAGGGATAAATACTGGATGTACTCCATAATTAGCAAAAAATGGGGTTTGAGATGTAGCGCTATGTATGGAGTTGTTGTAGGCAAACTCTGCTGTTGGTAAATAGTCCACCCAGTCATCCTGAAGATAGGAAATGAAGCAACGGAGGTATTGCTCCAAAGTCTGGTTCGTTCTCTCCGTCTGGCCATTGGACTGAGGATGGAAAGCGGTAGAAAGATTCACCGTGACTCCCAAGGCTGTACAGAAACTCTTCCAAAATTTTGACGTAAACTGAACGCCTCTGTCAGACACCACGCTGTCAGGAATTCCATGTAACCTGAATACTTCTTTGATCATCAGTTCTGCAGTTTTTTCAGCAGTAGGAATTCCTTCAGTTGGAATAAAGTGGGCCATTTTTGTGAGTCGGTCCACTATGACAAGGATGACGGTCATCTGTTTGGAAGGGGGTAGTTCCACAATAAAATCCATGGAAATAGATCCCCAAGGCCTGGATGGAACTGGGAGTGGTTGCAAGAGTCCTAGAGGAGACGATCGTGGGGTCTTGTTTCGTGCGCATGTTAAACAGGTTGAAACATATTTCCTCACGTCCTTCCTACAATTAGGCCACCAAAAGAAACGAAGTAGTAAGTCTTGTGTTTTTGCAACTCCAGGATGTCCTGCCAGTTTAGAAT
This sequence comes from Oophaga sylvatica, assembly GCA_033576555.1. Taxonomy (NCBI): domain Eukaryota; kingdom Metazoa; phylum Chordata; class Amphibia; order Anura; family Dendrobatidae; genus Oophaga; species Oophaga sylvatica. The sequence goes on along the minus strand of JARQOD010000009.1, from coordinate 98,247,522 downwards.
CATGGACACTTTTGAGGACTTCAAGGCGAGAAGATTCAGGTACATATATTTGGTGTTTCTGCATCCAAAACCCCTCTTTGAATGAAAGATCGACGTCTTCCGAAGGATGGTTAAGGAAAGAGTCCTCTTGATATCCATCTTTAATTCTATTACCTAGTCCTCTAGAGTGCAATATTCCCAAAAAATTTTAGGGCCTAGAATTGTATCATCATTACTAGACCTCTCCTGAGGTTCCGAACACATCCTGGACAGGGCGTCAGCCTTGCCATTCCTTGAACCAGGCCGGTAAGAGATTATAAAATTGAATCTTGAGAAAAATAAGGCCCATCGTGCTTGTCTTGCAGACAATCTTTTTGCTGTACGGAGGAATTCAAGATTCTTGTGGTCCGTGAGGACAGTCACAGGGTGATTGGCACCTTCCAGAAGATGTCTCCACTCGGAGAAGGCAACTTTAATGGCTAACAGTTCTTTATTACCAATGTCGTAGTTCTTTTCTGCAGATGACATGGTGTGGGAAAGAAACGCACATGGGTGAAGTTGCATCTTGTCCCCAACTCGCTGAGACAGAATAGCTCCCACTGCAGAGTCCGAGGCGTCCACTTCGACAGTAAATGGCAATTCAGGATTTGGGTGTACTAACAATGGAGCAGACGTAAAAAGAGTTTTCAACTTGTCAAAAGCCTCCTGTGCCTCTGGAGACCAGAAAAATGCTTTTGTCTTTTTTGTTAGTGTAGTAATTGGTAGTATGATCCGTGAAAAGTTCTTTATAAATTTTCGGTAAAAATTTGCAAATCCTATGAAACGCTGGACGTCTTTTAAATTTCTTGGAACAGGCCAGTCCACTACAGCATTGATTTTGCCGGGATCCATGCTCAGACCTTCTGGGGAGATGATATATCCCAGAAATTGGATACTGGTTTGTTCAAACTCACATTTTTTAAGTTTAATGTAGAGATGGTTCTCCTGTAGTCGTTCCAAGACTAACTGGACGTGCCTGCGATGCTCTTCCAAGGTGTCTGAAAATATAAGAATGTCATCGAGATAAGCCACAACGAATTGGTCCAAGAAATCTCGAAATACATCATTAATAAAATGTTGAAAGGTGGCTGGGGCATTGCTAAGGCCAAAGGTCATAACAAGAGATTCAAAATGTCCATATCTCGTTCTGAAGGCGGTCTTCCACTCATCTCCTGGGCGAATCCGTATGAGGTTGTAAGCCCCTCTAAGATCCAGCTTCGTAAAGATTTTCGCAGAACGGAGTCTCTCAAATAGTTCAGGAATCAAGGGTAGCGGGTAGCGATTCTTGACAGTGATATTATTCATCTCTCTGTAGTCAATACATGGCCGCAGAGTGGAGTCTTTCTTTTCAACAAAGAACAGGGGTGCCCAAGCTGGAGATGTGGAAGGTCGAATAAAGCCTTTCTCTAAATTTTCATCCAGGAACTTTCTTAATACCTTCAATTTAGGTTCAGAAAGATTGTAAATCCGTCCAAATGGAATGGTTGCTCCTGGCAGCAATTCAATGGGACAGTCATAAGGACGGTGAGGAGGTAATTGATCTGCTTTCTTCTTACTGCAGACATCAGAGAACTGCTGATATTGAGGTGGTAGTTTCTCTTCCTTCTCATGCGAAATCTCAGAGATTTGGACTTGTTGGAGAACAGGGGGTTCCTTATGACAATTATTCTTACAGTAGTCAGATGGAAAGGTGATGGTCCTTGATGCCCAGTTGATAGAAGGGTTATGGACTGAAAACCAGGGGATCCCTAGAATAACCGGAAATTTCGGAGATGAAATAAGGTGGAAACTGACAGCTTCATGATGATCCGGGTCGATACAAATCTCCAGTTCAATTGTCTCATGCGTGACAGGTCCAGAAGACAAAGGTGATCCATCCACAGTTTCCATTTCAATTGGTGTGGATTTGGTCCTACTGGAAATATCATTATCACGTGTAAATTTTAAGTCCATAAAATTTCCTCCTGCTCCCGAATCCAACAGGGCAGAGCATTGTATTTTTTGGGTGCCCATTACAACCTGAATGGGGATTACAAAATGAGATGATGTGGTATGTATTTTGTCTATTTCTGGCGTTACTGATGAGATAGTCTGCAAGATGGAATCCGACTGCTGAGAAAGGTCCGTATTGCTGGCAGACCTGTTGTTGGTAAAGGCTATAGTCCTTTTGTTAGGACAGTTGATGGCATAGTGTCCAGGGTCCCCACAATAGAGGCAGAGATGTTCTGCACGTCGCCTCTCCTTCTCCTGTGCAGAGAGTGGTCTTCGGATGACGTCGATCTGCATCGGTTCAGACACAACTTGCGTCTTTTCTTGGTGGTCTGATGCTGAAAATGAGAAGCCAGGGCTATTCCCAAGTGCTCGCAGTCTCTCCTTTCTCCTTTCAGTAAGTCTCTGGTCAATCCGGATACATAGTTGAATAAAGTCCTCCAACTGGTCAGGGGTCTCAACCCTGGCAAGCTCGTCTTTCACTGGTTCTGATAACCCTCGTCGAAATTGACTTCTCTGGGCCGCTGGATTCCAGGTGGTGTCGGCCACCCAGCGACGGAACTCCGATGTATATTCCGCAACAGAGCGACGTCCTTGGCGCAAATTATGTAATTTGGTTTCTGCTGTGGCACAGCGGTTTGGGTCATCAAAAACTTGATTCATAGCTGCGATGAAAGCTTCCAGGTCATTAAGGAGGGCATAGTCCTTTTCTACATAAGGTGAAGCCCAAGCAAGAGCTTCATCCGTCAGGAGATTTATCATGAAAAAAACTTTCTTCCTCTCACTGGTAAAGGGAGCAGGTTGCATCTGGAAGTATATGCGGCATTGATTGAGGAATCCTCGGTACTGCTTGCGATCCCCACTGAACTTTGCAGGCAGTGGCAGCCGCGCATTTGATTCGGACCCTGAATTGCGCACGTCCAGTAGTTGTTTTTGTAGCTCAATTACTTCCTGTTGTATCGCCGTGAAATCAGTTTGTAACTTGGCATATTTTCCTTGAGAGTCAGTACAAAAACTTTGAAGCTCCGTAACTTGCCGCCTCAGGGTGTTCACAGCGGACTCCATTTTGGCGCGAGATTATTCTGTCAGGATCCCGTCTGGGTTGGAGCCGATGTTACTGCAAACACTAGGGAAAGCAGAGGCAGGTAGCGTAGTCAGAAGGCAGGCCGAGTCGGTACACAGGAAAGCAGTGTTTGTAGCAGGGAAGCAGGCAAATAACGTAGTCAGGTGGCAGCCGGAGGTCGGTACACAGGAAAGGCAGTTCGGTAGCAGAGGAGCAGGCAGATAACGTAGTCAGGTGGCAGCAGGAGGTCGGTACACAGGAGAGCAGTGTTTGTAACAGCAGGAACAGCAGGAGAAAGAGCTTGACTAAAGGCTGGAAGCACAATAATCTCGCAATGACACACCCACAGGGCCAGGTTTATATAGGGTGTGTAATTGGCAATCAGAGGCCCAATCAAGAGAGCACTAGGTGTAGCCAATCAGGAAGAACAGTCAATGGTATCTGGGTTCAGCAAGGAACTTTGCAGCCAGCAGAATAGCTCAGATGGTAGAGCTGCTGGCCAGTGGACAAGAGGTACTGGGTTCGACTCCTGACAAGCAGATATCGTGTCAGGTAAATCTATTCTATACTTACATGCTGATGTTGCTATACTAGTTGTTGTATAGAGTGTTGTTCCTGTATTAATAGTTTACTGACATTGTATACATATCATTAGACAGCGTGACACTGAGAAGCTAACTACACCTAAAGATAGAAAGAGGAAAACTATCTGCCCGGAGCAGATCCCCAAAGAACATAGGAAGCCCCCAAACATGTAATGGCGGTTAGACAAGAGGAAATACAGACACAGACAGAAAATAGTATGAGCAAACGCCGGGGCCCAATCTGCCTAGACAGAAAAGGATAGGAAGGATATTATTCTTCCAAAAACATGACGTTGAACAGATAAATAGTTTGGGTTTATCCAAGGAGGACCTAGAGAGCTTTCAGACATTAACTGGCCTCCTCGGTGAGAATGCACAAGAGAGGGGGAAGGGCCCCTTTACGAATCTAAAAAAGAAAAGCACCAGGATGCCACCAATTACGGACGTAACCAGTGTAGATATTTTTATCAGACTGGTAGAAACTGAACTAAGTAAAATACCAGGTAGTCAACATCAATGCAATCTTTCAATGGGGGAGCAGAAAGCTCTTTCAAAATTGGAAAAGAACAACGATTTGATCATCAAGGCATCCGACAAAGGGGGTAATCTGGTGCTAATGGATCATCTCATATATCTTAAGATGTGTTATAGTCTATTGGATGACCAGAGTACATATGAGACTCTGAGAGGGGACCCGACCAACACATATAAGGAGGAATTGGGAGGAATACTGATGAAGGCTAAAATTGATGGCCTTATATCAGAGAATGAACTGAAATTCATGACATCACTCTTTCCGGTTATTCCCACCTTCTATGCCCTCCCGAAGGTGCATAAGGGTCTGGAACCACTAAAAGGACGCCCAATAGTATCGGGCATAGATTCCCTATCACAAAATGTTGGGATATATATAGATCGAGTCCTGAGACCCTTTGTTACCTCTTTACCATCGTATGTACATGACACCTCACACCTCTTGTGTATTTTGGAAGGGATATCAGTGGACAGTAATACAATGGTTGCCTCCATTGACGTTGAGGCATTATACAGCAGTATTCCACATGATCATGGTATTGGAGCAGTAAATCATTTTTTGAGGACTAGAGCAATTGACTGTCGTGAACACAGTATGCTCATCGAAAGACTGCTCCAATTTACCCTTACTCATAATTATTTTCTTTTCAATGGAAAGTACTTCCACCAGCTCAGGGGGACTGCAATGGGGAGCCCATGTGCCCCCACCTATGCTAATATCTTCCTGGGCTGGTGGGAGGAAACCCACATTTTTGGTGGGGAGGAGGTGGACGCTTGGTGGACCCCTTACATTGTCCTCTGGGCCAGATATATTGACGATATCTTGGTCTTTTGGTCTGGCTCAGAGGAGATGTTCACCCGTTTTGTGGGGAACATCAATAACAACAGGGTGGGTTTAAGGTTCACCTCTGAATGCCACTCTCGTAGTATAAACTTCCTGGATTTGACTATTGTAAAAAATGATGATGGCAGAATATGTACCAGTACCTTCAGAAAACCGACGGCGAGTAATAGCCTGTTAAGGTGGAATAGCCATCACCCTGTCCCCTTAAAAAGAGGGATACCGAAGGGACAGTTTCTCCGTATTCGTAGAAACTATTCGGATGTGGGGACTTTTAAAAGACAATCCAGGGAACTGTATGACAGGTTCAAGAGGAGGGGTTACCCTGAGGATGTCCTGGATGGACCTCTCAACTATGCCCTTGCGTCCAACAGGGAGACGCTTCTTGATAACACAAGGGGGGAGGATGATAAGGAACAGCATGTAAGATTGATCGGGACATACGATGGACAATCTGAAAGGGTATACCATATTCTAAAAAAACACTGGGGAATTCTTACAGCAGACCCCAATGTGAGTAAATTTTTACCCTCAAGACCGAGTATTACATATAGGAGGGGACGTTCAATAGGGGACCGTCTTGTCCACAGCCTGTATCAGAGACCTTCAAGGACAGACACTTGGTTGGACAGGAGACCTTTAGGTTTTTTTAAATGTGGAAAGTGTTCAAGATGCAATATGATGAATCAAACCAAAACATTCTGTAGCTCGGCTAATGGCAAGAGGTTTACCATTAGGGACTTTGGCAATTGTAGATCCATGGGGGTGGTCTACAAAGCTACCTGTACCTGCCCCCTGGACTACGTTGGAAAAACAAAAAGAGAATTAAGAATAAGGGTGGGTGAACATTGTAATGACATCAAGAATAAAAAAGACACACCGATATCTCGCCACATGAATAGTGTCCATTCAGGCCGCATATCAGAAATTACTTTTACAATGATAGAATTAATTAAACCAAAAGCAAGAGGGGGGGATCATGACAAAATGATCCTTAAACTTGAGGCCGAATGGACCTTTAGGCTACAGTCCCTGTCTCCAAAGGGTCTAAATGAATATATATCATATGCATGTTTCATCTGAAAGGGAGAATAATTTCACTTGACTGGCATCCTGTGCTCGGGATTTTTCATGACTGAGAGACGTTTATTTATATTTATATACCCATACTATTGACATGTTATATGTCGTAACCTATGAAGGTTTTTTTGATATCTTTATCACCCTATACTAGGGTTTTCTTTCTATTGTTAATTTGCTATTATGCCCAGGCCACAGCTTTATATAACTCTCCTGCCACTATTATAAAATCTGTACCTGTTTTTTATTATTTGCCTAATATATCGGTAACTAAGTGTATAATTAGTACCATACCGTCAGTTGGCAGCAATATGCTCTGACACGATCTTTTTAATTTACCTACGTTTTGAATCAATAGCCTGACTAAGCAATCAATCCGCTTGCAGGTAGATTATGAATAACAAGCGCCGCATCACTTTCTGTCTATTTGCGTTCCACTAAGTGGAACGCAAGGGTATTCTGGTCAGGGCGGATATGACATCAGCATTCGGTGAATGACCAGGGCGGAAGTGACGTTACGCCTTAGTGACCGAGACGCAGACTGCTCCCGGAAGTATTGGTGAGACCTATACATCACGCTGGACATCGTGGGGAGCGATGGCGTCTAACGTATTTTTAAAAAAGCGGTGAGTGGCCTATGGGTTAACCCGGTATATGTGCCCACAATTATATGGGCGGACCAATTTCGGTACTGACAAGGGGTGGTTATTAAACTCCACCTGAGAGGATACGACGGTGCACCATCATCTATAATGGCAGCCGATCTGTATCATTTTGAAGACCTCCTGATGAACCGTTCAGACTGACGGGGAAACGCGTCGGGGTTAATGAAGACACGATAAGTTACCCCCTATGGGATCAAACATATGAGGCGCTAAGACAACAATATGTCATGCTCTATGAATGTTCCACTATATGATCAGAAAAACTTAACGCTAATAATTCTTTTATGAATTGTTGTCTATCATTTGTCCTTTTTACCTTTGGCCAGTGATGATACTGAACCAATCCATAATATGGAATAAGGACAATTAGGGGTTTATTCCTTTGCCCTATGGAACTTACTATCTCCCAAACATATTGTATATCAGTCATCTAGGGGTACAAGTGTCCTATTTTACGTGTGCCTAGTTTAAAGACTCACTTCACTCCTGCCTATCCACATATTGTTTTCCTACCTATAGTGTAGGGTACAATAGGGCAGTTAGGGCTAGCCTACGCTGAGTGGGGGCGCCAAGTCGAATCTCTAGTGGTGCCAACCCCCACGGTCAGGTAGGATCATATAGGAGATATATAGGCCACGTAATCAGTATAGTCTTTTTTGTCATTTTTGGTATTTAACCTTTTTTCACTGGGTTGGTGTTTTTTAATGATTATCAATAAAAAATTAAGTTTTTAGAGGGAATTTATGTTCTACACGAAATACAGACACAGACAGAAAATAGTATGAGCAAACGCTGGGGCCCAAACTTCCTAGACAGAAAAGGATAGGAAGGACACTTACTGCAATCCCAAAAAACCCTAAAAAGTACCAACACTACTAATTACAAAAACACCTGAGATCACATGACCTCTACCACCTAAATTAGTTCTCTGGTGTAACAAAACTAAGCAGCAGCCACTAAAAAAAATGGAAAAGGCAAATGAACAAATAACAGTGGCTCAGATAAACTGAGAGGAGCACAAGCCCCCGGAGGGGACCTGGCTGACCTCCACAGAAGTGCAGGAAACAATGCAAAAAGCAAGCTCAAAAATAAAAGCAGAAAATATCTTATCTGAGAGCAGGAGAAGAGGCAAAATTCAGCAGGCTTCCAAGTGAACCAGGAACAACAACAGTTAGACAAGAACAATTGATCACCGGCAACCCTGATGGGAGGGAACCTCCCTTATATAGGACCAGTCTGTAACTCCTGATTGCCAATCTTCACTAAATGGTTCAGCACTGTCTGTAACCACCAGAGGGAGCTTCTGCTCAGAACTCATTTCTAACACATTCACAACAGTACCCCCCTTGAGGAGGGGTCACCGAACCCTCACTTGGGCAACCAGGTCGGTCAGGATGAGCTCTGTGATACGCACGGATCAGTCTCCTAGCATGGATGTCCGAAGCAAACACCCAAGAATTGTCCTCCTGACCATAACCTCTCCACTTAACCAAATACTGGAGTTTCCGTCTAGAAAAACGAGAATCCAATATTTTCTCAACCACATACTCCAGATTGCCCTCGACCAAAACAGGGTCAGGAGGCGCAGCCATAGGAACCACTGGCTCGACAAACCTCTTCAATAAGGACTTGTGGAACACGTTATGGATCTTAAATGTCCCTGGAAGAAGTAAACAAAAGGAAACAGGATTAAGAATCTCCATGATCTTATAAGGTCCAATGAATCTAGGCTTAAACTTAGGAGATGCAACTCTCATAGGGATATTTCTTGAGGACAACCAGACCAAGTCCCCCACTTCAAACCGAGGACCATCAGTCCTATGCCAGTTGGCAAACCGCTGGGCCCTCTCCTGAGAGAGGGACAACCTCTCCACTACCTGGTCCCAAATCTGCTGCATACGCTCCACAACAGAGTCAACACCCGGACAGACAGAAGCCTCCGTCTGTCCCGAAGAAAATCGAGGGTGAAACCCAAAATTGCAGAAAATGGAGACATCAAAGTGGCAGAGCTAGCCCTATTATTAAGAGCAAACTCAGCCAAAGGCAAAAAAGAGACCCAGTCATCCTGATCAGCAGACACAAAGCATCTCAGATAAGTCTCCAATGTCTGGTTTGTTCTCTCAGTTTGTCCATTGGTCTGAGGATGAAAAGCCGAGTAGAAAGACAATTGAACACCAAGTTTAGAACAAAAAGTCCTCCAAAATCTGGAAACAAACTGGACTCCTCTGTCAGACACAAAGTTCTCAGGAATGCCGTGTAACCGAACCACGTGCTGAAGGAACAAAGGCACCAATTCAGAGGAGGAAGGCAACTTAGGTAATGGCACAAGATGTATCATTTTGGAAAACCTATCACAAATCACCCAAATAACGGTCATTCTCTGAGAAACAGGGAGGTCGGAAATTAAATCCATAGAGATATGGGTCCATGGTCTCTTGGGCACAGGCAATGGCATCAACAAACCACTAGAGCGAGAGCAAGGCTTGGAGAGAGAGCAAGTACCGCAAGACTGCACAAATTCCCTGATGTCACGAGAAAAAGTAGGCCACCAAAAGGACCGACTAACCAAGTCTCTGGTACCAAAAATTCCGGGATGACCGGCCAACGCGGAACAATGAATCTCAGACATCACACTCTTTTTCCACCGGTCTGGGACAAACAATTTCCCAATAGGGCAGCGCTCGGGTTTATCCTCCTGACACCCTTCCAGAGCCAGTCTCAAATTGGGCGAGATGGCGGAAAGAACTACACCCTCTTTCAAAATAACAGCAGGATCAGATAACTCAGGAGAGTCCGCAAGGAAACTCCTCGATAGGGCATCCGCCTTAACATTCTTAGTGCCAGGAAGAAAGGAAACCACAAAATTAAAACGTGTGAAAAACAAGGCCCACCTGGCCTGTCTAGGATTAAGTCGCTTGGCTGATTCCAGATAAACCAGATTCTTATGGTCCGTGAGGACCACCACCTGATGTTTGGCTCCCTCCAGCCAATGTCTCCACTCTTCAAAAGCCCACTTCATGGCCAATAACTCCCGATTACTCACGTCATAATTACGTTCAGTTGGAGAAAATTTTCGAGAGAAAAAGGCACAAGGGTTACTTTTAGAGGTCTCTGGATCTCTTTGGGACAAAACGGCACCTGCCCCAATTTCAGAGGCATCAACCTCCACCTGAAATGGCAGAGAAACATCAGGCTGCCGTAGAACAGGAGCAGAAGTGAATCTCTGCTTAAGTTCCTGAAATGCAGAGACTGCCTCAGGAGGCCATTTCACCACATCAGAACCCTTTTTGGTCAAATCAGTCAATGGTTTAACAATAACAGAGAAATTACCAATAAATTTACGATAAAAATTGGCAAACCCCAAGAATCTCTGAAGAGCCTTTAATGAAGTAGGTTGGACCCAATCACAGATGGCCTGAACCTTGACCGGGTCCATTTCAATAACAGATGGGGACAAAATGAATCCCAGAAATGAGATCCTCTGTACGCCAAAAAGACACTTTGATCCCTTCACATACGGAACATTCTCTCTCAAAATCTGGAACACAGTCCGAACATGTTTCACATGAGAGTCCCAGTCATTGAAAAAATCAAGATATCATCCAAATAAACAATCAGAAATTTATCCACAAAATCCCTGAAAATGTCATTCATGAAGGACTGGAAGACAGAAGGAGCATTAGTGAGCCCAAATGGCATCACTAGGTACTCAAAATGCCCCTCTGGGGTATTGAATGCCGTCTTCCATTCATCCCCGTGCTTAATGCGAATAAGGTTATACGCCCCCCTGAGGTCAAGCTTGGTAAACCAAGTAGCACTTTTCACCCTGGAAAACAGGTCAGAAATCAAGGGTAACGGATATTCATATTTCACAGTGATATTGTTCAAGAGACGATAATCAATACACGGCCTTAATGAACCATCCTTTTTGGCCACAAAGAAAAAACCGGCACCCAAGGGTGAAGAGGATGGTCTGATATGACCCTTCTCCAATGACTCCTTGATATAAGACCGCATAGCGTCATGTTCAGGTACAGACAAGTTAAAAAGGCGACCTTTAGGGAATTTACTACCAGGCACTAATTCAATAGCGCAGTCATAGCTCCTATGGGGGGGCAAGGATGCAGATTTACTTTCTCTAAACACATCAGAAAAATCAGTCAAAAAGTCAGGAACATCCTGAGCCTGGGTAGAGGCAGAAAAAACAGGAGTGTTGGCATTAACACATTGGCAGCCCCAACTGGTTACAGACACAGATTTCCAATCCAAAACAGGATTATGAGACTGTAACCAAGGGAAACCTAGTACAATAATGTCATGCAGATTATACAGCACCAAAAATTTGCAACTCTCCTGATGATCAGGTTCAACCCTCATTATCACCTGAGTAGAGAACTGGGGTTTATTCTCAGCCAAAGGGGTAGAATCAATCCCCAGTAGGGGAATAGACTTCCATAGGGGTATCAAGGGAAACCCACAACGTTTAGCAAAATCAAAATCCATCAGGTTAATAGCTGCTCCCGAATCAACAAAAGCCTGAGCAGAAAATGTGGACAGGGAGCAAATCAGGGTAACACGGTCAACAGAAATTTAGTCTGAACACTACCCAAGACAACTGAGCGTGCAAAACTTCTTCCCCGCTTAGGGCAGACTGAAATAGCATGAGAGGCGTCACCACAGTAGAAACATAACCCATTGCGTTTTCGAAACTCATGACGCTGTGCCCCAGAATCCACTCCACCACACTGCATGGGCTCAGAAGCTGGTTCACAAGGCAACACCATACCACGCATACCTCTACGCTCACGCAAACGTCTGTCAATTTGAATCGCTAATGACATAGAATCATTGAGACCAGAGGGAGCAGGGAAACCCACCATAACATCTTTTACATCCTCTGACAGACCCTTCCGAAAAAGGGCTGCCAAAGCATCATCATTCCATTTGGTCAGGACTGCCCACTTACGAAATTTCTGACAGTATAACTCAGCGTCCTCAAGCCCCTGATTTAATGCCAACAAGGTTTTTTCAGCTTGATCAGTGACATTAGGTTCATCGTACAATAACCCCAGAGCCAGAAAAAATGCATCAACATTACTCAAAACAGGGTCCCCAGGTGTCAGGGAAAAAGCCCAATCCTGAGGATCGCCACGCAGGAGAGAGATGACAATTTGAACCTGCTGTGCTGCATTCCCTGAGGACTTAGGTTTTAAGGCAAAAAACAACTTACAGTTATTTTTGAAATTCAGAAATTTAGCTCGATCCCCTGAAAACAAATCTGGCATGGGGATCCTAGGTTCCACAGCAGGCAACCCTGCAAGATAGGTAGCAATACTCCGAACTTCAGTGGCAAGCTGATCTACACGGCCAGACAACTGTGCAAGCTCCATTGAGAGAAAAAAAATCCTCCTTAGCACTCAGAGAAACAGAGGGAAAAAATAAATAAAAAAATCTCTGACAACTCTGACAATCTTTTTTCTTTCCACACTATTTTTCCCTTCTGTGAGTACCATATAATTATCAGTTTTCAGTCCGGTGATACTGTTATGATTTGGTAGCTGAGGAGAGCAAGCAAAAAAGGCAATACACCAGAGAGGTTGGAAACTACTGGATTGCAGTACCCTGACTAACCACCACAACTAAAGGCAGCCGTGGAGCGTACCTACGTTGGTCCTAGACGCCTTTTCACAGCCTGAGAAGCTAACTACACCTAAAGATAGAAAGAGGAAAACTATCTGCCCCGGAGCAGATCCCCAAAGAACATAGGAAGCCCCCAAACATGTAATGGCGGTTAGACAAGAGGAAATACAGACACAGACAGAAAATAGTATGAGCAAACGCTGGGGCCCAAACTTCCTAGACAGAAAAGGATAGGAAGGACACTTACTGCAATCCCAAAAACCCCTAAAAAGTACCAACACTACTAATTACAAAAACACCTGAGATCACACGACCTCTACCACCTAAATTAGTTCTCTGGTGTAACGAAACTAAGCAGCAGCCACTGAAAAAAATGGAAAAGGCAAATGAACAAATAACAGTGGCTCAGATAAACTGAGAGGAGCACAAGCCCCCGGAGGGGGCCTGGCTGACCTCCACAGAAGTGCAGGAAATAATGCAAAAAGCAAGCTCAAAAATAAAAGCAGAAAATATCTTATCTGAGAGCAGGAGAAGAGGCAAAATTCAGCAGGCTTCCAAGTGAACCAGGAACAACAACAGTTAGACAAGAACAATTGATCACCGGCAACCCTGATGGGAGGGAACCTCCCTTATATAGGACCAGTCTGTAACTCCTGATTGCCAATCTTCACTAAATGGTTCAGCACTGTCTGTAACCACCAGAGGGAGCTTCTGCTCAGAACTCATTTCTAACACATTCACAACACATGGGCCTTTAAAATAATTGTACATTTTTGAAATTTTTTTATTTTTATTTTTTTAACCCCTTCACCCCAAGGGTGGTTTGCACGTTAATGACCGGGCCAATTTTTACAATTCTGACCACTGTCTCTTTATGAGGTTATAACTCTGGAACGCTTCAACAGATCTTCGCGATTCTGAGATTGTTTTCTCGTGACATATTGTACTTCACGTTAGAAGTAAAATTTCTTCGATATAACTTGCGTTTATTTTTGAAAAAAACGCAAATATGGCGAAAATTTTAAAAATTTTGCAATTTTCAAACTTTGAATTTTTATTCCCTTAAAACAAAGAAATATATCACACAAATTAGTTAAGAAATAACATTTCCCACATGTCTACTTTACATCAGCACAATTTTGGAACCAAAATTTTTTTTTGTTAGGAAGTTATAAGGGTTAAAAGTTGACCAGCGATTTCTCATTTTTACAACAAAATTTACAAAGCCATTTTTTTTAGGGACCACCTCTCATTTGAAGTCACTTTGAGGGGTCTATATGGCAGAAAATACCCAAAAGTGACACCATTCTAAAAACTGCACCCCTCAAGGTACTCAAAACCACATTCAAGAAGATTATTAACCCTTCAGGTGCTGGACAGATAAGGTTGTTATGCAATTTCTCCTGAGTACGCCAATACCCAATATGTGGGGGAAAACCACTGTTTGGGCACACGGCAGAGCTCGTAAGGGAAGGAGCGCCGTTTGACTTTTTCAAACTAAAATTGGCTGGAATTGAGATTGGACGCCATGTCGTGTTTGGAGAGCCCCTGATGCGCCTAAACAGTGGAAACCCCCATAAGTGACACCATTTTGGAAACTAGACCCCCTAAGGTACTTATCTAGATCTGTTGTGAGCACTTGGAACCCCCAAGTGTTTCACAAAAGCTTATAATGCCTGGGTGTGAAAAAAAAAAAAAAAAACAATTTTCCACAAAAATGATTTTTTAGTTCCAAATTTTTGAATTTTCCCAAGGAAATTGGACCCCAAAAGTTGTTGTCCAATTTGTCCTGAGTACGCTGATACCCCATATGTGGGGGGGGGGAAACTGTTTGGGTGCACGGCAGGGCTTGGAAAGGAAGTAGTAACGTTTTGGAATGCAGACGTTGATGGGGGTCATGTTCCGTTTGCAGTGCCCCAGATGAGCCTAAACAGTGGAAACCCCCCACAAATGACCCCATTTTGGAAACTAGACCCCCTAAGGAACTTATCTAGATCTTTAGTGAGCACTTTGAACCCCCAAGTGCTTCACACAAGTTTATAATGCCCGGGCATGAAAATAAAAAATCCTATTTTTTTCCCACAAAAATTATCTTTTAGTCACTAATTTTTTATTTTCCCAAGGGTAACAGGAGAAATTGGACCACATAAGTTGTTGTCCAATTTGTCCTGAGTACGCGGATACCCCATATGTGGGAGGGAACCACTGTTTGGGCGCACGGCAGAGCTCGGAATGGAAGGAGCACCATTTGACTTTTTCCAACCAAAATTGGCTGGAATTGAGATTGGATGCCATGTTGCATTTGGAGAGCCCCTGATGTGCCTAAACAGTGGAAACCCCCAACAAATGACCCCATTTGGGAAACTAGACCCCCTAAGGAACTTTTCTAGATCTTTGGTGAGCAATTTGAACCCCCAAGTGCTTCACACAAGTTTATAACGTAGAGCCGTAAAATTTAAAAATCATATTTTTTCCACAAAAATGATCTTTTCACCCCAATTTTTATTTTTCCAAGGGTAACAAGACTCCAAAAGTTATTGTGCAATTTGTCCTGAGTGCGCTGATACCCCATATGTGGGGGTAAACCACTGTTTGGGTGCATGGCAGAGTTTGGAAGGGAAGGAGCGCCGTCTGACTTTTTAAACGCAGAATTGGCTGGACGCCATGTCGTGTTTGGAGAGCTCCTGATCTGCCTAAACAGTGGAAACCCCCATAAATGACACCATTTTGGAAACTAGACCACTCAAGGAACTTATCTAGATGTGTGGTGAGAACTTTTAACCCCAGGTGTTTCACTAAAGTTTATAACGTACAGCCGTAAAATAAAAAATCTTTTTTTTTTTTTTACAAAAATGATTTTTTCGCCCCCAATATTTTATTTTCACAAGGGTAACAGAAGAAATTGGAACCCAAAAGTTGTTGTCCAATTTGTCCTGAGTACGCTGATACCCAATATGTGGGAGAAAACTACTGTATGGGCGCACGTCAGGGCTCGGAAGGGAAGTAGTGACGTTTTGGATTGCAGACTTTGATGGAATGGTCTGGGGGCATCATGTCGCATTTGGAGAACCCCTGATGCGCCTAAACAGTGGAAATCCCCAACAAGTGACCCCATTTTGGAAAATAGACCCCACAAGGAACTTATCTAGGTGTGTGGTGAGCGCTATGAAGCCCCAAGTGCTTCACAGAAGTTTATAATGTACAGCCGTAAAAACAAAAAAATCATTTTTTTTTGTACAAAAATGATATTTTCGCCCCCAGTTTTTTATTTTCCCAAGGGTAACAGAAGAAATAGGACAAATTGCACAATAACTCTTGGGGTCCAGGGTACGCTGATACCCCATATGTGGGGATAAACTACTGTTTGGACGCATGGCAGAGCTCAGAAGTGAAGGAGCACCGTTTGACTTTTTCAACGCAGAATTGGCTGGAATTGAGATCAGACGCCATGTCACATTTGGAGAGCCCCTGATGTGCCTAAACAGCGGAAACCCCCCAATTCTAACTCCAACCCTAACCCCAACACACCCCTAACCCTAGTCCCAACCCTAACCACAAACCTAACCCTAATACACCCCTAATCCCAACCCTAACCCTAATCCTAACTTTAGCGCCAACCCTAACCCTAACTTTAGCCGCAACCCTAACCCTAATGGGAAAATGGAAATAAATACATTTTTTTAATTTTATTATTTTTCCCTAACTAAGGGGGTGATAAAGGGGGGTTTGATTTACTATTTATAGCGGGTTTTTATGATTGGCAGCTGTCACGCTAAAAGACGCATTTTATTGCAAATAATAGTTTTTTGCATCGCCACATTTTGAGAGCTATAATTTTTGCATATTTTGGCCCACAGAGTCATGTTAGGTCTTATTTTTTGCGGCACGAGTTGACGTTTTTATTTGTACCATTTTTGAGCAGGTGACATTTTTTGATCGCTTTTTATTTCGATTTTTGGGAGGTTAGAATGAACAAAAATCAGCAATTTATGAATTTCTTTTGGGGGAGGCGTTTTTATTGTTCCGCGTGTGGTAAAATTGATAAATCAGTTTTATTCTTCGGGTCAGTACGATTATGGCGATACCTCATTTATATCATTTTTTTATGTTTTGGCGCTTTTATAGAATAAAAACAATTTTATATAAAAAATAATTATTTTTGCATCGCTTTATTCTGCGAGCTATAACTTTTTTATTTTTTCGCTGATGATGCTGTATGGCGGCTCGTTTTTTTTCGGGACAAGATGACGTTTTCAGCGGTACCATGTTTATTTATATCGGTCTTTTTGATCGTGCGTTATTCCACTTTTTGTTCGGCGGTATGATGATAAAGCATTGATTTTTTGCTTTGGTTTTTTTTTATTTTTTTTAAGGGGTTCACTAAAGGGGTTAACTAGTGGGACAATTTTATAGGGGGGTCGTTACGGACGCGGCGATACCAAATATGTGTACTTTTATTGCTTTGTTTTTTTTATTTACAGGAAGAAGTGAATTTATTGGGGAATATATATATATTTTTTTATTTATTTTGGATTTTTTTTTAAAACATGTTTATTTTTATTTTTTTAACTTTTTTACTTTGTCCCAGGGTGGGACATCACTGTATTTTATCAGATCGCTGGTGTGACAGTGTGCACAGCACTCTGTCACACCAGCGATCGCTCAGGCAGTGCAGCAGGCTTCTCAGTGCCTGCTCTCGGCAGGCACTGAGGTAGCCGCCTCCCTCCAGGACCTCGGCGCCATCTTAGATCCGGGTCCTTGGAGGGAGGAAGCCCTCAGAACAGCGCGATCACATCGCGCTGCTCTGAGGGTCTCAGGGGGGCGCGCAGGGAGCCCCCACCCTGCGCGATCCTCCCCTGTGCCCCCAGTACACCGCGATCATGTTTGATCGCGGTGTGCAAGGGGTTAATGTGCCGGGAGCGGTCCGTGACCGCTCCTGACACACAGTCATGGGTGTCAGCTGTGATAATCAGCTGACACCCGGCCGCGATCGGCTGCGCTCCCCCCGGGAGCGCGTCCGATCGCACGAGACGTACTATCCCGTCCATGGTCATACGGGCCCAGGTACCATGGACGGGATAGTACGTCCGATGGCAGTAAGGGGTTAACAATGAACTCCTATGACTGATGGTACTCCCATGACCCCGTGTGTGACAAGTAGATACAATGTAAAAAAAAATATAGACAACAAAAAACATTAGAAAATATTTTAACAACTACAGCTGCTGGTAACATGTCTCGCTGCCATCCCCATTACTCCCTCCCCACATCTCACCCATCATTATCCCTTCTCCCATATTGGTAAAATGATTGAAAAAAAACACGAATGCATTTTTAAAAATTTTTTTTTTATTATAAAAAGATTGTTAAAAAAAGGCAAAAGTAAAACATTATCAAAATCAAACTATATCTGATGCTGCCAACTCACTGCACCAGGCCCATTAAAGTAATGGCAGTACTTGTCTCGGCCGGCCTTCGCATCGTCCTTGCTCCTGCCTTGATTGACAGGTTGAAGGCCTGCAATAGCGGGATCATTGTCACGCCATTCTCCAAGCATCACGTCACCATTGCTGTCCGAGTCCATGAAGCCTGGCGGACCGTATGTACCAGCATCGCGTTTTCGTAGAAAATTGTGCAGCATACAACAGGCCAACACCACAGAGTCTATCGATTCCAGCTTCATGTTGATAGGTGTGTGGAAAACCCTGAAGCGGTTGGCCATTATGCCGAAGGCATTCTCCACAAAGCGCCGTGCCCTAGACAGTCTGTAGTTAAAAATCCACCTTTCCCCTGGATGCTCATGAAGGGGGAAGGCTTCATCACCCACAAAAACAAAGTTTAGGTTGTTGGTGGTGTCCATGTTGGTTGGCAAGTTAAGTTTATTATTAAACAACCGTTCACCAAAACTTGTGTGCTCCAAAACGCCACCGTCAGAAACCCTTCCATTAATGCCAACATCAACGTTAATAAATTCATAATTGGCATTAACAAGGGCCATGAGGATCACGCTGAAGTAGCCCTTGTAATTATGAAAAAAGGATCCGCTGTTGGCTGGTTGCGTGATCCTCACGTTTGCCATCCAAGGCACCACCACAGTTTTGGAACTGCCAAATCCTTTCAAAATCAGAGGCAATAATTTGCCATTCCGCCACAGATTTGGGAAAAGGCATGTAGCTCCGTAAACTGAGGACGATGGCGTTGCATGTCTCCGGAATTAGTACTCCAAGCAGCGATCGAGAAATTGCAGCAGAAAATTGCAAATCCTTCATTGAACGTCCGGTTGCCAGAAATCGCAGCGTTACTGTCAAACCTTCCTCTGCTGAAACAGCTGCACGCATCCGGGTATCCTGTCGTTCAATGAGTGGCCTCACAGCTTCTAGTAGGAGCTTGAATGAATCCTCCGACATCCGTAGATAATTCCGGAAATCCTGCGGATTCTTCTCCTGCAACTCCCTCACTAGATGCATGTGGGTGAATTTGGACCTCTGCTCCAGCCATTCTCTGGTCCACATGCGACGCTTTCGCTTGGAGCGCCTCTCTTCCACCCGTGCTTCTTCTTGTCGATCTGCCTCCATTGATAGTGCAACTGCCACAATCACACGCTCCGCGGTGGACAGGTTCATTATGTGCAACCTGTACGGTAAAAAAGAGAAAAGTTAATTACTAATTAATTACTATTAATAAAGTGTTTAAACAAAATAAAATAAAGAAAATAAAAAAAATATAAACAAAAAAAAAATGTTTGTTAACTTTTCAGTTAACATTTAAAATACAGTTTACAAATGTCTAAAATGGTGGGGGGTGTAAAATAAAGCAGACGAAAAAAAAAATAAGGTCAAAAAACTTATCAAACAACATCACAAACAATATGTACCTTGAATCCAAATATCCTGAAGATCCAAATCCAAATGGGGAAGATGAAGTGCTCTAGCGACTCAGACAGGATCGCAAAACCCACCACTGCGCCACAAACAGGATCGCAAAACTCCGACACACGATACTATCCTCGCAACAACGCACAAAGCACCGTTGGAGTCACCCACAAAGTGCTCTGAAAACAATGGATGGGGGCGCAGTTATTATAGCTGAGGTGATGTTGTGGTCACCAATCGGAGCTGAAGGGCGTTGACGAAAGAAAACAAAGTCCCGCCTGCGCCGCTGACTAATGCGTCGTCAACGAGGTCGCACATCGTTCACAAAAGGTGCCAAACACAGCGATTCAGGCTCACCAGCGGGACACCAACGATCAAAATACGGTCCAGAACTCTAGTGAACGATCAACGAGATCACAGCAGGGGCCACATCGTTGCTACATGCCACACACAACGACGTCACTAACGAGATCGCTAAATAGTGACGTATTTTAACGATCTCGTTAGCGATCTCGTTTAGTGTGGCATACCCTTAAGCCGTGGGCTTGATGTCACCTGACAATAAAAAGGTGACATCAACTCCACAAATATGAACCCCACTTGCCTCCACTACAAGGCAAGTGGGAAGAGCCGGGCAAAGTGCCAGAATTGGCGCATCTAATAGATGTGCCTTTTGTGGGCAGCTGCAGGCTATTTTTAGGCTAGGGGGGCCAATATCCATGGCCCCTTACCAGCCTGAGAATACCAGCCCCCAGCTGTCTGCTTTAGCAAGGCTGGTTGTCAAAAATGGGGGGGGACCTCATGCCGTTTTTTAATTATCTAAATAATTTTAAAAAACAGCGTGGGGACCCCTCTATTCTTGATAACCAGCCTTGTTGAAGCTGACAGCTGAGGGCTGCCTGGCTGGTTATCAAAAATACAAGTGAACCCACGCCGTTTTTTTTTATTTATTTACAGCGCAGGAGCGGCAGATGAATACTCCCATCCACCACGCCTGCTCTCACTGTTATTAGCGGTAGCAGGTGTCGGATGATGGGATAAGTAGTCCCATCAGCTGACACAAGTGACCGGAGGTAAACTTTATACCTCCAATCACAGCTGATTGCTCACGCTGTCTTTTGACAGCGTGGGAACTGCGGCTCTCTGACTGGCAGGGATGAATTCACCACAGATCAGAAGCGATGTTTGTTTTAAAGGGAACCTGTCAGCAGTTTTGGCCGTATGAAGATACGGCCACTGCCTTTCAGGGCTTATCTACAGCGTTCTATAATGCTGTAGATAAGCCTCCGATCTGACCTGAAAGATAAGAAAAATACGTTTTATTATACTCACACGGGGGTCGAACCGGGCCGATGGGTGTCGCGGGTCCGGCGCCTCCCTTATTCTTGCGAAGCCGCCCAGCTACACAGGCTCACCGGCATTGCGCTGCTGCACAGGCGTACTTCTCTGCCCTGTTGAGGGCAGAGCAAATTCCTGCAGTTCGCAGGCGCTGGGCCTCTCTGACCTTTCCCAGCACCTGTGCACTGCAGTACTTTGTTCTGCCCTCAACAGGGCAGATAAGTACACCTGCGCAGGAGCGCGATACCGGGGAGCCATGAAGCAACCATGAGGACGGCATCACAAGAAGATGGGAGACGCCGGACCCGCAACACCCGTCGGACTGGACCGCGACCCGGGGGAGTATAATAAAACTAATTTTTCTTATCTTTCAGGTCGGATCGGGGGCTTATCTACAGCATTAAAGAAAGCTGTAGATAAGCCCTGAAAGGCAGTGGCCGTATCTTAATACGGCCAAAACTGCTTACAGGTTCCCTTTAAAACATAATTGTAGTAACTTTACAATGCACAGCTGGTATTTGCCCTATATAGAGCAGACTTTTCGTCATGGGAGCACTCTCATCGACAGCTCGAGCTGCATAAATGCACTGCAGAGATGGCTGCCAAGCAAAGTGTTGGGGCGAGCTTACAGCAGCCACTCACAGTATAGTGAGCTGTGCTTTAAGCCGTGACTGTAGCTGTACTATGTACGCCCCTATGACTGAAAGCCAGCGGCTCCCGGGAGAAAATAAATTAATTTTGTCCCGATAGCTGACCTTTCAGTAAGGTGGCTGGGCATTGTAATGCTATTTACCTGCAGATTAACCCTATATATACACGTAAATAGCAATTTTCCAAGGTGACTGGTTTCTTTTAAAGAGTTTTTCTCAACAATTAAAGTTATCCTCTATCCCCACAAAAGCTGATTGGTGGCAGTCTGACTGCAGGGACCTCCACCAATCTGATCCATTTATTCTCTGTGAATCACCTGGAGACAGTGGAGTACTGTCTTCGACCTGTGGATATGTGATAACTTAAAATGCTGGAAATAAACTTTAACACACTTATTGCAATTTTATTTTCAAAAGTATTACTGGGGCAAAATTGGGATTAAGGTACCCAGAAGGTTCATCTGGTACAGAGAAAAAATATGGCAAGCTCCATTCAGTATTCAGCTATTCTTCTCTAAGGCTATGTTCCCACAGTGAATTTTTGGTGAGTGTGAGTATAATACAAGTAACCTATGTAACATAAAAAACTTAGCAAAAGCTCATTGTGAGAATGTAGCCCTAAGTATTGCTGTCAGAGAACAAAATACTGTATGGAGGCACCATTCGACAACACTCTTGAGTGCCTACAGGTCCATAACATGAACCAATAGGCGTTTTGTATTTCACTCTACAGGATTTCTGCACATAATTTTGCTGTGCACATGATCCTGATACTACAGCTGTTCTAGTATCATAAAGACTTCTTGGTCAAAACATCATTGAAGTACGTACATAAAAAAAAATAAAAGATTTAGCCCAAGGGAATTTTTTGGTATGCAATTTTTTTTCAGTGCCAAAAATTTCCACAAGCTGGACCTCATCAGTGTCACAAAATCCACCCACAGATGTGAAAAAGAACTGGCAGGTGTTCTCTTAAAGGATTCCGGCTGTCTCCTAGTACAGTCCACGCAGCCAGATTGTGCTGGTAAACAAAAATGTTTCCAGGGGTGGGTGCTTCACGCTGTCTGAATGAAGTTTAATTGGCACATGAGAGGAAAAGTTTTTCAGCTGGGATAAATTCTGTTCTGTCTTCATTGTCGATGAGTACATACAAATTATGAGGCCATAAGAAGGGGCTGAAAAGTGAAACAATGAGTGAATGGAGCTTGCACTGCGGCACAGAGGCTGCACAACTCCTTAGCCATACATGTGTTGTTGTGTGCCATGTTTATGGAGCAATTCTTCCCTGAAAGCAATGTTTTGTACATGTAGCACTGGATGGATCGTGACATCGAACAGAGAATGCCACTCCCGCATCCCCTTAACTGAGTGAAGGGGTCGCATCTTCCTTCAATGTACACCTAGGACTGAGCAACAATACCAGAGGCAGCCACCACTAAATGCATGCTAAACAAAGAGATCCCGGTAGGGATTCTCCAAGTCAGACCCCCACCAATATTATATTAGCTCCTTCCTGGCATATGATGTACTCATGTCATATGTTGGATCCCCCAGTCTTTGAAGCTGACTCAGAAGCTGAGCCTGCATTATTGTCAACAGATGATGACTGTGTTATTCAGATCGCTATGACTAAGACACTTGCATTGCTTGAAACATGTAAGTAATGTGTAGCCCTGGTGTTGGGCACACGCAGTACCCTGGGGAGTGTATGGCGAGACGGCGGCTTAATGCTCAATATGCATTCATTCTACACACACTGGACACACCCTTGGGGTAGTGAAGTATACTCTAGGGAGTGGTCAAAGTAGTGGGTGTAGGGTGATTTTGAAAAGAGTCTAGTTCCTGTCTCTGGACAGAGAAGACGTGTGGAGGAGAGCTGAGACTTCTGTGAGAAGACGGAGGGAGAAAGGAGTCTAGCCTGCTTCATAACCAGTTCAAATAGTGGAGTCCGGTATAGGTTTTGAAATATACCTTAGTCTGGTCAGAGCTGGATTATCTCTCAGCACACATTGAAGAAAGGAAGGAGTATCAGCACAGAAAGACTTCAGCGTTCCTGTCTAAGGACAGTATCAGGTACAGAGACGTGCTCCTGCCTGTGATAACTGAGCATCTGTGGCTGGCTTCATTGGAAGGAGAAAGATTGGAAGTGACTGCTCGACCCCTGGCTAGTGAGAATGTTTATGTTACCAGCGTGGACAAGGCGAAAGGCAAGTGGATTATAGAATTGGTGCTACAGGATTGCATAAGTCCAGCACCCTGTTTACCGGTCACTGGGGACCGAAGAGTCGCTGTTGTTTCAGGCACAGAGGCAGGAAAACCAGGAATCTACCGGACCCTAGGTCGCGGCAGACAAGCCCCTTATAGTCGGTACGTAGCTGGGGTCAGGGGGAGTGAAGACTTTGGCGTTCTGCAGGACAAACATAAGTATTCAGCTCCTTCACAGGAAGGCCCCTAACACTAAGCTGACTGGGCAGTTACAGCTAAGATCAGCTGGAATCATAGAGGGAACTACGCTTCAGGCTGGTTGTACTCGTTCATTGGAGTTAAAGGAGGCCCCTAACTTGTCCAGCTGCCGTCTCAAAATACACTCCCTTTGGATCAGCCTCCCCGGGACCTGCCTTGACATTCAGCAAGTAAAGGTATGGAAAGACATTGACTGTGTGAGACTGTGTTATTTACCGGCACCCGACTTCACCATCTTAACAGACTTTGAGGGAAGAGTCCCACCTGTAGGGGACCTGACATCTAGCTGCCACACCATCCCCTCAGAGATCTACAGCAGCGCTGGTACCCATTACCAGAATACTACAGGTGGCGTCACGAACTGTATATAGTTATCCCCTGTAAATATCCCCCAACAACATACGCCAGACCGCCCGGGCCACAGACCGAGCCACAGCTACCTGTGACAATCCCCATAGACTTCTACGGGCTCGGCTCTGAGTACCCCATTGCCCTGGTAATCCACAATTGTGGTGGCGGGTCGACACAAAAACTTGGCGTCACGAACAGGATACGAAACTCGCGAAATTGCGAGCCCTGCGTGCCTAAGGACTTGTTTTTGTAAAAAGGACTGTTTGCACTTTTGGCGCCAAAATCGCCATTTTTGTCGCCATATTCGCGCCCTCAGGCGCTGGAGAAGAAGGTGGGCGTACCTTCGTGGGCGTCTACCCCCCTGTGGCGCGAAGAAAATGCCTGTCCTCTCAAAGTGCTATTATAACATGCGGTCCTGCCCTACAGCAAAGGAGGTCCGCCTCCTCTTCACCTTCCCTGCGAGGAGGAGGAGACGCAAACCCCACCTCCACGGAAGAGACCGGATGTCTCAAAAAGAAAGGAGATTGTTCTGGAACATGATGGAGGCCGGACGTGTGGAGCCGAGCGGAGCAGCGGAGGAAAGCAGGCCCCGGGCCCCCGCCAAGCTGCCATCGGCATCCGAGGCCTATGTGATCCTGCACCTGCAACAGGCGTTGTTAGAGGTCCAGGAGGAGAACTCACGACTAAAGCAGTTGTTCCAACCTGGACTGGAGGAGATTGAGAGACGCCGCTGTAACCTGCAGAAATGGCGGATGACGAACACGGCGTCTCCTCCCCTCAACGAACCCCCACGATTCAAAGTACCGAACAGTCTGCTGCCCAAGGCGAAGGAGCAACCGGAGGCTGCCCCCGAAAGTACCGTTCCCGATCCCACTGGTGAAGCGGTGGATGCGGAGGAGGTTGAGGAGGTACAGCCGATCCCGGAACGCCCGCCCGGCCAAGAGGCCGCAGCAGATTATCGGTCCCCGGCAGGGACACCGGAGGGGTCCTGTCCGTCACTACCAGATGTGGACTGGGACGAAATGGCGCGCCTGGATGACGTTGCCTACACCGCCCAGTGGGAGCAAGAATGGCGGAGTCGTGAGGAGACAAAGAGGCGCCAGCAGGAGGAAGCGCGGGAAATCAAGAAGAACCGCCAGCGACAGTTTGCCGAGCTGATTGCTGATAAGGAGACTGTCCGTCGCGACAAAGGTACCTTACGGGAACCGCGGCGGCAGGGGTGTGTGACTGAGTTCCAGCTCCGGAAGGGCTGGGGCTTTATTCGTGAACCGGGCCTCTACCCAGCGGTCTTCGTCAGCAGGCGTGACGTGGAATCTCACCTGCCACAAGGCCATCCCGGGAGGGACTTAGTGAACGGCGACCTAGTCACTTATACGCGGCATTGGGGAATGAAGGGGTGGTATGCCCTGAACGTCGCCATCGTCCGCGACCCCGTCCCAGACGCAGGTATCGTCACCATTACCGCAGCGTCCCCGTTTCCGGCTTCAGCAGCATCCGGCCGTGCCCCAGCATCGCCCCCGTCAAAATCATCGCAACATGCGACCCAAAGTTCATCGCAAGTGAAAGCCACTTCCATATCGCCAAATGCGACCCAGTATAAATCGCAAACCCTGACGCGGTCTATATCATTAACAGTAATGGAGACGCAATCGGTGTCGTGTGAAGAAAGTGTACCGGTTGCGCCCCTAGAGGTTCAAACCAGAGATGTCGCAACCCAAACCCTGATCGCAGCACATGACTTGCTGGTCTTAGGATCTAGGGCCCATTGCGTTGTTCCAGCCCCCGGGTGGAAAGCGTACTATTTGATGAATAAATATATAAAAAGAATTGGTAAGGTCCATAAAGGATCTACCATCAGTCAAAGTTTGAAAAATGTTTATAAAGTTTTTGCACAAGTTTATATATAATGTATATATATATATTCCTAATTATAGAATGCCCGGCTGGGTAAATGGTGAATAGAACCATAAAAAGTTATTGCACTTTATCATAATGTGATTTGATATATGCCTTTGGTTTACAATGGACTCGTAGGTTGAGGACTGAGACAGCCTAAAAACTTTCTGTACATAGTTGCGCTCCGGCGCCCTATCTTGGTTTTACATAAGCCATACATATCTACCTCTGAAAAACAAAACCCGTGTGGTGTGGCACTGAGTGAGGTCTGCACTTGGATGTCCTGCAGCCCACCCAGGACCCACGTTGAAGGTTTGGTGCGGGTCCTTCACAAGTATCTTGTAAATTTATTTATTGAATGACATTTGATACTATTTGTATTTTTGTATTAAAGTTTGTAACGTTTGAAGTATTCTTACCTCCCGGATGGGAAGATGTTATTGTTCCAATGTTATTGCATAAACAAAATTTTTCTGTCTTTTGTATTTCACAGCCCGGGAGTGCTGTCGTTTACCATGGGGGAATGTGTAGCCCTGGTGTTGGGCACACGCAGTACCCTGGGGAGTGTATGGCGAGACGGCGGCTTAATGCTCAATATGCATTCATTCTACACACACTGGACACACCCTTGGGGTAGTGAAGTATACTCTAGGGAGTGGTCAAAGTAGTGGGTGTAGGGTGATTTTGAAAAGAGTCTAGTTCCTGTCTCTGGACAGAGAAGACGTGTGGAGGAGAGCTGAGACTTCTGTGAGAAGACGGAGGGAGAAAGGAGTCTAGCCTGCTTCATAACCAGTTCAAATAGTGGAGTCCGGTATAGGTTTTGAAATATACCTTAGTCTGGTCAGAGCTGGATTATCTCTCAGCACACATTGAAGAAAGGAAGGAGTATCAGCACAGAAAGACTTCAGCGTTCCTGTCTAAGGACAGTATCAGGTACAGAGACGTGCTCCTGCCTGTGATAACTGAGCATCTGTGGCTGGCTTCATTGGAAGGAGAAAGATTGGAAGTGACTGCTCGACCCCTGGCTAGTGAGAATGTTTATGTTACCAGCGTGGACAAGGCGAAAGGCAAGTGGATTATAGAATTGGTGCTACAGGATTGCATAAGTCCAGCACCCTGTTTACCGGTCACTGGGGACCGAAGAGTCGCTGTTGTTTCAGGCACAGAGGCAGGAAAACCAGGAATCTACCGGACCCTAGGTCGCGGCAGACAAGCCCCTTATAGTCGGTACGTAGCTGGGGTCAGGGGGAGTGAAGACTTTGGCGTTCTGCAGGACAAACATAAGTATTCAGCTCCTTCACAGGAAGGCCCCTAACACTAAGCTGACTGGGCAGTTACAGCTAAGATCAGCTGGAATCATAGAGGGAACTACGCTTCAGGCTGGTTGTACTCGTTCATTGGAGTTAAAGGAGGCCCCTAACTTGTCCAGCTGCCGTCTCAAAATACACTCCCTTTGGATCAGCCTCCCCGGGACCTGCCTTGACATTCAGCAAGTAAAGGTATGGAAAGACATTGACTGTGTGAGACTGTGTTATTTACCGGCACCCGACTTCACCATCTTAACAGACTTTGAGGGAAGAGTCCCACCTGTAGGGGACCTGACATCTAGCTGCCACACCATCCCCTCAGAGATCTACAGCAGCGCTGGTACCCATTACCAGAATACTACAGGTGGCGTCACGAACTGTATATAGTTATCCCCTGTAAATATCCCCCAACAACATACGCCAGACCGCCCGGGCCACAGACCGAGCCACAGCTACCTGTGACAATCCCCATAGACTTCTACGGGCTCGGCTCTGAGTACCCCATTGCCCTGGTAATCCACAATTGTGGTGGCGGGTCGACACAGTAAGCCATAATATGTGTTGCAGTGTTAAGACCATTTTTATCCCACATGCTGGACTTTTTATCCTCCGCTTGCTGCTGTTAACTTCTCAAGTGCTGCTGCCAATCTCTGACAGGGGCATTTACAGCACGTGGCTTGGGGTCGCTCTTCTCTATTTGCCCATTGGCTCCCCGCAATGCGATTGCGAGGTGCTGATGGATTGCCATGGCAGCTGGGGTATGCTGAGGACCCACATGCCGGCCATGAACAGCCTGTGGCTGGCATTCAAAGGAGACCATGGTTTTTACTATGTACTGCAATAATGTGCTATTGGTACCAATGTAAACATCAGCTTAAGACGCAAAATGAAGCACTCACACAGCTCCATTGATTGAAAAATGAAAACATTACAGGTCTTGGAACAAAACTACAGCTTGTCCTGCCATCATCTAGCTATGATAAAAAAAAGTTATAGCCCTTGGAAGAAGGGGAGGAAAAAATGAAACGTTTTGAAGG